>JAVJGI010000062.1:26495918-26601399 GCA_035590275.1 Ibycter americanus
GCCTGAAGAGGATGAAGAAACAGCACAGACAGTAGATGAGCTTTTGGAACCTTGTGTGGGAAAGCCTTGTTGCAGCCAGCTAGTTCGGTAGTGCTGCGACATTTCCCTTCCGCTTTCATCAGGCACACTCTGAATATTCTGTTGAATACTATGGATGTGAGTTTCTATCGCAAATGCCTTTACATCAACATAAAGGCAGTAAAAAATGCACTGTTTTGACCTGGTCATACTTGTTTCATCCTTGTGTAAATGAAGAAAGCGGACAAAGAAGCCCAACAGTTGCAAAATCAGGACTTTCAACAGGGATTAGTGTGTATGTGCAGTGATACATGTTTTTTCTAACGTGTAGGCAGTGACCTGCTTTTCTTACCTCCTTTCCCAGTTTTGTAAAAGTGTTTCCAACACTAACGCGCCTGTGTTTCTGGGCCTGCCAGTGGCAAATCCAAATGGTCCATTAACTGTGAAGCCAGTTGTCAGTTCTTCCCTCCTGCCTCTAGTCTGGCACACTTCTGGGTAGCTTCATTGATTGCACAGTGATTCTGTGCTGCAGAAAGGAACCTTGGGTTACATATCTTGAGATTAATTCAAGCTATACAGTATTTTCTGTCAAAGTTGGAATATTTTTTCAGTGGAAGCAGACAGGTAACATACTCCTGATGATAATTTGCTATAATAGCAAATGTCCAGATTCATGTTTAAACTGAGATAGACAAAATAAAGGTTGGGATTACACTGGAGAGAATACGCATTCAGATAGGTCTTTTTGAGCTTAAGGGACCATGATAGTTGGATAGGCATGCAATTTTGTTGTGCAACTTGAAGATATAATATGGTGTGTTTGAGTACACTTAGTGGTTGCTTAATGTTTATGGGAAAGATGAGAATAAAATGCAGTTTTAATTCCTTCCCTTGCTATCTCACATCTTCTCAACACAGTTCCATGGTGCAGAGTTAGACTGTTTCTTGTACTTAAAGCAATTTATTAGAGAGCATTGTGCCATGCTGTAGAACTGACAGAGAAATAAAAGCAGTATCTTGCTATCAGTGGACTCTGGAGTGATTTTCTTCCTTTAGATGATAATTCCTTGAACTAACTGATTTTATGCTGCCTTTAAATTTCTTGGGTTTCCCTGCATTCTGTATGTGCATCTGCATAGGATGTATCATTTTCTTTTTCTCAAAAATGGTTTGTAATGTTATTGCACACTTTTCCCAGTGCAGCAGAGAAGTGACTGAATTTTTACTGGTGAAAAGTTATTGCTATATACACTTTGATCCTGCAATTTATTATTCTACTGTCAGTTTGGTGTTTTTTTTTCACTCTAGGCCACTGTTTTCTTCACTGTTTCAAGCTTACAAATCACTCAGTTCCAAAAATCCACTGTAAAGTGAACAAAAAGATAAAGACAACAGGAACAGGAGTCAGTTCTGGCACATTTGCTAGGCAGCAATATTTTCTCCTGGCTATGAACAGGAGTGATACTTTTTTCAATAATTGGATCAGAACTTGATGTTGCCTGGACTGTCTGTAAATCAGGCTGCACTGACTAATTTCCTGAAAATATTTCAACTTGAAAATACAATACTGAACTTCAAGTATTTTCATCTTTTCCCAACATGTGTGGAAAAAGCATATGGAAAAGTTTGAAAAGCTGAAGGATTTTTGTTTATAGTTTTCATGATAAGTACAGAGGAGATGATAGGTATTATGGGAAAAAATATAAACATTAAAACAAACAAGCAAGAATACTTTTCCCCTATCAGTTATTTTTGCTTCATTTCCAAATGCTTGTATAAACATAAAGAAATAGGCAATCTCTTCTACTTGTAATTAGATATTTTAAATATTGTTGTTATGAGTAAGTATTTTACATACAACAGCAGAAGTGCCAGCCTGTTTAGACTGTTTTCCTCTCATGTTCAACTCACTTTAGGAAAATGTGTTTTAATTGAGTTGGGAGAAAAATGTTTTTTCCCACTGATGATAGCAAAATTTTGGAAGCTGTCAGATGGATAAGACAAAATTCATCCATGGAAATAACTTCGCTCAAACAATTGTTTTAGTCTTAGCCCATGGTCTTTCATGTTCCTCCTACTTTGACTTCCCACAGGATAGTCCTGTCTCAAAAACTTACTTTCAAATAAAAAATAAGCACCACTGTAAGTTTTCATTTGAAAAAAACAATTAATGGAATACAAGAACGCATATTTATTTAACAAGACTGAGCAGTACACTTCAGGTTATTTTGTTCCTGCGTACAACTGTTTTTCATTAGCAGGGGCATTCAGATCACGAAGGTGTCACTGCACAGTGCTGTGCACAATTGATTACATTTATCTGCGGTCTGTTGAAAGTTAATACAGTTCATCTAACTGTAAGCATTGCTTAATGATGTACAGACAGAATCACTATAGTTTCAAAAAAATCCACCTCCTAATAAAGTAAATGACCTTGCTGTGTTCTTTTGCACTGAATTTTTGTCTGCTTTAAAAGGTTGTTATGACCCTTGACATTGATGAATAAGTGAGGCACAGAGGATGTCTCACCCAAAGGTGCTACTCCAAATGGTTTCATCCTTAGGTGCTTTTACATTTTCATTTCAAGTAAATTGCTATATAGTTAATCCAGGACTTAGCTAACAGCTTATTAATGGTGGGGAGAGAGTGCCAGAAATAAGGACCTTTTACGCTTTAGCTCAGGTTGTTTTAACCCTTGTCTGACATAAGCAGTATAATTTACTGGAAGACATGGCTATTTCTTTGAATTCTATAATTAAACACTTAGGAATACACATATACTCAAAAAAACCCCACCATCTTCTAGTTATTGCTATTTAATATGCTTGTAAACTCCTCTTTCTAGGTGCCTAAAAGCTGGAGTTATAAAGCACAGTCCCTACTGAAGATAGATGTATACCTGGAAAAGTGGTCCTGTAGAGTATAGGGATGGCTTCATCTTTATTGTCAAGGTGAGTTTGCATCCTATTTGTTCCCCGTGACCCACTATTTTATTCGAACTTACATATCTTGCTCCTAGAGTCAGTATTCTCCTTGTGGGAATATACTCAAAATGTTAAATGTAATGCTGGTTTTTTGGGGTTTTTTTTGGTATGACATTAAACCAACATTTTTCTCCAGAGTTTTGAAAAAGACTTTTGTTTCTTTTTCTTCCCCAAACAACTTGGTTATTTCACTGTGCTATTATTCTATCCATAATCTGTGTCTCCTTTTTTAAAGCTGATCCATCAACTAAGAGGAAAACAATCTCGACCCTCTGCAGGGAACATATAATGCAAACGACCTGTTTGTCTGTCATTCTCTTGTTAAAACAATCTTATCACATTTGGTTTTGCTAATGTAGCAAAATTGTAGACTATGAATTAATCATAAAATATATTTTGTGTGAAAGCTATCCATATTCTAAATTTTCTGAGCAATAACATAATTGAATTTAGTTATGATTAGATAGATTCAAGAACTTAGTTCTATCAGTGAAGTAGATGGTTTGGCCTGCAACTTCATGAATTCTCAGAAAATGGCATTAGAAGGATTTATTCTTATCTGACAGCACAGATCGGCTGCCGATATCTCATTTATATAAATATACAACTTATTTTGTATAGGTGTGTTGGTAGGTTATAACATATGCAAAATTATTTCTACCCACTTAGGTACCAAGATGTAGTGTCATCTGTGATGATGGTAGAGTCAGATTCTGATCTCCTTTATACCTATTGACATATTAAACTTAATGAGGATGACTAAGTATAACTGAGGATAGAATTTGTCTTGTGCTTTTTAAAATATTTATTTTTTTACCTTTCTTTTCAAACACTGGCCAAGCTATCTTAAATTTAAGTAAGCTTATTAGTGTGAGGCTATATGCAATGCACTGTAGATGAGGATTAGGGGAAGATGCAAAGGAATAAATAGCCGTTTTTTCAACACATGACCTGGCATGTGCAGGTGAAAAGGTTGGGAATGGAAGGTGCTCTTCTAGCAATTTTTTGTTTCAAACCTGGTTTAAAGCTGTTTCATACACAAAGGTTAATGTGTAGGTCCACTGTGATCACCTAGTATGACATCCTCTACAGTAAAGAATCCATTAATTAATTTCCCTTCCATCTGAAGACTGTCTTTAAAAAACTAGCCAAACATGTCTATCTTCAGATTCTGCCTATTAACCTCATTGTGAGCTGGTTTTATAGATTCAGGAGACTGCTTTTTAAACTTCTGCTCTACATGGGCAACAGAAAATTAATAAGGTATATAGAATGTGATCAGGTAATGCTTTGTCCTTCTGTTCTTTAAGTCAGACTGATCATCTTTTGACTTTTACAGTGAAACATTTCATTTTTCGTAAGTCCTTGAAACTTTCCTGTGAGGCCTTTGCAATCTATAACATCCCTGAAATGTGCTCAGACTAAAGGAGTTAGCATTCCAAAGTTAACTGCTGCCAAATGCAGATGCAATCTGACCTCCTTGCTGCTGCTTCACCTTCTGTAATTATACACCCAAGGATCACCTTTTTGACCCTACCATTGCAATTGCTTCTACCATCAGCAATTTCTTTTCAAAGACCGCATCTAAGCTTACCTGCAAGAGAACACCAGGAGACACCCCAGATCCTGCTTGCTCCTTGGATAATGAGATCGTGTGCTTAGATTTCACCTACATGGAGACAGGGATGTGGGAAATGGCTGGTGCATATCTAGATAGCATGCTAATGGGAAGTCATGATGTGGCAGGGGCCAGCACCTGCATCTGGGAATTCAGAAACACTCCTGCACTTTACACTCCAGATATAATCAAATAAATTTATTCCTGGGATTACCTCTTACATTGTTTAATTCTAGGTATATTTCTGGAACTGCTTACTACTTCTTAAACAAAATCTTGGGTTTACCCTCTGCATTATTTATTTTATGCTGTGTTGCCTTTTATCAACAGTGATTTCCTGTTTTAGTTCAGTTAACGTCTAAAATTTCTCTAAGTGTAAATATATAAATATAAAACCCATATAGTTAATAGGAATTATGTAGCACGTCCTGAAATGTAACAGAGCAGAAGTTTTTAATCCGTTTGTTTGTGTGTTTGCTATGTCCATTTTATATTCCTTTAATTTAATCAGAATATCCTGTATTACCAAGTCAGATGCTGGCAGAAGATCAATACTTGTGCATTTATTAACTAAACTTTTAATCTTTTAGAAAAAATAGCAAGTTAGTTTGACAAGAGTTCCTTTTATAAACATTTGTTGATTGGCATTATTATCAATGCCTTATTAATAGAGTCCCATATTATTCATTACATTATTTTGCCTGCTTATTTCAGTCCCACAGCCCTACAGGTACTCAGGTTATACCACTTACATAGTGGCATGTTTTTCCTTCCCCAGGTCTTTTGGAGCTTTCATGGTGTCCCAAGATGTACTAAAAACGAATGCTTCTTTAAAAGTTCTTTTATGCAAGTTTTCCAGACTTGCTGATCCTACATATGTTTTTCAAACTAGTGTTCCATGTTTCCTTACTAATGGCTAAATCTCCATTCAAATCTCATCAGGCTTTTCCCAAGGACACCAGAGATTTATTTACTGAACATTTCTGCCCTTCCTAAGGTCTTACCATTATTAATGAGAACTCTACCAGCTCTAATAATGAACTAAAACCACTTGGAATTTTTGTTTCCAAAAAATCCTCTCCATTCTTTTACTCTTATCTCTGTTGACTATAGATTTTTCCATGAGTTATTTTGATTCCTTTACTCATTTCCTACAAATCTGTCTGCTGGGTATTTAATAAAGTTCCAGTTATCATTCATGTGTTTCTGGTTATTTTCTATCCTCTCTGATGCCGTCGTGCGTATCTATTTTAAGACTAGTTTATTTATTTTATTTGAAGCAACAAATTTAAGTATTACTGATACAGACTTTGGTGTCTTTGTGTAGTTATGGCAGGAACACTGTACTGAAGATACTATCACTCTTCAGTTTTGTTATTAGCTGTTACCTAAGTCAGGGCAACTAACGGAGTGCTCTTCCACAACTTGTTTAGGTAGTCATCAAAATTGTCTGTGTGTGTGTGTCTAAAAACAATAGCTAAATATGTCTAGCATGTGCCATCCTAATGTGCTGTGTGCTCCTGGATCTTATTCAGAACTGACACAGCACTCATCCGCTCAGAGCTGATAGGACTCTGCGTGACATTGTAGTCTGCTGTATGAATTGACTTTAGGATACCCACCATTAAGGAGTGTGCCATCCCTATGGCTTCATTTTTGATACAAAAATATATCTCAGCTGAAAAATATGAAAATACCTTTCAGATAATCATCTTTATTTTCTAGAATACCCTCAGTTCCTGTATACAATACAGTCAAGGTTTCAAGCCAGGAAATCCTCAGGTATTTGACTAATATGCCATAAATGTAATGAAAACAAATCTTTTTCAAAGCTTTGCTCAACAGTTACAAACAGAATGTCCATAGGCTCAAGGAACAGCAGAAGCAGTCCATGATGCTCATTGTTAGCGTAACAAGTACAGATTTCAGATTTGCAAATGTTTCATGTCTGGTGACGAGACTATTAATGGTAATCACTAGGCTATTACTTGAGAGTTGTTGCGATGACATCTTAAAACACAGTCCTGTCATATGAACATTACGTTAGAGGTGTAAAGGTCACCACAGAGGCACTAGGAATGTGATGGAGGACTGGTCCAGTACAAGATCAGAAAGTAGCTTTATTCAAACAAGTTATTTCCTTCACAGAAAGGAAGATATCCTATGCCTTGTACCTTGTAGGTCAACACGAGTTTATCAAGTATTAACTTCTTGCCTTAAAAAATCTTGTAATTTTTTTTTTTTTTTTTTTTATGCTATGAGTTGGGGCTCCACCTTGCTCAATATCTTGTCTTCAGCAAGTGATGGGGCAATTTCCTGGGGAAAGTCCACTGAGACTTACAGAAGCTGAAAGGTTTCCTTATGTTATCTGATAGGTTACTGCCTGAGGGAAGAAGTACTGTTTTCTTGTACTGTTCTAAAGCTTAACTACCAACACAAGGGCACAGCTGTTTTGAACGAAAGATAAGTGTGACGTCCTCTTCCTACTCCTCTCATAAAAACCCCAAACCTAGCCATTGTTTATTATCTATGAAAATCACCACAATTTACACTGGGCCTTCTGAACTGTCCAAAAAATCTGAATTAACTTAATTATTCCTAGTGTTCACTACCTACATCTCAAGGACTACCATTTTTTATTACTTTTTTCCAAAAATAATCACTTGATATTTAACTGCAGTGATTTGAAACATCTGTACTTGGCAGAAAAGCTCAAACATTCAAATGAGCTTGTTGAATTCTTCTGCTCAGTGCTGTTATATGGATTGGAGATTTGTGATATCCTTGTGCACAAATAAAACACATTCACAGAAATGGACACATGTACGTGCATTTCTTTGCATGCATGTGTGCGTGTGTGTGTGTGTGTGTGTGTGTATAATATATATATATATGCATACCTCAGAAGTGATCGCCATGCTTCATAACTTTGCACTCTCACTTTGAAAGTTCAGATTGAATGGCAATGTACTGATGATCCAAAGCTAATTTGAAGGGATTAATAGCTTTCCTGATTTTTGATTGGGAGAAGGAAAATCTATGTTCATAATAAGCTAAACCATATATTTTACTTTAAGTGACATATGCAGAATGGTTTTATAAAAATCAAGCTGCCATTATTTTCTGATGAAGTTCACTATCATATGACATCAAATTAATCTTCTATGGACTGGTGTTTGTGGGTTTGGCTCATAATGGTTTGTGGTTGTTTTCTTATAGCAAAGTAAACTCCTGTGAAATGCAGAACTTGCCATGAGTGTAACAACCACAGCAGCTTGAATAAATTCTGCTATCTTTTTTGGGGTGATAGTGTCACCCTGGGGTGATTGTCTTGGGCCAGTTAAACTGTGTTGGCGCAATTCCTTCACTGCCATGTGCCTGCTGCCAGTCAGGACTGACTAAACTGGTGGCATCTAAAGGAATCCTGTCAATGTGACTTGAGAAACTTAGGCGCCCAATGGGAAACCTCTCAGAAAGGAAAGCTGAGAATTCTGTTAAGGACACATTGCCATTTCTGCATCCCTCTTTGAAGTTTTATGGAATACTCGGGACACTGGGAGTGGTTAAGTACCTGTTGTCAAAACCCAGTAAGCTCTTCCCTCAGTAAGACTTGAAGAACATATCACCTCTGAAAAGCAGACCGTTGGTATTTGTTTCCTTAATATTGGATTTACAGGTCTAAATTTAAGTATTCCTCTTTGGCAGTTCCCATAGCAATCCCTGTTCTTGGCCCCCCTTCCATAGGACAGGTATGCCCTCACCTATTACGACAATCCTCACTGGGCTAGTGTCCTCGGTAGGATGATGGGTTGTGAACTCCACTGACTTCACGGAACCATGCAAAACTAGTTATATCGAGACCAAATAAGATAGTTTGTAAAGTATGCTTAACTTCATCAACTACATTATTGTAATGCAGAGGTTCCAACTTTTCTGCTAAATCATCTCGCTTGTGCAGAGATGGAGGCTGTTTCTCATGGAGGGAAGGTCAGGAGGGAGGGAGGCAGTTACTCCAAGCTCTAGGGGTCCGGCTGGTTTCAGGATGACATTTGCCACAGCGATAAGCAGCATCTTTGTCTCCTGGCTTTGTGCAGTGCACAGATTCTTCCTTCCTACTTCCGAGACCATCTGAGTTTAACACACAGACAGAGCTCATCACGAAAATATGTTATTTTAGCCCTCTGTAAGAAGTAGCTCCTACCCCTACAAAAGCCCAAAGCCTCCTATCCCTGTTAAAGTGGGTGTACTCTTTCTTAGTCTGAAAACCTCTGTTTTAAAGGAAGGAGAAACTAATACACTTGCTGTCAGGATACCAGGTTTTTCAACACCCTCCATGCTGCATTTAAGGTTATAACTGAAATCTATGGTCTGACTGATATTTACCAAGATCAAAAGTGGCTTTCTTAATACTTTTTCTCCCCTAGGCACTAGGGTGATAATTCTCCTGTCCAGTCACTGTCCAAACTGGTCTTGTTTCTGGGGTTTTTTTTCTAAATATTGAAGTTGAAGTCCAAAAAACTTGAAGGGATACAATTTCTTTTGTTATCTCGAAAAATGTTATCCTTCTAGCTTACAAGCTACTGTGAAATTTGGAATGTTTTGTTATTGGTACATTAAAAACGCCCACCTTTACACAAACATCTTGGGTTTTTTCCAGATTAAATATTAAGAAATAAAAAGAAATAAGAGTTTTGTCCCAGAAAATGGGTAGAGTTTTGTCTTTTTAATAGTGATTCAGAAGATTTCTTTTAGCCTTTTTCGAAACTAGATTTTTAATGCATTTAAATCCCTTCTTAGTAATCCTTTCCACAATACTTATATTAAGTTTTAAAACAGATAATCCAAAGAGTTTTCGAAACTTAATGCAAATTGCTCAAAGGACAGAATGACAGCATTAACCATATAAATCATGCTAGAACTAAATGGTGTCATTTTATTCAGGAGAGACTTCCTTGTGTATTATCCTAAACTGTACTAACAAGCAATATCCTTACCTGACATAATTTGTAGTGTTACGATCTTCGTCATACCGTATATCCACCATCCACTGCCTCCTTCCCATTTCTTTTAATTTATCATTTCAGACTCTAGGTTGACATCCTATCTCATCAGTACTGACTTCTTCCTGGCTTCATGTATGATACCCTTGAATGTGGTACCTTTGCCTACAAAGTTATCACCCTGTAGTAAGTGTGTTGTAATCGGGCCCCAAAGTTCAACAGCTACATTTGAGGTCAGACTGTACACATGGGGAACACAGCAGAAAAAGACAACTGCTTCCAGATTTAGGGTCAAATCCTCATCTTGCCATTCAGCCAGTGGCTATATCCATATCAATAAACAGGGCCAGAGGAAGTATGGGTCTGAGCCTGGCTGATGTCTGTGGTTGCACATACTGCTTGATGATAAACATGCTCTTTGGCAGGTGTTCCACCCATGCCAGCTGTCATTTTCCTAGGTCATGGCCAGACCCGACATAAGGACACCACTCCCAGGAGGCAATATGGGCAAGGTCCTCTTCTTTGGAGGCTGGAGGAAAACAGCATTTCCCATGCCACCTTTGTCTCAGGTTCGCCCTGCCCCCACCCCCCCACCCCCCCTCACCCCATCCCACCCCCCAGTTATTTGCTGGTGTAAGTGTAGCTTGCATCCAGAAAAGCGTAGTCTTCCTGCATAGCCCTCCATCCTACATTGTCCAACAAAGATAACAGAAGAAATAATTTTCTGCCAAGATGAACAGGAGAGGAAATAATTTGCTACACAGGCTATCAGTCCTCTCTGGAGCAAAAGTGTAGTGGAGTTACGTTTGAGGACTCCTGTGGTAAAACACAACATGGTGGGCGTACACAAACTTCATGTGAAACTATTTGTCTTCTTGCTTTATGTGGTTTTGTTTATGGTTTTTGTTGTTGTTGTTTCATTTTGGTTTGCTTTTTTTTTTTTTTAGACGAAATAATTGTGTCCAACTAACCCATTTGTGCAACATGAAAATATGAAAACCAAATATTTAGGTACAAGCTGGGAAGTTTCTTAATTACTGTGCACATATTATACCCATGTGACAATTTTTGTTGTAAAGCCACTACATTTATATCATATTTTAATTAAATGTTCCTTTTAAAGGTATTTAACAAAATATCCATACATGCCTGCTCTTGGGATTACTGACTTTTATTACCTTAAGCATGTCATAGAGGCAATTTATGAGAAAATTCAATGTTTGTGTTCTTTTTATTCCCTTTGCTATCCTGGTTTTGATAATCATTATTAAAGTACTGTTCAGCTTAATGACTTTTCAGTAAAAAATAACAATGCAGTGGAGAGAAAAAAAGATTTATTGGTACCACAATACAAATAAAAAGATTATTGCCAAGTTTGGTGTTTTTCTAAAAGCTATGTCTATACTAGTAAATAAAATGGGTCAGAGACTATTCTCTGTCCCTGAGGACAAATGATACTGCACAACCCACATTTATACAGCTAAACTCTCTTAACTCTTAAAGCAAGGTAACCACATCCAAAACGCCTATTGGGAGCAATCCCTAGAGCAAGCCATCCCCAAATCATGCTCCAGGACTGTTTGGGACACTGTTACTGGATTTACACCCAGAAGACTCCCAGGAACTGTGCGAACAGGGTGGATGCTTCTGTGTCGTTGCACAGATTCCGTTGCTTGTTGGTATAGGCACGGCCTTACTTCTACAGAAAACTGGCCTCACAGCACAGTCAGTGGTCAAGGACTGTGGTAACTGCTCATGGCACTTGTTCAAGTTCTAGCTCATTACTAGGACTTTTAACTCAGAATAAAAAGTTGATGGATTTGAACACTGATATTCAAAATAAAACACTTACTCGGTTTACAGCAACTCTTTGGACAAAGAAGTGAATTCATGTCATGTGGCTGAAAGATGAGTTGCCCCCAAAAGATTGCTAAAAACAATGAATAAAGAGAAATTAAAACCCACAGAGCTCTAGCCTTACTAGAAACACCCTTATTTTTAACATTCTAAACATTCTTAAGGGACTCTGAAATCTAAGTCAGGCTTCTAAATGCAGCTTAGCTTTCATTGTACTTTAACTCTTAAACAAGAAAAGAAGCAATAAAAGAGGCAAATGAATCCGCTTGGAGCTTGTGCTGAGGCAAATGGTCCTGAGACAGGTTCGCTGAGAACTAGCTAAGGTGTTTCTGCGCTGTGGTGAACTATGCAGGACAGATGCAAGACATCATCATTCCCTGCTCACCCACCACTTCGAGAAAGAAGCAGTTTTCACATTGGTACTATCAACATTCGTGCTGTCTTGCAGGCTGAGCCATGGCACGCTGAAGCATCAAGGGATGAAGGTCGGGCAATGCCCCATCTCACACCGCTCAGGTGAGCAGGGTGCCAGGCACTGATGCGCGCCCCATTCGAGAGAACAAGGCAGTTTATAGGGAATGCCATTGCCTGCAATCCAGGAAAGTGCTTGAGCACATGCTCAGCGTTCAGCGCGTTTGCACCTGACTGTGTGAAACGCAATCTCAGTGGTTTCCTGGATTGGGCTCTGAATGTGCAAAGAGTAAGAAAAATCTCCTGAGAAGGAGAGATAAAGGCACCAAGGTAATAGAAAGAAGGTAAATATGCCAGCTTTTATTTTTGAGACACTGAGCTATAAATGTGAACAAGAGCAAAATGGAAAAGCAATTCAAAACATTGGAGGAGGCAGGCAGCCAAAACATTTGTCTGAAAATGTAGCTTGCTCGGTACTCATCCGCTAGAATGGTTTGTGTTTGTAGCTTGCACTGAATTTTGTTTGACTTGAACATGATTTTGCTTTTGCAGTCGAAAGCAGCCAAGGTCTAATGGATATAGAACCATTTTTTCACTGTCTTCTGTTAAAAACATATATATAGCAGTTTAATATTTTTAGAAATTAGGAAGGACAAATTGGTCTGTCTCGGCAGTAAATCTGATGAACTGAGTGACTCTTCTTTCTTTTTTTTTTTCCTTGAAATATTTTTAACTTATGATCCTATGACATGGGTGAAAAAGAGCAGTATGCACATCTCTGGTCAGTACATTTTTTATTTAAATTGGATATGGATCTGTTTAGATATTTTTCAGAGAGCTACTCCAGTAGAAAATCTCCAGAATCTTTCCATAGCTCTGGACAGAGAGTCAGCTGCTATGGAAGGAACGACAGCCACAAAGACTCTGCTAACTTCAGAGCTGTGGTGGCTCTTACAGCTGTTGCTAGGACAGGTTGAAAGTATTTCCAGCTTCCCCAGTGCTGGAGAAGTCATTTTACCCACAGCAATTCTTCATAGCTAGAGATGGACTTCCACCTGAGGAGCAAACCAGAAAGTATATAGTCTTTGCTCACACATTGAAACCAGTGAAATTCCAACTGGATATATATAAAAAAAAGCAGGATGATCAGAGAGGTGGTACAGGTTAAAACTGGTTTTTAAGATTTTTCAAACTTGTCAGGACAGCACTCCCTCCATTTAACTTTGAAGTTGGCCTGTTCTGAGCAGGAGGTTGGACCTCCAGGGATCCCTTCAAGTCTAAATTATACTATGATTCTAATTTGAATGTATTCTAGAAACTTTTCAAAGGAAGATAAAAATTAAATAATTAAATAGAAATAAACTATCCCCTTCAAATCTCCTTTATTTATGTGAAGTACTATCTGCATTTCATTTAGAAACAAAAAAAATCCTGGTCTTAATAATTCGATGTCACCATAATTTCTATAAGTTATCCAGATATAGACATAGCCAGGTGAAACAATCTTCAATTAACATTTTACTGACTCCAGAAATTATTTAATATTGTCTTTGGGAAGACACACACAACACTGTTTTTAAATTACATATGTTAAGAGGCAAATTACATCCAAAATGTTGGAAAATTATGCTGGACCTCAGAGAGATCCGGCAGCTTTGATACCACACACTATGAAATTCTTTTTCAGCTGGAAGCCCTGAGCTTCAGGTTTCAGCAGACTCCAAATTCAAAGGAAGATTAAGGAAAATTACAATGTTTTCTCTGCTTCTTAGTCAAAGCCATTAATCCCACAGAGGTTTTCATGGCTACCATGGCACAACAGCAGCTGCATTGAAAAAATCATTTTATGAAATCAATGAAAATATTAAAGAAGGGGAACATGAAAGAAAAGGCTTCTACTTTAACAAATTTACAATATGAGTGCTAAGATGAAAGTCAACCACACACATCCAGGCAAAAAAGCAGTCTGAGCGGGTACCACAGCAAGATATTTCGGAACAGCTTCATAAGCAATTGCACTTCATTTAAACGGGTTTCTCATCCTCCCCCAAGCAGCATGGGGAAGCTCAGGTTTAAAGGTGGCCCTGAAAGATGGTGAAAATTTCTCAGAGTGAAAAATGAAAACGAAAGCACAGTGACTAGTGCAGGCACTTATTCATCAGATAAACGAGGGGATCTAACAGGTCCCTGACTGTCATTAGCATTTCAAGAGCACTGGCCTCACACCGCAGCCATGACCCAGGTTTTCCAGGCAGGTAAGACATTTTGGATGAGTTTTGCGAAGGCATCCAGTCCTTAATCACCACAGTCTTGATACTTTCTGTAAGCAGAAAATTGTCTTTTCTGGTGCCATGTTAACATATAATCCATTTCTGAAATGTAAATAACCATGTGAATGTGTCTATGTCTGAAAAAGCTGCAGAAAGAGCACATGCAAAGGAGAGAGTGGATGCAGTCAGCATTAAAGTGTTTTAGATGACTAGGTAAGTACGTGTGTATCAACTTTCAAAATTGCACCATCACTATTTGTAGCAACTCAAGAAGTAGTACTAGACTTCTATTATAACAATATTCTGTGTAACATTAGTAACCTGGCAATTTAGTCCTGCTAAAAATCTTGCCCTTATATAATGTTTACCATTATAAATCAATTTCATAGGAATTTTCTTTCCTCATTGTTACACGTAATAGACGACAAACATTTCTTTCTCTCTTCTCTCATTTCTATAGAGCAAGGTCAGCTTTCTGTATGGTTCATAGCAAGTCGGTGTGGGAAGGCAGTATCATCCATCATTTAGGTGTGTTTCCTCATTAGCTACACGGGTATTGCTGTTGTTGGCTTTGTAGTTATCCTTGAAAGTTTCACCTGGTTAGATTGGTCTGTCCTGTCCTACCCTCCTAAATTTCATCCTCATGTGACTCCTCGTGGAAATGGGAAATATTTACACTGCTACAGAATATTAATATTTCACCTTTAAGCATAGTCTTTAAGCTCAGGAGATGCTACTATTCGTAAGCACACTCACAGAAACTATGTTTCTTGCTCAAATGCTTTGGGAGGTGATATAAGCTGGGCAACATTCTGGACTGGCGTCTTTTTCAGTGAATCCTCTGGTTTTGGCAATGTCAAGCTGTTTCAGAAAGCTTTGTTGGTCTCCCTCAAGTGCTTTAGTGTCAACTGAAAAAAATTTTTTTAAAGTGTAATAGAACCATAGCATTTTGATTTTGCAATTGAGTTTATTAATGTTACTGTTGTTGCTGATGTTATTATTATCTAGGATTTTCTTTTGATTTCATTTTAAAAAGTTAAATACTGGATTCTCATATTCAAGGCAAAAATCATAGTTCAGGTGAAGCAAAAGAATATTTTTTTAAGTATTTGGCTCATAGAAAGTATTTTCAGCTACCTTATTTTAAATTAAACATTGTTAGTATTAACTTCACTTTTATTTTCCTTAACTGAAAAAAAGAAGCTGGCAGCACAGCTTTAATCTTAGCAGGATCTTTAGTAATGAGGGCAGCTGCTCACTAGAAAAATGGCTTTCATTTATTCACTCATTTCATCTTGGACACCTAATGTGATTGACAAATGTGTCTATTCAGGTTTTTCCACTTGTTCTGACATTCTAGTGCTGGCAGAACTTCATTGAATTACTTGAGAAAATCAGACTCTGTTGCCACAAATCAACAGGTGCAAACTTATGAATGTTGTTCACACCAAGCACTGCAGAAATAATCTTAAGAGAATAATTATGCGAGAAGTGATGATGGGTCTTTCTAATAGAAAGCCAGCAGCCAAGTCATGGATAGTTTGCAGCGGGTTGCTGAGATCTGACTGACTGCCCAAAACCAGTGATGGAGCATGAAAATTCTGCCGCAATGTCTCTGATACTCAGACCTGAATATATCATTTCATTTACTCACTGACCAAGCTGATCAGGCGCCTTAACTCAGGCTGTGTAGCACTTTGCTTACTGGTACATAAATTAGTACTTCAGGGCAGTTTTGTTAGATAGCCAGTTAGTTCTTCTTTCCTGACCCCCTGGCCATAGTCCTGATGAGGTCCAAAACCTATGGGATAGGAATCCATAGAGTGCAAGAGCATGAAGTGATATATTAAGTCTGGGTATCTAACTGTAAAACTCTAACCACGTAACTTGAGTTCTATTTTCACCAAGATTTCTTCTTCCAAAGTAAGTCAAACACACCAGTCATGCCTTTTGCTTTACCCAGGATGTTCAGAGGCCGCTCTGATCCCTACAGGATTATATTTCACAAGCCATCTGCTGAGAATCGAGGAAAAATCTTATGCTTCCTCTGTCTTAGCCTTCCTCTTGCAGGATAATGCAGCCACAGGTCACAGCTGAAAACACCTGAAGAAACCTCCCTATCTTCTGCTGCTCTTCAGCTCACTCAAGCTGTTGCCGACTTTTACGTCCCAGCCCTCTTCACGCTGATGCTTGACTACGCGTTCCTGGGCAATCGCCCTATTCTAAAACACAAGTAGGTGACTACACAAGTGGCTGAAGTGATACTCCTTTTGATTTTTATGTAACAGGTTTTACTCCTAGGGATCGTACTCTCCCAGCATGAAAAGTCGTAAGAATGAGTTTGACAGAAAACACTAGCGTTATGGAAAATACAGAGCCATCAGTAAAGGTTAGATATATCTGAATAGTATAATTAATGAGACAGCCTTTCTTGATTATGATCATTAGTAAAATCACTTTTTTCTATGCCTGATTGAGAAATGATCCATATCGCCTGCTCACTGCTCTCCTACATTTTATTTCTTCCCTTTATTTTCACGGGAAGTCTCTCATCTGCTCACCAGACAGACCTGGTGGCAGGAAATTTCTATCCTCGCCACAGTGGGAGTACTTAGACAAAGTCTAGGAGCTTGAAAGACATAGCCATTATGAATGATGCTATCAGTGATAGAGAATGCCAGAGATGATAAAAACATTTAAACCAGAAAAAAGGATGAAAGTGTAGGAGTCTGTGTTTATATAGTGGCACTAGTTTTCTAGGAAGCAGATGAAGGAGGGAAAAAGAAACAAGAGAGTTTAACCAGAGCACCAGAACAGTTGCCACACCTTGCTGAGGATAAGATTGAACCCTTCGTCTGGGCCTGTCAAGGTCAAAGATACACAGTGTGATGTATGTGGTTGTGTGCAGGAAAAGGTCCTAACAAGATCTGAAGGATTTTGCTGATTCCTGGGAGAAATGAGAAAAAAATCATTGTTTTGAGTAGCGGAGAACTTCCTGTACTGCATGGCTATCGTCCAGCAAAGCATGGAGACAAATCGAAAATGCAGCCATGGAAGAAGTCAATATACCATTGCAAAGCTAGAAGTCAGGTGTCTGCCTAACTGCTTGCTTGAATTAAGTCTAGTGTGCCATATTTCTTACAAGATCAAGACAAAAGATGAATGAACAAAGCAGAAGATGATCTTTGAAAATACTAGTATCAGTGTTAAGATTTTGTGAAGCGTATATATATATATATATATTATGTAAACAATATGAAAAGGGCTGTCATCAGGCTAAGCAGTTTCTATCAAGCACATTAGGCATCTTCTCTTTATTCAGTTTGCCATCAAAGAAATTATTTAATTTTAAATCATAATGTTTAAGTAATTACTTATTCTAATTACTTTAGGCAATGAAATATATTTATACCTTTTTAACAGCAATTTCATAATTAGCATATTTTCATTAATCAAAAAAATGAATAATTTAGAAGCACATCAACAGATGAATTATGCTAAGAGAGTTTTTGTCTGTGAAGAACAGTTTACCCATTTTTCCCATATATAGTACTGGGCACCAGCCCAAGAGCTTTGTTGTCTGCACTATGGAAACCAAAGGGCTGCAATATCCTTTAGTTGGCTCTTTGCTTTGGATCTGTTAATACGACAGCTTCTGCTGCTTCCAGATTCCCCCAGCTATGACTGATCCAGGCCTGGTGCAATATAGAAAAGCCTCAAGGGTGCTTTAAATTATAAATTGCATATGGTCCCAAAAGAAACCCATTATACAGGGGAATGTCTTGTTTGCAAGGAGACAATGCTCTGTAAGGGAGACTGGATGGTGCCTTCCTTCTTTGTCCTAACTGAACATCCTGCACAATGATGATCGGTTCAGAACAACACAAGGCAGCAAAATCCAAATTCTGAATATCACACTCTCTGAGATGGGGTTTTATTGCACTTGCCCCTTTGAAAATATGCAGTAACTTACATAATTGAGGTGCTGGAGCATGTTCAAAGAGCAACGAAGCTGGTGAAGGGTCTAGAGAATGAGTCTTATGAGGAGCAGATGAGGGAACTGCGGTTGTTTAGCCTGGGGAAAAGGAGTCTCAGGGGAGAATTTATTGCTCTCTACAACTACCTGAAAGGAAGTTGTAGCGAGGTGGGTATCAGTCTCTTTTCCCAAGTAACAAGTGATAAGATGAAAAGAAATGGCATCAAGTTGTGTTGGGGGAGGTTTAGACTGGATATTAGGAAATATTTTTTCACCAGAAGGGTTATCAAGCATTGAACCAGGCTGCCCAGGGAAGAGGTTGAGTCACCATCCCTGGAGGTATTTAAAAGGCATGTAGATGTAGCACTTAGGAACATGGTTTAGTGGTGGACTTGGCAATGTCAGGTTTGCAGTTGGACTCAATGATCTTAAAGGTCTTTTCCAACTTGAATGACTCTATTCTATGATTGTAAACTATGATTCTATGATTGTAGACCCTAAAGAGTTTACAGCCATGAAGAATGTTCATCCATTTCTCCGTGTGGGTTTTATGGGGAAAATTCAAAGTAGAGACAACCAGATTCGTTGTTTAGTATACATTTAAGTGTGTTGCAGTCATCTGCGGGACTTTTTGGACTTCAGTACTTTTTAAAAAGAAGATATCTGAAATTTATTCTTTTGGATTCTGAAGTCTGTACAGCAGAGATTTTATTTTGTTTTTCATAGACTGACTTGTGACAAGGTTGGTTACTTGTGGAAAGTTGCGGGGAAAACAATAAATAATTAATTGGCTGCATAACGTTGGTCTTCCACTTAGTTTGCAGGAGCTTCTAGTGAAACAAACAGGTGGATTCATAAACAGAACATCTCTGGGTGGTAACACACCCTGCTATGGAGCATGACGTGCAGCTCTCTGCAGAATTGTTACCTACCACACATTTGTGCTAAGCACTGCACTGGAGTTAAATCAGGGATTTCTATACCATACTCTGCTGCATACCATAAAGCTCTTCTCAGAATCTAAAGCAATAGTTAAACATTGTTTAGATCAAAAGAATGACAGGATTCACCCCCATAAATACACACACTCTGCCACATTAGAATACGTTATCCTCAAATCTGTTATCTCTACGTCTTGGTTATAAATCATATTTTGTTTCAAGAAAACGCGTACTACATGTGCTTGACATGATAGTTCCATAGGAGAGAATGACACTGGTATGAACACACAGCAGGAGCTGTTATAACTGATGCCAGACAGAAATCAATGCAGATTTATGCCATCTGAGAAGCCAGTCTATAAACCTTTATGAAGTAAAAAGTGAAGAAAATTGAAAACAAAAAGATCCAGGTTCTGATCTCAACTACACTATTGATAATCTTGCACAATGTCATTGGTCTTGATTTCTCTGTTGTATAGTTTTAAATAACCTGGATGGGTAATTGACTCAAAGTTACATCAGATTTACTCATATATTTTGGGAATAAAAGAAAATAAAAGTTCATCTCGATTTACAAGGATGAAAATGAGATACTCTGATTCAAGAGCGTATCATAAAGGCCGTCAAATACTATTCTTTTTCCAAATAAACTCCAGATAGGGTCTTTTATATGCCAATTTTCTCACCCCGTCAGTGCAGCTCCTTGCTCATGCTGTTGTTAAAAGATCAACAAGACTCTTCAGTATGAGATGCTGTGTATTAGAAAAGAAATGTCGTAGAGGATAAAGCTTTATGACCTCCAGGATTGGCATTACATAAACGTACAAAGCGTCTTGATTACTGCAGTTACATCCAAAGTAACAAAAACGTTTTGACTGAGTCATTTAACTCAGAGACCTTTCTTGGCAAGGACTCAGTATTGCAGACAAATCCTCTGAAGCTTTCTTTGTGTCACTGGTCAGTGCAAAATACTATAGGCAAAAGGTGGGAAGAGTAAAAGTGCTTGCTTTTCCACATTCTACTCTTGAAGTCCAAAAGCAGGTAACAGGGCAAGAGCAGCACACCAAGATTTTCTTTCAACTGTAGTTCAAGGCTTGCTAAGAGAGAAAATGGATTATGATTGTTTTTAATAGAAAAGTAACTTGCAGAGGAAGAAAGAAGATGCAAGGATCTTTTCCTCCACTCCCATCAGTGGAATACATAGACAAGAAAGTCAAATGTGGTACAGAAATTCCCAAAGCCAGAAGTTTAATGGTCTCAAGTGAAGAGTTTGGGCTGTCTCCATCACCAGAAAAATAATTTATGTAACATAAAGACAATACAAATTTGGCAGAGTTCTTCAAAATCACATCTGTTCACCATGTATTATGTTTGGTGACAGAAAGAACAAACTGTAAAGCAGTATATGATAAAACAGTGACAGCATGGCAAGTTGGTTGACTAAGGTTGCACTGGTAGTTAGCAGAATTGGCTTGTTGATTGTCATCATGTTGTCCTGTAAGTCATATGTAACTGTGATTTAAAAGATCTTCATGCAACAACTCACATTGCAACGTTGTTTCCTAATACTAAAACTATGAGAGTATTGTCACATGATTATATCATAATGAAAGATATCTATTATTCTATCAGCAGTTACTACTACCATTAAAATGTTTATTTTTTGAATTACAGACATAACATTGCCAAACTATTTGTATTATTTCATAGAAGGCTATTCTTAGTAACTTGTGGATACAAAAAGAAATTCTTATTTATCTTTCTGTCATTCAGTGTGATGCAACAACTACAACAGATTATTAGAATGGGCAAGGTTTTTCTCCAGCAGTTTTCACACAGCTTTGCAACTGTCCTTGCCTTTCACATCTGTATAATCAGCGATTAGAAAATAAGGAAATGCTGGGGGGAAACTGAAAAGAACTTTGAAATAAATATGGATTGTTAACTGAATTATTTTTTCCTTTCTTTTTTTTTGTTTTTCTTTTTTTTTTTTTTTTTTTTTTTTTTTCATTGTTCTGTGGTTTCTTTTTGAAATTACAGTTTGGGTGCTTATTTTCCTGGCTGATTCTAGAGTGCATCTCTCTACAGCACACATTGTCCTTCTCCTTCTAAAGTGAGGAGCACTTGGCATTTATGGTTATTGTATATTTTAGGGGTGTGTCTATCTGAGAACCAAAACCACTGAGATAACTGTAACACACAGTTCCTCACTGTAACTTTTACTGAGCACTAATATTTCTGTTTTCAAATGTTTGTGATACATTTTGAAGTGTTAAAACAATTATTTCTGTTCAATTGAAAAAGGAACCATAGTCCTCTGTCTCCAGACAGAAGTCTCCTGTTTTCCTAAGCCACTGACCACTTGTGCCAAGGGGCAGCCTGAGCCACACATAAATTGGTGTGCTATTATGGTTAGAGCTCACCAGTTAGTGAACCCAGCTCCAGCAGCTGCGAGGCTCATCCTTTGAGTTAGAGCCCGCCACGCCCCCAGTGGGAGTGGGACTTAAACTTTGATGATAATTGAGGGGGGGAAAGAAAACAAGGGGGGAAAATCATTTGATATTTATTCTGGTTATCAGATAGACAAGTCAAACCAGACTGTCTTCCAGGATACAGCACAGAAACCTTGCAGCAAATTTTTTAAATAAAGGAAGGAAGACGACTCTGGTACACAGCAAACTGGTTTTCCCTCTTCAACTGCCTGCACCCCCAATGTCCCTAACTAGCCTATTAACTGGGCCAGAAACACAAAATACACCAACTGCATTTTTTCCCTCAAAACAGCTACGTTTCACTGATGGATAAAATGACTACTCTCAACACGTGGTACTTTTCCTGGATGAAAGGTGCTGTAAGTCAGAAAGGCAATCAGATGTCATTATTTTCAAGTGTCTCTCAGTCCGTCATGACTTTTACAACCCCAAAGTTCCTTGGTTTGCAAGAGGACCTCTGCAAGTTTGCCCCTTTGATGAACACTCTGAAAAAATAAAGGCAAGCACATAAACACGTTCCAAACTTTCAGTCCAGTTTTTTGCTCAAGCCAAGAGGGTATTCTTGCTCAGCCAGACAATAGGTACAAGTTAGCTCAAGCATGGCAGCAAGTACAGGGTTAATTGTGTTCCTCATCCTTATTTAATGTAAATCAAACCTTGGCGTTGTAAAAAGGGAATGTGGGAGGGAAGGGAGTTACTTCTCTGAAGTGTAGGGAGAACACAGAAAAGGGAAATGCCGTGGGAGATGAAAGAGCAGGGTCTATCGCAGCACATAGAGAAAACGACAGGGAGAGGAGGAAGCAGGTGGTGGGGTTTAGATTTCAATTGAAGTGCAGGACAATTCAGTGGCCTGTGAGAATGTTTTAGCACTTTTCATGAGCCTGACAGTTTTGGCAGTTGATGTTTGCGACTCTTACACCTTATTGGCATGCATGGTGATCTCTGAATTGTGAGAACCTCCAGCTTTCAGAGCAAACATTTTTATGATGGGTTTTAAGGTAAGAGAACCCTTGTTTATATATTGGCTGTACCATCTAGTCAGTTTGAGTGGTTTCTGGAGCAATTAAAGGGAATGTAGAAAATCAAAGAAAAAATGAAACTTTTTAAACAGCTTGTCTGGGAACATTTTTCATATATATACACTGCACCATAGTCCTACCACCAAAATGCTTGAACACTATGTTGCAGAGGATCCAGAAAGGCCTCCTGTAAAGGTTTTGTATCTGCAATGAAAGATGCGTGTGTGTTTGCGTGTGTTTGTATGTTTGTGTGTGTGTGTATATACAACTCAGGCTCCTAGCCCTAGAATTATTCTCATCGTAATATTTGGCCACTGACCACTGTATTTATTTCTTGTTCTTAAGTATTTGTCATACTTCCCTTTAGTTCCATCGTTTGTACTTTCTGGGAGAATGAAGTTCTAATTCTTAACTAGGAAAAGGGCAGTGTATCACAGCATTGATAGCAGCAGGAAATTTGCCCCGAGACTCCACCGGTGTAATGGAAATAACTTCAAAATCCAATAGATTTTTGAGTGCAAATATCAAGGCTGTAAAACACAGTTTTCAGAATTTTCATGGACAACTGACAGTGTAAGTGAAGTTCAAATGGCCTTAGTTGCAAGCATTTAGCAAATCTTTTGCTCTTCATCTCCAACACATAATCGTTTGAGATATATGTGTTTGTTCTTACAATATAATTAATTTTTTTAAAAGATAGTCATAACAAGCATCCAGACTATAAAGGAGTCATTTTATGTAGGACTCAGCATGAAAGCTCACCGACCACAAAAATAACTTTAACATGCAAATCTTTGGCAGTTTATAATTTAGGTAGCATGAAAGAGCAATCCAACTTGTTTATGTAAAAAAAAAAAACAAAACAAAACCAAAAAACTCCAGATTGTTCAACATGAAATGGTTTCAGCATATTGCAGATAATTTTATTTTCTTTCATAAAGTATTTTGCCAATATGTAAACCCTGAAAAAATGATGTGTGGGAAGTGAATTGCCAAATCTAGTCTTTGTTTTCAGCTCTTTTTCTTTTTCTTTCTCTCCTTCCTTTTTTTTTCCTTTTTTGTATTAAATCTATAATGTCACTGACTTCAGCTATTTCATTTCTTCTCCAAGAATCATTGCTAACATGTCACTAAGGCCAATCCCTTTTTCCTTGATTTTTATTTCAAAAATATTCTCTAAAAATAAGATTTTGCATCTGAACTGATTTTCTTTTTATTATTTAAAAAGTCCCATGCTTTTGGTAGAAAATTAATGAATATGTTAGCTTTTAGTAATCCCTTGTGTATGTCAATTTCAACTCATTCATGTGTTTGTATTCACGAAAGAAGAAAGTAATGTTTTCCTTGACATGCTGGAAAGTACTTAATGTGTAACTTTTTTGTTGCTCTTTCCGGATGATATTTGTTTGTTTTTCACTTACTTTGCAACATTGTATCGGGGAATCATCAAGGTCGATCTGTTTCATGCCATTTCAAAGAGGCCATCACAGCTACCAGGGGTAGTTCTCCCTCACAGTTGTGGATGGGGCAATATCTTGTCATCTGTTAGCAGGTATCACTGGTGACAACGTCCTCTGTGCTCCTGTGCCTCTCGCTACCATTTTCCTGCACATGCACTGTCTGAATGCTGGTGCTGTTGGTCACGGATTCAGCACTCAGGCAGAACTTAATGCAGTAAGTCTACTACAAGGCTTACTGGTTAATCTTAAAGTGAAGTACCTCTTAAATGTTCTGCATCTTTTTTTTTTTTTTTTTTTTTTTTTAAAGTTTGATAAAAGTTTGGTTCTGGTATTTGAAAATATTTTATTTTTAAACAATGAATAAAACAACCAAGTACAAATATACCAGGAAACTAGCCCATCAAAATACAATGTTTTAATCAGGCCAGAATCAAAGGCTTTTCAGAGCATGCTGAATGTTGTCTTATTTGATTGTTTTTATATATATTTTTTTTCCTTTCTGGTTCAAAATTAAAACTTTTAATATATTAAAAGTGTATGCAATCACTGTCTTTCCAACACATTTCCTGAATCACTTACATTATTTCTGTTCCTCTGGGACAACTGATGTTCAAGTTAAACCAGTATACAACTGGCGTAAATCCACAAAAATAAGGATTTCCAGCAGCATTTTCCTATTTCAGTTTTAATGAGGGCAGAATTTTTTCATATGCTGGCATTTGTGGACTATTTGGTTTAGGATGGTAAACACATGTTTTTCTCTGAAAGCAGGAGGGGTCTGAAGATTAGGGAATATGAAATTTCTGCAAGGAATTACTGAGATACTTTTGCCCTGCTCTGAGCGTTCTTGATTCCTATTCCTGAGGGAGGAAGGGGAACCCAGCAACTTTCCTGTTATCAACAAATCCTTTATACATTTGAACTCCTTTGTGGTAGCTAAGACTAGTCTAGCCAGCCATATATGCCACAAATTATTTTTTGTTTCGGTGTTGTGTTTTGTTTTTTTCTTTAAGGAAAAGCAGATATATCATTAGTTTGAAAACCAATGCAGCAAGGGTGTAACAAGAGAGCAAATACAGAGGTCACTCAGGAGTTACTTGAAATGCATTCTTTTGTATTTAAGCAGTGAATTTTCTCTGTAATTTAAAAATTTTTAAATGTGCTAGTGTGCCTTCTGATTATTTGTGTTCCATGACTGTTGTTTAGGATTTGTAAACACTTCTCTTCAGAAGTATGTTCATTCCTATATGCTTTTTAAAAAATGTTTTGATACTTATCACAAAATCACAATGTGCTGTGTTGTATCAGGTTGTACCGCATCCCACCTCTGCCTGCTTTGATGTGACCTGAAGTAGTGTCCTGTACTATATGTGTATCATAGCTATGTTAATTCAGCGTGACCAGATCTGAACGTCCAAACTTGGGTAGACGAGTACTTTTACTTCACCGGTTAACAACCATTTGCAGGTAGCAAAGGAATGACACGAGGAGTCCCATTTCAGACATGTTTCAATGTACATTTACAATCAGCATTGATGGGGCCCAGCGGGAAAGGGCTGACATGACTTCTGTAAGGAAGGCACAGCCTTCCATCATTGTAATCTTCTCCGATGGAGAACAGAGGAAGGCTGAGGCAGACACCTTTCTGAGGTTGCCCCCAGGAGCAGTCTTGTGCCACTCAGCTGCTCTCCTAATTTTTCAGTGCCTTCTGCATTCGATGCTGGGTGTGTTAAGAGCAGGATGACATCTACTATATCAAAATCCCATAAAATGCACTGCATTTTACTTTTTGGTTCTTCTGAAAAACAAATCATTTCACGAGCAGCAGAACTTAGCCACTTTGCTGTGTTACTGTTTCCCATGTGGCTGCTCTGGTCTCTGACCTCATGGCTTTTTCCTCAGTGATTGCTCTAATTTGGATTATTTTTCCTCTATATGGTATCTACTTTTAGGAACTAAGTAGGAATTTAATACCTTACAGCTTTTTACTTTTCTATTAGACTTTGTTGAAATTAAGCAAGAAGTTTGAAGCAGGGGACAAAGAGGGTGAATTGGAGAGATGTAATCACATATGCCTTTTTTCTAAAAACAGGTTACAATCAGCTTTTTAATTTTTTTCAAAAACAGTTTTTCATGTCCTTTTCAATTCTGGTGGTGAGGGCACTCCTGTAAATGTTGTTGTGTATAGTTGTGGTCCAAAGGCAGCAGAAACTGAAACAACATCAGAGTTATTTCTGATTTAAAATTGCAAGCACCTTTGATTTAGTCTTCACCATCAGCAAAAAAAAAAAAAAAATTATTATAAAACATTCAGAGGAATTATTTCTTCCATTGTTGAATGTATCATGAAATATTTACTGTAAAGCAACAAACATTTTTTCCAAAGAGGACAGCGAAATGTAATGTAGCTTTGAAAAGACATGCCAAGCACAGACAGCTGTCACCCTCAAATAAGCAGAAAGATTAATATATGGTATCAAAATTGTGACTAGTTTTGTTGCTGCTGCATGAGGTTCATTATGAGAGAACAATTTAAAGTTACATTGCAGAAATTTGCATAGTAGACTTAGTTCTTGTGTGGACTGCTTCCAAAACTGTCTTCCAAAGCAGTGGAGATGGGGCTGGTGAATAGTAACAAAAGGAGAAAATGCTGTTTGACAACACTGGTTGGTCTAGCTTTAAATCCTGGAGAGTCAGACCAGAAAGCAGAAAGGGGGATTTAGATGTGGATTTCATGCACCACAATATGCCAGGGTGTTTTCATCCAAGTTATGGTTTATTCAAATAAATGGAAAACTTTTGTCAAATTTAAGGGTTTGATAGCGATGCATTTTTCACATGCAGCATTTTGGCCCTGACTCAACTTAGTTTTACATTACTTGAAGTTGTAACTCATTCTATTAAAGACTATGTCTCTTTTGTGTCATGGACGCAGTATCTTCTGTATTCATCAGGTGGGGATAAATGCTGGAGGAGCAAAGGCTCTTTAGCACTGCCAAGATGAGAGTGCATGTTTGGTTATGCACTGTCACCACAGAACTTTATTGACAACAGAATCACAGAATCATTTAGATTGAAAAAGACCTTTATGATCATTGAGTCCAACTGTAAATCAATGCAAAAGCATTCCTTCATGTATCCGTGAATAGTCTTAACCCCTGAATTGAGATCTGCTGTGGGAATATTTAATTCTTGTTCCTGCCTTTGGTGCCTTCAAAGGGTAAAATTTATCTTGGCTGAAGGGTATAGACAAAAATTTTTAACAGCGTGTAAAGCACAGGGGTGAGTTGGGGTGGAATGGGTGAACAGGGGCTCTCCATCACAGTTGGGAAAGGCTGTGAGAGAACACAATGCCTGCGAGCTGGTGGGAGGACACCGTATTGACGCAAATCCTGCAGCTCCCACACTTGATGCTGTTTGCAGAGCGGCTGTGGCTGCTTTCGGAGCACTGTGACCCCCACTTCTTGAATAGCAAATTCAATTTGCTGTTACTGTGTTTATGCCTGTGAGCAAGTTGATTTCCCACCTCACTCCATCTGCTTACAGGCACAAGCACAGCTAAAGGGAATTCAGTTTTTCACTTAAATGAATACTGGTGGGAGCTCGAGGTATTCACTTCGCTCTGGTGAAAGCCTGGAAGCTGTTCAAAAACTGGAGAAAAGTAAAAGACAGGGTCTGTCTCATTTGGATTGTTCTTCAAGGAAACAGGAGCTACAAGAAGATTAAAACTGTGATGATAGAGTAGGAGCAGATGTTCACTCTTGAGGGCAGTGATGGAACAATAATTATAGCATATGTCGGTATCCTATAGACAACAGAAGACTTGTACCAGTAACAGTAACATGATAGATCCAGACGAATATGCCAGTACCACTCATCTTTATGTTCTAATGCACCAGGAACAAAACCGAGAAATAGAGCTGCCTCCTCTCATGTACATACAAAACTTCTGAAAAACAGTGAGATATTATTCAAAGAAAGGCAAGTTTATTATAATTGGGGTCTTTTAGTTTAACAAAGAGGAGAAAATTGATAATTAGCATTGGATGAAAAGCAGCAGAAGGAAAGTATTTTATGAAAGCATTTTGGTTACCTGGGGAAAAGGGAGCTGGGTGAATCAGAGAAGAGACTGAGTTGCATCCCAAATACATAAGTCAGTTGTTGTCTGTACAGAAAAAGCCTAGAACTAAAGAACTGGAGAAAAAAATTGTAAAGCAAGAAGAGAGTCGAGAATGAAAGCTACACTGGTTAACATGCAAAACCATCTTTAAAACACAAGCCAGGCTTAACACATAGCAGTGTTTTTCAGGCTTCTGCTTGTAATTCCCACTTCCTGTTGTGATCCTCACTCGTACAGCTGAATGTGACCCTTATTTTTAGAACCACTGATAGACTAATGCTTACATATGCCTGATGCAAATCATCAAATATACACAAGTGTTTCAGCTTGCAGTTTGTCATGTCTGTTCTAAGATTTCGGCAGATGTTATTTATTTATTTAATCAAAAGCAGATTTTATCTAACACTGATGTGAAGCTTCCAAGTATGCATCTACTTTTTCTCTTCTGTCTATAAAGGAATACTGCTTTCACCAGGGAACTCTAGAAAGCTGTTCCTGCTGAAGGCAGTGGTCTTGGTTAGCAAAAAGGTAATTTACAAGGCTTGATAGCAAAAGCGGTAAGCGAGAAGTGCTGCCTCTGGCAACTTTATTTAGAATTTCACCATTTATTTCAATGGAACCGAGATTCCGCTCTGTCTCCTTAAAAAAATGTCTCTAACTGTACAAAAGAGGAGGTAATGCAAAGATTTCAAAAGGCGAAAAAGTATTATGTTGATTTTCTTAACAGACCTTGCTAGAAGCCTTTCATTTGCTTCTTTTTGTATCTTTTTGGCATTTTCATCAATATGAGCCATTCTGACAGAGCTCAGGATTTGTCTTGGGTGTGAAAGAGAATAGTGAAAGTGAGACATCCAACTTCATGTTGCAGGGAAATAATACTTCCCCTGTGTTCTTTCTGCCAGTTGGCCTGTAACTCTGGCATTAAACAGTTCAACAGTGAATAATGAGAGAGATCAGGAGGAACTGAGTTTGAATCAAAACACCGTAGAGAATATTACAGGAGGATAGATTGTTTTTAAAAGATCTATTTCCTTTGGTTTCTAAACACATTATTCCATGTGCATATGGAACCTGTACAGGGACAGTAAATTATAACACATTTTTCTCTAAATGGAAAGGATCAATTTCTTTAATATTCTAACCTAATGAATAAATAAGAAGGAAATTAACAGAAAGTGTGGAAGAAAAGAAGTAGTATATATTTTCACTGCAGTGTTTGAAATTCTATGAAAGCGTTAAAGTCTACTCCTGCTTCTGATTCTTCATTTACACACAGGGCTTATGTTACCAAAGACAGCTAGGATAGCTGAAGCACCAATTACTGCAAGACTGGTAAATACCCAGGGTTTGCTATAGCTGTAGTGGAAACATGGTTGTTTGAACTCCTAGGTTCTATCTTTGGATGATCTTACAAAAGTTAATTTACTTCTACTGATTTTTCCACTGCCTTCTCCCTTTTGCTGGTGTTTGTAACTGTGCACAGCATTTGCTCAGAACTCCTCCTGCACTCACCTCCAAAAGTGAGACACTCCCTTACTGAAGTTGAGGAAAAACCTGTCAACCGATTGAGGAACGGCAAGATTTCTCATGCACCCTTCATCTACACTTGGCACAGAGGTAAATGGCAATAAAAAGAAGGCTGCTACATGTTGTTCCTGTAGCTTTTGTAGAGTTAAGTATTTTGTGGCTTAGCGGACAGATAGGATGCTCACACCTATAAACTAAAAAATATAAATATATATATATATATACACCCTGCTATGGCAAAAAAAGTGTGTCAAGTACTCTTTGGGATATACGGTCAGGGTATGTGTTGAAGTTTTAAATAGAACAGTTCAAGGCCACTGAACTCTGATTACAGCAAAGACCTGTCCTATAGTGCCAAGAAGTTAGCAGCACAGTGACTTTATCTACCTGTTTGAATAGAGTAGAGGTGTTTAGCTACCTCTTGGATTGGGATTTTGCTTACAACGATATTATAGATCTGCTATGTATGTTACTTTAGATCTTCATTTGATATAAAGCCATTTGTAGTCAATTCCTGAACAGAAAATCTGAGACAGAAAATATAATAAATGTTTGTTGAAGAAAGCAGCAGAAACCCTCCGGCCAGTGTTAGTCTGGCTGGACTTACTAGCAACAGTTCAGCTCCAGCCGTGCAAACTTTCCTACCTCCAACAGAGCCGCTGAGGTTCCCTGTAGAGCACTCCTCAGTACAGTGGTTCTGCAAAGGCTCGCTGGAGTCGACAAGGTAGGGCATGGAGAAAAGTTCACCAGGGTCTCACGCTAAGACCAAATTAACAAACCTTGCAGAAACCAGGACTTTAGAGTTGGTTAGGGACACAGTGCAACAACTTTGCTAGAGATGAGGTGGAATTAGCCTGGGTGCATCCAGATTTATTGTCTAAGTTCATACTACTAAACAAAACAGCATTAGGTCCAGTCCACTTGCCCAAAAGCTAGCTGATGTTGCCTTGGTATGTTCATACTATGCAGCTCTCCTGAACCCCATCTGGGAAGGTAGCATCTAAATTGCCTGTTTGGGGTGTGTCATGAGCATGCCCGAATATTGCCTGAGACTGTGTCACTTACCAAGGTCAAATTGTTTTAGAGAACAAGTCTAAAAGTTTCAGAACAGATGACAATTCTTTTGACCAGGTTTGTGCCCTGGCACTGTATAATTTACAGGTGTAGCCACTAACTTCGGTTTAGAACTGGATCTGAGATGTCTGCCTTGTCATGTATGGAGCCATGTCTTGCTCACCACCAGAAAAGGGTATTTTTAAAACATGAAGTCAGAGATACTTACGAAGACTTTGGTGCAAGTATGTGGCTGGATGCCAGGCGCCCACCAAAGCTGCTCTATCACTCCCCTCCTCAGCTGGACAGGAGAGAGAAAATAGAACAAAGGGCTCGTGGGTCCAGATAAGGGCAGGGAGAGAGCACTAACTCATTACCATCATGGGCAAAACAGACTTGACTTGGGGAAAATAAATTACTGTCATTCAAATCAGAGCAGGGTTGTAAGAAAATAAACCCAAATCTTACACCCCTTCCCCCACCCCTCCCTTCTTTCTGGGCTTAACATGATTCTTGATTTCTCTACCTCCTGCACCTGAGCGGTGCAGGGGGACAGGGAATGGGGGCTGCAGTCAGTTCAGCACATGTTGTTTCTGCTGCTCCTTCTTCTTCAAGGGGAGGAATCCTCACACTCTTCCCCTGCTCCAGTGTGGTGTCCCTTCCACGGGAGACAGTTCTTCATGAACTGCTCCAGCATGGGTCCCTTCCATGGGGTCACAAGCCCTGCCAGCAAACCTGCTCCAGCCTGGGCTCCTCTGTCCCCATGGGTCCATAGGTCCTGCCAGGAGCTGCTCCATTGCGGGCTTCCCACAGGGTCACAGCCTCCTTCAGGCACCCACCTGCTCCAGCGTGGGGTCCTCCACAGGCTGCAGGTGGGTATCTGCTCCACTGTGGACCTCCATGGGCTGAGGGGCACAGCCTGCCTCACCATGGGCTTCACCACAGGCTGCAGGGGAACCTCTGTCTCAGTGCCTCGAGTACCTCCTCCGGCTTCTTCTTCACTGACCTTGGGGTCTGCAGAGTTGTTGCTTTCACATAATCTCAGTCTTCTCTTTGGCTGTTGTTGTTCTCACCATCATTTTTTTACCCCTCCTCCTTAACTGTGCTATCCCAGAGGCGCTACCACTGTCGCTGATTGTCTCAGCCTTGGCCAGTGACAGGTCCCTCTTGGAGCCAGCTGGCATTGGCTCTGTCGGACATGGGGGAAGCTTCTAGCAGCTTCTCACAGAAGCTATCCCTGTAGTCCCCCTGCTACGAAGACCTTGCCACCAAACCCAATACAAAGTAGAATTCCTACCTCTAATTGGACCTGAACTTACTTAATGTGGTCAGCAATGAGACTGCACTGTGTTTGCCTGATCTCTTTATTCTGGGAACAAAGAGCTTTGTGTATAATTAGCTTTGTGTAAAAGTACCTTGAATCAAGTAGGTTTCATCCTGTCTTGTTTCCTGGATCAGAGAACAGTACAGCTGTCAGGGCAGTATAGCTTTGTTTATGTGGTGTTGTGCTTTAAGCAGAAACACTTTGGGGCTTGGGGGTCACTCCATGACCTGGATAATCTGCACTGATAATCTCACTGCAGGTAAACTGCAGAGGACTACAGTGTCATTAAATTTATAGCTTGATGTCTGCAAATATTCAGAAATATGGGTTCTCTACCCATTTTGTAAATCTGGGACAAAGAGTCATTGACATTTAAATTGAATTTATTTGTGCTGTGCAGTGCTTTTGTACAGTAAGTGCAAATTTTTATACCTATGAGAAATAATGACCGGTAATAAAATATATGAAAGTGTATTAGATGTTCTTGAAAGTGTCTGCATGTCTGTTTGGGTATATAAAATATGAACTCGGCTGAGTTTGACTGTGGACTAGAGAATAAGAAGAAATTAAGAGTGTCAGATATTAAACTTTTTTTTTTTTAAATGTCAGATAAAGTACTGAAAAGACTAAGAGGGAGGGAAGTGGAAGAGAAGAGGGGAAATTAGCAGAGTAAATTAACATGAACAAGCAGATCACCTGAATGTGAGCACTGGGAGGCTTCTGCAGGAGACGACACTGAGCCCTGTGTGCCCTACGTGGGCAAATGGGGCTTCTGTGTGTGCTGTGTGCCAGACCCACCTTTGCTTCACCCACCCACACCCCAGGCTTAGCGTTTGCTGGTAACTTAAGCACTGGGTCACCTAGTCGTGCTGGTGGCACGAGTGAGGCAGGGTCAGGCCCAGCAGCTTGAGCTTGACCAGCACCGTGGCTCTGGCCAGGGCCACCTCACGCTGCTGGGGTTCAGAACGTGTCAGTGGCCGCCCGTTTGGGGCTGTGTGGATGTGGACTGTGTCACGCCAGCTGGCTTTGGAGCCAGAGAACAAGGCTTGGCCCAGTGGAGCTACTAGCGCAGACAGAGCTCTAGATACTCTGTTTTACTGCATAATTCCAAACTCGGTTAAGAATACATGCAGGCAAGTGCATACCCTTCAAGAAGTTTCTGTACCTTTTTAGTATGAGAAAGGCACAGACCTATAGCAAATAACCAGCCCACTTACAGACATTTCTTTATCACAATTTCCTCTCAGCACTGACAGTTTGGCCAAAGACAGCATCCTTTCAAGATTCCCTGGCTCCTCTTTCCTATAAATGTTTTTCTTTCCACTGAATCATGTTCTTTCACTCCCTCCCTTTGCTGCAGATTACTTTTCTATGATTTTGGCTGGTCCTGCATTTACAAGAGATTATTCTGCTATGAAAACATACATTAAGCTTCCTGTGTCCCATTTAAAACTTACTGACATGCTCTTTGAGTCTCTCAAAATTATATGTCCTATCATTCTTTTGTTCAGCCTTCGGGCTTTTTCAGCAGAAATTCGGAATTACTCGTTCTCTTAGCACAGTTCAAGGTACTCCTATCAAAATGAGATGTTAGGAAGCTAAATATACCCTGTTGTTCCAGACCTTGGATACAGCAATGACAGTAACTGGCTTGCTCCATGGTGAAGTAATGTCATAATCAAAACCAAAATTCATGTACTTTGTTACTTCCTGTAAAAGGAAAACTCCTTCTCTTGTTATATTCGGTATATTTATGATATCCCCAAATAATCAGTTTATTGCTCCGTGGGTGAAAAATGAGGCCTGGTATTATAGGATGAAAGTATAAGCTTTTGCCAAGGAAAAAAAACTGAATAGAACATTTATAAGACACCTAAGAATAGTTTAGAATTTATTCAGAGCTCTCCAAGTATCCATAAAGATCCGATCACTGCAGTTACTGAAGCCTAGAGAGCAATTCAGATGAGCCAGTACTTTAGGGTGAGCTGAGTTCCCCTTTCCTCCCCATTGACAAGATCGACCGTATTTCCCTTGTCTGTGACTGATGCTTCTACATCTACCTCATATATAAAATCATGTTATGAACAGCTAAGTTTAAGGATGTGGGTTACTTACCTATGCAAAGTTGTCTAGCACCTTTTGAGATAGCATGGGATGTCCTGTTTAGCCTTTCAGGAGCTGCTCCAGAAGGCACAGGTTTTATGCAGATCTTGTGTCACATCTGTCAGCCCCATGCAGATGCCCTCAAGGATGTTCTGTGGTAGGTCAAATGGCTATGGATTTCCCATTTTTAGGCAACCTAAACATGAGCAATCAAACACTTGAATTTGGAGAGAAATTCCACCACTTCTCTGACTGTCACCAAGTGCTTTAATGGCTTCGAACTTAATTCTGGTTACATGAAGCGGGCCAAATTCATATCTATTTCTTGTTTCTTCTTGTCCTAGAGTTAACACAGATTTCTATGTCATTGTGGACGTGCCTGGGTAACTAATTGGTTTGCTAAATTTTTCAAGCTCTTTCCAGGAAAGCAAGCAAAGCAAGATTGGTACTGCTGTTTTGGAGGAGCCGATGGAGCAAGGCTTTTTGTCTGTTGTTTTCCTACCCTGCCAGCTCTTTCAGGCAGAACACCATTTCATTTAGCTTCTCTCACCTTTTTGGTTAAATGGGTATAGAGTAAAGATAATGAGTCGGTTTTGCCCTCACATTGACCTGCTTGGCTCTCCAGGGCCAGTAGTATCACATTTTTCCCATTCAAGGGAGGAAAGGACTTGATAAAAGCCATCTGACGCTTTGTTACTTGAGGATTAATCATCTGAGAAGCCTTTTAAGTGAGATAGCATAGAAGTGGGGACCAATACAAATGTAAGGTAGAGCTGAATGTGACATTTTACTTAAAAGAAAAGGAAACAGGGCCATGTAGGATCAGCTTTGCCTATCCATTTCTTATATTTATAACTTGCTCCTTCCACAGAGAATTTGGTTTTGGTTATTTGTGCAGTGAAAGAAATTTCTTTAATTTACCAGCAGGAAATGTTATAAAATTCTGTAATGCTGTGGTTAATATGTGAGAGGTCATTTTGCTCTAGAAAGGTGTCAGAAAAACTGGGGAGGGAAAAATGCTCAGAGATTCATCATAATCTTTCAATCCAATCATTCCTGCACTTGTTTTTGTTTTGGTTCGATTTTTGGTCATCAAATTGGAAACTGTCAGGACAGCAGTTAACGTTGTGTCCCCAAATCTTTATGTATGATGAAAGCAAATCATTTATCTGTATTGCCAACGCTGGGGGAAGGGGGAATACAAACCAGAGAGAATCTGAATTCTCTTAAACTGCTATAGCAAATACTGTTGAATCAATTAGTGTGATTGGCATGAATGTGCAGTGGGCCCTTCCTGGCAAAATGCCACGCTCAGTGCGGGTCTGAGCTGCAGCTCTGTAGTGCCGTGCTGCTCTCGGAAAGGAGGACTCTGAAACTGCCTGCTGTATCAGTATGGAATTGCTTTCATGGGACAGAAGCCTCACTCTCTAATTGAATGTGTTTGGGTTTTTTTAAATTTTTCTCTTGGCATCTGTCACCACTTCTGTGACTGGAACAGTCCGTGCTGCAGTTATTGCTTTCCTACTGATGCCATTCACCTTTTCTAAACATTTAGCATATCTTTAGCGTGGATAGCATTTCACTTGCAGAACAATGTTTATATAATGTATACCATTGCATCTATTAAAATGTTTGGAAGTGATTATCGTTTCTTTACAGGTGCGCTGTAACAGTGCACCAAAATATCTGGGTCTGGCCCTCAGCACTGCGCTGCAATTCATTTAACTTCACCTGCCTGGAGGTTCAGCCATGCTGCTTACACACCCCTCCCATACATTCTCAGCAATGCCCTTGCTTTCACCTACATGGATTCTATTAAAGTCAGCAGTGGAGCTGATAGAAATCTTTTCTTCTCTGGAAACTGCTGTTTTGAATAAATAATATTTTTTTCATAAAAGCACATTGATATGATCAATATTCATTAAAAATAGAAGAAAAATATTTTGAAAATGCAAAGGTACCATTTTAACATTTTAACAGTGATAGATTTTGAATCTTAGCAACAATTTAAAAAGATATTAAAGCAGGCATCAGTATGCAGCATTTGTAATTTAGCAAAATGAAATATTTAAACCTTATCCTAGGGAAGTTTTGCTATTTTGCCTGAAATTTTCTTTGTTTTTCTTTTTGCCTGGTTTCCTATTTTATCTGAAATAAGTGCTAGATATACATTACAAAAATGTTCTAAGATAGAAATTTCATTTTCTGAACTGCAATAATATTTATCTAGATGATTGGTATTCCCTGCAATTCCACCTCAACACCAGAACTGTATGGGATTTTCTTGAACTGTGGTATCTCTAAACTTGAAATGAACATTATTTCATTAGGTGGTCACTGCTGGAAGGAAAAGTTTAGTATTATTATAAAAATCTCCTTTAGTATTTGTAGGGAGTCATCCCAATAATTTACAAAGTTTTTTTTCTTAAGTTCACTTTGTTTATCTAGTCCTATCTTACTTTGTAGCCATATCTTTGTATCTATGTTCTCACACACATATTCATATATAATACCTTTTAAGTAGCCTAAAATGAAAACTATTGGGGGTGGGGGTTGGGGCTGGAGAAAATAAAAGAGTGAAATTTGTTTAAAGACTCATCTATTCGTAGGTTTTGCATGTTGTTTGGTAGAAATTCTTTCAACTTTCTCCTCAGACATTCCTAGTAAACTTTATTCCATCAATTTTTATGACTAGGTTGCTCCTTCTAATCTACTGTTTGGGGAGTTTTCATCAGTGACAGAAGTAAATCCTTTATTCTGGTTAAAGAAATGGATATTATTAAACTCTTTCTAACAAGGCAATGAACTCCAGAACTGACTATTGTCACCTATGTGATTTCAGGCACTGGGCATACCTGGTTGCTGGTTCAAGGTCCAGGCTATTCAGAATAGGCTTTTGTATAAGGTGGAAATATGGGAATGCTCTGAGATTGAGCTTCAACCTGGGTACAGATTTTAAAAGAAGTTAAAGGATAAATAGATCCAAGAGATTTATGTCTCTGGGCTTTCAAATCTAGTTTCAAGTGTTTGCATCTTGAGACATGCGTAATATTAGCATAACAACTATATCACTTTCAAGTGATCCTTAGTTCTCCTACTATGCATTTTGCAAAGTGAGACATTTATATTGTGGTATTGCACAGAATCCCCAGTCACCCTGAGGTCCAAACGAAGGAGTAGAGAAAAGGTGAAATCAGACATATACTGTTTTTCTAGGCATTGGCTATTGTTGTTGTTATCAGCATCACTTCTTCTCCTCAGTCTATTTATTAGTAATACTTTGGTTTCTTATAAGCATGCAGAAATATGAAATACAAAATAAATAATCATAATTATAATGTGTATTGTGTGCCTTGCATTCTGGCATTTTATCTATTGAATTATGCTTTAAAAAAATTGTATGTGAAAGAATTTTATTAAACCTTCAGGTATCATGATAACAGGGATTTTTTTTCCTATCAGTTTATATTTGAGGTGTTTTTTTGATTTTTTTTTTTTGTTTATTTGTCTGTCTTTGGGGGTTTTTTTGTTGGTTTTGTTTCGTTTTGTTTTGTTTTCTTTGTCTTTTTAATTTCTGACCAACATAAATTATTTAGATAGTTCTCATGGTACATGGCAGATTTTCTTTTCCTGGATTTCAGCAAGTTGGTTTTACTCTTGAAACCATTTAACTGCACAAACAATGCACAAATGATGCCCAATACACAAGAACGTGAAGCATGCAGACTTATCTGGTAGGCATCTCCGGAATAACATATGTCCTAAAAGTCAGCTTGCCATTACTGGGGAAATGGTGACATGTCTGAGGCACTGCTGCTGACATTGCATGAGGTTAATGAATGACAGTGCCAAAATGCCAGCACTTACCTTGTCACCGCCAAAGAGCTACAATTAAATTGCCCCTTAAAGAACTGACAAGTGACGAAAGGGGTTTCAGTGAAGGTCATGAGTATCTAAGAGTTCTATTCCTTTGAGCACTGCTGTAATTTCTGATTTGCCACAAAGAAATCACAAGACAAATATCCTCTATAACCCAGCAGTCTTCCCACAGAATTATTAAATTACTGGGTCACAGTTAGTATTAAACTTGTAATATTAAGACATATTGTACGGCACCACAAGTTTATACACTAAAACTGTTCTGTGTCCTAAGTTATATTTCTTTCTTGGCCAGCAGTATCTATAAAAAGGGAAGAAAGTCCTCCAAAATGCATTAGAATTTTCTTTTTGAAAGAGCATGGAAGGTTTTTTTCTCCTGAGAAAGACATGATTTGTATCACCCATGCGAAGGGAAGATGGGTACTGTCTAACAAAGGCTTGACTGTGTATCCACTGACACAAGAGGATGGAATGAATGTACCTCTTGTGCCGATATTAATCTGAGCAAAATATTTCAGTCTTTTTTTCTTTCATTAATCAGGCAAAAATCCTATCAACAGAGGTCACAGAATTTGGTTTCCAGGATTTAAATGGACACTTTCAAATGACCCTCATTTTTTAAAGCCCTCGTCTTTCTTACTGCGTGGCAAAGGTAAACCACATTCCTAGAACACGTGTCAAACTTTATTTACAGGTATCTGAGATAAATAAGCGAAAGTATTTACTCTATATTAGTTTTATTATGTGCATGAGTCCTTGCAATACTAGAAATCTATTTTACTCATTTGCGGGAATTTTATTTATATTTTTAGGCATTAATTGTGAGAATGCTTTGGACTTAATAGTATGAACTCAAAACTGAAAGACAGAGAGAAGAAATAATCGTAGTATTAAGCAAGCCAGCAAGAGAAGTATTTCTGTCTGAGCTTTGAAAATAAGGTATATGTGGAGTGTCTATAAAATGTTTTTTTTCCCGTTCAGATGGCAGAAGTTGCAGACGACAGAATTGTCCACCCAAGAGCAGTGATGTGGAATGAGGAGATGGAGAGAAAAGCCACCGTCAGCTGAGCGACAAAAACAGGCAGAGAGGAAGGCAAAACTGGTTAAACAGACAGGACCTAGTCCCTGGCAATCTCTGAAGTGGGGAGAACAGTTTTGTATCTTCCAGGGGGCCCCAAAGGAGCACTGAACATTGCAACACTAATTGCCGAGTTTCCTGAAACGGAAGCACTCTGCTTGAGATGTGGAATGCACGTTTATTGATCTCAGTGCCGATACTCTGAAATACGGGACTTTCTCTTGCCTGGACTTGGGGTCCTCCAGCAGTCCTGCAGTTAGGGAGCATGGTGCAACTGCTGTTGAGGCTCCAAATATCCGTTCTGCGTTATGGTGGAATCTGTGTTATGGTTTCATTCTAAAATGTAGTTGGATTAGGAAAGAATGGTAAAATATTCTTTTTTATTCAGGATGGGCTAGCGTTAACAGCATTTCTACACAAATCAGAATTCCCTCCTCCCTATACCTAAAATTCTAATTTTTGTTCAGAGTCTTCAAATGCTGAACAACTAAGAAGTTTCTCAATCAAAGGCTTCAACTTAAGACAGCCCACTTTTGGAGGGCTGCCCCCACCATTGATTTACAAAGCCAAGCTGTCACAAAATCATAGAATAATTTAGGTTGGAAGAGACGTCTGGGTGCCATCTCATTCCGCATCCTGCTCCAAACAGGGCCAGTTTTAGTCACGTTGTTCAGGACTTTTTCACCTGAGCTTTTAATATCTTTGAGGACAGAGATTCGACAACCTCTCTCAGTAATCTGTTCCAGTATTTGACTCAATTGTCATGAAGTTTTTTTCCCTAATATCTAATTTTTATTTCTTTTGTTGCAACTTGCACCCATTGCAACTCTCATCCCTCTCTTGTCAATGAACACTTCTGAGAGGAGTCTGGCTTCATCTTCTCTAAACACAGCCCTCTCGTAAGCACCTGAGCAGACATTGGCATCCACATGGTGTTTGTGCTGTACCTCTCTAGGCATCTTAGATATGAGTCCATTTTGTCCTTGAAGGCCATCCACATTAATTTTGAATTCTGATCGTCTCCGAATTCTTTCCTAGTGTCAGAGAATATCAGAACAAGTCACTCATTCTGCAACAACTTCTCTGCAACCGCAGAGATGTAGGTTGAGGCTGGTAGATGAGACACAAGGTACTGCATCCCACAAGCAAGGTGGGGAAATGTATATTTTCAAAAGTCTGGTGACTTGTGGCTTCCCCTGATAAGTACTAACTGAGCTGGTCCAGGACTGAGCTAAATGACTCTCTCAAAGTTAACTAATGTGTACAAGTATCAGCTGTGACCTCAGCCATGCTCCCTCAGCCACTCTTGCAAAAGGCAGGGATTCAGCCATAATATTCAATTAAATATTAAATATTTAAATTAAATATTAATTTTTAAATAAAAATATTAAAAATAATATTTAAAAGTCCAAAATTTTTAATATGATGCACAGGAATGTAAGAAATGGTCCAGCTATTAAAAATGAATGTTCTGGACAGCTGTTTATCATGCCTAAGGCCAAGCAGCAGTTTTGGTTTTGCTTTCCAGTCAGTCAGATTACTCCATTTACAATATACTGTCAGGCTCTCAGGGCCACCCTTGGAGTAAACCAGAACTTTGCTTTAGAGCATAATTTATTTCTTATGTCTCATATGTAGGAAAAGTGATACATATCTCTAAATGTGACTACCCTTAATTTCAAAATCTCACTCATTAATTTGCAATAATGAGGTATAATGAATATTTATAGAAGATTTTATCTATACCTATTAATTTACCATGAAATGCCACTGATATCTCTGCATTTTGAGTTAAGGCAGAACACAAGGCAGAATTAAATGGAAAAGCTGATAAAACTTCTGTTTGCCATGTGAGGTTTGAATCTTATGTTTAAAGGCTAATATGTTGTGTATAAAAGGGAGTTCAGTATGTAGTTCACTAGCTACATCATTGAGAACTGAGTGACTCCATGGATGCTATTTTACTGCTAGTTCGGGTCATCATTTTCCCCCCTGTATTTTAGGCATAATCTGTAAACACCTGTATTTCTGTATTTAGACCTGTCCTCACTTCTAGTGGTTATTGTGAGACTCTCAAGGAACCTTTCACTTGAATTAAAGATCAAAAGAAAAGCTGTGATTATAACTCATATGGTTTTCACCATTGTCTTCGCTAAAAGGTTTCAGTCTCCGTCACCAATCATTATATATTCAACTGCATGAGACACTAGTTTGGCAGTGTTCTCTCCTTTTTAATTGCAACTTTATATACAGTTTCTTTTGTTACACAGTTTCTATAAAGAGAAGTGGTTGACTGAAAAGTTTCAATTTAATTTTGTTTTATGAAACAAAAACTGCAGCAAATTCTGCCATGTGTTGATTTTATCTAATGAATGTATTGCAAATGTAAAAATGGGAGTAGACGTATTCAGGAGAAGAAAGGTGATAAGAAAGAACAAACATATTCATAACCTTTTATTCACTTTTTTTTGTTTCTTTTGTCAAGATGGAATTTCCTTGGGATTTATAGTAAGTAAAGATGTTGGAGTAACTTCTGGTCTTCAGAATTCATCAGCATTTTATATTCTGTATATTATTTTCACATGAGGGAGTAATTCTAGCTAAATCACTTCAGCTCACCGGACTAAACACTTTATACAGTATGAAGTTTGAACACATTCACAATATAATTCTGCATCCAAACTTGGTGTCTAACACAGTTCATTCTGGCTTGTCCAAATTAAATAATAATAATTAATAATAATAATTAATAATAATAATGGTCCATTCCTGTAAATCTAATTTAAGGTTTTTGTCTGTAACTACAAAAATATGTATACTGAAACCGGGATGTCCAATTATAATGCTGACACTATCCTGCTTTTGCTACACTGTAAAGCTCAGCCCTGTCCAGGGCTTTTTGCTCTATTTTATTAATTATCTACCCGATTAATTCTTTACACTATTGAATGTTTATCAGTGCTATCAGAAGAATTTGGATTCCATTAGACAGAATTCAGAGAAGTAAGTCTTCCTGAGAGAGCAAATGCCTTTCTCTTGGGAGCTCTGGTTACAACAGCCAGACAGAAGGACCTGAAAAGGGCCTCCTGCAGGTTTTAGCGGGGTATGTGGTGGTGGTGGTGGGGGGTGTTGTGGGCGTGGGGGGGTTTCCACACAGGTTGCAAAAAGAAAACTAGCCTAGAAATCTGTTTTTGTGCATGGGCAGCTGTACTCTGTCAGAACTTTGAAAAACACACTGTATGTCTTTCAGAAGGTAAGTGAAATGTGAAAGTATATGACAGCTAGATATAAGCACAGGTACTATTGGAGCATAAACAAATATACTTTTCTATCAAAAACACCTATAGTGAAGCTTTGGGTTCAGCTCAGCTTCTCAAACATTTCTGAGTACTGATTTGAAATCTAAACGGCTTCTCATGGGTACTATATTTATGCCTCTTTGCTAACTGCCAAAAGGTTTAACAGAAGTTCTTTTGTTCACACAAAATATTAGGAGCAAGTCTACACCCATCTTTACCTGCAGACTTGGGTAATGATGTATTGAAAATGAGGGCTTCACTATTTATTCCTTGTCTTTCGTTCATTTCCCATTTTACAAGTTTCATTTGTCAGGCCAGAGAGCAGAAAAAAATGTCTAATGACCAAGATAACGAACCGTGCACCCAAGTGGTAAGCAGTCCATAGTTCACACATAAACAGCCTACATGCTCAACACAGGGAAATTCAGCAAATGCCTAGATACTATAACTTATTTTTGTTAAAACCAAAATTGTATTATCCTTCTTTTTCATTTCTACAGTATCCTGTAGTACTGAAATCATTATAATAAATCCTGACTTTTGCAATCTCCTCCTGCCAAACTTTAGTTTTCTTACACTCGTACAACTCACGGCCATCACTATTCCCTGTTATTTCCCTGAAAGAAAACCAATTTAAAACAGCTCTACCTTGGTTTGGGGGTAAAAATATTCAAGGTCATGTCTCATTATTCAGAAAGGTAGCAGCAGATGCCCTTCTTTGTCAGGGCCTCGCCAGCTGTTTGATTAGAGGTACGTGGCTGACACTGTGATGAACTGGAACTAGGACAAGGACTTAGGCTTAGACCCTGATTTATTTCTAACTCAGGTGCCCAAAACAATGCACACTGGCATGCTTAGATAGTAATATTGATTTAAAATGCAGGCACAAGTAATTTAAAATTAACGAGAGGAACTAGGAGGTTTTTTGGCCACCATTTAGTGGTTTCTCGTATGTTCTTAGGGAAAATAGTGAAGAGATTGAGGAAGCTTAAAGGGAAGATGAAGACATGAGCACTAGATGAAAACGCTGAACAGGATCAGGCATTTGCAAAGTGACTGGGAAAAGCAGAAAGCTCCATGGCTGAAAAGGGGATTTGGATTCATGGACAAACACTGTCCATTGAATTTTGCTGTATTCAGAAAATAAAATTTCTTGCATACTTGAATGTAAACAGCAGTGCATTTGAGCTATTCCACGATCAATTTCCCATCCTAATGACACTATACTTAACTGCTCAGTACAGAACATCATAATGATATTGTTATGAAACACGGCCCGATCTTGCTCAGTTCTGAATGAAACAGCCTCAAGCAAACAAAAAGAAAAAGAAAAGCCGATGCTGAGATGAAGCACATGTACTAAATAAAATAGCATCTCTGTAAATAATGCTTTAACAAATACTGCTGGTAGGGAAAACCGTAATGACAGAGCTGCAAGAGAGTGATGTGCGTGGACCTAGCCTTCGAAATTGAATATCTTGAGCAATGCACTTCTCCAGCAATTTCATGCATTTTCTCAGCTAATCTCACATCGCCAATATCAAGCTTGTCATATTGATTTTAAAGGGGAGGTAAAAAAAATGGGAAGGTAATTTGCCTTTGTCAATCCCGAACATGGTTGCCAGGCAACTTGATGACCTTACTTGGGATGGATTGTTACAGTGACCTGACTAAATATCCCCAAATCAACTGAGAATTTGTAAAGAAAATACAGCAAAGTTGGATTATTTCTTCAATAGTAAGTATTACATTTCCTGTTTGCCTCTATAAAGAGTAATACCTGCAAGGTGTTCTTGTTAAAGGCGAAGAATATTCTTTGTGCCAATTAAAAATGGGTAATTATATGAAAGGAAGAATGGTTTCTTTGACATTGAAAACTCTTTTATTTTACATTGTTTCCATTTAGAGTGCTAGAATTGAAATATATAATTATTTTGGTATAACCTTCTTGCTACAAATGTGGACTGTTTCTTAGATATACTATTCTGGAGGGCTGAGTAGGACAGATGTGTGTAAATTAAGCTAAGAAGTTCTAAAGAAGGTTTTTGAAATGCTGCTTAATTTGACAAATTTTGATCTTCATTTTGCTGTAAGTGATGCTTTGTATTTTCAGACCGAGATTCTAAACTTAGTTACACCGGCTATATAAAACACATTGCTAATATTATTTTTTTTACTACAGTCAAAGCCTGCTTTCAATCACTTTCTAACTTTGTCAAATACTAACCATACTCATACTGGGTGAAATCAGGTGAATTTTGGTGAAATATCAGCTGAAACGATTTAACCATTGTTTCATAGATCAATCATATCAATAGTGTTGGAATTCATTTGCACCAACAAGTGCAAGCAAAAGGAAGACACTCAGCCCTTTTTCTAACAACGTCTTGTTCTGAAGCACTTGATGTTTTCATAGTTTTCACTTAATTGAGTCGTAAGAAGGCAGCTCTGAAACTGTATTACTGTCTGAAGGGGACTGTGCTCTCTGTAGAAACAAAGTATCTGAGAGAGAGATGTTTCTTACTGAGAGGTAAGCAAAACAGTTGAAAATACAGAAGAGTGTTTGATCTGAAGCTGAAGAGAGTACTTTGAAATCCCATTAATTTACAGAGGCCTTGATAAGATTATGGTTGGTATGTGAAACAAAACACTTTGAGGAAAGCACACTGGAGGATGCAAAATCTACCAGTCCTAAACTCAGTTAGAAATTGCCACCGAAGAGCATTCCAGACTGAAGCTTTCTGTGAGTAGCTTTGCCGTTGTGGGCTTCCTGCAGTGAGAAGTTCATGAAAAAGATCTGCTTCAGAAAGACATATGGAGCTCTGAGTTATAATTCATGAAATAACACAAAATCAGTATGTGGAACTACACTTCCTGAGGCAAAAAAATGAGACTTTGCATTTGGGTGGAAGTACCTTAATGGATTGTATTACTTTGTAGTAATATTCCAGTTAGTGATTCACTCAATGCTGCAGGGAAGGCTCTACCCACTGGCTGGAGGACAGACCATGACCAAAATGATGGCCTGCTGTTTGTGTTTGGTGCAATCTGATGGACCACCCTAAAAAACAGAGTTTGACCACCTTGTAGGCCAGTGCAACAGAAATGTGGTGAAATGTTACAGAACAAAAATGAGAAGTGAAACTTTTGCAGACCAAGCACAAGAAAAACTTCCATTTCTAATACTGAGAGAAAGGAAAATAAAACAAAACAAAACAAACAACCAAAAAAACCCACAAACCCCAAAGACTATAACATTGGTCAGCAAATTAGACCTGGAAATTAAAAGAAAATCCATAACTACAACATGTCCACAATTTTCAGTAACCTTCCAAAGAGAGTGGTGGAGATCTGAATTGTTTCAAGATGAAGCTTGGTAAGTCTATACAAAGGATCACCTGGCACACTGTAGGTGGTTTCGTGTTCAGAATAAAAGCTTGAAGACGGCACTTCCTAGTGTTCTTGAGATGGAGTTGAAAGGCATGCAATCAACACCTTTTTAGTCATCTATTTATACTGAAAATATATTTTAGTCATATATTTTTTACTGAAATAGCTATATACTTCAGGTCACATGTAAGAAGTTGAAGAAAAGTGAAGAAGAAAATGTTTTTTCCCTATCCCCCCAGCTTGGTTTCCTTCCTCAGGTGCAGCGGGGATTAGCCACAAGCCCATGTGCTGACTGGAGTGCTCTGAAGCACCTCACTACCGAGAGACACATTTGACTGGTGTGTCTTTGCGATGCTCGGCATTGAAGTGATTGCCAGATGCTGGAACAGGAAGCTATTTTCCCAAGGTCAGAGTCTTAGGAACCATTTTTTTTCCTCAGTACTGTGGCCTGTAATTCATGTGTTCAAACATATCTGCTGTTCTTCAGTAGGATACTGTAAGATTTTTGGACTTTTGTCCTTTAATACTTAAGTTTGTAAACATGGCGAGTGCTGTTTGCCTGTTGTGGCATGGGAAAGCAGAAAATAGAAGGTAATTGTACAGCGAATTGTATAATAACGATCTGAACTACATGATTCAGGTAGTTTGGTTTTTTTGGTCGTATGCTTTAAGGTGCTTCATGTGCACTACAGGGTGGGCATGAGTTGAGATGGGGTTGTTATCAAGGTGGGTGTCATTCATTAAAAAATGTAAAAATCTGTATATGTCATAGGCAGTTTCCTAGAATAATTATTTCTCAGACTATGAAAAGCCTGAAAGGCTTTTAGCAGCACCTGGGTCTGAAGGTTTTCCTTTTCCAATTTTGTCTGCGTTAAGGAGGAGTAGAAATCATAAAGGTCAATCAAATAATTTCAGGTTTTCTCTGGAAATTATTTCTTTTCATTATTCCTGTGGAGTGTTCAATAACAATCTGGCATTTGCTTAACAAGACAACATCCTTTCTTTCACAGGTCTTTTTTCAGAAATTAGCAGTCTACAAAAGATAATAAGCTCAGTGAATCTTATTAACACAAGTTACAGCTGACTGACAAGTAAGTACATGGCTGTCATGTAATCTAATCATGGTGTTATAATTCAATTAACTATTGATTTTAGTTACCAATACTATATTCTAACTGTTGCAGAAAAACATTCAATATCTGTAAAGTTTTATGATTAATGCAAATTATATCAGTCCCAGACATTATTGAACTCAGACATTACAGAAACGTATGTATTTTATGTTTAATAAAATCACTGTTCATTTTCATATGTTATTAGCTATGAGCTATACTGAAATTTCTTATAGTTTATTAAATTAATTATATTTGGAAATAAAGTGGGGACTATTTGCTGTTTATTTAACACCTATGCAGATCTGATGCTATATCATTTGGCACTTGTACAGTCATTGCTACTTATGCAAAATGAATATGAAACAGGCATGAAACCTTATTTTCCAGACTGTTGATTTATCTACCCCTTTGGACCAGCGTAGATGACTGCACAAATGGCAAAAAGTGCATTGTTCTCAGGCATGACGGGAGAGTTGTGAGTCCAATTGCAAATGCCAGGCTGAACTGCCAGATGCACTACCACTTCAGTGACTGTCAGGACACCCTAACACTTCTTTTACACTTGGGCTTGGGAAAGGGAAGGTGAGACAGAATTTCTCCCATTTTCTCAGCTATGGCTTTAGTAATTTCTCACCGATGGTAGTAGTGAAGCAGTGCCGCTGGTGAAGCCATGGATGCGTTGCTCTCCCCAGCCTTGCCATAGCTGTTTTAAGAGGGAGAAGCATAGAAAGCTAGAAGAAGCTGTGCCTAGTTTTTTCCAGAGATGGAAATAGACAGTATGACAGATCTGACTCATTCAAAGGAGGGAAATAAAGCAACAGCTAGGCCACTACATACTACCTACACCCTGGTCTAACATTTTTAACAAAAAGAGCAACTGTTGCATACTTTATGATGATTCTTGATCTCCTGTTAGCAACGACATATTTTCAAAAATATCTGCCACAATGATCGCTTTAAGGCCCTCATCAACAGCATTTCTCTACTCAGTTTCCCAATGAAGATTAGGCAGGAGCGGTAAGTTGAGAAGCGTAGTCACAAGAGGTCATACATCTTGTAATTATTGTCACTTGATTATATGAACCTGCTCTATTTAAAGGAGAAAAGTTTAGTGTACAGGTAGGTCTTCAAGAGCCATGTCATTTTGGACTTGCATGCTAAAAGTCCAGTTTTGGATTTAGGTGTTAAATTCCTACTCTTTGGATGTGGTCCATCAGTTAGTTGTGCACCAGTGGGTACAGTCCTCAGAGCTCTCCTATAACAGCCTTCCAGGCTGCTCGTGTTTGAATCCTGTTTGAAATGGGTCAGGGGCAAAAGACTTTAGACCCAGTTCTTGTGTTGTAAAGTGATACTTTCCTAAAGGCTGCTGATGCCTTGCTTGACTTCCTTGGATTTCAGCTCATGCTGCATTAAAATTAATTGTGTATATATTTTGCTTTATTAGGTATTTTTCTAGTAGTATGAATGTCCACCATAGGCTGTTCCCTGAACCTGGTTACACCAGAAGCGTCAAAATCCCAGTCTTTTACCTGACAGATCTATCAATCAGCTTCAATGACTATGGCTTGCCAGTTTGCCTATATACCAGTTATAGTAACAGCTTGAAAGGACCAGCAAATAATGTAAGTAATTCAAGGCAAGAGCCTTTTATGACTATCACACATAATTTACATATACGGAATAGCATATTAAAATGACTTAGTAAAAAGAAAAACCATTGCAGAGAATTACTTTTTAATGTCATTGTTTACCTCATTTCTTGTTCCAATATGGCCCAAGCCCAGGCAATTTGCTTTGTCACTGGCACTGCCAGAAGACACAGACGGCAAATTAAATGTACTAAGCAGTCTGCCTACTTTTGGGAAAGTAATACATTATCTCACTCTCACAAATGGGTACCTATCACCAGCCCCTGTGCATAGCCATTTTAATATGTGTGACATCTTGGCTGAAGAACGCTGCTCGTATGTAGTCTTAACAGATAAGCAGTTCTTCAATATGACTCAGTTTTGCTCTTTTCTGAATTCTTTTCTAAGGGATATATCCCCATAACAGATGAAAGCAGTACAGGTAAAGAAGCCTTCCACAGCTTTGGTTTTGCTAGTGTGACTGACACTGAAGAATCAGTGGCAGGGGCATCTGTTATGTCCCTTTAAAAAACTCACGGGATGCCTGCTGGCCATGTTCTCAGTTTGCTGGCCCATGCAGTCATCTTACTGCAAATTTGTTCCCTAGGATAAATATATAAAAGCAACTAGGATATGTCTGTAGCTTTTACAATTTCACTGCAAGTTGCTTGTAGCACTTGTCACTGGTATTGTCTGGGGTGGGCTGTGATTCTTCAAGGGAAGAGTGAGTAAGAGGGAAACATTTTGCCATTCACAGGCTGACTTGTTTTCTTTATGTATGTATACACATATTTTGGAGTAATCTTGTTGTTCATTTTATTCAATATATGCCTCCAAACAGAATATGTAAAATAACAAGGCAGGGTGGAAATAAAAATAAAAGGGGCCTTCTGGCATAGTGGGGTGCAGAAGCACCCCTCCACCTACTGTGATGGCTCTGCAACATTGTCAGCTTGCAGACACAGCACTCAATCAAAACCAACGTTATTACACAGATAGGCAAACCTTGTCGAAAACAATCTCTATTTAAGGATTTAATAGCAACACGGAATCATTATAATTATGATACAGGAAAAAGCCCTGATGAAATAGGGCTCTCTAATTCTTAAAACTCTTTGCTTGTATGTGTACCTGAGTTGGTTAATAAATTAAAAATCACACTGCTGGATGATGAGAACCAAAGATGGCCAAGCATTGCAACAGCCCTCAGCAAATCACCCCGTTGTCTGCTACTTCAGTTAATTGTCCAGGCTCTCAGTAGAGCCTGGCTGCTTCTGAAGGGGACTTCATCACCCAGTTGACTGAAAAGGCACTGGAGTCAACCAGAAATGGGGAAGAAAAGGAGCAAGGTTTGTACAGGCAGGCAAGGCGTTTATGTTTATGGCCAAGTCTGCAATATGGGCAGGCAGCCCTGTGCCTTGCCTTCAACCCTATTAACTCAACCTCCAAGCCCATGAGCTTGGATTTCCCTGCACTGGAAAAGCAGATGTGGACTGTTTGCAGTCTGTGTGCACTCCAGTATACCTCTTCATGGGAACAGCCAAGAGCAGGGCTGCACTGTCCAGCATGCAACACACTTTTGTTCACAGATGGAGCACAGGTCCTTGGAACGGGACCGTGGGAGGCACCTGGCACATTCCTGCTCTCTTCTGTCGATTCACCTAAACCCTGCCAGCATGATGTTTAACATCCTTAAATAAGAATACAGAATGGAGGCCCCACAACTCAATAAATACATAAAAACTGGCAAAAAAAAAGGAGGGAACAATCTGGGTTTTGTCTCTTTATCTCAGAAGTAACCACCAAAATTACATGTCTTCCCAGGCAGGGTTTACTTGCCGGAGAATCACCTCAGACTTCTTGGCAGGGAAGGCAAAATCTGTGACACCATGATTAAAGCTAAACCAGCTAAATCTGCTATTTCTGTGGAGCTTCCCAGGGGGGACCACCCCTTTTGTGTGATGGCCCTGCAAAGCTTGTCCCTCAGCAGCGTGTGGCAGAAGCACAGAAAGGATGTGGCCGCACGTTAGGATGCCAGTTGGTGGGGATGGAGGCCATGAAAGGGAGTTATTCGGCTGTCAGGGGACATTGCTGCCCCCTGCCCCCCATCTCTCACCCTGGGCGACTGTCCACCTGTAGTTAACAGTCTTGTCTACAAAGATTCACAGTTTCTTCTAATGACATATACTGTCAGGGTACCATGGTACCTTGTTAGTGATCAGGTTCTGCTACCTGGGAAAGAGAGAGGTCAAGACTTGAATGCTGATATAAAAATAGTTTGAGCTAACTAACTTCTTGCTTAAATATGCTGTGTTGTGGGCACACTCTTCCAAAGACCCTAAGGAACGTAAGAGAGCAGCCCCAGGCAATACTGCAAGGGACACACGTGTTATTGCATACATTTAAAAAACAAAGCTGACAAGCAGACTTGCCTAAATTGGGTGGGTTGGTGCTAGCCCAGAGCTGTCACTAATTCAATGCAGATTGTCTGTGTAATATGAGTGCTTATTTTCAAAAGAAACAGGGTGGAAAAAGTATGTGCAATTCTCAGGAGACTCTGATTGCAACAGGCATGGTTGGAGCTGATTAGCCTGTTTACCCTGCCAGTTTTCACACACAGACAGATAGGCAGTCTCTTGCGTTTCCCCAAGCAGATTCTGGAGAAGGCTGAGGAAGAAAATGAAATCCAGTTCATTTCCATTTTTCACCCAGTCCATTGTAATCAGGGATAGTGCTTTAGCTGGAGATCTCCTGTTGCAAGTGAGAAGGAAGGGCTAATTTCTGTGACTATCTTTGTGGCAGATCAGTAGTTCCTGAACTTATTCCCTCCCCTTTGCCTGCCAGGACTGAGATTTATTAATCAGTTGGTCATAGTGCAAAATCACCTTGCTTTTTTCCTTTCAAAATTTTGGTTCGGCGCCACAAAGGGACTAATTTTTTCACTGCATTTTAAGTTACTTACAACATTTACATTACTTACAAGGTCTTTTTTCCCCCTTGCATACTTGCAGAGTATTTAATTTAATGACAAGAATTGAAGTCTTCCTTTCTAAATGGTTTCCTGTGCTCCAGTGGTTCCAAGTCACAGCCTGGCTCCTTCCTTGGCCAGTCCTATGGTCTCTTCTCCAGTCTCAGCTGTTTCCATAAGCATACTTGTATTACTGTTGTTTCTTTAACTGAAACAGGAATTTTCTTTCCCTAATTTTAAATCTCTATTCCTTTCTCTTGTAAACGGGAGAAACTCAAATGCAAGAAAAGTTGGGGTCTGAATTTTTTCCAGCCTATCACATGGCCCCAGGGATCCAAAGATGGTGCAGGGAGAACTGCATTACCTCTGAGGGATTCCCATAATTTGGACTGATTTTCCTGAGGATACTTAGGACAATTTTAGAAGTGCAATGTTTAGGGTTCTTAGCATAGGTGAAAATGTATGTTCATTTTCATTCTTTTCATAATTGCTGAACAGTTGTAGAGAAATTCCATGAGTGGGGCACATTTCACCAAATTTCAGCCATCCAAAATTTAGGTGTCAGGTCTAAACTATTTTAATAGCTTAACAGTACAAAGGGAGACAGGTACATTTGGACAGCAATTTATATCTCCTCTTAAGATGTCTCTTTAATTCTCTTGCTGCATCTCACTGGACCCTAGGAAGGCACGTTGCCTTAAACAATACGTAGAAGAAGAGTTTAGAATGGTGGGAGAAGGCATCAGTAGGAAAATACAGAGCACCGAAGAATCAGGCCTGTTAGCTGGGAGATCTTCAGGCATTTCACAAAAACAAAAGAGAATTACACAGAAAACTGAAAATTGAGAAAAATGCGTCTGTTTAAAGACAGATAATTTGATGTTATGTACCTGCTGTATGTTGAACAAAAGCAATAGGGGTTTTTTTGCAAAACAAACTGTCCAAGGTAATTTTGGTACTTCAAACGGATAGCTTAGGACAAATTGGCAGCTACAAATTGCTTGTTGCCTATCTAATGCACAAGCACATTTTCAGAATAATATTTACTTAGGCATGAAAACTATCCTTCCTATTAATAACGTGGTTACGCAAATAGTGCCTTGCCCAAATTTTTGCTCTAAATTAAGAATGCAGTAAAATTTCTAAGTTAGTTATCTCAGTGATAGTATTTGGAATATACCTCATCTCCGACCAAAGAGGGTTTGGGCCAAGGTCTGTAGCACAGGGACACTCCCTGTAGCACAGGCAGCACCTTGGAACTACCCCAAAATTTGAATTTGTAGACCTCTGTTTGCACTAAAAAAACCACATTGGAGTTGTCTGCCTCCTGGAGATTGGATTATGGGATTATTTACGTGCCTCTGAAAGTGGCATAAATCAACATTCTGAGTAGGGAGATGCCTAGTTTTATCATGGCCAACATGCAGCCGTTGGCAGCTAGTGGGCAGGAACAACTACAGCTACGAGAGATTCATCAACTCTCTATAGTGTCTTGGCACCAGACTGAGGGCTGAAGGGGACATTACTTTACATTCTAGGTAATTTTGCTGAACTCTGCAATTATGGCTGGTGAAAGCAGGATAGGGTGTAAGAACAGCGGTTCCACCCAAGCCCTGCTAGAACAGGTGTTTCCATGGTCTTGTGGTAGGACACCACTTAATCTGTCGCACCAGATCATAGACCATCTAACAACGTTAACCTTGAATGAAGTAACCTGTAAAACAATAGTTATAAAAGATCATTTTGTAAGAGTAGGGAAGAAATGTATCATTCTTAATGCTTACTTTGTAGCTATTAGGCCACAGAGGAAGAAAGGGACAAACAAAACTGAGACAGGAATGCGTGTACGCATGCTGAAAGGCTGTGGTTGGAGCTTAGTGTATCACATAGGCTTGAGAGAAGTATGTTTTCTGATCTCTGTTCTCAGAGCTGTTTCAGACTTTATAGTAAAAAAAAGATAAGGAAAAATACATACAAATGATATATATATACACACACACTCTTCACAAAAATTAGCTTATGTTGGGAGTCATAACTGGATTTCATTACTGTCTTTCCATTTCTGCTTGATATATTTCCATTTCTACTTAAGTTCTACTTAAGTTCCCTGACTGCTTTGCTGTTATATCAGGCTCTTAGAAGCGTTTTTTTTCTTGTGTGAGCCTCTCCAAGTGTGTGGAAGGAGGAACATACAGTTTCTGGTTCCCAGCTAGCTAGCTCAAGGATGTGCCAAGTGCCTTCTGATCATCCCTTCAAGAACAAAGCAAACTGAGCATCTGCAAATATGTACATCTAGGTATTCAGGGAAATTCAGAGTAAAAGAGAAAAGCAGAATTGGTGTTGGAGTTTAGATTTTTGAGAGTTTAGATGACTGCACCTTGTGTTGAGATTTTCATACATTTCTCTGATTTAAATCCTTAATCATTTTGTCCCTGGTACACTCCAGCATCGTTGCTGAAGATCCGAGACACCGCAACTAAATTATTTAAAGAAGCTATATAACTGTATTGCACAGCTAACAATACTAAGAAGTTTCACCAAATAACATGTGCAGCTTGCTATAAGTCATATTCAGATACCCTTTCTCATGTGGAATGTTTCTAATTAGAAATTCCCAGACTAGCAGTGTGTTCTGTTTTGTTCAGTATCCTTTAAAGGTACAGAAGGTGCTGACACATGATGTTCAAATACCTTCCCATAGGCAGAGGATGGCAGTCGTCTCAGTATTCCTGGTGTGACATGCATTTACAATTCCCTTACATCATTCCTCCTAAGGTTCCATACAGCACTGTTGACAGGTAACAAAGCTCTTTGAATATGGTCTTTTGCATTTCAGTATTATAACTGGGTTCTAATAAATGAATGTGGGGTAAGAGGTACAGGGAATTTTTAACTGCATTGCAAAACATTCAGAAAATAATCTGGTCAGAAACCTCAGTCTGCCCCTGCAGATGCCTTTAATTTTCTTGACCACCTGGATTTTCAGACATTAGTGCAGCTGACATTTTCTCAATTGCGAAAAAAATTGCTAAGCAGTTTTGTGACCTTATTTTGTTGCTATAATGCAATCAAGTTTTCCAGAGCTGCTTTCTCCTCACTATGCTTTTGAAACAAATAAGAAAGGACAATAATTTGAATCTTTCAGAAGCCTGTAACCTTAAGAAGACAACCAAAGCAGGCCCATTAAGTGTGAGAGTTCATTCATACTTTGCACTCATATATGTAATCACAAAAGATTTGGGACCTCAGTAAATACAGTCTGAACCATCCATGATACTGGTTTCTCTATGGTCCATGCAGCCAGCATACCTGTCTGCTGTTTTGTTCCTCACCTGACAGTTTTGGTGGGACTACTGAGGCCATGGCCAATTCAGCCAATCTTCTTGCACACCTGAAACGGCACAAAACAGAAGAGATAAAAGAGGGAGGAGACTAGAGCTGGCCTTTCCTGCCCAATAATTCAGTCATTGGTTCAATTCTTCTCAAGGTTGGTGCAGAAAGTCTGCAAAGTTTCACTTAATTTGGCCAGTACTTGAATATCATCAAATAGAACTGCTGGTTCCAAAGTCAAGGCAACGGTCGAGCAAGACACGGCTGACGAGCGGGGCCTCGTTGTGGGCTCCTGTGAGAACCCCATGGGCTGGCAGGCACTGCATTGCACCGTGGCGGATTGGGTTCTGGCATCCTTGTTGTGCAGAGGTCCAGGCTTCCACTGAGGTCTGCGCTCCAAGGAGGGGGAGTCTGAAACCACTGTCTCGCCGCCAAACAAGACATTGCTATTTTGGCACTTAGTTGAAAGCAATGAGGTATAACACGTCTCTGTGTGAGAGGGAAGCTTTCCCTAAGTTACTGTGGGTATTAGTAATGCAGTCCTTTCCTGAAGAAATGTTAGGGTGGGTGAGCTGGTTTTTCTTTCAAAAAAGCTTGTTGTACCATGTTTTCACTGCATATTATTCCTCTTCAGTTGCTGAAAGTAGTTGTCCTTGAAGGCACAGGCAATCCATAATCTAATGAAGGTTGCGGTAGAAGCATTAGAGAATTGTTGTCTCTCATCTACAGATGCAGTGAGAGTAATAAAATCTAGTATGAATCTATACTTTCTATTTATAAGATGCTACAATGCTATCAACCCCATTTCAGAAAGCTTGATAGGGTCTGAAAGAGGTTTAGCTAACTGGCAGGCAAGTGTGTTCAGCTATCTAGAACTGTAAGTTTCATTCCTAGCAATCCCACTTCCTGAAAGCTTCTCTTGTATAAAGAATAATAATTTACAATTATTTTCCCAGAAAGCAGGAGAAAGTAAGGGCAAACGTGTTATTTTGCATGAGCAACCTAGATATTAATGTCCTCCCGAACCCAACAGTCCAAATGAATCCTGAACTCTGTTACTGAAGAGATGCGTATCCTTTAAGTGTCTAAAGAAGTTTATGTGCGGTTTAATAGAATCAGTATTAGCAGCATTAGCACTGACACTCAAATGGGAACTCTGATCCAACTTTAAGCTCTGTGAGTCCTGAAGACAATACTTATTACAGCAACATAAGTATCATCTTCAATGCCATTAAAATTAAATATCAGTACACATCAATCCCAGTGTCAGGAGACGTACTGTAAAGATCAACAATAATTCTAGCTGAAGATCTCTCTGGAAGCCCATAAAGCCTGAATACCACAGTATGAGCTATACAGAAATTAAAACTGATTGAATAGTACTTACGGATATAGAATGCTGTTATTTTTGTCTTTCACTTTTACAGAGCATTCCTGCAATTTAGGAATTCATTAAAGTGAAGTGTATATGAGCATTTTACACAAGCGAGGATATTTGAAAAGTCTTTAACACTGTTATTTGTGATCTGAATTTCAAACCTGGGTAACTCAGACATCTATGTGTCACTTGAATGTCTTCAAACCAGCTTAGACATTTTGCAGTCCTGTGTATAGTGAAATATCTACACCTATATATAAGTATATATAATTATATATAAATAAAATAGCTGAACTGAAATGCTAACATGACAAAAGAGAGATTCACTGGCAGGTCCTGACTCTTTTGTGCCACTCCGGTGGTGCAAGGAAATAGTAAATCTGTGCTGCCTGTTGTGCTGTGGCTGGTCAACAACTGGTTTATGGCTTCAGGCTAGCACCAGCTAGATGAAGAGTATTGGTTAATCTGGCTCAAATATTCACAATTATTCTTTCTTGCCTTCATCCAGCTTTGAAGAAAATATATTAACTGCATCCAGAATATAATAAAACTACTAGAGTTTCCAGTGCTGAAACGATAATTCTTTTAATAAAAGGTCTGGCAATAGTCCATACCTAAGAGCGGTACCAAAGTGAGTGCTTAGGCTCATTAAGGGCCTAATGCTTTGGGAGAATGAGCTACTGCATGTCGGCTGGGCTACTGCAACCTCTCTGCGTCCAGGCTTACTGTAAACACTGCTGTGAGTCTGAGCCCTGGCGTGTTTCGTACAAGACCTTACTACGGTTCAGGACCTTCCAAGCCTTGCTCCCGCAAGCCTTCTGACATGGCCTCCAGCAAGGTGCAGCTTCAGCCAAGGCGCTCCATGGGGTAGCAGGATCTGCAGAAGAGCCCACCATCCTTCCCCCTTCCTTCCTCGTGCACAGCATCTCTTCACCTGCTGCAGGATGCAAACAAGCGGAGCTACCCGTGCCAGCATTTCCAGCTTCATTTCACTGATTTTGTGTTCTTTTACATCCTAGTGCTTCTGTAATCTGTTGATATTTAGATGTAAAATTAATTCCTAAAGAGCTTGTGTTGGCACAAGATCATCAATTCTGCCAGAACTCAGCTTTTGCAGGTGGCACTCCTGAGACAAATACATCCTGGCTGAGTGAAATGAGCTTGGTCATATGTGTTCCTTAAGGGTATCTGGTAGCAAGTCTCATTAAGCTATAGGAATGAAGAAAGGTTAAACCTATGGTCTAAGAAAGGGGCTGAAAGATCTGTAGATACTGATGGGGATCTTGGTGGACTCAGGGATAATGTTACTGGGGCAGAAAGGTGGGATGCAAGGGATTTGAAGCAGGGGTGCCTTTCACAATGGTATAAGTCTCTGGGGTAGTAGTTGTCTTAGAGTGAACCCATAAAGTGGAGCATAGGTCTGGCATAGGAATGGTTTTGAAAGCGAAGGTATCAATTAAGGAGATATTAGAAGATAAAAGAAAAAATTGAGTATAGAGACTTCATAGAGTCAAAGGCAGGGAAGGACTAGGGAAGGACCAGAGAGATCACAGCTCTGGTTAAGGGACTTGATTTTTCAGACAGCCTATGGTCAGAAGGGACAGGAAAAAGGAAGGTCCTGGAGTACAAGGAGCTGACAATCACTACTTGGTGAGCCACCTATCAATTTAAAGGTGGAGACATACTCATTGACTGGTATTGCGCTCTCTGTTTCTAGTTAAACAATTTGATACCCTCCCATCACATACTTACTTTGCGTTTGAATCTAGTAATTCTGTTCAAAAGGCAAAAACCACAATGCAAATATATTTGATATTGGCTCCAAGGCAGTGTTTAGGCGAGGAAGGACCCCTGATGTGGTTCAGGGTTAACCCAGACTGGCAGATTTGTCATTGCTCAGTGGGTAACTGAAAGGAGTCAGTGGCAAATTCAATAGTAATGCAGAACAGCTTGGTCCAACAAGTACTCCTTTATACCAGCTGCATGAATTTGTTCTGTCATAGGTATGTTTTTTTATGTATCTTTTGTTTATTTGTCTTTTAGCTGTTAGTAACCAATACTGTTACTAATGTTAAGACAGGAAAAACACCTAAAAGGATCTGAGTGGGCTGGAAAGTTACAGCCAGATGGGACTTCCTTCATATGTCTTACCCATTTCTCTGAGCTGTAATAGCACTTGCTTGGCTTTTTAGCATGGCCAGGACATGCCAGCAGTAACATGGTGTCAGGAGGTCTCTGCAGATGGTTTCTGCAGAAAAACAGATCACCTCCACCACCACCCCAGACATTGAAGGGATTCAGAGTACAGGACAAATTAACCTATCTTATTGTGCACGCTGTGAGAAACCCCCCCATGCCTACAGGGAAGGCTTTGGCAAATCCCCTCTCAAGGGGAGTCCATTAGGTTCTCAAATTGCCTGAGTGGGCTAACTGTTTTCATGGGTAGCCTTCAGTCATATTAGAGACGGTGATTGGGGAGCTAATCTTTTAGACATGCAGAGATGAAAAATGTCTGTAAGGTCAGAATGTAAAAAACCAGCATTTATTTATCTCTTTTCCATTCACCCCTCTTATATGTTCATGAAGTATCAATAGATGTATTAGCAAAGAGAAAAAATGCACTGAAGTTTCCTATGGCAGTGGCATTCCTGTAGTAAGGAACTCTGAAACCATTGCATGAGCAACAGCCTCCAAACTACCCTGAAAAGCTACAGCCTTCTGGAGTTCTAATGAGTTAATACTTATTTATCCATTTCTAATGTTACACACAATGTAACTCCAGTTACTGCAATGTTGTATCACGGGAAAAGACAAAAGCTTTCTAAAGACCTGGAAGCAGATTTCCCTGTACTCATCTCACAGCAGCTATATGAATTAAATTTATGATATTCATGTTGATACTAGGTGAAATGAAAAGGATTTTACTACATTCTAGAGGCAGAGATTTAACTTTTGCTGCAGAAGTTACCTTATTACTGAAAGTGTATGTGTCACTGATGAGAGGTTCAACAAGGCTAATAAATGAGATGTGCAAGTTGTATTCTGTACTGAGTTTTGCTCAGCAGAGAGGTTTGACATCTCTGCTGATGTCAGCTGCCACGGTAGACCCTTGTCATTTGTACAGAAAAACAACACCTCATTACAAAGGGTATAATTTTTTCCATTTTCTTTTAATCTCACCAGTCTCACCCCACACTCCCAGTCTAACTGAGTGGCACTTTGTTCAAAACATGCCGAATTGTGTTGGTTTGGGATCATATGTCAATGAGACTAGAACAAGGTTGAAATGAACAGCTAAAATATTTCGATACGTAATCTGAAAAGAATCACGAAACCTGTGAAAGGACCTTTTGAACAGTATTGTAAGGATGGCTTCTGCCTCTTTTACAGTGAAGGAAAAGGCATTGATATAAAATCATATGTGTCAAATATATGCATTTTTATATCCCTGGAATGTAGATATCTGCAAAACAGTGGCTTTTGTTTATATTGCTTGGTACAAGCAATATTTGTCTCAGAATGTTGTACATTGAGAACATTTCCTCTGGAGCTGTTCAGGGAAGACAAAAATTAACACTAACAAAGATTATTGTGGTTCCTGAGGGAATTTTGCCAAGTCTGTTGAGTTTGCAGTGTTGTCAGCCTGCAAAAGGAGAATAACAAGCCACCTCTAATGGTATTCCTTAAAATCTTGTCTGGCTCAAGAGGTTTCAGAGTAAGGTCCTCTCTGTGAAGACTAGTTTCCTTAGCAGAAGTTCTGTGACCACTCTTCTACGTGTCCTGTGTGAAGATCCCCAGTACAAGTAATAGTCACACTGTAAAACTAGTCATTTCGGAGAGTGACTCCGGTTAGTAACATTAAAGGATGGAAAGAAGCATTTTTCCGGTTTGAAGGAAGTTTGACTTGTATAAAACAACATTTCCACATAAATGGAAATAGAGTTGTTAGAGCCCCTCAAGCAAGTTCACTCATTAGGAAAATTGATAACTTCATTTTAACTGCTTCTGATTTAATTATGAAGAGGTGGTGCAACGTGCATATCAGGAACTGTAGAGCTGTGGTCCCCAGTCGTGGAGCAGCAGAGCATGCGCTTACGCATGTTGTTGAGCTGACAACACTGCTGAGCTGGGCTCAGAGCAAAGGGGACAGGGCAGGGCAGGGGACAGGACAGGGGCAGCACAACTGGTGATGACGGCTAAGTGAAAAGATGGGTTGTACTTCCGAAACAGTGTATGAAGAAGGTAAAAGAGGGAGTTATCTTTTCCTTCATAATGGATGGCAGATTTTAGTGATTCCAGTTGCAGCTTTCAACATGGAAAACAGCTGGTCTCTGAGCTGTAAGTATCTTCAGTATCATGATGTCCTGCCTGCGTATTCCCCCGCATTCATGGTCTCCTGGGCTGATCCTATTTCCCCTTCTACTCCTCTTCCTCTTAAGTAGTATTGGAGCAGCCAAAGCAACTACACAAGAACAAGAATTTATACTGTGTCCTAAACCAAGAGCATTCACAACATAATAGTTCTGGACTTTCCCTGACTAGTGCTTGCTGTTGGCTCATAGACAAAAGAAAGCTTTCCAACACCTCACCAAATGTATCTGCACGCAGGAGAGGACAAAGGTTAAAGGTTATGAGAGGAATAGAAGAAAAACAGATATTGCAAGGAGAAGAGAAATTAGGAGAGAATGAAAATAATGAATACATTTAACCTGAGGTAAGGGGTACTCAGTAAATATGTGAGGCAGAACGGAGAAATGTAAATATAGGTGGATGCTGTCCTGCTGCTCTCCCTGGATTCTGACAGCAGCACAGGATGGTTTCACCCATCCACACAAACCTCCCTTCCAGTCACTCCATTAATCGCTGCTGCTGCTGTGTGTGAAGCACAGAGTGAGAGAGGTGCTCTCGTTAGCGTGTAACCATCCTTCATTTCAGTTCCCAACGCCACACCAGTCACATGCATCAGTCTGAACAAGCAGCACTCTAAACCTCAAGGAAAAAAACACAAGTCAGAAAAACAGAAAGAAAAAGATTTCTTAGGATAGTGGAGGAAGACAATAGAAGAGATATTGCTTGCAGAAAGGACCTGAAGCAGGGAAGAACCCCAAATTTCTCTGCAAGATGGAGCAATCTATTCAGAATTTTCTGCCAGAGTCAGGGTTAAAATTTATCAAGCTGGGAGTCTGCATTTTACCACATTTGGGCTTTTCTTACAGACTCAATAAGGGCTAAGAGTAGTCTATGTGCAGGACATTGTCTTTCATATAGGTGGCTGAGACTTGCAGGTACCTACAACTGAAATGTGCCAAGTTTCCTGTGCTAGCGGGAGAAGTCCAATTACTTTGCATCGTTAAGAGCTGCAAAGAGAAGAACTAGTTGTGGCAGCCTACGAGTTACAAAGGTCTTGCACTGTTCCACAAATCAATTGTCATTGTCTTAATATCATCTGCATTAAAATTTGTAAAACTTCTGTGTCATGTAGGGCATGGATGACTCTGTCCTGTTATAGCTGTGTCCACCTTAACAAAGCATTGCAGTTGATGTCTCTGTTATGAACGAAAAGACTGCATCTAAGAAACTGGAACAATAGATTCCCATTTGAGAAAAATCTTATTGTTTAAAAAATAGATTAAATATTAAATGGATATTTTATTCTCCCAGCAAGAATTCTGAAATACGTGAAATCTGAATTACTTTTTCTGCACATTAATTTCTTGGTGTTCATGTCACCAGGCCCATATCATTTATCTTGCATGTGGCTCTTAACTAAGTGTCTGATAGGGCTGATTGACTGAGCCAAATCAGGTACCTCACGTCACTCACAAATATCTGTGCTTTTTCCCTTGATTAGTGAGATTTGTACTCTACTAACATATGAGCCTGTGAGTTGAAACATGCCAGAGGAGTTTGAGTGACTACAGGTAGTTAATTTTTTTTCAGTTAAAATAAAATAAAAAAATAAAAAAATTTTCTTTTTCTAAAAGCCTGAATTTTCTTTTCACTGAGGCCATTTTATATCATTTTGGCAGTCTGAAGTGGTTTTATGTTGAATTCAATTCAATTTATGTCTACTTGAAAGACAAGCACCACTCTGCTTGAATGTGAATGAGAATCATATCCAATACGTGTGTATATCTTGAATTTTGAACTTACAAATGAATGCGGTGAGAAGAACGAAGTCTCAGATGATCATGCCTCAATGACTTCATAGTTTCTCTTAACATTTTATTATAACTGTCTCTGAACTACAGGCACTAGTTATCCGTCAATACCTCACCAAGCAAAGTGATGTTAAAACAGAACAAAAAATACTGGAGCTGTCACAAAGACCTTCCACAATCGTTGGACACAAAGTCCTGAAAAGAAAACTCACAATTTCCTGTAATTTTAATGAAAAATTGTAACATACCCAAGATCCCTTTGAGTCCACGGGAGTTTCAGCTTTTCTTGCAAGTATTTCGTGCATCCCATTAGGACTGTCACATTTTGCTTATGGCCCTTGACTTTATAGTTTCATGATCTTCATCCACTGATATGGTAACAGAAGTTCAAATTTTTCATTCTTTCTATCACCTTGTTAATAAAAGACTAAGCAGCTTACAAACAGATAAATATTCTAATTGACTTCAGAGGGATTTATGGCTTTGTAAATAGATAGTGAAGTTCACTTTCTAAATTCTAACAAGCCCCCAAACTGACCAAAATTAGGGTGGGGTTTTTTTCAGCAGCAGCTAATGATAGAGCCATGGTGTGGGATATAAAAATAACAGTAAAGTGGGGTTTGTGTTTGCATGACTCAGTGTGACTATATTCATGTTTACAATTCAGCAAACTTGAGAAAATACCTCTCTTCTGACCCTGACACAACACATTAGCAGCTTTAGTATGAAACGTGCATTCCTGAGCCTGCAGGTGATTCTCACTGCAGATCACATATTCACAACTAACCAGTAAAACCTGAGAACTGGTAAAATGGAGGATAAAATATAACTTCAGAAGAATATTCAAAGGAAGCCACTGTAAAGTCAAAATCCTCAAACTAAATTTCAGGTTTGAAGTGAGGCAATTCACCTCAAATAGGAGCAAATAAAAGATACTTTAAAAGCATAGGATTAAAAACTAGACATAAAAGAACAGTGATACCCTCTTTTCAAGTAATAGAACAAACTGTATTATGAGCAGAATTTTGAAGTGTACATCAAACTGATTTTCTCCTCTTTATCCTTTTTAATCTCCACCAGATGCACTTTCTTTAAATTCAAGTTTTACATTCCTAGCCATAACTTGTCTGAACACACGGAAAACGCATTGAGAGACATTAGTGGCATTCTTTTTCTTTTTCTTTCTCTTTCTCTGTCACTCTACTTTTCACAGCTGTTGAAGGCTTATCTTCTTAGGTCTTTCAGTTTATAGACTTGGTTTGCTTTATTTGCATCCATGTTTTAGGCTCCAAACAATTCCATGCCATTCTTCTGTGGAATGTTTTCAGTGAAAAAGATGTGCGTGTGTGCACACACAAACATATATATGTATGTATATAAATGCGTGTGTGTATATATAGAGAGAGGTATGTATATAAATGACCCCAAGTAGATTCTGACATGACTGTTACTAGCATGGCAGAAAAAGCTTTACAATGATATTTTAAAGCTTAAATGACAGAACATATCGTGATTGAAATCTCAGAATGAAAACGCTGCAGGAGGAAAGAAGGGTTTTCATTAAGACACACCAATACTCGGTAGCACTTTTTCTTAGTTGATCCCTTGGGGTCATAATTTTCTCAGGAATGATGAAATACAGTTTCCTTTCCCATAAACATTTTAGGCTTTTTTGCTTTCTTAAGAGATTGTCACTAATGAGTTTCTCCTTTATTCTTTCCCTCTCCTCCCTTCCACCTCATTTAATTGTGAATCAGGGTGGATTTGCTATTTTCACTGTTTCTTTTAATTAGAATGTATGTGAAGCAAACTGATGTGTTACTAGGTAGTTTTCTTTCCTTTAGAGGGAATACCCATGACTAACATCCTGCAGCAGTGGAGTCTCTAGGATAGCTTTTATTCATTAAGGCAGCATGATGTGTTTTAATGATGTTTAACAGAACCTGCACAATTTCAGCAAGTCTGTCTGCTGACCTTGCGCTGTAAACGTGGGGCATATTCCAAGGATTACAAAAGGCAGCAAAAAATTTGTCTTTATTTTATTTTTTTCCTGCAAGTAATAAACTTGGCTGCTTGTTATTTATTGTGGACCTGTTCAGCTGGGTGGACAAGAGTAATTGCATTTTTAAACATTGTCAAATCCACAAAACATAAAAGGTACAATGCATATAATGCTGGAAATAACTCTCAGTGAGGAAACTCTAGGATAAATGGTAGCAAATAAACCCCTCATACATTTGATTAATCAACTCTATTCCCCTTTCCCCCTCATCTTTCAAATTCATGGGCAAATGACATTTGCCTTTCCCCAGCATGCACCTCTCCATTAAACCAGGGAGTTTGCCTGGGGCCATACCTATATATCTGATCCATGCATAATGAAGCATGAAGCTGCCAATTGTAGGGAGCGTCTGCTGTGTCAGAGACTGATAGGCATTTCATTTGCTGAACTCCCAAGGGCCCTCACACATCTCAGGTTTCATGTAGTATTTATTTTAGGCACTCACATTTCTCATCTGTGAACTTCACACCATATGTAGAATGAGTAACACAAGCTCTGCGTGAAAAAGCTCTCCAGGTAGTTTTAAATGTAACTCAGTGGAGTGGGGACATTGTGGGCTTGAAAAATAGGCTTGCATGGAAAATGAAGCAATATTAAGCTTTGTCCATACAACAGCTGTCTGAGTCTTTCACTGAGTAAGAATGGCCTTATTCTAATAAGATCACTGCGCTACACTTCGACCGCATAAATTGTTTTGTAGCGTGCACTGTGCAGATCTACACTTTTCACAAATTATTGCTACTCTGCCATACTCTTTGCAAGGAAATGCTCACGTGCTGTTTCTAAAGTGCAGTCTTGTTAGGTTTGAGGCTCACAGTCAGGCTGAGCTGATGGATAGCAAGCCCACGTGCCGTGCATCTTGGAAATCTGAAGGCTGAATAACAACCCTGAAAGGATTGTTTTAGTTCCCAAATCTGACCATACAGAATTAGTGAGGCAAATGTATGTCTCCAGTTTATTTTTGCTGGTAGGGATCTAGAAATTATTTCATGCACAATGTTCTCTTGTAGCATTACCATGAGGGAGAATAATAGAGAGAGGGGTAAAAGAAACGTCTATTCACCATTGGTATCTTTTCCAAATGGGTGTTTTTAAGCATAACGAAACCTTTGACATTTGCTTCTCTGAGGTGATTATCACAATCCTGTGAAAAATCCTCACATGTAAGCATTCATAGGGGACAGATTCCTGGGACCTGCAGCCGTATGTTGTAGACTAGACAGTAAAACTGACATTCAGAAAACAGATCTGTTTGACTGCTTGGGAATTAAGCTTGTATCTGGGAGGAGATAAATGCTGTGCTCCTCATCAGAAGTATTTAAATATGTGTGTAATATGAAGCATTTCACTATTTCACTGGTTCCATTGCCAAATTACTCTTGCAGAATTAAATGCCTTCGTAGGTGCAGGCTGTGATGAGGGACGGGACCCTCTGCTAGTTTGAAGTGCTTTCAATGGAGCAATGTCCATTTAAAACAGAAGCGTTGCTGCCCTGCACTTCCATCTTCATCTGTTTATAACAGTCTGCTTTCATGGGTGCACAGTGCCCGCGCTTCTTTTGGGGACCAGCTTTCTCTATTTTGGCCCTTATTCAAGGGGATCCTGGGTTTTTACCATTAAAAAAAAAATTTTTTTTCAAAGACCTTTTCTGTGGGTTTTATATGTCATGTACAATTCATAATAGGCAATGCTGTGAATGAGACAGTTCACTACTATTAAGCTAATGAAATACAAAGTGTAAGTGGTTTCATTAGGCCAGCAGCAATTCTTTCTTACATTTCATTGCAATACTTATTCCATAGTAGGTTGTACAGTAGGAAATTCTATTGAAAATTTTTTTCTTATTATTAACTCTGAGCTGCAAAAACACATTGCAGAATCCTACTCCATGTACATATAATCTTGAAAACATGCTGAATGAATAGATTTGCCTGCATGGAATTACGGTATTACAATAATGAATGCAATCAGAGTCACACAAGAGTGCGGAAAGATTTGTTTGGCAAGTAGCATTTTGGCATTCTCTGGCTTTCAAACTCCTAATTACAACTTTACCTTAATCTAAAGGTTTTATTTCTAATACATTATTTGTGTGCACATATATACAAATGCTGAAGGTTTTTCAGAATGTGTACGGTTCATTAGCGTGGCTGAAATCAAGTAGATGTTATTGAGAGAAGAAAAATTGTACAATGGTGAATTCAGTTCCCTTTGCTACAGCTGCTATGGCAAAGCTGTAAGCTGTTTTTAAGCTGCTTTATTGGTACAAATACATGCATGTGCAGGTGCCCTCATTCGTCTGCATACATAATATATACATGGAGACAGGTACTGCATGTATGTTTGTGCGTATTCAGCCTGTGGCCACATACACTTATTTTCTTTAATTGCTGCATTTAAAAGGGAGTGTAAGGCGTGAGAAGGAAGGACGCAGACATCTCCTGATTCATATGTCATCTACGACGCAGCTGACTGCATTGCAGGTCTTCTCCTGCTGCCAGTGCAATTGAACCATGATGAGGAGGGACCACCCTCTAATGGAGAAAAATAGTATTTCGGTTTCGGGCCTCATTTGAATATTGGCTTTCAGCTTTGCCTTTGTAGCATGGCTGCAGCATGACGCAGTGAAGCAGAGACCACACAGAACCTTAGCACAGAAGGGGCAATTTACAGACAGCTGGCCCCAAAATGTGTCAGATGCTTTCCATTCAGATTGCTCCCATTACTTTAATCCCGTGGCGTAGAACCTCATCTCTGAGTTTAGTTTTTAGACTATATTTTGTACATGTCAACAAGCATTTTAGACATGTAAATCCTAGTGGCATAAATGGACATTTCCACCCTGAATGTCACCAAGAAAAGCAGTGCTCTTAGTAGAGAGAATTCATAGTCAGGCAGTGGTAGCACTCTCTGTGAGTGGTCTATTTATTTTTGAAGCCTACATGTATTTCTGATTAGTTTTGCAGATGGAAAGAAAGACAATTCATCCTTCTTGAAAGCTGACTTAAGCGTCATGCATGTAAAAGCTCTAGCTCCAAAAAGACATCCTCAAATGCAACAAATATTTCCCTCAACAGTTCCAAAACTTCATTTCCACAAGGAATCTGTTGGTTGGTTTTTTGTCAGTTGATATACTAATTTAGAAATATCTGTTCATGCTGTTCAAAGGGATATACAACAGGAAATACCCAAATTCTCTATCAGAGAAAGCACATGAATAGCGCACTGTATGCACATACAACCTCCTGAATTTTCATTGCTATTAGGTGTCCCTTTAATGAGCACTGAAAATACTTCTTAGCCAATAGAACTAATTCACTTATTCAACACTGAAAGACTCAAACCCTTCCAAGTCTATAAATATAAGCTTATATATATTATTCTTTATAGTTTAGGTTAACCTTAAAAGGTTATAAATTATGTTTTCCAGGCAGTGGGTAATTCAAAATTCACACCTGCAGAAGTCTGCAGAGCTGTTGTAATGAAAGATAATATTCAAATGAAACTAATGAAAACATTGTTATCCAGTTTGCAAGAGGTAATTACATTTCACCTCTAAAATCCCCCAATTGCTTCAAGAGCAAATGAAGACTCTCTAAACTGCTCTGTGTTACACCTACACACTATCGACAGCAGACTTTGATGGAAAATTCTCTAGTTTGTTTTTGGTTTGTGGTTTGTGTTTGTTTTTTTTTTTTTATTTTAAATGATGCTTAGAGGAAAGTACACACATCTATATGTACATATACACATACTCACACATATATATAAATAGACATATATGTGATTTGTTTGGGTTGTGAGCTGGTTACAAGGGAAATAATACTAGTATACAGGGAAAAAAAAAATTGTTTATACATTCCCCTGTGCAGAAAGCACTCACTTGATGTCAAATAAAACAGCATACGATGACATTTCCTCTTTCTGGACATTTCTTTGTCCAGGTGGTATTTGTGTACAATACTTTTTGCAGTCAGAATACTGCATGGGTTGCAGCTGGGAGGAGAGATGTTCAGGGGGAAAGTCTGGCCCTGCATGTGTAAGAAAAGCCAGCTGCAATCTGGCTCAGAATTTCTACTTTCCATTCTTAAATTTGTGAAGTGCTCTGGGATGATGAAACATACTATGTAAATGAAAGATATTGAAATTCACATCTAAATGTCTAAAATATATTGAAGAAATTGAGAAAAGAATACAAGGAATAGAGAAGGGAGCACAGTCTGAGCAATACATTTTCGCAAATCAAGAGCTGCAATAAATAATATATGCTATTTGATTCATTCAGCTGAGTCAATCTCTGAAATGCCACTTACATTTTTTTTCCTCCATTGCCTTATAAACTTGGTAAAAATGGTCACCTTACAGAAGTGAGATTGCAGAATTTGCCAACTCAGTCTCATGCAACTTTGCATTTCAGCTGCTACTTTTTTGTTTAATGACTTGCATGGCTTTTATCCAGAACTAATTTTGTGTGGATGGAGGTGCCAGTACCCGTGCTAAACCACTAATACATATTCAGCTTGAAGCACACTGCTCTATAGCGTTCTGCAGTCAGTCTTGCTACTGTCACCATTTGATCTGAAACTAGTCTGCTATTTATAAAACAGAACTCCTAGTGCTCCTGAGGCATTGGACTTTCAGATTATTTTTTCCCACTTTGCCAGGGAAGCAGAGCTGTGCAATTTGATCACAGCATGCTGGAAATCAATGACCAAAATGCAGTATGAAGTTGAAATTTTACATTATGAGATTCATTCCCAAATTTAGGAGAGGGGCATCATAAAGTCATTGGCCAATGAGTTTTAGGATGATGTTTACCTCAGTCATATTTATGTGCACTGCAAATCTAAACCGGCTTTCTAAGACTCCATCGGTATTTAAAGGACAAAATTTTAATCTACTAGGGGCAATTCGCTCTACAAATCTTAGATACCTGATACCTATGTAAGATTGGGGGAATCATTCCTTTCAAAGTGTGCCTCTCTTCCTTGACCACAAGGGGAGCATGAATAATAAATTTGTCTTAAATGCCTAATTTTCAGGCGTCTAAAGTATGATGAAGCCCACATTACCCAACTAGATTAGCATTTATATCCAAATTAGCCACAGAGAAGACTAGGTACAAAGCAGAGCCATTGGGGAACACCATACTGATATTTTAATGTATAGGCTACAGCCTGAACGTTATGTGTCTTTATGGGGCTTTAAAACATTGTTAATAAAATGGCTATTTTTGAAAGCTATTGTGGCTCTTCACAGACCTGTTATAGAAAATGGCTTTAAGATGTTATGGGTAAAAACTTTCCAGAAATGCAAATGAAGGGTTCATTGGGTGGCAGCTTGCTGCTCTGTACAGCCCATGTCCCAGTTTCCTGGTCAATTTCTTTCTTCTTTAAAACAGTTTTGAGTTGAAATAATGGGAAAAGGCTGCAGAAAGAGAGAGAGAGTTAAAGAAAGAAAGAAAGAAAGAAAGATAGAAAGAATGAGGTAGAGGGGAGAGGGAGAAGGAAGAAGAGATTTCATCTGGAGCACAACCTTCAAACATTTCCATTGAGAGTGTTATCCCAGCCTTTTCTGAGTCCAAGCACCATCTTTTCCTTCCTTTGAAAATTTGCTGCCAGCAGTCCTATGGGGTGTAAAACCGCTCACATCTCTTGGCTCCTATGGAGCTTTGTGGATTTACTCCACCTGAGATATTTAGCCGTTACCTGAAAATTCCCATTTGATTTACATACAATGAGTTCAACTTGGTGGCAGTAACATCACACAGTCCTCCTGGCTTCCAAGCAACTGCAAGAGTATGACTGTTGGCAGAGGCTACTCCATTTTGTTTTAGCAGAGCATAGCTCATTTAATCCTTTTAAGACTTGGAATCACTGTTATCCTTGGTCTTACCTACCTGAACTATCATACTAGGTGCTTTTATCACTTGATTAATTAAGAAGCAAAGCAGAAGCAAGCTGTCTAATGAATCCTATATCCTTCTTTTTTACCTGTCAATAATGGTCTACCCAGCTCCACATTTGAACTAGCGCAGCACTGACTTCTTGCCTCCTTAGAAGAGAAAAGGTCCATCTGGGAGAAATACTGCACATGTTCACTGGGATAACTTCCAAAGATAGACTATAGGTAATTCACTTGTCTATTTATAAAGGATTTGGGGGCATGGAGGACTTTGCATGTGACAGGGTCTTGGACACAGTGGTCAGTCAGAACATCCCAGCAATGCAGATCAAAAGTTCAGATTTTCCTGTTCTGAAAGCACCAATCTGCCAGGAAAAACTTTACAGGGTTCATTAACATGCACCTCCTGGTTAGCCTCGTCTCCCTTGATACAGCATTAGTGACTTACCCTTTCTCATCACAGCAGAAATAGCTTTCAAATCACCACCACACACTGAAAGCAAGGAGACAGCTTTGGCCATGGCCCTGCTGCTGGTTCTCCTCTGCTACTGCTCTGCACCACAAATCTGTTCTCACCCTCAGAGCTGATGGGAGGACATGCAGCTGGACCTCACCACTCACCAAAAGCTTGTGTTTGTCTCTGTTCCTTTACCCAAGGAAGGCTGTTATTGCTGAGCCATAATAAACTTATAAGAACATTTCCAGCTCTGTCCAGCCGTTCACCGTAGTATGCATATACGCACACATATATATAAACATACACACATAAACCATTATGATGTGAAACCATCATTTTTTTTATTCACTTTTGCATTTACAGTTTGTCCTTCTCCTGTCAAGCCATGGATTTATTTTTAATTACTCAGCTTTTTAGCAATCTGTGTGAAAGACTGGCAAATTATTGGCAAATATAGAAAACAGCCTATTTCTTGTTTTATACAAGTATTTAGGTGGAGATATTAATCACACAGGCCCCAGAGCCAACAGCTTTATCACCAAAAGAAAAACTAACTTCAGTGAGGTGTGGTGATCAATAATACCACCTTATTAGGTTTTTTTCCATGCGACACACTAATACATCAATACACATGCAAAGCAATGTTACTATCCCAGAAACTCTTACACCATTTCTAAACTACAGACCTTTTTTTCGTATGTTGCCACCCAGTGTAATTGTGGGAGTAAAAGGTCAAAAATACCATCCGTTTTTTATTACCGTTCTGAAATGTCACAGAGCCTCAACTCTTAAGAGTCTGTCTCAGGTATGTATGCAGGTCAGAGGAATGCAACACTCCTACCCATTAGGTTAGAAAAAGTAGATAATCTAACAGTGGAAATGTGGCACTGTCTGTGCAGTACCAGCTAGAGGAAACCACAGCCAGAGAGTGATGCTCGTGCTGCAGTACGAAAGGCTCCTATGGGTGGTGATGCCAAGGATGAAATTGTCAGTAGTGAAAGTAAAGACCAAATCAGGCAAATCATGAATCTGTCTTGAAGAAAGTCATGTTGACTGTCTGTCTGTCTGTCTGTCTGTCTGTTGACAACAGGACAGACAGAACTGTTCTGTTGAAAACAATTTTTGGTGAACAGTAGCCTTCATAGAAACATAGGTTGTGAAGAATTTGCATTTATTTACCTAAATTACCTTTATAAAACACAAAAATGAAGGATTTAAGTCCAAGGGGAAGAAGGGATTAAAAAAAAATGCGAATGTTCTTAGGAAGCTCTTTAAGCTCTTTGTCCCTAAACCTTTGTTTTTCTTTCTTCTGTATCCTGAAATGAAGCAGCACTTCCCAACAACTTGTGTTTTATGCAGAGATCAAATTTTGAATTAATGCTGAAGCAATAGCTCAAAAAATTTTGCCTTTTAATCTGCAAGCCGTGAATAGGCTGAAGTACTTATCTCACAAAACAGTTTTTCAGGCAAAGGTCTGCAGGTTTTGTTATATACAAATATTTTTGCAGACATATTTATATTTCTTTCAAGAACATGCATTCACCAGCATTTATATCCAAACAGTGACATAGACACAGATGTTTTATAAAGTAAAAATTGGGTACATAAAAATTAAAAAGCAACCTTTGGGAGCTTAAACGTTTGATTAGTTTTAAGGAAAATCTTAAAAATAATTATTTGTTCTTTTGTCCATGTACAAGGGACTTGAATATATTAGCCACTAGCATGGCAACTTGTCACTGTATGTAGAATTCCCACTGCCCCTGATGGTAGTCAGCAACATACCTGGAAAGTGTTTAATGGATCAGGTCTCCCAGAAATCCTATTATCTATATTGGCTGACTACATCTAATAGTGAAAAGTTTCATTTTTCAGTAGCAGACAGAGATCCTGATGTACCAATAGACAAGAATAGAAGTTTGATGCTACTGTTTGGTCCCATGTAAGTTAATTAGACATCAATGTACATCTAAAAAAAAAAAAAAAAAAAAAAGTAGTACTGATTTGGAGTGATTTAGAGTTTCTTACTTTCTCACTCAGGAGCATTTACAGTGAGGTAAATAGTGGTCAAAGTTGAAGATCAGCAGAATCTAATTTGCTCCGCTACACACATATACAACTTGTTAAACCAAACTGAATTCACACATGCTCTACAGCTCCTTGGTTACAGCACTCAGGAGTTAATAGGGTCCACCATGTCTGCTTCATTTCATTCCGTTTACTTTGCCTTCTTCCTTTCACCTTACTAACAATTTAATAATTTACTTTTGCTAAAAAAGCACATTTTTGTGGCAATCCTTAACGAGTAATTTTGTCCAAAGTTATTTGGGCATACATCCAATATATCTGGAGCATGTCATAAAAATAGAATCTTTAAAAAAATAACCAAACCAAACAAAAAACAACAGTAAAGATATAACAGGATTTTCACCTTAGTATACAGCTCCCTCCACCACTCTCTATGGAGTCACTTGGGCAATGCAAACTGTAGTTCAGGATCTGTTTCAGTTATCTGAATACTGGGAGTGAGAATGGTAGGTTTTTTGTTCATAACTGGTAGGATTCATGACAACAGAATAATTCTGCTGCTTATAAAGTGTATTTACATATTGGCATGATGCAGCTGCTACTTCCACGCGAAAATTAAAAGGTAGATTAGACTGAAGGCAGTTACAAAATCATTTCGCTTCAAGAAAAATTCATCCTTAGAATGAAACAACTTTGTGGGAGGGTAAGGTGAGGAATGTAACTTTCAAAACAAAAGTCAGTTGTTTTATGTGCTTGGGTTTGGGGTTGTTTTTCTGGAAACTGGTCTTTTTGTCTGCAGGAGGTGTGATGTGGTCTGTCGTGGTCTTCTTGGTTTCCTTTGGTACATTCCAGACACAATCCCTTCTCAGCCTTCCTTTTGTTTTGATTAAAGAACAGCTAGGCTACTTGCTATCCTTTCACTTCTCAACATCAATGTTTTTGTACTCCTCTGGATAAATTATATCACTAATAAAGAACTCTAAAATAATGTTGACTCCCTACAAATAAATTGTGTGTAACATTAACATTTAGCTATCAGTCCTTCTAGGCTCATGCGTTTGATCTCTTTATGACTAGCCAAAAAGGAATGTACTTGAAGTCTTATTCAGTCTAAATGTGTTGCCATAATCAACCTTACACTCTATTATTACTTGCAAAGTTTTGACTGATCTAAGCATGTTTTCAACTATTGATTCATGTTTAATAACAGCCATATCAGGAAAACAGTCAAGGCTTTATTATTTTAGAGATTTTGCCCTTAAATCACTTGTATTAATCATGCTTGATGACTGAATATTCAATACTCATGATTTTCCTTTCCTTTTTCCTCTCCACCTCCTTCATTTCACACTTCTATAACTTCTTTGATCTCTTATTGTCAAGTCTAGAGCCAGAGCAAAAATCACGGCGGTCTGCTTTTGCCTTATTCATTTAAATGTCAAAGGATCAAACGGTCAGTATCTTCTGCACAGACCCTAGCACAGGCAAAATAACAGATATTTCTGGGCTTGATGCTTTACAAAGACAAGAAAAAGAAAAGGAATAATCACTCCTGTATAACTAGAATACTATATTTGTACTTTCTATTCACATCTCAATATTCCAACAAAATTGAATGGATAAAATCAATTGCACCATAATTCTTTTGATTTTAATTAAATCTAGGACCCCGGGTTAGAAGAAATAGGGCTCAAAGGCCCACATCTCCAAAAGAGGGATGCTCTTCTGTGTGCCTGTTTGTTCCTTTTTCTTGCCGAGAGTATTGCCTGTTTGGATTTTCACAGTATACAAAAATGGACAAAAATCCCACGTGAAAGTTTTTTAATTGTGCTTGCTACTGTTAGTTCTTCAAATATTGCCTTTGGAATAGTAAGACACAAAGTTTTTTAAAATTGTGAGTCTTGTCTCTGTCTTCATGCAAAGCCAGGGGACACATGGATTAACACTTCTGGTCATAGCAGACTCTCAGGGAGAAATCTACTGGCTCTCAGCATAAGAAACGGAAGAAGCTACTGAAAAGGAGCTTCCATGCCTGAAATGATTCACCTGTCTGTAGCTTCTGTCTTTCCATTAAAAGTGAGAGCTGTCTTCCCTTGAATTCAAGTGACACTAGTTTCAGGGATCCCATCAATCTCATAACTTCTGATTCCCGTTCACTCTACTGGTGATGAGCTGGAGAGTTTCACCTCTGTCATGGCATGGATGCAGTGATGTCAAAATTCCTCTCAATCAACATATCCTCCGGTTACTCATATGTTCTTGGGTGACTCATACATGCAAAACCATTTTGCACTGCTCCCTGAGCTGTTCTGCCAGGTACTGACCACTCTACTTTTCAGTGAAAGTCACCAAGTAGTCTAAAGTAATAAGCTGTCCTACAAATTCAACACATTCAATACAAAGGAAATGGCACTTAAAACCTGAATGGAATCTGTTGAATTCTGCTTAAAATATTTCATCCGCTATACATTTTGTTTAAGGAATGCTGAGCCTTAACGTTACTGTGTTATGCAGAGCTGCAAGAGCCTGAGATGGCAACTCACTTGACAGGGATCCTTTTGAAGAAACATTTCTCCCAGTAAAACTGTTATTCCAGCTGCCTTCTTGATACATCTGAAGTACTTGAAGACAGTTAATTATAACAAAAATGAAGCTTGCATGCAGGAATATGAGTTTAGTATAATATAAAAAAGTAATATTATCATTATTTGCACTCCTGAAAGTAAATATCTCAGTTCCAGCACTTGAGAGCAATAATTATTTCCATGAAATAAATTTTATCCTCTCAATAGTTGCAGTCAGTATTTATTGTGGACTATAAACAGTGAAGACAAATGACCTCCTCTGGAAATGTTGTGGAGGTTTTTTTCCCCCTTAGGTTGACTTCTCTAATCAAAAAAGGAAAAATACAGTCCCATCACTGAAATTATCCAAATGGTCGATGACAGCAAAGATGGAGAGAAACACATTGTATCGCAGAATCTCTGTGAAGAATGAACTTGTCTGTACTTAGAAATATTAAGAGTAGGTGCACAGGTATAAGCTCGAATCTACAAGCTGATAAGTACACCCTTGTTACAGAAGGGAAGGGTCCCCAATGTTTTACAACCCCAGCTACAGGAACTAGAAACCCAGCTATGATTGGACTTCGAGTCCAGTCAGAATGAAGACACACTTGGTTGTACTTTAACCTAAGAGAAAAATCTTCTGTTGCCAAAATTCATAAAAGTGAAGTCAGATGTAAAAGAAAAAGAAAATACACTATTGAAGAGGAAGTTATCAGTAATATTGAAATTATCTTAGCAAAGGGGAAGCTATCAAGCTCCATTAGTCATTGGTATTATTTTACTATGTTCAAAATTAATATATATATAAACTGGATAAATTTATAGAGTGAAACATAATGATGGTGACATAGGAGGTAATACATTTTGCAAGAAATTCTTGAAAGTGTGGCAAGCATGCAAATAAGACATTTTCCTCCTTAAGTTCCCCTGGAAGTTTGGCATTAGTCCTGCAGGCCCTGCTGTATTAGGTGCACATATTTGCTTAAACTTTTTACTGTGGTCCCCTAAGTCCTTTCAGAATCTTTAGTCTCACGGAGAGTGATCCCCAGTCCTTCCAAGTGTAGCTTAGCCTTTCTATTATTATCTGCACAAAATTGTGTTTGGGTATATATGCACTTTGCTTGTTGTCAGGTCTCCAAGTGATCCAGATTATTCGGAACTGGTTACCTGTCTTCAATCATTGCATCATCTGTAATAATAGATAACTTTCCTGTTTTCTTCCAAGCCATTAAATGTAGCGTAGGACTACCAACAGAACACAATTATAAACGCAACAGCTTCGTGATGACTCCTTATTTATAGTCTCAGCCAGTTAATTTCTACTCCATTCAGTATATGCTCTATTGCTATTAGATTACTACTGACATAAAAGGTATTTAATTTGATATGTCCACAAATCTGTTCCCTAGAGAACTTTCCTGCACTTGTAAAGTTAGAAATTCTGCCATTACTTCACCTATTAAAGTTTCCTTTATTATTATTGTTATTGTTATTGCTATTATTGTTGTTATTATTGTTTGTTATTATTATTATTAGGAGTTGCTTAAAGTTATATTCTTTTACTCTGCTGGTGATACATATTTTCTTATATACTATAACTTTATCAGTTGAACTGCGTTACTTCCTCCTCCTATCAACACTTAACATTTTTCTTGGTTTTGTAGCTGTTCCTTAACTACATTTTGTTCTGTAACCACTGAAGTTGTAATTATGGGCTTATGACTTATGAGACATCTAATAAGACGTTTTGACACACTTCCTAATTATCAAACATATTTTTCTATTAAATTGCCTCTTTCATCTGGCTTTGACCACTTTATCCCCACTAACTTGAACTGGCTCTTTATAGAACATGTCTTCAGAGTATTGATGGACACAAAGCTGCTGACTCAATCTCAGTACCCTCTGAGGTGTGATGCAAAAACTGTCAAAGTCTGAGCTGAATCCTCACATTATTCTTAGAGCTCCTGAAGGTCCCACCTGCCAGAACTGCAGGTGTGGCTCTGATGGTGTGTAACATGATTCCTTTCCTGAGTTCATACCCTCAGAACAAGTTCCCCAAAGGATTACATTGTCAAGCCCTGAATTTATGTTTCCTTTGTGTTTAAACCTTATAATACAGGCCTGATGGGTCCATTGCCTGAAGATGATACAATGGCAACCCTCAAGATCAGCCCCTTTCCTGCCTCAAAATCCTTTACAAAAATATACCAATACACTGAGTTCCTATATCTTTTTATTGCACACTCATAACACAAACAGCAATTTTGCCTTCAAATCTCATAGCATGTCAGCCAACTGTAAGAGAAGTTGGGATGAATGGCTTGACAGACCCTGATCTTCTAAATCCCTGTAAGTAATCCCTGAGTTTCAAGAAAAAACACTAGCCTTTTGAAGTGACCGATGCTCTTAATACAACCTGAGACAAATGCTTGGCTCAGCAGATGGGGTAGTTGAGAGCACAGACAATACTTTGTGACTCAGCCACAAGGCACCATCTTTCCCTGGAACCCTCGCTTCTTCCTAACTTCACTGCTAAGCTTTACACAAACAAACTGAACAGTAGTACCCTGATTGTCATGAAGATCAACCCACTTCTTATTTCAGAGTGTCTGAAAAGAATACAATAGCTTGTATGTTTAAGGTTAGGGAACAGAATCCTAATCCTGATCAGTATCTTCTGAAGATCTGATAACTGGTAGACCTGCTGACTATCCTTGAGGTGAACTGAAGTACAGTAACCTCTAAATCACTCTCAGAACCATCCCAAACGTCAGTTTCTGATCTGGTCACAGGAGAGGAGATCCCAAACCCTGACCCAAATCCACCTCCCACTTACGTGGTCGGAGGGAACTTCCACATCACATTCAAGAGGAAGTGTGGCCATAACAAGTCAAATTCCCTCTCCTCAAGTTAGCATGTTATCCAACACACCCAGGAATCAACTGCCCATACCCAAACCATGCCCCTACCCCATCGCCAGGGCACTGTCTGGTCCATCACATGAGAAAAAAGTGTGACCATCAGGATCAGCCCCCTTCACATCTTACTGGCCTCTGCAAAACATACCACCACCCTCAACTTACAGGGACCTTGACTCCAACCCTGCACTGAAGAGGGTGCTTCCATGGTGGGTGCAGATTGAGGAGAGTAAGGAACACCAGTCGCACCTCCTGTGATGTGGGACAGCAGCAGGGAAGCCTGGGGTTCTCCCCCTGCATCATCACTTTTCCCTGCATACTGCACTTCTATGGCTTAGCCTCAACTACAGATATCACCACTACCTGCACTCCTGTCCAGCTTGAAAGGGAGACCTCCATCATCACCACTACTTTCACCACCAGAATGAGTCCTGATGGTGGTCACAGACAGTACTAGGGCTGTAAAAGGATGGCCACCATGATCTTTCTCAGTGTAATTTCTCCACTACTGTGAGCACCCAGACTGAAGGTTAACACTACTCTCACCTTAACCTTAAGCTCACGGTGAAGGTGGCTATCCATGGTCTTAAAGAAAGATGAGGCCATGGTGGTTATGAATACTAACCCTATTTTTCACTCCGCAAATTCTTGCAGATATGTTCGTTAAGCAGACCAGTGAAGCTTGTAATTCCCAAACCCAAACCCTACAAGATTGTGCAGAGCCCTCACCTTCTGTGAGTGGGAAGGCCCATAAGGAAGAGGATAGATCTGATAAAAAGACAGCTTCCTAATCCATTGACTCTGCAGCGTACAGCAACATAAAAGCTCCCAAATGAATTAGATAATCAAGCTGTAATCATAAGACCCTTAACCACTCTCACAGTTCATGTAAACACCCATGTCTATGAAGAGACCACCTTCCTGCATGACTCTGCAGTCCTTGCAAGTCTCACTAGTAAGCTGGAAAATACAGATTTTTCAAGCCCTGTTTTTTTCCTAACCCTATCCTTACTAGAATGGTAATTAGAGCCAGGAAATAAATCCCAGAGCTAAATGAGATCCTATTATTTCTATCCTATTAACACCATGCCCTCTTCCTAGCCCTGCAGGCACTTTTGAATCCAGAAGCAATCACAGCTCTGAATGTGTGCATTCTCAAATTCTAACCTCAACAACAACCCTGAATTCTAACCCTAATTAAACTTAACTTTAATTATTGAAGGACCGATTGTACCTTAAAAGAGAACGTGACTCATCAGACCTTTCCCTAATTCTGTGGGCCCTTTGGTTAATAACATGGAATTTTGAAGGTTCATTCTTGAGTCCCTCCCCAAACTCACAATCTATTCTAGTCTCTACTTACTGCCTACAATGAATGAAACATTTAGTACTGTCTTCTGAGGACAGCATTCCCTCTCCCTAACTTCTAATTCTGCAGTAATGGACTGAACTTTCGAAGCTTTATATTCCCAAATTCCACATGAAATCTCAGCCTGAGTTCTAAAGTTAATTGTAGCAGAGTGATTGGCTCTTACCAAGCTTTAATACCAAATCTAATCCAAACATTATGATGCCAAATGGGTTGGTAAGTGTTCCAAAAAGAAAGCAAAAGAACAAAAAGAAAGGAAAAGAATACCCAACAAACAAACACAAAGAGCTTTGATCCTCATCAACTCTACTGATCGCTCAGTAACCTATTCCTGTTCTCCAGGGCCTGTAAAAGATAAGAATAGATTACAGGAAGCCAGAAGGTTTTAGAAATTCTGAATACCTCTTTCTAGCTAGTTCTAGGGCCTTGGAGAACCCAGTAATAAATTCAATTAATTAGGCGTTAGTTTCCCAAACTCTAGCCTAACCTGGAAACCTTTTATTATAGTGACTAATCTCCATACAAAAAGAGAATCTAATGAAATTTTAGCACCAGCTCCCCCTCTAACTCCTTGAGCCCCACAAAATCCAGCTATAGATTTGCTCTCAAATCTGTAGACACCAGATCCTAAATCCCCAGCTTTAGTTATCACCAAAAGACCAATCTATGCAATAAAGGATAATGAAAAGACATCGACATAATACAAGCAGCTGAAGAATGCAGTATTAAGGCAGCCTCTTGGTATTTCCCCAGATGTAATCTTGATTTGAAATATTGCTTCTCTAAACGTAATTAGAAATATAGCTGTGACACATTCCTACATTAAATGCAAATACAAAGGAGTGGACATACTGCTGACACCTCTTTCCTTTCCACTTTTACTGTTGTTATAACATGAAACTACCAGTATGTGTGACTTACTCCAGTTTATAACATGACAGTGTTTGAAAATTTTTGAGAGTGGAATGTTTCTAGAGGACTGTGTAGGATGAAGGAAGCCAAAACAGGTATCGTGTTTTCCATACTGGTTAATACTGGCATCAGTCTAATGCAAAATCTGGGAATAAAAATCAGGGATTTTTTTTTAAGAAGAAACTAGACTGTTCATTCCAATATTGGATATAGAATTAAACTAACTTTTAAACAATGTGGATAAGTGGAGGACCAGAACCTGGGAGTAAATTGCATAGGTAAATTCTAACAGCATTATAAAGTTTGGTTGGATGGTACATCAAGGCAGATAGATCTCCCTTCTTTGCTTGGCACCTAGCAGAGTCTTATTGCAGTGTCCATTTTCAGATGCAACCCTCTATTTGCCAGCAGGTAGAAGGAAACTATACCTAGTGTGATTTTATACTCTTCCCCTAAGCATCTGTTCCTGATCACTACCTAAAACAGGACTGCATAATCCCTGGTGTCTGATGCAGAAGCAAAAACTTCCATGTGTTTAGCTTAGAGGCCAGACCCTCAGCCACTGTTAATATGCAGATCCACTAAAGTCAGTTCATAACCTGAGGATGTGGATCAGTGAACACCAAGAACTGCAGGATCTAGTCTATTATTGTACAGGTTTTGAACACTTCCTGATTATTTTAAAAGTCATTCACAAATCCTTATCCCTGAACAATTATTATACGTCTAATTGATGCACAACTTTAGGGGATCATTTGTTTCACTCTGTACCTGACACATCATTTCTCAAACAGAGATTACTATTAGTCATCTCTTTTCCATGCTTTGCATAGGTCACTAAAGTAGCATCAATCTGTGCTAAAATGAATTTTAATCTGAGTCATATTCTGATCACAGCTACAATAGTGTAAATACTTGAGTTCAGTGGAAAATCATCTGTAAAATACTTTTACTAAACTCTTCCTTTCGCTTTGTTCTCTTTTATTTCCAGCAAAAGGTAGAGCAATCTACTTCTGAAAATAAAAGACAACAGTTCACCAAAATATCGTATGTATTCTGTATTGTAATTTGACTGCTGAAGGATTGTAATTAAAGAGGTGCAGTTAAAAAAGCAATGTCACACTTCTGAATCTTTCAAAATCTCAAAGCATTTTACATACTGTAAATTAAGCCATATGGCACATTAAATGTAATATGTTAAAAAAAGCTATGGGTTATATTTTAGCAGTGGATAATCTGAGTCATATACACCCTTCATCCTGTAGGAGAGACTATATTTGCAAATGTCAGCAGTACACCTGTGGCATCCAGGAAACAGGATTAAACTCCCCATTCACCTGATGGCTTCTTGTAGACATTTGGGACTGTATTATCAAAACAATTCAATTTTCACCACAACAAAGCTGTTTATTTTCAAGATTATCTGAAAGTCCAGGGTTTTTTTTCCTTTATACTCCTGTCTTGTGATATTTACTGATGAGCTTTGAGAAGGGCTGTACATCTTGTAAGCTTAACTCTGTAAAAGTCAAGTGATCTATTTTGATGGATCTAATTGGTTTTCAAAACATGCCAGTCACACATCTCACAGTTCCTTATTAGTTATAAGGAGCTATTACTGCTTCCTTCCCTTTTCACAACAATATCATTTAGAAATAACTGTGTATTGCTTTGTATAGTATATCAGTTAGTGCACAAGCTATATCTATACTAGTAGGTGTAATATACCTGGGACCTCTCTATCAGTTCACTGGTGTTGCAGCCAACTGGATGACGCGTAGTACAGACATACTACTTATTACCTTCTACTACCCACCAGAAGACAGTAGCATCATGCAGGCTGTCATCAGGAAGTGATCCCAAACTGCACAACAGAATTGCCTGGTGGCTTCAGTCCAAACACAGTGACTGCTCTACCATCTCAACACCTCCACATTACAGACCTTGGATGAACAGCACCAGAAAACTTTCTTGGTACTGTTTAAACATATAGAGAAACATGAGACACTTGTGTAAATTAGGCTCTGTAATGCGTTACTACTGATAATAACGACATCAACATGTGACCTTGAGCTGGTTTTGACTGGGATGGAGTTACTTTTCCTTGTAGTAGCTAGTACGGGACTATGTGTTTGGATTTGTGCTGAAAACAGTGTTGACAATACAGACATGCTTTCTTTACTGCTGAGCAGTGCTTACACAGAGCCAAAGCCTTTTCTGCTTCTCACACCACTGCACCAGTGAGTAGGTTTGGGGGGCACAAGAAGTTGGGAAGGAACAGAGCCAGGACAGCCAAGCCCAACTAACCAAAGGGATATCCCATACCATATGACATCAGGCTCAACAATAAAAGCTGGGGGAAGATGAAGAAGGTGGGGGGACGTTTGGAGTGATGGCATTTGTCTTCCCAACTAAGCTTTACCTGTGCTGGAGCCCTGCTTTCCTGGGGATGGCTGAACACCTGCCTGTCGGTGGGGTGTGGGTGAATGAATTCCTTGTTTTTCTTGCGTGCGTGGCTTTTGCTTTACCTATTAAACTGTCTTTACCTCAGCCCATGAGTTTTCTCGCTTTTGCTCTTCCAGTTGTCTCCCCTATCCCACCAGGGTGGGAGTGAGCAAGCAGTTGTGTGGTGCTTGAGTGCCTGGCAGGAACAATTGTTTGGCCCTATAGACATTTATGAAAAACCTTGATAATATGAATTAACCTGTGGAAGGCACTTTCATAACCCATGAGAATGAAAATTTCTCATGGACATTTGCATCACAGATTCTCCAAGTGGTTAGTTCGGTTACTTAGGAAGGAATACTTGGTGGCTGTAAATAATACAACATATATCTCAGTGGTAGTTCTGCATCCAAAATACTGTGTTCAGTCCTGGTCAAAACCAAGACAGAAGAATAAAAGATAATTTAGGGAAAGGCAGCAAGAATGATTAAAGCTGTGAAAAGAAATTCATAAAGAGCGTAAAAAGAATGAGATGGTTTATTTTAGATGGGAATTAATAGAAGGGGGAATGATAAAATTATACAGAATAGTTAGTGATATTAAAATACATTACAACCTGCTGTTTAGTGTATCTCATGAGATGATAATAAGATAATATGGTCTCCTTGCAAAATGATGCTGAGACCCAGACACGCTTCAGTTAATCAGTATAAGTGATCTGTATGGTAAGAATATCCAGAGTTTTGGCATGAAATCTCAAGATTTATGCAGGTTGTCTAGTATCAGACATGAGGAAATCTGTAGTTTTTGTGGCTCTGAAAGGAATCTTCCTCTGACACTAGGTGATTTCTGACTGCCCACTCCTCCTTTGAACTCTGCAGCCATAGCCCAACACCATGTCAAAGTGTTGGATACACAAGATACACAAGTGGCAATTCCTGTCAGGATGTCTTCCAATATATAGACATCTACTGCCCTGAAGAAAGGAGGAAGAAATAGGGAGAATATAACATATGTATGTCTGCTGTGGAATTTCTGATATCAACTAAGCATTACAGAAGTGACTGTAACATCTGCAATTGTGTTTTTTCACAGATTCCCTTGAGTGTAATGCCAAGTTTATGTTCTTCTGAATGAAAAATCAGATATTTTTTTTCATGTAACTAATAGTATCCTTCTTGCTACTTGAACTTTTCTGCATCTTTGGTATGGATTTACAGCCTGCCCTCTTCCATTTCCCTTCTTATGATACCTCACTCCTAGCTACCTCATTTTCTCTATACGTTTCCTTTTCCATTCCCAATTATAGTTCCAGGTCTCTTCTTTTTTTTTACCTAGTTTTCACCAGGCATTTCCAAATTCTAACTTATAAACATTGTCTCTCTCTGGTTTCTTTTCCTCTCTTGCCAGGCTATTTTGCACCCTTATTTCCCCCATATCCCTCAAATGTTGTTTCCTCTGTTGCTAAGTCTCTCTGTCCCCCATAGTTATTTTATACAGTCTCCCTCCTAGACCTGTACCCTTCCCCCCAACCCCCCACCCCCACCCCCGCTCTCAATTTTCCATTTGTTTCCCTTGCACAGTTCTGTGGCTCTGTGTATACCAGCTACAACCTGTGTGAAGATGAGGGAAACAGATAGTGGTAATTGGCAGATGGTCTTTTTTTCTCTGGCTTTTATCTGATAATGATGCTAACATAGCAATGAAATCTTAGAATTCTCATAAAAATTTACCACTCTCTAACAGCATGAAAATTAAGTCTTAACCAGGGTTAACAAAAATCAAAATTCTAAATCTTTCCAAATAACTCTTCAAAGAAGAAAAACAAAAAAACAAAACAAAAAAAACGAAAACCAAAAAACCAAACCAAACCAAAAAAACCAGCAAAATAACTAACTCCAACTTTTGTTTTTTGCCAGGGTAGAAAAAGAGGAGGTTACTAAGTGGCACAGATTGTGGACTGGTGGCTGAAGCTAGAGCTTAACAGATGTCCAGTGTTTGATGGGCCTCTAGCATTCAAATTACTCTCAGATTAGCCAGCACATCTCCAGTAATAAAGGGGAATAATGATTTCAGCTCTGTTATTTATTCATTTTACACTGAGTCTGAAAGCCATAAAACACTGTGCCGATGGATGTAAATTGTCTCAGACAATTAGCTCCGATTGTACAAAAGCTAATTTGAAGTGTCTCCAGTTTAATAAGCAAGATGCCTTGGATTGCATTTTAAATATTAGTGAAGTAAACAAAATGAGAAGAAAAAAAAAAGCTTATAGTGGGAAGACAGATGTGTAATGTCCAGGGTGTGACTGGAAAGCACTGTTAGGAATATAAATCTGCCATGAAGATACTTCAGCACAAACTAATACTACTGCTCAAATGCAGATTTGCCCATCCTATGTGTATTCTTGAGTAATAATCTTTTTTTAAATTAGTAACACTATTATTCTGCTCTATATAGTATTTCTCGGTTTGATCACTAGGTCTAGACAGATCCATGACATTTACAATTCCTTCACTAAACAGTTACTCAGTCTCCTCAACAACTCAGAAAATCTCTCTGTAATGTCCATGGCAGGTTTTTCAGTAAAAGAAACCTGAAGAAGCCTTCTACCTCTGATTGTTCAGCAAAGTCATTCAAACAAATTTAGACAATTTACCTTTGGTGGTGTCAAAGAACCACAATTCAGTTTGGACAATTTCAACCTGTACTGTAGGTATTTCCCCATGTCTATTTTTATGGTTTAAGATTCTCTGGCAATGCACAATGGATTTGAACCTGTATTGGGTTTGCATGGCAAGGTTTTGGTAGCAGGGGGCTACAGGGGTGGCTTCTGTGAGAAGCTGCAGAAACTTCCCCCATGTCCAACAGAACCAGCGCCAGCTGGCTCCAACATGGACCCGCTGCTGGCCGGGTCCGAGCCCATCAGCAACGGTGGTAGTGCCTCTGGGACAGCATGGTTAAGGGTGGGGGTGAGGGAGAAACTGCACACCAAAATTTGCGGCAGCAGAGGGGAGTGAGACCATGTGAGAGCAGCAACTCTGCAGACACCCAGGTGAGTGCAGAAGGAGAGAGACGAGGTGCTCCAGGCACCGGAGCAGAGATACCCCTGCAGCCTGTGGTGAAGACCATGGTGAGACAGGCTGTCCCTCTGCAGCCATGGAGGCAGGTCCATGGTGGAGCAAACAGCCACCTGCAGCCCATGGAGGACCCCATGCCAGAGCAGGTGGATGCCCAAAGGAGTCTGTGACCTTGTGACAAGCCCAGGCTGGAGCAGGTGTGCTGGCAGGACCTGTGAGCCCATGGGGGACCCACACTGGAACAGGCTGTTCCTGAAGGACTGCACCCCATGGAAGAGACCAACGCTGGAGCAGTTCATGAAGAACTGCATCCCGTGGGAAGCACTCATGTTGGAGAAGTTCATGGAGGACTGTCTCCCGTAGGAGGGACCCTGCACTGGGGCAGGGGCAGAGTGTGAGAAGCCTCGCCCTGAGGGAGAAGGAGCAGCAGAGACAGCGTGTGATGGACTGACCACAGCCCCCTTCCCCATCCCCCTGCACTGCTCAAGGGGAAGAGGCAGAGAAAATCAGGAGTTGATCCTGGGAAGAAGGGAGGGGTGGGGGGAAGGTGTTTTAAGATATGGTTTTATTTCTTATTATCCTACTCTGATTTTAATGGTAATAAATTAATTTCCCCAAGTCAAGTCTGTTTTGCCCATGACAGTAACTGGTGACTGATCTCCCTGTCCTTATCTCGACTCATGAGCCTTTCATTGTATTTTCTCTCCCCTGCCCAGCTGAGGAGGTGAGTGACAGAGCGGCTTTGGTGGGCACCTGGCATCCAGCCAAAGTCAACCCATAACAGAACCATAAGTTCAAGACCTAGTAAAGTGGACTCAACTGCTTAAGCATCATTGATTATTAATTTCATTCTTGCCTTGCTGAGATTTATTTCTCTTGTTGGTCCTGAGAGGTTTGTCATTTAAGGAGGACTGAGCCCTGGTCACTCAGAATGGAATTTAAAGGAAGTGTAGGAAGTGATGGCTTAATCAGTTTCAGATTTAAGACATCCTTTACCCTTCTGGATATTAAAAAATTCATGGTTGTATTTGTATAAATAAAAATGATAACCTATGTATGCACAGAAAATCTAAGGAATCCCACAAGCACCAGATTTATTGGCCTTTTGCTGGACTTGTGCATTAGGTACATCATGTTTCCAGCATGCCAGGATGATGCCAGATTTCCTGAACAATGCCGTAGAAGCCTTAGCACAACCTCCTGCGTTACATATCTAGTCACAGCAGCTCAATAGATCCTCCTTCAGTTCGCTCAGGGCTGTCTGTCCCATTTAACTGTTTCAGCTTTGAAGTTATGACAAATGGCTTCTGTGAAGTTGACATCAAAGCTGGAACAGTGGCAAAGGCTGAAACTGGATGATCTCTTTGGAAAGTATCAGTTTCCACTAAACTGATGGGAAAGTAGCTGGGATCTACAAATCACCAATTCACAGCAGTACTGCTAGCTGTTATCCAGTACTCCAACTATGAGTGCTGTCATTTCATATATTTGGTCCCAAATCAGTGGGTGGATTTTTCAGCGTTGTGAGGGAGGAAAATATTGTGTGCGAGATGAAAATAAATAATATGCTTAATATAACACAAGTAATCAATAGAAGAGAAAGAAAATCATCCTAGGGTCACTTTTGGTGAACCTGACCTTTGATACCTAGACCACATTTACTTCATCAGCAAAAGAGAGCTGCAAGGGATATCAATTAGTTATTACAAAGAGACAGCAGTACCTGAAGCAAAAGACCTGGTTCTCATTTAGCCTAAGGCTTTTTCCTCTGCACCAACAGTGTAAATGAACTTACAGTGTGTGAAAATCGCATTTGCAGTTGTAGAAGAGCAAAATGGGCTTTTGTATATATGTCAATCGGTTTCTCTTTCTCCATTTCCTACTTTCCAACACATCTGCTATTGAGATAAGAATGGTCCTGAAGGACACACTCAGTATGTATTAACAGCCCCAGTGTGTTCTGTTTTTTTCCACAATGATTGCTTCAGCTTGAAGTTGGGTCCAAAACAATAGCTGTCTAAGACGAGATCTCTCTTGAGTTTCATTCATGGAGGTCAAGATAATTAAATAGATGGTTGGCTCAGCCAGTGAAAACTGAGAACGATGTATATGATTTTGTGCAAACAAGTGTAAAGTGTGTGTTTAGAAGATACAGATTTTAAACACTAAGCTTCCTCAAATTCTGAACTGCTTATGAATGGGCTATGGTCTTAGTTAGCTTTCTTGGTAAACCAAGTAACAACAACATGAGGTTTTATGTATAAATTCAAATTTTTATTCAGCAGTTGTCATCTTCCTGCCTTTAGTAACATCTTATTAAAAAAGTCATTGAGACTGGTACCAAGAGTAATTGTTGACCATCTCTGTAAAAAATCCCTTCCAACCTGATAGTCTTACCTTTTGTCTTTTCTCCTTTCATCCATGGCTGGCCAATACCACATTCCACTTGTTCAGAAATTGAGGTTAAGCAATTATGAGTTCGTTTAGGGAAAGACTGCATTTCTTCTGTTTTGTTTACCCTGTATTCTTAATTACTTTCTATTTCAAAGTTCAGTCAAAGCTTTGCATGGCATTACTAAGCTCCCACAGAATCTTCCTGAACAGTGAGCCAAGCCATGCTTTTTCTTTTAGAGGAAGAAAGAAATGCCAAACTCTTTATAAAGACCTGATTGCAGCGATGTCTCCTTTTCCTCTCTCTTCTGCTTTTATCCATAGAGCTCAGTATCTTTTTAAGATTTATTTTAATTTCTTTTGCAAAATCTAAGTCAGCTTCATCAGCTCAGTCAACTTTTGGCAACGCTTACTTTATTACTATATCTCCTAGTCTTCAATGTACAACTTACTTTGCTGATCAACCTCTTGCTTCATCCCCTGTAGGCACTCTGCTTACTCCAAATATTCTCTTTAAGGTGTTATTAATTGAGCATAAGATTACATATTTTTCATGTCTTGTGCAAAGTATTTTTGAAATCACAGAATTTAACACATTTATTTAAAGCCAATATTATAGTTTAGCAAATATGGATATCTATCAGCATATCTGCACAATCCATAGTGCATACCAGTTGGTGTCAAAGTAGTAATTAAATACAGTGCAAAAGCAAATCAGGTCCTCCAAATGTTAATCTCATTATCACCTTCTCAGCACTGCTTGCCAGAAAGTTAACAGCCGTTAAAGCTCTGCTGCTCATCCAATCAGAATATTAAATTAATCAGTATGGCCTGACACAAATATTGCCAGTGGTGTTAATCCTTTGCTTTGTACATAGCAAATGGGGAAATAAGTGGCTGTCTGTGGAGCTCGATGCATTCCTATTAATATTTCACATGTGCATCCCACTTTGGAATGTTTTATGTCGTGGTGTGCAGTGAAAAGTTTCTCAGAGACTGGAAAATGCATCCCACGTCTGGTTCCCAAGCTCTTCCCTCGCCCGTGTTCTCCTAGCACTGGTCATAGCTTGCTCTCTATTCTCTCTTTCTGTGCTGTCATATGATTTCCTGGCAAATTTTTAACAAATGTGGCAGCAGTCTATGAAATCAGATATGATTAGATAGATGTACCCAGACAGGCTCCAGCATTCAACAGGCATCTGTTGTACGGAGCCATCTGAATCACAATATAACATTGTTCCTTTAAATGCATTTTGGGTATCACAAAATCTATACAGTAATTTTTTTTTTTTCTTCAAGCAGACAAATGTGTGAAAACAGTGGCTGAAAGAACTCTCCTGTGTTGTAAATCTTGCCTAATGAAAGACGTCGTGTTCTCAGAGACTTGGATACTGTTCGAGTGAGGCCTTTGCCCTGCCTTTGTTATGATAGTTGCAGCTAAGCCATGATCCTGTCAGAATTAATCATAGATAATAAAAAAATATTAAATGTACATAATTCCACCTTTCATGTGGATGCTTCTATTTATAAATAATGCACATCCATAAAGAGCATGTTTACAGCCTTCCAGAATTACAACTCTGTGTGTACATTCAGATGTGCATATGGGTATAGATGGATGTATATACATGAGAGCACACATATATGGGAGAACCTATATACATGTATATCCATGTATATAGAGCTACCTAAATATTTTTGTATGTGCATATCTATATAAACACAGAATATGCATACATGCATATACTCATGCTGCAAGAAGAATAAATATTCATTGCTCATTTTAATAATTCATCATAATAAATATTTATATAACATACACAATGATGTGTTGTGGTATAAATGTTTCAGTGGCATGAGTTGGGGCTGAATACATTATTTATGAGTGACAAAGCCACAAGTAAGTCATGCAGGTCAGCAATAAAATCCTTCCACTTCATTCTCATGAATTTCTCACATATTATCAACAGAATTACTTCTCAAAAGTGTAGAACTGTTAAAAAATTATTTCTGTTATTTTCCTGTATAAATGCCCCTCTTTCTGATTTCAAAGCATTTAAATTAACTGCAAACACATACATAAATGTAATATTTTAAAATTTTTGGGTTTTAGTAAAATTAAACTTAGTTGTCATTCATTAACAGGGAGTAAAGACAGCATTGAAACAAAGATGTTATTACACCCAAATTACCTATAACATTTTGAAAGTAGACCTGTGATGCTAATAAGAACAAGAGGAAGAACACAGCCCAATGCACAGCAAAATGTAACACAATAATAACAAGTTTTCCAGGACCCAAAGTCACACATTTTGGGTTTTTTGTCAGGTGTAAGTGCTGGAAAAGCTCCTTATGGAACAATCTCTTCTTTGGTAGTAGGATTTTCTTTTTTCTTACTTAACAGACCGTTGTCTGAAGCTGTTCAGAGGTGTGGAATATTCAAGCCAGTCTTAGAGGAGATGGATTAGCAGCAGGAAAAAGATGAGACAGTCAAAGGTAACTGATAAATTGAAGAAGCATGAGATGAATTTTATTTATAGCACGGTTTAGCAATTTATCATATGGCTATACGATTTATCTCATTGCTATTGCCATTAGTCGTGTAGTAATGTGCATTTGTTTGCTTATTTTTACCTCTGCCTTTTCACTAGTTTGGGTACAAGTTGCATTTGTTTAGGTTCATAATATATTATAAAAAAATGCACACAATGTATCTTTTCCTATATCATATAATGCCACGGTGATGACAGGAAATGACTGGTATTAATATGGATAATTCTGGATAAAAAGGCATACTCATCAAGAAGTGCTCAGCCTGGGCAAATAAGCAAGTACAATTTTGAAAAATATGAGTGTGTGTGGATAGCTTTCGTATAGATCTTTTATTGTGACGACTTGAAAAAAAAATACCTTAGAATAGTATGGTATGAATAATGCTTCTGTATATTTTTACATATATATATATACACGCCTATACTTTTTTTTTTTTAATTTTTATTTTTATTACATGATCTTTTACATCTGCTGTTTGGAAGAGGGAAAAGAGAAGGCACCAAGCAAAGCAATGTTTTTCCTCTATCACATTAGCAAACAACTGATGATACCAATACCTTGCAACCCCCTGCAACATAATACCAGTATCTCTTCTTCCAAGCCCCTAAGCCTAACTGTGCATATTTTCATTAATTATAATTTGGAGGAGATGGAGAGTTTCTTTGAGGTGACAGACAAACAGCAGGATATCATGAATATGTATTGCATGTCTGAGAAAATAAATTAACAGGGGCCATCCACTCTGGTGACCCACTTAGGCTGTCATTGATGAGTGTGACAGGAAGGTTCTGTAAGAACTGAATTTGCATGACAGACTTTTCTCCTGATCAACTAATTTACCCTATGCATTTAGATTATTTTAAGCACTACATGGCAGTCAGATAATTAATCACTAAATCACCAATAGTGACATTAAGGTACAAGCAATACATTATTGCTGATTACCACTTAAAACTCTAGCTTGTCGGGCTTCAGCTCAAAAATTGGTGTAATCTTACAGTGAGTAATGAAATATATCATCTGATATGCTCATAAGGTTAGATGTTTAGGGAAAGAGCTTGATATGCTAGAAATAAATGTGTTTTGTTGTTCTTTATGACAAATATGCACAAATGATGGAAATTCCCACAGAAGTACTTGGTTGTCGCCGGTTATTAGGTTATTATAATAAAAAGAAGTTCCATTAAGTGTCTAAAATTCCTAGAGTGAAAATGCTTGAGTGCATGCACATACATCTGTATACGTATAAGCATATAAATATATGAATGAAACAACCTTTTCTGTGGCTCAGGGATCTTCATGCAACATGTGCATTTTCAGCCAAATACATCTAAACGTTAAGTTAATAGAAATAATTATCGAATTATAATAAAATGCGTCTCTAAAAATATAATAATGTTACAACATGTGCTTATATTATGCAGCAGGAACATAAAGGTGGCATCTTCCTGTGATGTAGACTTTTACTGATTCATGTTAGCTTGACTCAATGCCCGTAGCAACTTATAAGAGTCTCTCAGTCGCTTTCTTAATGGGTAGAGATTGTCCTTAAAGTTACGCTGTGAAGGCCAGATATAAACTGTCACGTCTTTTAAGAAATGCATCAACAAAAGCATGTAAAAAGTAAAGTAAAAAAGGCTACCTGGTCTTTTAACAACTCAAAAATGAAGAATAGAATTTTTTTTTGCTAACGGACATGCAAAAAGCCCTCTACTATAAAAACGCACCAGGCATTCACAGTCCTGTTAATCACATAGGGAATGCACACAAAGAGCCTATAAACCCTGGTTTTGAAAAGTGGCAGAAAACTCTTAGTGTTTGCATGTTTTTGACTGACTTTACACTACATGGTTTTAATAACAGCAGAAAGATCCAGCACAAAGTTCTTTAGCCCAAGAGGCCTCTGCCACTTTTAGAAACTTAAGCTTCTAAGTTGGAGAATAACACATTAGTGTTCGAGATCTGCTGTCTTTAAACATCTATGCTTGCTTGTAGTCAAAGAAACAAGTCAGGTCTAAAAGGCCTATTTATCCTGAGGTGCACCTGGCAAATCACTTGTTTGCAGCTCCCTCACAGTGACCAGGAATTCATCAGCCCATGAATGTGTCTTGGGCCCCTTTTGGAGACATCCACCTATTGGGATATAATGGACTGGGAAAAACATAATCCATTTGGTAGCCAAGGTAATTCCTTCTACGTATAATTAATTAGGTTTCTTTTTCCCCAAGCAACAGCTACTTCTGACTCTGGGCTTTTTTGTACATTTATTGAAAAGTATTGAACAGTACTAAGAATGTCCCAGGAGGCAAAGTTCTGCCACTAACATTTTTTATAAATCCACCTTGACTCCTATCACTGAGCAATTTCTTGCAAGGTGAGCTGCAATTGTATCTTAAAGGCTTATTTTAGTTCCCAACAAGCAGCTAGTTTAAGTGACTAGAGGAGCACAGTAAGAGGTGAGGCCATTCAAGTCATCAACTGAAGTACTCTGGAAACTTAGAAAATTGTGTAGGGTTGTTTTGTTCAGAAACTCTGGAAGGACAGCTATTCACAATACACTCTGCAGGCAACAAAACTTTTCCTAGAAGTCTCTTAAAGTCTGTCTTTAATAAATAAAGCAGTAGCTTTTTTTGTGCCACCAGCAGAGAACAGAAAAGTCTGATGTCCTAGGAAACTGAGCCAGATGCTTCAGGCTCTCCACAGTGTAAAGCCTGTACCTGGGGCTACAAAGGTAAGCACACAAGCAGTAATCATAGTAAGCCTCTTGATCTTGCAGGAAATTCTCTACCTACCTTCTTTTGGAGAGTGGTTTATCTCAACATGTGTCAACAAGGCAAAGCTGTTTCTATGCTGTTACTGTCTGTAATTAATTTTTACATGTTTAGAGGAAGACTCCCGTTTCCTAAAACCCAAATTATACCTATTGTCCTATCATTAAAGTCCAAGGATGCCTTATCCCAGGTTCAGATCAAAGCTGTTCTTCATACATAGCTATGAAGGTCGAAGACCGTGAAACAGAAGCAGGTTTCCCAGGCAGTGTTAAGGCCCAAAAGGAGATAGAAATTGTGTGATCCTTAGCCCATTCTGACCTAATATATATTAGACCAAAAGCAACCTAAAATCCATCTTTGAATAAGCTGAAGTTTGTGATCTTGCAAAATATTTGTTCACATCACATACGTTACTGTGGCAATAACAAAAAGTGGTTGAAACTGAGATAACTTGCAGAAAAGAATCCAAGATTGGTTTCAATAGAAAAGTGAGAAAGAAAGTGTGAAACCAGAAATATAATCACAGGCTCATATGTAAGTGATCCAAGAGAGGTGATGGCTTTATCCCCTGCTCCAAGTCATGTATACACAGTGCACATTAAATATACAGACAATGTACTGGCAAATTTTACTGGGAGGGGAGAATCCAGGATTCATGTCCCACATCTGAGTTTGTGAACACAGGTCCATGTTTAAACTTGTGGTCTCTCCCCGAACCTTCACAGCAGGTATGGAGGGTTTAGTTCTGCGACACCCTGCTCCCCTTTGCATCGCACAGTCATGTGCAGGGTCCACAGCAGCAATGGCAAATTCAGTCCTCCTCATACCAGACAGGAAAACACTAGGTATCACTGAGAGCATGATATCTATCCTGGCTCTGCACCTTTTCCCCAACAATAATACTATACTAATTCCCACTAAATTGCCACTCCAATATCTGCCACTCTATTAGTAAAAAAAAAAAAAAAGGAATTCCATATTTCCTGGAAAGCAGGACAGAAAAAGGAATTCCCTGACAACCTTGTTTACTTAGATAAAATGAAGACATTGACATTTGTTTGAGGTTTGGAATGCTAGCATAAATCCTTCTATTTTAGCGGGATTAGTGAGCAGAGTATTCATGTAATTCAAGAAATTTAATATGTACAATTCACTAGGTTTTGAAGTGAGGAAACGGGATGTGAGTCATTTTTTGAGAAGAGTGGTTTGTGAGCAGAGATATAAGAAAAGCGCATGTAGCATGACATATAAAAAGCAAGGAAGTCCTTTCATCATTTTTCTTTTTTTTTTTCTCTTCTCTTTATATTACATGTTGCCTTAAAACAGTAGTCTGATCCTGGAAGGATATTAATTTTGACCAAGTAATTTTGAACAATATCATCTTGGTAGAACATAGGGGGTTTTATTATTCTGTTCAAATATATTTTTCTTGATTTATATATTTCCTTGAGGGCTGTCTGGATTTTCAGGACTCATCTAGAAGGAAAAGGGCCATGGCCAGTAAACAACTTAATGAAATTCTTCCTGCAGCTAACTTGTGTGGGGACAAAGGCCCTTTGTAACCACTGTTTCTCATATTTAGGATTTAAAAAAAACACATGACAAAAAAATCGGCTGTCTTCTGCTCATAAGTCAATATATTTCATTTACAATCAATGGAAAGAGTGGATTTTTTACACCAAGCGTTTCAGGAAGAAAAGTAACTTTTCCATTTTCCAAACATTTGTAATGTACAAACTGCAAGTGAAAAAAGTTATTTGCATGCTTAACTTAATCATGTGAATAGGACTGTTCAGTACGTGCACGCATGTTTGCAGAATGCAACCCCAAAAGACCAATCTTAGTCCCGGTGGAATTAGGAAAGGCTTTACCAATTATTTCAGTAGAAGCAAGATCATGACATGACATATGAATGAGAATTGATGGTTTAGAGACACAATTGTTTTCAGAGCAACTGTTTTGTACACTGCCAATTTGTCCAGCTCCCTAAGGTCTGAGTCCCGTGATTCCCTGTTTTCACTGCAAAAGCTATATATTGCTTCGCCCTTACAAGAAGCAGTGAAATTAGCCATTTAGTTTAGGAAGCAGAGTTTTTTCTTAATTCTTAGGAGGAGAATTTTGCTCAATAATTGTTCAAAACTCTTAATAATAATTCTTCATATTAAACAAAAATAGAACAAGAAACAAAGTCAGATTAATTTATAGTTGACCACTAAGATGTCATGAACTAGTAGATAAATACAGAGTCTGTGGGACAACTCCTTCCCCAAAGAATTATTTAGTATTTAGTAAGCAGTGATATTTAAAAGACAGTTTAGATATAAGAAGAGGTACTATTTAATGAAATGCAGCCATCCATTTATTTGGACTAAATTTTTCCATAAGAAAGAGTTAGAAATAGAATTAATTTTAATCTGCAGTGAGAAGTACTCTAGTCGAACTTCCAGTTTTGCAAACAGTCACCAAATTCTTTGCTTAGCTCATTCTCCACCCTCTTTTCTCACCTCCTCCTGTTGGTCCCTTTTCCTTTCCTTGAAGCCAAAAAAAAAAAAAAAAACACAACAAAATTAAGTGCAGGAAAGAATGACCATATGATTATAGAATCGTATTAAAGTTGTGCCAAGCTTTCAGACAAAACATATAGACTCCAAATATTCCATTTGGCATGGTAAATAAGGTTATTTTTTGGGTGCTAATAGGTTGCTTTGCCACCTAGGATCAGGTCACATCTTTGCATTTCAAGCTCCGTTCATTTGCTCCCTTAAGTCTTTTGCCATTTATGTTATTAGAACAGTAACAAAGTGATAAGCTTGATGATTATGAATTCAGAGAAAATCACTCCTTTTCTTTGGAAAATATGAGATGGCTGAAGGGCTGTGAAGGTGCTTAAGGAAAAGATTGAGGAATAATCTGTAAGCTTTTCTTAAGATGGCCCATTAAGGGAAAATCTAACTGGCATTTCCCATCTTCATAAAATACCAAGTAGGTGAATTCTTAGTGAATCATGGAGACACAGATGACTACTGTAGGTGCAAAACCAGCCATCAGCCTCTCGCCACCCTTTGCTTCTTTAGCAGTTTATGACTGGGAAATACTTCGAACTATTCCTCATGCTCATGTAAGTCTTCACTCTGTTCCCCTCCTTTTCTTTCCCTTCATCTGCATCTACCATAATGGAAGCTTCCACTTTTGCTGTTTTCTCATCTGGATTTTCCCTCTTCTGCTTTTAAAGGTGTCTCCTCTGTTTCCCCACCCCTGCAGTCTGTGTGTCCTCAGTCCCCCTTTCTTCGTGCTGCCAGCATCCTCCACCATCCATCCTGCTTGCTGCCCTCTTTGCAAGCCTGCAAGCAAATCCCCTCTTTTGGCAGCAGATTCCTCTCTCAGCTCTTTCTCCCCATTTAGCAGCAAGGCACTGCCACCTGCAGCGAGCAGCTTTGACAGTGACAACTGCACAGGAAATGGGAAGCAGTAAAATCTGGCTGCTGAAGGAGCAGCAGCTATATAGATTTTGGAGATTTTTACTTTGGATTAGGAATCAGTTGTCCTACATTTTCTTAAATCCACTCTTATTTAATACAAGGTAAAAGAAAGTGTGACTTTTGCAATGTTTAAACAGCATATGGTAGTGGAATATCCCTTGTGATACAAGCTTAAGTTTTGTTATATTAAAATTACAAAGTTAAGTCAAAGTCTCACCAGGCTATGGATGGTTCACTGGACACTTGGTTTGCCATCTGATCTGAACACAGGTTTATCACCTCCTTGTGTGCTGCTGTTTATTGCAAGTGGCAGGACCTACCTACATCTGTCTGATTTAACATCTACGCTTCTTCACAGGCACTGGAAAAGGATCCAGACAAGTTTGCGCCCTGGTTTTAGGTGCTGCCTTACCAGTGAAAATCTGCATTAAGACATACTCAGAGGTGTGCTGCTCTGTTGCTTGCAGGAGACAATAAGAAGCACTTCAGTTTGAACAAATTCTCTTCTGACCTTTTGGGGACCGTTGGCAACTATAGGAGCATTCAACTTTGGAGTCTGGAAATCTGTATTGATAAATTAAATGTGTTCTCTGGAACAGAAAACAACTGCCTGGCATGTCCTATTGACACTGCTGAACTTTCTTGGCCTTCAGAGCAAGACGGTTGTATTCATGTCTCATAGTGAGAAGATCCCCGTGGCCAGTGCCGACTCCTGAACTGTACCCAAGCATTATTTCTTAAAGTATTCCTTATCCTGGGCCAAGTCTGTGCCACAGCCTTTCTAAAAACAGACATTTTGACAATGCAGCTGTAGTCTTGGAAGGATCCTTTGGCAATTTTTACTATACTTGATGCAGCCTTTTATCGTTTAACTGTTTGGAGCAAAATCTGGGTACCTCAGAAGTGTTTGTTTCAGACTGATTTATTTCCTTTCTGTTGATACGATGCTCTTCTCAAGACCAGCTTGTTCTGCTCAAATGTGCAGACAGCTCGGCATCTCCTTCTCCACCAGGGTTCCCCTCTACTAGAACTTCGGCTTCACTGTCTTCAATATCTTTCAAAGAATAATAACCACTCACTCCTCTTCCATCCTGTACTTTTGCAGATTCAGTGCATCACAGATGCCAACCACTGCAGCTGAAGAGCTTGTTTAAGTGGGTGGACAACGTGCCGTCTGTACTGTGCACAGCTCCTTTGCCATGTCACGGCCTAGACCTGGACCTGTGGCTGACTTTCCATCAATCACATCTCTGAGAACTGGTTAGGCACATCTGGATATGGAAGTATTTGAAGAGGAGGTAGGAGAGCAGATTTCACCAGTGATCGACAATTAATGGACAGGGTAAGGGTCAATGACAGCACTGAAGAAGCAGGCAGCTGTGTCTCCTCTTTTGCGAACAGTGGATGTCATAGTATAACAGCTGTGGAGGGAGAAGAAGACAACTTGTGGGGACTTAAACCACAAAATTCATCAACTAGGCTTACAGAAATTTCACAGCAGACTTTAACCAGATGAAAATAACTTGGTATCTGACATATTTGTGAAACACCAACATCTGTCAAAATCCACGGTTTTCTTTCACTGTTTCTGGGTTGCTAAGAAATATTGAAAACCGTTTGCTGTAGCTGAATTATTGCCCTAGCTTAATTCAGTCTAAGTTCATTTTCACCTATATGTTGCTTGTGAGATCTAGAGAAGTCCCCAGGTCAAAACTGTTCTTGATTTTACTGGCCTTAAGCCTGACAGCCAGATTCACAAACAGAAACAAGAACATTCCTAAAACTCAAACACATGCAACCACAAAAGTTAGATTGCTTCCTTAATGGAATGGCCTAAGGTACTCCAGCAGACAAACTAGTCCTGTGTGTGTCTGAGAAATGATTTCAGCTCCTGCAGAGACCTCTGCACTTCAGGAAACGTGGAGTTAGTCATGCAATTATCATTCAAGGAAAAAAGAAAATGTTTATAAAGTAGGCTTTTAAAGCCTATTAAATGAATGCATATTAATTTCATTTTAAATTCAATTAAAAATGGAGAAACCTAAAAACTTTCACTTGACTATAGAGCTGAGAAAAAGACGGGGAGAAGAATCTTTATTTCCAGTGCAAAACTGGCCTGGCAGCACAGTTATACATAGCATTTGCACTGCCCTATGGGAACTCTGCTATATGTTACATGCACGGTATTTTTCTCTCGCTCTCCTTCTCCAGATAAGCTAAGACTGAAGCAGTGTATAAATGCATACCTGGCAGGAGGCCAGGGCAGAGTCATTAACTGTGTTCTGGAAAAAGAAGTGTCATGTAATGTCTGATCAAGAATTATGCAGCTGCTGAAGATAAGAAGATTTTCCCCTTAAAAAATCATGAGAAATGACTACAGAGTCCCGGAAACTGGATGACCCAACCTGTCCATCAGCGAAGAGACAAACCCCAGTCTGCTGTTAGCTGCTGCTGCTGCACTATCTCCTAAGCCCTCCCACTTCTACAGCCATCATGCTGCGGTTCAGCTCACACTCATCCGAGTAGCCCAGCTCATCCAAGCAGCCATTTGACATGACATGTTCCTTTACAGGTGCACTGCTATAAATCAGGAGCAAGACCACGGAGGTTGGAGGGTTAGTATCAATATATAAGCAACATAAGCAAAAACAGGCTCAAACAAGAGTAAAAACTTTGGCCAGCTTCCTAAATTCATACCGAATGACAGATTTATGGAGTAGATTATAAACTATTCAAGGCAGGGACTATCCCTTTTTTCTCCAGTATTCCACATACTAAGACTGGAGCCTCCAAAGTATGAATAATTACATGTCTATTATAAGGAACATTTTTTATTTTTAAACATAAAAAACAACATTGTCAGCAAAGTATAAATATATCTTTTGAGAAAGATGGCTCACCCACCCCATCTTTAGTAATGACAGAGGGGAAAGGTTCAGTTCCTAGAACTATACTGAACACGTATCACCAAACCTAGCATATCCAGTACAGCGCTGGCACGTAATGATTGTGTTTTCTTTCACTCTTTTCCCTTCATGTTCAGTGTTTTAGGGCTTTTCATTTCAGAGTTTCACTGCTATCCTATCTGTCTTTGTGTGTGGATGATACAGGGACTTTCCATATGCTCAGAATAACTTAAATAAACTCTTCAGCCATTTGAATGTGGGTGTTACTGTTTAAAGGGAGAAAAAGAAGATGGAGGGGAAATGACAGATGTTTTTACTCAGCAGTGTGCTCCCATGATTTTAATAAAGATTTTTGATATATAAATAGCGCTTGCAAGGCTAAATATTTTTCATGTGGTATTCAGCTGTAGCTTTGTTGTTTTTTTCAGAATGAAATTCAGCTGGAAAAAAATACGTTACAGTATTAATATACATGTATGTATGTCTTTATGGTTCTATAAAAGTATATGGTTCTTTAAAATGAAAATAAAACCAGAATAGGAATTAAAAAACATTAAAATATTAGAAACTTGAACTATCTGAGTGTGTAAGCAACCATGTTTGCAAATATCCCTACAGACTCCATATGGTTCCAGCAGTCAGATCACACACACACACGCCCCCAGTTTGACACAGAAGTTTGATTCTGTGTAGTACATATCTAACTATAATGTCAGTCCTGCTCAAGCCCAACACAATCAGGTGTACATTTAAATGTGTATCCTGAGAATGATTCTTTTGTACAAGAAGACTGAATGTAGTCACAAAAATTGGGATAGATTCACAGTTTATAAACAGCTTACTGGCAATACGTCATTTTCCTGAGCTCTAAATATATGATAGTTAAAAATGGGTCCAAGTGGTGGAAAACTGAGCTGGTTTGAACCAAGTCTCACAGAAATCAACAGGCCTTTTCTGGCTTTATTAATTCCTTTAACTTTGTATCAAGGCTGAAGATCTTGATTTAGCAGATCCAATGGCCACAGACTTAAGACCTTCCTTCTTCAGCACAACATTTAATTTTAAACACATGTCAAAAGTGCTTTGCCTGGGTGAAACCTAATTAACTTCCAACTCTTTATGGAGGTGTCATCATGATACCTCCCAACAAGCAGGTGTGCACAAGAAGCATTGGAGATCACTGAGAGCAGAGGGGTGACCTATAATGGAGAAGACAAGGTTTCATCTCCAGGCTCCAAGTCTTGCTGTAAAAGGAATCTTCTCTATCTCTGGGCAAATCGCTAGGTGTTTCTCCAGTACTACACCCATGCTAATATACTATGGGTGTGGTTCATGTCTTTTTTTATGTATCCTTAACCACTGATGTTATCAAACGAGGTAGCCCAGCCCTCTCCACCATTCTGTGGCTGCAAGTCCCCATTACTTGCCTTGCACCGGTGCTAGGAAACACGTCATTGCACAGTGAGCTGGAGAAGGAACTTGACCTGGTGGAAAACTGAGCATTTTTCTTTGCTGGGCAAATGTTTAGCTGGGTAACATCTCTGAGTTCTTTTTCACACAGCTGAGCTAACTTCAGGCCAGGCAAAAGGGAGTTGTTAGGAACACATAGGCAGAAAAGGGGGAGGTCTGAACTACCCTGTCAGCTACATCCTCTGCTGTGAAAGTCAGCCCCCAGACTTTCAGCACAGTATGTTAGCTCTGGTGCAGCATGTGGCTAAAACTGTGTCTGGACCAAAAAATTCGATGCAGACGCCTACATTGGTGTCTTTTCCCATCGTATTTCCAATTTCAATACTAGCACGGGAAGGCTGAGCTCAGTTCTGCCTGTACCTGCTAATGTACACCTACACATAGCTTCTGTGCATCTGCTCTTTGTCTGGTAATGGGGAAAACTGTATTACCTTATATGACAGGGAAACATGTTCTGAAGGAAAATTCTTTCACAGGTTGTGAGGCTTTCAAACACTGAAGTAAGATGTGCCAGTCAAGCATCTTGAAAATAACTATGCCTAAAAATATGCATGTAGTTCCTAATTAGAAAATTATTAAGATGCTGAGAAAGGGATACTTATATTTTAGTATCCTGCTCTGCTGAAAGCCTGTGCATGTTTTAAAGTGGTTCATTGAGGCATGGGTCTCTGTCTTGTTTTCATATAGTGAACTGGTTTTAATCCTTCATCAGAGAATACTGTACAATTATTGAATACACACATAGCAAGAATGGCTTAGGGAAATTGATCTTTCAACAGTTTGGTTTAGTAACATGATTTAACGTGTTTATTTTAGGCTTGCTGATGCAATGTGTGGTGTATAATAAAGACTGCTAAGGAATCCTAGTCTAAACAAAATTCAATCACACAAAAAAAGAAAACACACTACTACTATTTTTGCTCAATTTGTGGACTGCTGCAACCAGTACACTGCTAATGGTTCTGATTCATGTTAAGAATATTGAATGGACCTTTATTCTCTAACCTTACTAGGGTGATTTTTTTATATTTCTTTAAATAATTTAATTTTAGATGAGAGTTTATATATCTTGAACAACTTTGTTACTAAAATGCCACATGCAATGAAGGGATCAAATGTCATCTTTTTAATTTACAAAAGTGATCTTGTTTCTGTTTAGAAAGGAAAACACATTGAAGTAATTATTGGAACCAGATTTCCCAAGTGCTTTTTAAATAAACTGTATGAGAGACTTTGATCTAGTTAGCTGACTGATATCACAGTTCCACACATATGTCCTTCCCAATTCTATTGAAAGCCTATTACCATTTCAGATCATGTGTTGCACTGCCAATGGGTTTGATTGCTAGAAGTTAAGGCCAATAGTTTGTAAGAGCTTGTAAGCTAAAAAGAAAAAGAAAGCTATCTAACTGTAACTGAAATATTTTACACAAATTTGACTCACAAACCCAACAGGAATTATTTTCCTTCCCTTTTGTCTAGCCTCTGTATAGAACTACTGTTTCATTTGGATGAGTGAGGTCAGTGGAATCATCATCCTTTAAAAATATCACAATTTTGAGTCGAAGCTCTTGGAATTTGTCCTATGTTTTCAAACGCCAAATTACTGGCTTTAGGCTGTGACTGAGAGGCGATTGCCAGCTGAGGTGTATGTTACTTCTATGTGCATGAAGGCTGGTGCAACATTTAGCCTGGTGATTTATCATTTGTGCACAATATCATGTCATGAAACACTCACCAGCCTCCTGAAGAGAGTCAGAACAATATCTACTATAATGAAGTACAGTTCCAGTGGGCACCAAATTACATCTTAGATATTTTGTTACTTGTCCTTTATCAAGCAAATGTAAAATTGTAGTGGGGTTACTGACAGACTCTATAATTCAGCTGTCTGCTGCTTTATCACAGCTCTCAGTAGGTCTCTAATGAATATTTCTGTATGCATGTTTCTGACTGATAATCAAACTAAGAACAAGTCCTAATTGGGTTTTCCAGTGCACAGAAAAGTGCCTATATTACATTGGCAGACATCCCAACCGGTGTTAAATTAAAAGTACAAACATAATAGACTTTCTTTTACAATTTATTTTTTTTTTTTTTTACAAATTGAGTCTCTTTTTTTGTTGTTGTTTTAAATGTGTATGGAGTACAAACAAACGCTTATGCATAAAGCTACACAGTGCCCTAGAATAAAAAGACAGCAATGAAGGAATATGTTGCACTCCATGAAAGTGTATAAATTAGTGACTATGGGTCGGATTCTGCACAGATTCACACGAGAGCAAGCCAAAATATCTTCAGTAGAAGTGGTGGAAATGGGATGAAGACTTACATCTTTATCAGACATATAGTGTAATAATGACTAGTATTCAGGACCCAGATCTGCACACCATTCCTATTCAGGTAAATTAAATGCCATTAAGGATTTAGATCTGAATTGCAGGCAGAACTCTTTGTAAAGCGTACACAGCATTGGAGCCAATGGAAGTTACACCAAAACACAAATGTGAAGACCAGTTAACCAGTTTTCCCATACATGATTTAAGCAACTCCCTTTAGCTTGCAGTGGAGAATTAGATAACACAAGAAAAATCCACCTTGTATCATATTATAGGTTATCATGAATATGATATCAGTATGCAAGAAGGCCAATGATGGTTATATTGCCAGACAGGATGTTCCTCCTTAATCAGTGCAAGAAATGGGATCAAGATATGACTGTGGTATCCAGTGACATATATACAGTAGGTAACAGCCTTACGTATTTTATATATGTTATTCCAGAACCTGACCTCCACTGCAAGAAGTGCAGCTGGACTACCGTGTATGGCTTAGTTGCTTTAACTTGACAATTTACAACCCAGTAGGTTTCAGTTACTAGAATAATCAATAAAAGATTTCTCAATTTATTAGAATTACTTTTCAGTAGTTTGGGGAGTCTAGTTTGCTATGAATCAAAATATATGTGGGAAAAAATGTTAATTCAAGAGAGGCTGAAGATGGATCCAGCTGACATAAACAATTGGACAGTGTTATGGTGAAGTTATTTCATAGGTAAGGCTAAAGTCATTTTTTGTAAGAAGAGAGTTCAACAGGCTATGCATACTTACAGTCCTAAATTATCTATAGCCATAGACTGAAGACAGCAAAGTATCACGGAGCACAACATTAGATAATGTTATACAAAGTACTGTTATGATAAAACAGGTAGACAAGATGCAATATAACACAACAAAATAGAAATAATTTAACACTGCAGTTGGGTCTTTAACATCAGTTGCTTCTATCTTCAATAATTGTGATACATGGTCCACTTCAACTGCAATTGTTCCATTTGTGTAAACAATATTCCATGCTTTACAAAGCCTTATTCATCAGTTTCCTAAAACTCTCTGCATAACACCTGAACATCAAAGTGGGAAGAACAGGTAGTTACAAAAGGGGAGATAAGCATGAGTACTATAGATATTAAAATAACAATGTCCTAGTTATAGCGGCTGGGACCAGTTTATCACTGTGTGGGCGTAACTGGAACTGTGTATTCTATACCCTCTCTGCCATTCATTGTGAGCTGTTACTGATGCATTGTTTGCAGCAGCTGCTCAGGACACACCTGACATCTCAGGCTATGAGCTGGGTACCTGAGAAAACAGAGATAAGAGGGTTCCCTCTCTTCACACCAATGATTCAGGCGTGATAACTCCCCTCCGGGAGTCATCAGCACCCTCACACCCAACCTGAGGGGGTCATGTCTGCTAATGGGCCATCAA
>JAVJGI010000062.1:26601499-26662487 GCA_035590275.1 Ibycter americanus
TGTGTATCAGTGTATCTATTGTAATCTTTTTATTAAATTGTAGTTCTGACTTCTAAACTCTTTTGAGTTGGGTTCATCTCTCCTGCCAGTTTACTTTTAAACCAGCACAAACAAGAAAGATCATAAGAAAAGGTAGGGTGCGGAGGCAGAATGGCCACAGTCTCTTTTTACAGAGACACCGTTTCCAGCATCTTTATGGTCTTTTGCCGAAGACTCTCTCCCCATCTCACCACCTTCCCCCTACTCCACCATCAGTGAGTCATTTTAGCTGGGGCAGTGAGAGGTAATGTCAGCTGCACAATTCGTGTTCATGCTGCTAGCCCCTGCAAGCCTTAAAATGCCTAGCCTGTTTGAGCCTAGGTGAACTTCTGACCTTCTTCAAAGAGACAACCAGAAATTTCTCATTATATCCTCCCATTCTGAACAAGGTGGAATTAATATACTGAGACAATGAATTTAAAAAGCTGTTTTTCAAGGCTAAATCATGCCTCCAGCAAAATGCGACAAGAAATAGATACAGAAGAATAGGTACTACCTTTCATTCAGAGCAGAAATGAAAGTTTCATTTAGTTCTCAAGATATTTTTTCTTCTTCCTGTGAATTATCTTCAGCGGCCATGGCTGGAGGCAAGATAGTGGGTAAGGTGGGGTATTCATGTGGTAAATTTGAGCATTCTTAATTTCATATGCCTGACTTCAGATGAAAGTGTTTTCTTAGAAAGATTGTTTTCTAGACTTCCTAGACATGGGTTACGCTTCAAACATATTAAAAGTCAGAAAGATGATGAAAAAGATCAGGAATTAAGAAATGTATTAAAAGTGCTGTGGATGGTGGAAATCTTGAATGTCTTTTCTGCTTACATGTTCACAAATATGTTTTTGATCCTAAGACTGAGAGTTAGGAAAGATACTGCAGCTTTAGACTGTCTCACCTGCTGACAGCCAATACCTTGATGTTCAAAAGGTGCCTTGCCAGCCTTGAGGAGATGTATAACTTTGATTGGCAGAGGCCAGAACTCCTCACGTCCGCTTCATAAAAGTAGTTCTTGAAGAGCAGATATCTAATTATTGTCAAATCCACTATGCAAGTTTTACAGTATCTGATCTTATGATTACAGACAGGTGCACTTAGAATACAGAAAATGTTTCTAATTCAATTTCACTGATGAGATAATCAGGACTGACTTTCTACTAAGGCCATGTACTCTGCAGCCTTGAACTCTTTTGTCTGTGCCATTAATGGCCATTCCTACTTTTTTTGTAAAGCAAACCAAGAAGTCGGTACTGGAATTGAAAGTGTGTTACCATTATCTTCAGAAAAAACAGACTGGGAGGAGAAAGTAAGTAAGTAATTATATGTAACTGGTGAACATGTGTCCTGGTAGGAAGATGAAGAACTTCAAGGCTGGTTCATGCTAATAAAATGAAACCCAGCCCTGATATCTAAGGTGCAGCCAGACACTTCTAAGATCCAGACGCGAATTATTAATTTTCCAAACTTGTAGAGCAAATACTGTTTGATTGACAGTTTTGTTCTCCTCCAAAAATTTTTCAAAGAGTCAACCATAGATAATCTCTTGGGACAATGACTTAAGGAAACTTTAATCTGTATTGCCCTCTAATATTATCCACTTATTTGTAATAATGCTGTGACTACTTAAAACAGATGTAAACAGTCCAGGGTTGATCTGGAAATTTAATCAAAAAGCTCCAAGTAAGATTAGTCTCCTGAACAGTGAAATCACTGGAGCACTTATTAATTATAAAGATAATACAATCTTCTTATGTTTTGAACAGCTACACTGAAATTTGATATGAAATAACTCATTTGTATAAAATACAACTGAATAGTCCTCATCCAATTGATGAATTTGTCCATTGTTATGGATCTAGGGACCACAACACACAGAGAAAAAGCCCTTTATTACAAATGAAATATCTCTTACTGGTATTACTTACTTGACAATAGCTCTAACAGAATACAGCTGAGAGAGAGTTTTCTTGAGATGGCAGGCATGTGAAACAAGTCTTCTCACCTGCTCTCTCCATAAGATGTAACCATTGCTGCTCTGTCAAAACACCCTGTACACGTATGTACATCTATAATGTAAAATGAATAGTTTATAAAATGTATGGCTATCCTTTCCTTACACAGCACATTGCACTGTGAGCATGAAGCAAGCATAGCTAGCGAAACCTTGCTTGAGAATATTCTGATTTTTAAGCCACAAAACCAGCCAGGTTTTCATTTATTCATCCAAAGTGTTTCCAACACTTGAAGGTCATCACCCAGTCCCACAGTGCAGATTACTACAGTCACGGTTATGCCTATGTTATGCCAGTAATTCAGACACTTCCACTCTCATCTCTGATGTTTTTCTTTCCTTCCTGGGACAAGCATGTGGCTGACAATTTAACTTTGCTGTTAGAGCAGAATTTCACAGCAAGCTGATCCACCTTTCCTTGAGGGTATCCTGGGAACAATGGATTGATTCAAATCTCTATGTTTCTTTGAGATGAAAAAGGAATAGGTAAGTAGTAGGTTCAGCCCAAAGTATTGTAAATTTTCTTCAAGTTTGGCAATTTTTCTCTCTCTTTAATAGGGACATTTTTGTTAAGCATGCAAGCAGTAAAATGACATTGGGGTTCATGAGAGCTGAGGAAAGTGATAAAAAACAGAGAGAAGACAGAAAAAAAGTGTGCAGCAGAGTCCTGAGGGTTTTTTTGCTCTAAGGTTTACATCATCCAGTGCTGTCACTGCTTTCACCCTGTTCCTTGCCTGTAGGATTGAAAAGCAACCCAAAACCCTGCTGTTTTTGCTGAAGTGAAATTTTAGCAAAGCTGAGATTCATCCTGACCTGGAGAAGGAAACAGGGAGCCTTGCTCCCCTCAAGTACTTTATGCAATACCTTGACCTTTTAGTGGAGTGCTTGTGACTTAGTGAGGCTGAACTGAAGAATAACACTAGTTGAAGAATATACCAAGACCCCTGAAGCAATCATTCCTTGCCTTCATAATTCTCTTCTATTTGTTTACTGTGTCACAGGGACAGTGGGTTGGGTTTGGTAAGACAGGACAATTTCTTGCTGCCCTGAGGAACAGGGCAATTCATTTTATTGCAGGCTACACAATCTAACCCACAAGGCTTCAGCTCACCAGTGAACTCAGCTCACCCGAGAGATTTTTCTAGGGGTTTCACAATTTGTTGCCAGGCTGTGGCACCTTTGCTATAGCTGGTTCTTCCTACTCAAGCTGACTTCAACAAGCATGTGCCTTTTGATAACACAGCTGTAAAATTATCACATTTTGCTCGATGTTTTCATGAGTTCTGAGAGGTGGCAGCTTCTCATAAAAAAAAAATAGCGTTCTGGCATAAATTGTAGTTTATAGAGTAAAAATAATTTCAGCTAGTAATAAAGAAATAATAAAAATCTCTCAGCCAGAAGCACATCTCTATATGTCTTATACGATTTAAAAACTGATTCCTGGCAACAAAATCTGACCCTGCATGGATTCCAGGCAACTCCTTTTCAATTCTGGTTGTCATTATTGTTGAAAGTACTTCAAAGCATAACAAAATTACCTGAGTTCAAATGCACCCCAACATATCTTTGAAGCAACAATCAGAGATGCTGAAGTGTCAATACTAAGTTGAAACTTAATACAGGTGTTGTATTATGCAATGCCTTTGTACAGGTGATAGATAATATCAAGAGAACTGCTTATTTTTATGAAAAATACTGTAATTTACAGGAAAAACTGGCTCTTGCAGGGGATTTTCAATAAAATGCATTCATAATTTCTTTGTGAAATTAGAATAAGTTTATGTAACCAACATGACAGAGCATATAATACGTAAGGACATCTCCCATTTGTAGGTAGATTATGCCACCTTTACCTTTATTGATTTGAACAAGAATACTCAAGCAGCAAGAACAATACTTGGTATGAATAAGGTCAATCAATAAGTCAAAGATAACTGTATTAGATGCCTCAGAGAAGCAAAAAAAATGTTTTAAATATTAACAAGGGGACTGAGGTCGATCTGTATTCCTTCAGCTGAGACGGGGAGAGGAAGCTGAACCCTGCAATTGTACAATTGCGTGTAGACTGTGCAGAGACTCACTGAAGGCTTTGCACTTACTATTTCTCTCAGTTTGATATCACTCTAAACCTAAATCTGTGGAAGAGCTGTGAGAAGTATGGAAGTGCTTTTCTAGCAAAAAACCAAAGAGATCTTCAACCATCCGCACACCAGGGTCTATAGTGATTTTCATGCTATGCAGTTTTAGACATCAGCTAAGTTAATGTTTTAATGTCCTTCAATTCCTCCTGCAGTCAGTGGAAAGAGATGGTTTTTGTCTCTGCACTAGATTACTCCACAGAAGTATCTAGCTTGCTTTCTCCATTGGCTAAGGAGGAAAACTGAGGTTAAAATAAATGTTGTGAAATATTCCTAGGTCATCAAAAGTAGGCAACTAAAATAAGTAGCATCATCAAATATTGCAGTAGATATTTGTATTAATGTATGTATGTATACTTTATGATGATTTTATGAAAACACCAGATCAATGTTCAGCAGTGGCCAATTAAACTCTAACCAAATGTTAGAAATTATTAGGGGAGAAATAACAAAATAGAGAGTAAGTCTCGAGTATGGCTACAGCTACAAGTACTTTTTGAACTACTGATTCCTTTGACTCAAAAAGCATATAGTTTAACTGGAAAAAGTTCCGAGAAGGACCAAAAAAAGTCAGAATTATGCACTGGTTTCTGTATAAGAAAAGACTAAGTGGACTAAGACCTATGAGGAAAAGAAAGAAATGGCTAAAGGAGGAATATAACAAAAGAAATATAAAATCATGAACGGCCTAGAGACATTCAATATAGAATAATTGTTTTATTTTTCCTCAAAGAAAAAAAAAAAAGAAAGCTAGGTAGCATCAAATAAAACTTGTAGATTTTACATTCAAAACTAACAAACAAAAAACGGTTGTTCATCTCACCTGGTATAGGCTCCCATGCCACACTACTCTGTAGCTGCTAGAAGGTTAAAAAAAGGGATAAAAACCTAACTGCATAAATTAAAGGAAGCAATGGCTATTGGAAATTATTAAATGCAAAGACAACAGTTTTTCCTCAGGAGCTTCCTTCACCCTAGATCACTGCAGAAGCACTGCTGCGGGTTTGCCCTGTTCTTAATCTCTTCCCTTCTTCCCCTCTCCAAGGCAGGATTTGAGGACATTTACTCTGACCTAACAGGCCTTTTCTAAGTCTAATACTTCAGAATTGCTTAGAGGGAAAGGAATAATTTGTCTTGAATTGTTACACATGGATTTCTCTTTAAATGATATCAAGGGTATTCTTAAAGTCTAGGCAGGTGCTTTTGTACCATTTCTCTAAATGGTATCAAATAGATAATTTTAGGAGGCTTGATTTCCCCTCAGATGTCAATAGTTCCTGTTAAATTCAGTCTTGCTGGAGCAAGCCCATTGTGAATTGTATCACTATTCTTGTTCATTTCATGGCATCACATGCTTGGAGCTGTATGGGTTTCCTGCCAGTTTAACAACAAGATTTTCAGTGATTTTCTTTTTCCTTCTTTGTTTTGTAACCTTGCTTAACTGTGAGACTAATGGATATGTTTAACATTGGAATAAATTAGAATTTATGACCCTAGCTAGCAAGAGAACAATGAGCTTGCATGAGGTGAAGACATTTGAAATCAGAGATCAGGTGCTCTGCTGAAGTTCAAGACACATGGAGTTCCAGCTGCAGCCTGAAGTAATGCTTGGCTAAAGTGATGGTGGGGCCAGGAAATCTACGTAGTTGGGAATTTCCATAGGAAAGTACTAGCACTTGAGCAGCAAGACAGACATTTTTCAATGGATTTCTGCTTCTAACACTGTAAAAAAATGGAGAGTTGTTTCTCTTTGTGTGCAAAGGTAATTCAAAGTACTCACTTTTAAAGGCAAATTTACCAATGATTTAAACAGCACTATGAGTATGGATAGTAGTGATGAGATTCATATCATTAAGCGTGGTTGCTCACACCATAACAAATAAAACATGAGTTAGTCACCTGAGGCTGCTGAAACAGTAACTGGAGATTAAGTCAATACGATAAATGGATCCCAAGACATGGTACGTCTTACCTTAACATAGACACCTATACTTGATGAATTGAATGCTGTCCAAACCCATTGCCTGTAAAAGAATCCTCAGGTGACTTGACTACCTCTGGTGTATACTCCCACATTATAAACATAAAATAAGGTGACCATAAATCCTGCCTCAGGTTTCCAGGTTTACACTTTGCAATTACTGTATCAATTACTTGTATAAGGGTATTTTCATTGAAGTCAGATGTGCCATTTACACTGTCAAACCCACCAGGTTTTAAAGATCCTTAAAATCCTGTGATTCCTGCTAGGCTATGACTGTTTAATTAATTTAATTATATTTCTTAAGAATAATTCTGAGATAATTCTTCCTTTACAGCAATTAGCTGTATGTTTTAGACCACAGCAAAACTGTCTTAAAATTCTGCTGTAAACATACTTGAATTTCATTAAAAAATATTAAAAGCTAGCAGCCAAATTCTCAGCTTGCATAACTAGCAATTCTTTATCAATTTCATAAGGACATACTGAATTGACAGCAGTGACTGTGAAGGAAAGCATGTGAGGATGGCATAGTCTCACATAGGTAGATGTTGTTAAACTAATCTGCAAATTCTTTGACCACATTACACCTTTTCTGTTTGTACTTAGCTTAAGGCAACACAAATACTTCAAAATCTTTCCAGTGACTGAGTTATAACAATATCTCACTTATAGTTAAAAATAATATATCCTGTGACCTCAGATTTGTTCAGAACTGTCAAACAGCCTCTTTCTGTAAAACAGATTATGTAAAAAAATTTTCTTATTAGCACCCTGTAAACTTAACTAGGCACGAGTGATTATTTCATTTTGTAAGCTCCTATGCTTTCTGCATCCTTATGGTAATGTTACACACTTGCAACGGGAAAATTAATCATTTTCAAATCAGTTCTTTGAGTTCATTTTCATAATCTCAGTGGCAGAAATAAGTGGTCTAGAGAAAGAAAGGTTGAAACATGATTCTGTCTTGAGTAGCTGTAGAACCACTGCTCTCTAAAACTTACAGGTGTGGATGCATTTCAGTCAGGATCTCAGAAGAAATTATACAACATTTCTGCATTGCTTTTTCTTTTTGAGTTTCATAACCACTTTACCGATTCAAGGCAAAATGAAGATAGATTAGGGTATTTTTGCAAATAGTTCATTTTATATCAGTTCTTTTTTTTTGCCCCCGCAGCAGTGGTTTAATGCTGCCGGAAATGTCACAAATGTATGTTTATTATCTTATTTTCAATTACTCTCTTTGTAAAAGTTAAGGCAGGCAGAATCATAACATCACAGTCTCATGTGCCATCGCCTCCCCAGTAGAATCCCCCACTGCAGTAATGTGACAATTCTTTTGATGACTTTATGGTATGATTCAGTGAAATCGCAATACTGAAATATTTATCTATTCATTTAGTGAATCCACTAAATATCCACTTGTGAGGAATTTATGTCTATAAGCTATTTTCTAATGTTTTGTCCATTCTTTTTAAAATTATAAAGACCTTGTTTTAAAAGTCTTCAAAACTATGAATTTCACTGCTTTCTTGGAAAGTTATTAGAATGAATGGAAGAAAAGGGGGAGTACATGCACCATTCAGGAGCTGCTACCTTACAGCTTTTCTTTACGCTTGTCATGCAGGATTTAGACCTTTTTAATTCTCTACTTTTATTCATTCAATAGTAAACTCATTCACAGCATCCCCTAATGGGGCAGTGAGATGTACTAAAAGGGCTTTTAACATAAGAGTAAATCAGGAAACAGTTGAGGACAAGCCTTTAAAACATGAATTAGGGCTTTTGTGTATCTTCAATAGCTGTAGAATGCAACCTTGAACTATCTGAGAATGAACATAAGAAAGGATAATTCACCAAACACTTGAGAGAGGATGCTACCTATTGTTCATTTTTTTCATGCAAAGTAATTTTTAACTTATCATTTGACCCAAAGCTTAAGGTAAAATTGTATTTCCTCCAGCACTGACACCTAAAGCGTCACTTACACCAGCATCTGTACTACATGTGGGTATGTTATGTAAAAGTTTTTGTAAGTAAATATCTTACCTGTTCATTCACCTTCTTTTGTTATTTTTGAGTAATTATGACAGTTACTTCCCCTGCCCAATAAAGTAACTTGTGCTAGAGAATAATTGTTATGTACCTTTTTTAAAAATTGATAACTTTTTCTTGGCTCTGGCTGGGGTAAGTTTCCAGGTAAATTGGAATTGGGGTGTCCTCATTCAGGCCAGACAGAAATAATCTGTTAGTGAAAGAAGAGGCTAGAACTGCAGCAGTCAGATGATAGCTGCCAGGCCAGCCTCAATCTCAATCCAACCCTGAGACTAAATTTTGCCTGAATTTAACCATTATGTCAATGAAGAAGACAGTGAACTATCAAAATATCTCCCATGTGTGAGTATACACAAACACTTCCAGCACCACCATATTCCTACAGGAAGAAACCCAGGCATTTAGGAATAAGAGTGTTTTGCACTTAAGTGCACGCTGCAATGGATTGCAGATGGTGACATCCTCTCCATCTACTGAGCTCTCCATGTAGATCAGGACTTTAGTGTAGAAAATTCAATGCAGTGCATTTCATCTGCTATAAGCAAATAGATATTTGAACTGACTGTAGAAGTTTGGTATAAATCGTTAAATTACAGTCACTAATAATCTCATAACTTCCTTAAAAGATTCCCCGTGGTTTCTGGTACAATCTTGCAATGTAGAACCATTGAAAGTTTTATCTCCCTAAGGTACTGGGATTCTCCTATATGATTTGAACATTCAGGGAGGTGACAATTTAGTGTGCATGATCATCTCAGATACAAGAGGAAGAAACTTTGTCTCTCATTAAACCATCTGTTACAGTTGAGAGAAGAACCAAAGACTGCCTGGTGTGGGGTTTCTGTTGATGTACTTGTATCCTTACCTATTTGATGAAGTGAAACTGATACAATACCGCGATAGCATCAAACATAAGAATTATGCAAGGTGTAGGGCCTATGATTTCCTAACTATTACTTCAGTGCTTGTGAAGTACGAAAAGGGAGGGAACCATCTTTACTGAGTCCCCCTTGAAAGCTAATGTTTCTCACACCACAGTTAAATGGACTGCAAATATGCACAGGTGTGTAACACGTGAATAGGGTCGACTGAGCTAGTGAAGGGTGTGATGGGCATATTGTATGCATGTTGCTGTTAGCCCAAGCTAAGGAATGTCAACAATATACAAGATATTGCAGAGGCTGCAAGTTAATAAAGAGATACAAGGTGGCCTTGTACAAAACAACTGCCTTATCTTTTTTTTTTTATAACTTGCTGCAGATCGTGGTTATTCATTTGCATATCATCTGTATCAATTAACTACTAAGTTATCTTTATCTATTGATAGTGGGAACAATAGCTTCAGTGTCAAAGAAAGGGGCTACTAGCTTCTCAGAGATTTTTTTCTTGAGAATATTTTTAAATGAAAGAGCTCTTTTGTATTGTAACCAGAAATATGCACTGAAATGGATGAACAGTCTTTTAAAAATTAGCAGTGTGATCCAGCCCAAAATAAGGGATTAACAGAATTAAACTCCAGTGTAATGATATGTGATTATACACATGAATGGTGCCAAATGAAATGGTTCTCATGTGTAAAGTTACTCACCTGCTTAATGTTGAAAGTATCTTTTCATTTTAAATATGACTTTAACCTTTGCAGAGATCTCAGCTTCTGTTCTGCCTGAAACTGCAGATCCGGTATAATTAGTGAACGGAGAACTTTCCCAATATATTTAAAATTGTTGCAAAGCACAATTTCAAAAGTTTGATTTCAGAGTAGATTGAAAAATATTTATTAAACAATGTGTTGCCATTTTTAGCAATATCATTCAAAATAATTTGTTCAAGCGTCTTTCAGCATTTCACTGAAATATAGAGCAGGGGCTATTGCTTGGAGGTAAAGAAGGGATTTCTTGTTCAGTTTTTATCTGGTCTAGATAACTGCATCCAAAGCTACTCAGTAGGCTTTGCATTTTAGAATTATTTTCATCATTAAGTTATTTTTGTTAAAAGAATTTTATGCATCTCTTGACGAGATATGGGCTGATGTCCATACAAATAAATGCAAATATTCACTTCTCTTTAAAAGCCTTTTTCCTTTTTCCCTATTTTGACCTGCTTGCCCTTCAAAATATGAGGGCTGATTACATGATTAGGATGTCTGAAAGCAACCTAGAAGAACTGAATTTCTTCTTCTGTTTTGCACGTGTTGCGTGTGCGACCACAGACACTTCCTTTATTCTGTTTATCAAGTCTCCAACTGAAAAACCCAAACAGAAGGTGCTCTCTCACCCCACCATCTCTGGGGGCTTTCCGCCTACCTGGAGTATAAGCACTTTGTGGAGTTTTTGAGAAAAGGAACAGTGGCTGGTCACAGTTTGCACAGCCGAGTAGATTGGTCCATAGAAATACAAAAATCAAGCTAGAAGGGATCATCTACTCTGCATACATCACTGATTTCAGATCATTGAGCATTTACCAGCTGTAGCTATGGTTTTTACAGGCTGAGCTGAATTCTAAACATACTTGAGAAGAGAGGATGCTCTTTTGTCCTGCCATCCTCCAAAAACCAACCACTGCACCAAAGGTTAAACAAAGAAAAATCTTTTTCTTTCCCCATAGACAAACAAGAAAAGCTCTAATACAATAAGGTAACAACTTAGTTTGATTTCATTTATTTATTTAATGAATAAGGAAAATGTTGAGTAAGTCAATCAAACCTTTGCAGCACAAACTCTAAGCAGAATCAGCTCATTAAGCCCCCTTTCCACTGTTGAATTCAGCTTGAGGAATTTTTTTAATATTATTTTAAAAAAAATAATCACAAACCTCAAATTAATAGTAACCAAAAGAAAAAAAAGAAAATAAAAAACCACTTTGTGTTATCCTAATACTGTACTCAATTGGAAACACTATTAACAATCACAGATTAAGTTTTCTTTCAATTCTCCCACCCCCTTGGGGGTATTAACCAACCAGATACAAAACAGCTCATATCTCAAGCTTAAATTTTAACTCTAGATAGGGACCTCAAGACACCATTATAATATAAGTAACAAAATATATAGTAATTAATAATGCTTCTGGGGCTTTGTCTGCTTCAATTTTTCCTTTCCTTCTCTTTTTCTGTTTTGTAGGCTTTCGTTTGTGACAGATTGCTCTAATTTTTGTGCCCGGATCCTGTTAGCTCTGTTTATGTTTAGCCTGCCCAAACTTTTCTCTTCTTATGAAAAAAGGTTTCCTTTGTTCTGGATAGTTGAAAATGCTTTGTCTTTTGGATTGAAATCTCTGGTGGGCTGCTTGGATCCTGAGAGAAAAAGCCTTTTGTCCTAGCACTTGCAGAAAGACTAGTTTAAAGTCAGCATGAAAGTAATCCACTCCTTTCTTTGCTTTCCTCTTGCTGCATCTTTCTCAAAGAATTACTGATTTAGTTGACAAAGAATCTAAATGTGTTTCCTTCTTTGATTTATACCTTCTACCTGCCAACACCTTTTGTTCAACATCAAACAATCTCCATTCACTTAATTTCTAGACTATTCTGCACTTGTATTTTCAAGTTTGCTGCTGATGAAATAGGAAGAGAACTTCCTCTGATGGGATCCCACCATCCCTGTTTGTGTATTCCTTCCCACCTCCTTATAGAGCATTAGTATTACACCTCAGAGAACTACACTTCTGGTACTGCTGTGGCCCGTGTGGTATCAATAAACTCAAGCACATATCAGACCAGATTATCAGTGCTTTACTGTGTTGTAAAAAGACTGAATTGTTCAGGAAGTCTAATTTGGTGCAGAGTGCTGTCAAGATGTGGCTGGTGCTGGTGGCGTTTGTTTTGATTGCTCCACACTGGGTACTTAGGTAAAGTTTGAGGCATTTCCTTGGTGCCTGCAAAAGCAGGTTTAGGCTGGCAGTAGGGGAACCTAGAGAAGAACAAAGAGGTTCCCAACAGCACAAGCCACCTGGAAATCAACGTAATGAAAGCTCTCCAGAAAGCACCTTGAGTCTTGCCTATATGAGATTGGGAAGGGTGCTATGACTCAATTTTTATCATAGAGTACATATAAATTAAAGGTAATAAATGGAATTGGATTTCACCAGAGACAATAGGTTCAGTATTAAATTTATTTTAATGTGCTTTGCTCAGAACTGTACAGTTCTAAGAGAAGGATTTCTTCAATTAAGAAGTTAACAACTGGGTTAAATTGGTTCAGTTATGAGTAAAGTGTCTTGTAAAGTTTCCTCAGAACAAAGGTTTAATGTAAGCTGTCTTCTGGGTTGAGCATCCTGCTAAAACATGTTTCAAATAAGTAATAAATAAACAAAATCTTGACTTCAAAAAGCTGAAGGAAAGGGTTAATGGAGAACAGAGAAATGATGCCTTTGTAGATATGATACTTCCCCATTATACGCTGCAACTAACTGACAACTATGTGTTGGGATTTGGGGGGTGTTTTTCCTTTTTATTTTTGGCTTTTTTTTTTTCTTTTTGCTTTTTTTTTTTTTGAAGAGGGAAGAAAAGATTTGAGTTGGCTCTGATCCCATTGCCACAAGGTGGCTGGAGCCCGGCCATCTGTCACAGCTGCTGCTCACCATCACTGCCACTCTAATTGACAATGAACCCAGCGCCCTGCAATAATTGGGGCTGCGCTGTAGCTTGGGCAGGTAATGCACTCTCCCAGCATCCAGCCCTCCCCATCTGTGCGCCAGCCCTGCCTCCCAGGTGAGCAGGGACGGCCAGCCCGGAAAGTGTTAGGAAGGCCTAAGGGAAGCCATGCCCGCGTTGAAATTGAAAACCTCCCCAACCTCACTGGAAGATTTTAATCCTGCTGCCAAGGCACATACACAACATCTGCCATTCAGCCCTTGTTTTTATATTAAAAGAAAAAGAAGAGAAAAAAACCACTACCCAACTTCCAATGTTGAGCAGTTTATAGACTGTCCCAGTTGGGGTTTCTTTGCTAAATTACCTCTCAACAATAATTTAAATTGAATAGTCTGGTTTTTATCCCCATCACAAGCACTACAGACACCAAAAGCTTTGGCACACAGGGCACATAATTTAGTCATTTGGAAGAAATCTTTGCAGCAAAATTTTCCTCAAGGCTTAGGCATTTTGGGGGGAGCAAAGTCAAATCTTCACCATTTTTGGTTGACTGCAAGGCCTTGGAAAGCTCAGCCCTTCCCTGTTGCCATACGTACAGCTCTTGTCCCAGAAAATTTCATCCAGGCATTTCTCTGTCCCCTACAGGGGCTAGTCTGCATGGTATGAACGACTGATTTGCAAGTTTTCTGTTATTTGACAGTATTTTGGGAACTGCCGCCTTCTTAAGTGGCAGTAATTCAGGTTTCCACAGCAGGTGTACGCATGCTGTAAAATAAAGGCCTACTCTTATATTTAAATTTTACAGTCCTTTGGGCCTCATCTAGAATATAATGAAGTAAATAGAAATAAGTCAGTTTACTCCAGAGAGATTCAATCTAAGATCATAGGGTAGTTCAGGGCTTAAAGCAGCATTCTAGGGCAAAATCTCTTTTCTTTCTTCAATACCTTCACAGTCCTGTGTGAATAAAGATATGTATGGATGTCAGGACTAGGCCCAGTGATTCTGACTAGCTTAGAAAGGTTGATGACACCGTTTACTTCGTAGAAAGGAACTTTTTGTTTTAAAAAGTACTATTTAAAGTGGTAGTGATTTCTAAATCCAGGTAAGTGCTTCCAGACCAGCCTGGGCCAACTGGTCAGCCAGCCTGGCAGCCTGCCTCTGACGGGAGCGCTGCCCTGTGCTGCAAGGCGGCCCTCACCCTCTGCATGTCTTGGGATTTTGTCTTACCTTACTTTAGCACGATTTTGACACTACAAAGCCCGTTACTTCTTCTTTCATCGCTATTAATTTTAAAATAACATTTCCAGTTTTATTACCTTACTTTTTGCCCTTTTCTCCCTGACACAGAAGGTCAATATGCTTTCAGTTCCTTTTGCAAAAATAACCTTTGCAGAGAATTTAACCCATGCAATTTTTAATATTATTGATAGGTTTATTATTGGGAAAAGCTGTCTGAGCTAGTGCAAAACTGATTTACTAGCTCTTGTCTTCAGAAGTGTGATTTTTTTCTTCAGTTTTTGACAAAGTGGCATGGAGTGATGCTATACTAACACTGGGTAAATTACTCCGAGGGAAGCCTGTAGCAGAGAAATACAGTGTAATGGATTTCAATGTTTTCAGTCCCTTAACCACATATCATCAAAACTTCACCTGAAAAATTAATGAAACTCTGAGCTGAGTGGTGGGAATTGTTGAAATGTGAAACACATTACACATGAGTTGTCAAGTAGCTGGAGATGTAGTTGCCGTACACTTGTCTCTTAAATACAAGAAAAGTTGTTTAAGACTTGGCATATAAGTAAAAACAGGAAGCATTCCTAACAAAATATGAAGTTAGTCAAAACTCATGTGAGTGGAAAATGTTGCTGATGCATGAATTTTTCTTACAAAAAATAAATGATCATGGAGACAAAACTGAGCACGCGTACACATTCACACACATGCACCAGAAAGGCCAGAAGGATGTTTCTGATCCTGACATGAAGAGCTTAAAACATTTTGTTGGATCTCCATCTAGTCAGTTTTCTACAGCACAATTGTAGACTGGCGTATATCAGTGAATTGATACATCATAGATATTTCTCAAAGAATTAGTTGCAAAGCAGCAGATTCTGCAATAGTTGAAGAAAATTTATTGCAGGTTACAAAATAAATTGGCAGGAAAATTGCAATTCCAAAACTTTTGCTTCTAATAATTTTGTCAGCTTCATTTTGACCTGGCTTATTTTATTAACCTGGTTTGCAGTGTGGTTTCAAAAGCCATGAACCTAACTGATTAGTGAAAACCACGGCAGTGTCACCTCTCAGCACAATGAGTGAATGAACGCACGTAGCGCACAATCGCCCGCAGTGGCTTACAAGGCCATCTAAAGCTCTAAATACTTATGAAAATGGGGTTGAGACGCATTTCTGAATTTTACTTGATGAAGTATATTAAAACCAGATAAAAGGAGGATACGTGAATAGGGAAGAGCCGGGGGACCCTGCCTCCCTTTGCAAAGCGGGGGCAGCCTGACATTCCAGCCAGCCTGCAAGCTGCAGAGCCTATGCAGGCACGCCTGTCTGCTCTTCAGCCGTGCGCATGCGACACACAGCTACATACATTTCCTGAAACTTACGGGCTAGACTTTAGATTTATGTGACACAGACGTTAATTGCCCAGCGTTTCCCCGTTTAGAGCAGCGTTTTCTAATGCCCCTCCTATGGATTACTTGTGAATAGAATCCCAGCATTGGAGGCAGTTATTCAAAGTAAAAAGCTTGGCCATGGTCCAGCATCTAAAAAAGAGAGAGGTTGAGGCAGAACTCATCTCGGATTCCAAAGGTGTAACTCCAGATTTATATAAGTGTAACTGAAAGCAGAAGGAAGTTTGTTGTCTATTATGTCAAAGATATAAGATCTTTCAGACAATGGGCTATAGATACCAGGCAAAATACACTCATATGTTTTACATCCTATTCATTGAATTGCTTCGCTTGGAAAACATCGCAACTTTAATGCAATGCTCACATATTGGGAGGGGAGCTTGGAATATCTAAGAAAGAAAACTTTATATCAATTTTCACCCTAAAATCTGTCCAGAGATTGAGATAAGCAATCCACAGATGCACACAGGACTTCAGCATTATTTCTAGACCCACTTTAATTGATGAACAAAGCAGTGTCGCTGTTCTCTTTATATGTATTATATATGTAAAATGAAACATATCTCTGTCTTCTAGCCGGACTGACAACTTGCATCTTAACAAGTCATCCCGTAACAAAGAATTAACACCTCCGTATTCATGGCAAGAAACTTTACTGTTAGGTTTGAGGTATATGACATTTTATAGCTGACAATATGCATTCTCTGAGGGTGAAGCACAGTTTCTGCAAAGTCTTTATGTCTTGATATACAGTAACTTTTGAGTATCAGATTTTTCAAGGTAGGCTGTTGGGGTTTTGTGCTCCTTTCAATATTTCTTTGCTTTTAACATACTTTTCAGTTTTGGAATTGAAATTTTTGCTTTCTAAGAAAGGAGCGAGGGCCGGGGGGTGCCCTGAAACCCTCAAGTTACTGTATCTATCCTTGCTTACCACTACAGAAGCAACTATTCAGCTCACGCGATTTACAAGGGAACGTCTTTCACAATGAAACCTGAAGTTTCATTAGCATATTGTTGCTTCTTCTAGATCATTATTAAAGATAAACAATATCACTGTATCTAATGCAGTCTTGCAATATCCTCATATCAAATGCCTCCTGGCTGATTACCAAGCATCATTACTTTTCTCTTGTGTATCTTCCTAAGCTACACAGCTCGTTCCCATGTCAGTAACACAGATTTCTCTGACTGTCAGAAGAAACAAAAAGGAACGAAGAGACCCAACTAGCTTGGGTTTTCGCCATGCAGAGACAGTTCTTTAGCCATGCCTGCCAGGGACTGGTACATCTTTGGGAGAGTGGCTGAAGAGAATGGTTAGGAGCAGGAGCAGGCAGCTATGTTGGATTAGCCATGAGTGCCAGTCTTCAGAAGCAATTTCTTACAAGGACTATCCTCAAGAACTGCTAGGGTGAAGTTTCCAAGAGCTACTCAGGTATTTAGCAATGCAAGTCTTATTAAAGTCTGCAGATCTTTTATTCTTGATAAACAGGGAACACTTGTAAAATCTTTGTCATTTGAATGCCGCGTGGGTTGAACTCTGTCACAATATTTTCCTCCCTGAGACATACCTTTTACTACCAATAAATGTCAAAATGGCAATATTATTTCTTTATAAAGCAAATATAAAGTTGACTTCCTTGGAAAGCTCCTTCTGCTGTGGTCACAGAACTTTGAAGAACGGTCTGCAAAGCATCTTTAAGGTACTCAGCTACTGCAACTTGCAAACCTGTTCTGCCTGAAGTAAAAATCCCACACATCCTGGTCTAGAAAATACAAGGGCTAAAACATGTAAAAGTTTCCTTCAAACCTAACCAAAACCTTCCTTATAATTATTCCATCCAGCAGTAAAAAGAGCTAAGCTGCTCCTGACCTGAGAGTGGGGGAGAGATATAGGGAAAGGGCTATATTAAGTGAGGCCCCAGGCACAGGTAATAAATCCTTCAGTCAGGTTTATTGTTCTGGTTGAAGAGGTGACTGTAGTGTGGGGTGGGAGACTTTCAACCCTGGGATTCAGCAGGGCTCTGGCTTGCTAATAGTATCCACCACCTGCTGCACTTTGACTTTCGGCTCGGTGGCAGCTGCAGGAGCCAACCCAGTCAAGAAAAGTGAGGGAAAGCACACTTTTGTGCTAGTTGAAAGGTAGCTAAAAGGCAACCAGAGGCATACGCCAGTATTAAAGAGCAAAAAAATTGTCATTATATCATGAAGTGGTATAATGATGTGGTTCTGACTGATACAGACTCCCGCTTTCGGGCTCCCACTGTACCCCGCAAATGTGCTTGAGCAGTCATGGTTTGACCCCTCACACTTAATACTGCTACAGATACTCATCCAGCTGAAGAAGAAACCTGTCTGGGCAATGCCCATTTTGGGATTTTAGAATAAGAGTTGCTTTTTGGTTGATAGGCATCTAAGCTCCCTGTAGTGAGATGTGCTATGTTTCTAAAAGGAGAGTTCAGCTAGTCCACTGAAGAAATGCAGAGAAAAACATTGATGTCTGGGCCCCACCTCACTAGGATTAGGTGATGGCTAAGTGGGGTTATGATGGTTAAGTAAAGTTTTGCAGTTCTCGAGTTTGAACCCAGGAGGGAAAAGTAATGGTTAGGTAGTTAAATCTCTTTGTTCTTCTAGCTCTTTTTTTAAAGTCTTCAGACTGACTCCTGAAGTCTGTCTGTGTTTTGTCATGTAAGTATTTGCACTGTAAAATAAATGGGGACTGTTTAACATTCCCTTCTAAAAATGTGTGTGTGCATGTTCGGCTCCATTAACAATAGGGGTGTATGCTGGGCAAGAGAGACCCTGACCTCAGGAAATTATTGCCTAGCTGCTGTAATGGCAATTACTTATCTCTTATTTAAATAATCAAGTTAAACACCAAACAAATCTTCTAAAGTCTGTTTTTTGTTAAACTCAAAGAAATTGTGGGGAGAATGAAACACAAATCCTGCACAGGAACGATTACAAAAAAATACCCCAAAACCTCCTTCAATATCCTGCTGGCAAGCTATATAGTCCTTCCAAAAAAGATTAATATTTTAAAAAACAGCAAACCAATTATAAGCATGAGATGTCCCTATCCTCCAAATGCCAACTGAAAGGCTAGATTGCTATCTATGTAAGATTAGCAGGAAATCTAAATTATTATTTATTGTGGGCAAGAATTAGTTTAGGATAAAAGCACTTCCATTTTGAAACAGCAGGTTGAAATCAGAATTTGTCTGTTAATTAAGCCACCAGAGTTTCATAGCAAAGATTTTAGTATCTTAATTTTGACCTTCTAGTAACTGGTTTTATCTGTGTCTGGGTGACTGTGTAATATACCACAGCACTGCTGTACCACCAGATCTTATTCACAAGTGAATACAGCACGTTCCCTATCATATAATAGCCTAAGACTGCACAAATGATATAATAAAAATATTTCATGTTATTTGGCTTCTAAGACCAATAAAACAGTTAAGCAGTACTAACAGTATCAGTAAAGTCAGCTGTTAGTACAGGTTTCTTTTATATTAAAACAGTCATAGGATAAAAACAGTATATACAGTAACCATGTGTTTCGATCAGTATCTCAAATGACTATAAAGTTCTTACAGCAGGGTAATTAGGGCTTTGAATGTGATCTGAATAGGGTAAGTTGACACTAGCTTACATTCTGATGGTCAAAGAGATGTGATGGTATCTCCTTTACAAAGAATTCAGCAACACTCCAATGTTTATGTGCCCGTTTGAAAGAAGCCCCTTAAAGCAAAATAAACATTTTTAGATTCTTGACACCCTTGAGACTCTTTTTTCACTCAATGAAATAAAGCCTAATTGTCTTCTCAGTATTGTCATTTTATAATGATATTGTTAATATATTTTGAAAATACAAAATCAGTTTCACAATCAAAACTGGAGAAACAGTTATGTAGGTAGAGGGCTTTTCAGTGGCTGCCATACCATCTTTGATCTCAAAAGTTCCTGGACCATTTCTTAATCTTTTATAGATTTCTTCTAGTGTACAGCCAAAATCAGAAAGTTGTTTAGCTGTCTAATTGCTATTTGTCTAGTGCTCAGGAGAATCAGTGGGAAGAAGAAGCCTGTAGGATCCTAGCTTTAGTGTTTGGTTTTAAGGTTAAGACATCCACCTGCAGAATAAGAATGCTGCTGTAATTTTTCCTAATGATCAGGATCTGAGACATAACATTGCTGCAGCAGACAGCTAACATAATAGGAAGAACAAATGGAGACTTAAAGGTAGAGGTGAGTAAAGAAAACAGTAAAAGTCAGAATGAAAGACCCACATAGGTCAATCTACAGTCCCTAACTCTCGCAGTGTGACTGAAACATCTCACTGAAGTCCCAGACCATAATAATCCGTGCCGCCTGGTGTCCACAGCTACTCAGTGCCGTACACCCTAAACTTGCTGTGCATCTGGTGGTGTTGCCTACATTCTCCTAAGTGACCATCTTCACACATTCACACCTATGTGGCAACCCTGCTCAGATAGGCACCCACCACACCCTCAGAGGTCTGTGGTGGCCCAGATTTCAGCTTTTGTAGATAAGACTATGGCTAACATCACCGACTGCCTGCAGGAAAATTTCCTGCATCACAACTTAGCACACTGATACAGAAAGCAGGCAACCCTGATTCTGTGCTCTTTCCAGCCTGGAGACATAGAAATTTAAGTGATATTTACATGAAAATAATACTAACCAATAAGTGATATTCCAAATCACAGAGTCATAGAATCACTTAGGTTGGAAAAGACCTTTGAGATGACCAAGTCCAACCATCAACTCAGGACTGCCAAGTCCACCACTAAACCATGTCCCTAAGCAACACATTTACATATTTTTCAAGCATTTCCAGGGACGGTGACTCCACCACCTCCCTGGGCAGCCTGTTCCAATGCTTGACTACCCTTTCAATGAAGAAATTTTTCCTAATTTCCAGTCTAAACCTCCCCTGGCAGGACTTGAGGCTGTTTCCTTTTGTTCTGTCGCTAGTTATCTGGGAGAAGAGACCGATCCCCACCTTGCTACAGCCTCCTCTCAGGTAGTTGCAGAGAGTGATATGGTCCTGCCTGAGCTTCTTTTTCTCCAGGCTAAACAACCCCAGTTCCCTCAGCCGCTTCTCATAGGACTTGTGCTCCAGACCCTTCACCAGCTCCGTTGCCCATCTCTGGACACGCTCCAGCACCTCAAAGTCCTTCTTGCGGTGAGAGGTCCAAAACTGAACACAGGATTCAAGGTGCGGCCTCACCAGTGTCAAATACAGGGGGACGGTCACGTCCCTAGCCCTGTTGGCCACAGTTTGTCTGACACAAGCCAGGGTGCTGTTGGCCTTCTCGGCTACCCAGGCACACTGTTGGCTCATGCGGAGTTTTCTCTAGCTATCCATGATTGCAAGAATCAAAGAGTGAAAATGAGAGTAGATAGGATAGAGGCTGAAACTACATTCTAAGGAAAGGAGGAAGATTTGGAGCTTTTGATGTGACCTATGCATATGTTACAAGACCTGAAATCCCTCTATACACTCTAAAAATCTTCTCATCTAATCATTCTCTGTTGCCATCATTCATACTTCTAGTTACAGACCTCTTCTAACCATGGGCTATTTTGCAAGAGGATGATATTTCTACTGTCTCCCTTTCTTCCTAGACACTCTATGGAGAGAGAACCTAAACTCCATGGCTCAGTTTACTTCTGTTGATCTAATGGGCATCACTACAGGTGGTCTAAAACTAACAAAGGATAGGAAAAATGTGTTTAAAGAGAAGGAGGAGAGAAGGAAGTTTTCCTATGTTGTATTAATAGCAAGTATATGAATTTTTGTGGAATCTGTGTGAATGGGGCAGAAGAAAAGAAAGAGGTGAGAAGTATTCTGAAATTACAAATTTTTCAACAAAAGTTGCTAGTAAAGCAGGAAAAGGGATGGAAGAAGATGAAAATGAGATGTTCAAGTTTTGTCATGCATACTCTTAATTTCAGTAAGAGGTGAGACAGTGGTGAGAAAACACTGAGGAGCTCGGAAGAGTTTGTGGATGGTAAGCAATGTATGAGAACCACTAGCAAGAATGTCATGAGTAAGACCTCACTGTCTGAAAGGAACCAGTATAAACAAAAGGGTAAGCCAGTATCACCTGAGGAGCAGTGGAGATGAAGAGAAGAGAGGGAAGAACATTCAATAAATGTGATGTTATGTAGGACAAAAACTGAAAAGGTCCTTACTTCACAAAGAGCTAGTTAAGAGGAGCTGGGGAGTGAACCCAGGAGAGAGGCTGAAGACAATCATAGTGGAAAAGACTGTTTTACATATAGATAATAAGGAACTTTTTACCTTTGAAAAGGTAAATTCAATATAATGTATAGATTAGAATAAATGCTAGAGGGGAATAAGGAAGAAGTCAGAGAGCATCATGTCATGTCCTCCGGCAGGGAAAGCCCATTCACAGTGAGGACAGAGAGAGAGGGACAGGAGACAAGGAGAGATGGGTGAGCTGGGGTGATGACAAAGAGCCCAAGAAGGTATAGATAAGGGAGGAAGAATGAATAGATAAAGGAAGTGGTTGACAATGTCTCAGGATCTAGGAAAAGAGAAGGAAGTTTAAACTGAGATACAAGGAGGTGGGCTTGAGCTGAGGTGTTTGGAATGCACTGGAAACTGAATAGGATGTGGTAAAGCAAAGTGGTGGTAAAGAGAAGTAAATAACAAAGGCACAGATAGGCTGTGCGTGAGCCTGTCATTTTTACTTTTTGAGATGCCAGCAAGATCTTAGACTGAGAAAAGGAAAACTGAAAGTTTTAAAGAGCTTTTGAAAATAAGAGTTGGGAAAGGGCATAAATGAAACCTGAAGACCGACTTCGGATGACAGAAGCGATGAAATTATAAAAGTTGTATTCATAAAGAGTATTATCGTTGAGGAATTTTCTCCAGAGCATTCAGCAGATCAAGCATAGGAATAGGCAGTGCCTGCAGAGCTGTGAAAGGGAGCAGGGCAATGAATAGCAAGATGGATCAAAAGGCCCATGTGGTCAGATGAAGACAGGGGAAGATCTCTGGGCAGTAGCACCTGAGCAGCTGGAGCGCTGGGTGGGCAGGCGTTAGAGTTTAGAATAGGTTAAAGTCAGAATGATTGACAGACTGAAAAACAAGTTTGGCAAGTGAATAGAGAGGCAAAGCATGTGACAGTACCAGGATTAGGACTGGGCAAGGGAAACTTTAGGACTGGAAAACCAGTACCACAAAGAAAAGGTCTTCATATGGAGTAGGAAGTGGACAAGCTAAAAAACATATGCACCTGCAGGGAGACAAATTTTGTAAAATAGGGCTTAATTTTAAGAATTCAGTGGCTCAATTTTGTGAATTCCATTTAAACTGAGCAGTTCTGCAGCACATGGATTTCATCACCTGCCTTTATGTTTCTCAAACTTCCCAGAAATCTCTTCTCCTTTTTGGACAACTGTCGTGACTGCCTTCCTAGTTACCCTTCATGTATGTAATCACCCTGTAGTGCCTTTCATCTAACTTGGCATAATGTACATTTGAAAACCTGTCACAAATGGGCCAGTTTGAAATGATGCTGTGTTGCACAAAAATTAGTTCTCCTGCCCTTTGGCTGCTGAACAAGAAAATTGATTTTTGTGCATTATGCAATGAATTTAAATGACATATTTGAGACAGCTTTGTAAACATAGGACATTGTAAACAGAGAGACTGGAGGGAATCAAACATAACCAAAAGCAATAGAAACTATTCCACCAACCTATTAAATCATTTTTTACTCACTGTTGCCCATCATGCTGTTGGACTAAGGTGCAGGCTTGTCTTTGTGTTTTATGTGTTCATTAGAAACTCTAGTTCAAATTGCAACCGGTCACTGCTACAGCTTCCATTCCCCATGATGGCTTTTAAAGGTGCTTCTGGTTACAGTACATAGGTCATATATATAGCGAGTGCTTTTGAAAAGGCAAATTCCTGTGCTGTCATCCAAGCAATCAAAACACTCTTTGTTTGCAGAGCAGTGGAGGATGGAGGCAAGGGGAGAGGAAAGGGGGAGATGTTTGGAGAACAAGCGGTTGCCACTCATTGTCTCCCTGGCTGGCACATCTCCTCCTCACTCGGCTGCTTGCACAAAGCCCCCACCGACCGCTTGCAGGGAGTGGTGGGACAACAAGCACTGGTGCCACACCATCGGGGATGACAAATTAAACAGTAATGTGTTTGCTAGAGGCTTAGTTTCTGGGCTGGGGTGGCAGATAGGGTAACCCCTTTGCTCTGTGACCTTTGTTTCTTTGACTGGGGATGGGTGCAGAGAGGTTAAAGAACAAATACTCTGCTTTTGATCAGCAGTGTGACACTGTGCTCCAGCCCAGCCACCTGAGCGGGAAAGAAAACCGAGTTTTCTGCCCTCTCCATGGTAATACACTGAATGCCTCTGCAACACAGGCATTGTTTTTTAAATAGGATTAAGGTCTTCTGCCACCAGGAGCAGCCTCTTTGCACTGCATGGTTTTATGTCTTGTAAAGATCAGTCTATTTGAAGTCAGAGTAGATTATTTTTCTCTGAAAATAAGCAAGAAATTATGTATTTATTAGCAATTTCTCTGACCGAATTATTCTCTTACAAGCACCAGCTTCTCTCTCACTAAGCAAAGCAAATAAGCTATTAATTCTCTGTTTTTCCTCAGGGTATGTGCATGAACAGCAGTTGTAGAAGCTCATCAAGCTGCTGTTTGTTCCTGACAGAACCAGAATCTCTGATGAATGTTTCATTATTATTTTCATCCAAAAAGGGGGGGAAAAAAAACCCCAAAGATCATTTTCAGGAGAGTTTAGACTCCTTTAAATGACACTGTTAGAACCCTCCTGTTGCAGGTTTCTCTAGGTCCTAGTTTCTCTCTTCTTCAGTATAACCTTTCTGCAGTCTGGTACCAAAGACTGTGGGGAAGAGCAGGTGACTGGCGCAGAGCCTCATGTCCCCACGTTAGGTACAGTTTTAGAGTACTACGGTGAAGCGTGCCAAAGGCCTCAGCTAGAACAACAAATCACTTCCCACACGAAGACAGGTCTCCATTACCCAGAACAGATCAATTGCTCTCAGTGTGACTGATGAAGCTGAGGTGAAAGTACAAAAAACAGAATGATGCTAGCTCAATATTTTATTTTTGGTAATGGAAGTGATCTATTGCTGTTTAACTAGTAATTCCAAGAACATCAACACAGAAGACAGGGTAAAAAATGTTGGTTACAACATTGTTTATGTAGCCAGATTTCAAGATGAAACTAACTGCATGTAGTTCACAAAACATTGGCATTTCATCATCTTTTATTTATGGAATTCATTAAAATGTGAGACGTTAATATACCACACACTAAAAAGAAATCCTATAAACTATTCTCCTCTGTATCATCAAACCCATCAACCATACGGTAGTAGATGGCTTGGAGGAACACCTCATATTCCAGTGATGAGCCCCTTCATCCCTTGCGGATGGTGCATGTGCCTTGGCAATTGTTTTCCAGAGAAGGCCCATTTGTTTCAGTGGCACATCAGGACAAGCCAAGTAGAGCTGCAAGTAAGCGGTGGAGAGAGAATTCACCACCTGCATTTTGGCTGTTACATTTTAGATGTAGTATTTATTTTTATAAGCCCCTGGGGGAACAACTCTCCCAGATGCACAGTATCTGCATAATCATCCAATTTTAGAGAGATTAAATATTCATATCAGGCTTCTTGAGTTGTGGTAATGTCCCTCTGGGGTTCTGAGGATCCAGGAAGAGCTTTGCCACAGCATAATGATCGGTGTCTGTTGTTCAGACTGTCACGGTTAGTCTCTCCTCATCACAGCCTGGTTAAAGGCAAGTTCTTCTTGTGAACTCCTGAGAATGGTGGGGTTTTTTCCCCCCATATAATGAGGCAAGTTATTATGGATTTCATAATACAAGGTAGTTTGAGGATGACCAGAGCTGCATGAAGGCTTTCGGTACATCTCTACACGGAGATTTATTATCTGCCTGTTTAGTTTAGACCCATCTAGCAACATAACTAGCTCAGATGAGGCTAAGGTGAGTAACCGGTCAAGATCATGGATACAATTAAATTAAATAGAAATATATGTGGAAGGAACCGGAAGAATTTACTGGGAGGTATGGATGGGTTTGGTAACATCTTTAGAAAATTTGTTCTAGGACTTCTTCATTCCCTTTTTGTTTTCCTTCTTTGTTATAACATTATAGTAGTGAAAATAATTTAATTTTTGGCAATTAAATTAATGATTAATATCTTTAATGAAAAGAGCAAAAACCCTGTGCTCTATCCTAATATTAAGTCCTGAAAGTTCTTTGGGTCAGTTAATTGATTACATGATGTAATATGTCTGAACATTGTCCTTGCTCTCCTCTGCTCGGCAACTTCCTTTAAAGTTCTCAGGGCCCAGACACCATCACGCTTTTATCAACTGCCAAAGCAAAGCTTGCTAAAAAACTGCTGCCATCTTTCTTTGCAGTTGTGACTATGACCCATTTACTGTGCTGGCTTCTTAGAATCCAAATATTTTAAAGGGCACGCCTGGTTGTTTTTTCCACTTGTCATCACTACTGGCAATGACAGAAGATTTAAGAGGTATCACCTTGCTTCTGGATGGGATGTGTCTCTCCGAATTCAGATGCTTGAAAGACAGGTGTGTACATCAGAGGTAGCTATCTGCAGCCTCTCTACAAATAACGAAGAGAAGGAGACATTATTCAGAAAAATTCCTTTTGCCTTAAAACAAGTATCTAAAATAGGTAAAATGAATTCTTCCTCTTTTCTTCGCATTGCATGTGAAGGGATGTAAGGTGACTATCTGAGATGTAGACATCTATTATAAACATTTATAGTTAGGTCAAATGAATTGCATCTTATATGTTACAAGACTACTTTTAAAAAAAAATGTGGATGATTTAGAATCTGCTTTTATTCTTTATGAAATTAATGCAGAAAGGGAGGGGGAGAGGGGCATCCCACAGTGGCCAATTTATAGAGTAACTAATCTTGGCTGTATATGGATAGGCATCACATCCAATTGATATTCAGACATTCAAGTTTTATAAGCTTCATCCAAAGAGAATACCTCTATCACTCAAATGTCTGCATACTGAGGATATTGCAGAGTCTCAAAAGAGTGGATTTTTTACCACTAAAGAATAAGTTTATAAACTTCTGAAAAATAACATTTGAAATTGGTTAACCATATACATTGCCATGAAAAAGAAAATTACTCCCATGGAAGTGGTTCTGGACAGTCAACAAATTATTTAAATAAATAGTAAGGTTTCACTGAAACATTGATATGTTTGAACATTCAGGAAAATACTTTTTGCAACTGTTAGAAAATGCTGCAATGTCTCAGACTTGGACACCTAAAGCTAATCAACTAATTAGTGTCTTAAATTATTAATTTTTTTTTTAGAGAAAAGGCTGGCTATACTCAAATAATACAAAAGCTTTTAAGCACATTTTTGAAAACCAAGCCAGTTCATTAGGTTCCTGTGTAGGGATCCTTAGCTAACAAATTTGGGGAAACTGTGAAAAAAATGTCATGCTAAATTTTAGTAAACTTATATTCTAACAACTTACAATGTAGTGTAACTCTCTTTGTATTTTGCTACATATTAACTTCATAGTGTGACAAAATACAGCAGGTTATGACGCAGAATAGGAAACTGCTGTTTTCTTGTGAGATAGACTTTCACCAGTTCCACTTGATGAGATGCTGCTTGCTTTGCCAGTTCAACACAAAAGGAAACCAGCAGATGGAAGCAATGAAAAGCAGAATCTTTTCTGCACTCATTGGCAGCTAGTGCATTTTAATGACTTTCCAAATGTATAATATACATTACCGCATCTTCCATTCCTCCTGTGTCCATAGATGTTGGATGGAGTGTCCTTCATTTCAGGACAAGGAGGAAAGAAGTAAAACACTTAAGTGGACAACTGAAAATAGGACACTGATTCTATTTCTACAAGTCAAAATCAGATGTTTCTGTTCCTGTACTTTATATGTAATTAAACTTAGCATAATTACAAACTACTAAGATAGCTACTTTGCTCTGACTATGCAAAGGCAAAACCACCTTTGGGAGAAACTAGCTTAATTCCACTGAAGTGAAAGGACTTGAATTCCTGGTCCACCCTTAAAAACAATGGTGACATAGCAGGCCCTTTTCTGCTAAGCATTAGTTCCTGTTGTTTGATCCTCACATGTTTATTTAAAATTTTATTAACATGAGTCAGTAAGACAGCCACATGAAGCGTATATATCTATGAAAATAGATTTGGTGAAATCTGTTTTTCAAAAAAATCTACTTAGAGATTTCTAAAATAAAAACAAAGGAGGTTTTATAATATGTGTAAGTTAAGTCTTTAAGATCATCAGATATAAATCTACCTGATTTCAATGACCACTGTGAAACTGTATATTTTAATAGTAAATTAAGTGAGAAATAGAGAAAAAAAAAGAAACAGAAAGTTTACTCTGAACAGGACAGCAGGGTAGTGGAGCAGAAGACAGATTATTTCAATATTATACTCTATTTCCATTCTAAGTATAATTAAAATCATCAGTGTGAGTGTTGTTATGGTATCTATATTTTACTGGTAGCAAGTAAAACTGTTCAGGAAGAGTTTAACAAATGTTTGAAAGTTATTTGAAATTCATTACCACATTTCCACCAGCTGAGACATAGCCATGTCTGCTTTCAGTCTCACACCAAAAACATGTTATATTACTCCAGTTTTTGGGAAGCTTTTGACTTTTGGGAAGCTGAATTTATAATAATTTGGAACATATCAAAGGTTGGAAAGTATTTAAGTGACAGTGAGATGAGACTTCATGCACTGGTTGCATTTAGAGGGGAGTGGGAGAAACTGAGCAATGGGTTTATTATGCTCTGGATCTCTTCTTTCGAACATGCTCTGGTGTACCTCATTTCCACGAAAGCCTTGTGATCACTCTCCCTAACCGCTATGCTGTCTTCTTTCACCCCAAGCTAAACCAAGCTGTATATTACAGCCCTGTTTATTTTTAGGAAGACTGAGAGTCCTCTCTATTCTGTTTTTTTCTTTTTACTTTCACACTCCAATAAACCTAATCCACTTTCAACGCACTAAGACAATTTCACCTGTCCATACAGGGTCTTAGTGTATTTTAATATAATTTAATTAAATATCATACTTTTAAATGAACTACATGTAGTCAAATCTTGAGAAACGTAAACCAACTTTGTCTTCCTGATCTATACCAAATTCCACAAACACAACAGAACTCAGACCAACAGCAAAACCTCAAACGAATTGAGTTTTTTTTCTGAAAATAGATATTAATGTCTAATATAATTTTTTAATTTACAGAATGTGTGGAGATTTTTTCACTAGTATTCTCAAGAGTAACATATTTCAAAAGTCTTCTGAAGAAGTCTACATCCTGATAATTCCCTTGAGGGAAGGTTTGATTTTGCTGTTGTTGTAACCAGGTTGTTATACATTTTAGGAAAAGAAAAAAATATCTTTCTTAAGTAGAGCTTACAAAAAGCTGCTGAAACAGAACTGCCTTCTTAGGAAAGCCACAGGATTGTGCATATATACAGTGTTATGTTTGCATGGAGTGTAAAGACAGTGGATGTGGGAATAGATCTGGCAGTAGGAGGGAACTGTCGACATGGAAAACATACACTTCACAGAGGGAAAACTTTCATGGCGATCTACACTCATCTTTCCCAAGTCCTTTTATTTCTCTCTCAATACCTGTGTCTTCCCACCACCTCTGTGTGATCTCAGCTTGTGTCCTTCCCAGACACCTCTCATCAAGGTAATTCAAATTGCCTGTGTTCCCTCCCTATCTCAGTCCTATTTTCGTCTCATCATCTCTGTCCTGTTGGCCCATGGTTGTTAACACTGTAAGACACCCACAGCTGCTGCTTCATCACTGCCCAATTTTAGGAATGAGAAATGGTCCCTCTATATATATTTCTACAACACTTTTCTCTCTCTGCCTCTTTCCCCAACAATTCTCTTTTAGTTCTCTAAAAAAAATTAATTGTTTTTAATGTCAAGTAGCACACTAAAACAAAATCTCAGCAAATTAATCAAATCATTGATGGTTTGTACTTGCAAAAAGTTAAAAGAATATGTTTCCCCAGAGTGTAATGACAAGTAATTTGTTACACCTTTCAAAATTTTGTTCCAATTTGGAACAAAATTTTCCCAGAAAAATTGATTTGCAGTGATTAGTAGTGAGGCCAAATAAATAATTTATGGGAATCTGTTTTGTTCTGGGGCAGCTGGCAAGTATGGCAGGCATGAGCAGCTGAAAAGTTTCTTGAGTCCCAAACCCTGTACAGGATATTCTCTGTAACAGCATCAAGGATGTATTGACATTCAAATGTACGTGTTCAGGGTACTTAAAAAAGGAAAGTAAAAGAAAATAAACTCAGAGCAAAGCATGTTGTATGCCAACAAGAACAAGGTGGCATGACCACATGGTATATCCCAGAGGTAGCTGTCAGGAGAACCATGACTGACTTTACAAGCACTGGGCCTATAACAAAACAGTGGTAGTCTTTTATTTTAATTATGGGTATGAATGTGTTTCATTTATTCTTTCAGTGGCTTCAGTCTCGTATTGGTCACTGGGGCCATAAGATACGTAGTATGGCTTATAATACAGTGTGTTCTTTGTTGCTTTTGGAGTAATCAGAAGGTTGCTCATAGAGTGTATTGTGCAAATAATTATGGTAATCCTACTGTTGCATTATCAGCTGTGGTGAGAGTTGTTTAAAATACATCATGTTTTGCACTGCTGTGTTACTATGACTCCTCATGCAGACAAGATAAAATTCCAAAGCAAATGCTTCAACAGAGCAGTATGCAATGTGTGCTCTGTCATCTCAGCTCACACGCCACTGTACCTCTTGGCACCAAGAGAGCACAACATGCAGAAAACAATTTAGACCATTTACTTTAGACACCTAAGTCACATGCAGCAACACTTGAAAAGTAGTTCCTTCACCTCAGCAGAGCTGCCGAAATTGTCTAAATTTTATGACCAGGTTCCAAACCCACAAAACTTTATAGTGATAGTTGTAAAGGCAATTTGGTCTGTTCCTGAAGTGGTTATTAAAAATCAGCTCCAGGAAACCAGGCTGTTGCTCTTCTCTTGGGATCAAGCAATTCTCCATTGGAAAGGCTTTCCTCTAGAACTGCTTCTTACGGGCTTTACAGCGTGTCCCTAATGTGGATTTCACAATATGGTACTCTGGGGTATGTTTCTGGTTGTGAGTCCTTGGAGTATTTATGCATCTTGCTTGCAAAGAAAACGGAAACACTTAAGCCAAACCAAGGCGTGCCTTGTGCCAGCCGAGGACCTAACCACTGGGCACCATACCTGTGGTCCTTCTCGCTTACTCTTGGAATCATTTAGGTTGGAAAAGACCTTCAACATCTCAAGTCCAAGCGGCTTTCTGCTGCTGTTTCTAGCCGTGTGCTGCAGACAGTGTGGTAGTCACTAACAGTCTTGAATTGAGAGCAAGGGTACATTTAATCTCAAACAAGAGGCTAGGAGTAACCATTTCTGTACAATAATTATAGCTGGGATTTTCCACCCTTAAGGAACTGAACTTGAAGGATAACACAGATGTCCAGGGGAAAGTTGCTTCTCAAAAAGTTTCAGAAACACTGCACTGGACATCCATATAAAAAGAGAACTGTTTTTCCTGGTGATCTCCTAAAACGATGAGTGGATGGTGGTGCTTAAAGCGAAGACTGAATCCGGCCCAGGCATAGCCCTCCTCCCTGAGGTCCCTGTTGGCTGGCTCCTGAACGGTCTGAAACATCCCACAGGGTTTCTCATAATTTGTGAACGGCCAAAGGAAATAAGTCAATCCTTCAAAGCCATGCTTTTGTGCATGAAAGTTGTGCAAGAGAATTTAGCGCTTTCCATAGCTGTTCTGCATCATTACTGTTTCCTTGCTTTTCCTTGTGGCTTTGCAGCTCTGTCCTCAAGCTTGTAGAGTGGATGGTGTAAATGCTGGGAAAATAATACCTTTGTTTATACATGTAAGGGATTTGTTAAATATCCTTTTCTTTAATTTGGAACAATTGCTGTTGGATATATTGAGACGGTTTTGCTGCTTGTTGTTGTTGAAGACTCCTATCTAAAGTAATAAAGGTCAAGAAAGTCACATCTCAGAGTGACACATCCATGGAAAAGTAAGTCTTGGTAGTCTGCTCAGTAAGTACTTTATAGTGATTCAGATTCTGTATGTCTGCTCCTGCATATTACCATTTTAATTGCTGTACATGAGACTATATAATATATTCAGTAAGGCATGATGCAGAATAATGAAACATTTCATTACAGAAGCATAAGCCTCTTCATTATATTGTCATGGGAATAGATTTGTTCTATTATAATTGTTTTTATATTTACAAAAAAATCTCAAATATATTAAGCTTTGGTACACTAATTAGACTGTACTTTACAGTACCTGTATGTGTGATTTTCTTTCTGTTCACAGCTGGCAGATGGTGTGGAGCATATAGTTCTGCTGTTAAGAGCTGAGGAATTTTAAAGAGGTGAGCACAATATGTATTGCTCTTTGTTGCCTTTTCCTTAAGTCTGAAACATTGGACTGTCTTCTGTTCTTTCTCTTTTCTTCTTCTTTTTTAACTTTGTATAACTTTTTCATTTAGCTGCTTTCACACTTTGGGTCTGCTGTACTACTTCCAGTAAGTCAGCAGTAACTTCCTTAACCACTGCATTAAGTTTTGTGTGCGTGAACACAGTGAATTTCCATCCATATTTGATTTCATTAATTTCACTGGATTGCAGGCACATATGAAGTTAATCATGCTGTTAAAAGTTCCTTTGAATAAGCCTATGGACACATAAAAAGTCACAAGAGAGCAGACAACATTATGCACTCATAGGCTGTCAGTCAGTTACTCAATAGTGTCTTATCATATGCATATTCTCTTTATATACTAAACGTATACTCTCAGTATGCAACTATTTAATAAAGAGCAACGATCCACCGGTAATTTTTTTCCTAGGATACCACAAACTAACTTGTATCCCAAAAGTAACCCTTAAAGTTATATGAAAATGTTGGGTTTAGTGAGTCTTCAATACAAATAAAATATGAGACATATGTTTCAAGATAAGATTTTCTGTGTGAAAGAGATAATGATCAGGTAATTAGAATATATTGCTTTGCCACAAATGAAATTAAATAATAATGCAATAGAAAATACAAGACCTCTGAAGTTTCACAGATACTCATTGCAAAATATTTATCAAAATGTGTAATTACAATATTCCCAGTATTTCTGGGGAATTAATTCTAACTTGAAAAATATTAGCATATTCATAATCAAAATTATGATCTATTATTAATTTTTAGTGGTGAACATGTTACCCAACAAAATCCCTTACAATTATTAACAAAACTGTATACGCATACAGTATCTCATACTTTGAAAAACAGGGGTAATAAAAGGCAGATTTTACATTTTTAGCCTGAAGAGTTTTGTGTATGTCTTGATTAGGTTATTATCATGAATGATTACCTCCTGAAGCTGGTAGCTCTGCCTACTGGTGGTCTTAATGAAGACCAGAATGAAGAAAAACAACATGCCTGTAGTCTACTAAGTACTAGTTGCTAAATTCTTTAAGACTGATCCAACTCCAAAATAAAGTGTCTAAGACTAGGAGATTCAAGGCCATGTTTTTAATGGTAGGAGATGAAGTTAAATACCCCAATGAATAAGTAATCTCAACAAGGCAGATCAGGACACCTATTTTAGATACTCTGGCATTCAGTCAATGTAGAGAACAAAATGCCTCCAGAAATGTGTCCGAAGGCCTTTACCTCATCTTCTTCCCTCAGCCATGAGAGCCCAAGTACCTCTGTGGGGTGAGAGTCGCAGTGGGCAACCTCATGTGCTTCAGGCACCTTGGAAATGTTGAATTTTAAAATGGAAACCCCACCTCGACTCAGGTGCCAGCCATTTCCAACTATCGTGTCCTGGCTAGCAGGAACGAGTGAATGATCCTTAACCACAGAAGAATTCTTTATGATAAGTAAGGGTGCTCCTGATGCGATGCTAAGTGATCCAATGCACAAGGCTTAAATGCAAAAATGTCAGATCCAGCTGGCCACGTTCCCTGAAGAACAGACTAAAACACCTCCACAATACAGTCTGCAAACTACCTGAGTTTTGCAAAAGACCGTGGTCATTCATAGGAAACTCCTCTGCCTCCAGAAGGTGCTGGAAAACCCATCAAGTCCCAGGAAAAATGATACTATTGGCCATTTTAAGGGACACACCGAGAGGAGGAAGGATGCATAAGAAAATAGCTGTCTGTATTTTTTCTGATGAGGTTGGGTAGATGATGAATATCCAGTGCCCCTTCCCCATTTATTTTTCTCCTAACTAGCCATAAATTCTTACACCCAGAAGGAACTGTCTGCCATAACCTACTACTGCAATCCTTGCAATGCACTTAAAGGATCTTCAGTGCTTGAAAGGACAGAAAAAAATTTAATTGAGAGCTGTTTACCTGATTTCTTTGAATATATTCTTACTGATTGGCTGGTAGACAGATAAAACATTCCCAGTGTTGTTTGTTCTTCTGCTCTGTGCTTCCCTCAGCTTCAAATTCAAAAGACCCTGTCATAAGCTTAATACTTTCCCAGGCAAAAATGAAATCAATTTTTCAAAATTCCAAAATAAAGGAATACAGCATTTCCAGATAGCAGGAAATATAACAAAAAGAGAAAACTGAAAGAGACATAGAACAATTTTCACATAACAACAAAATCTCTTACTCTACAAAACTACAAAATCTACCTCCATTCAAAATATCCTAACAGCCTCAACAAGAAACATTTTCTGTAAAGAACTCTGATTAGAGTACATATTATTCCCTCCGTTGATACACCAATGCATATAGAAGGCTTTTTAATTTAATGTAAACAATTATATCCTAAATCACACAAAGCATTGAAACATTCACCTTTTTTTTTTTTTTACCTCAGTAAACATCATTTCCCTTCATGTATTTTGAGAATCATGGTTCTGATCGAGGTTATAGAAGCACCCTTGCAAAACAACTTCAAGGCTTTTGATTGCGTTGCCGGACAGGCTTCCCAGGGCACCAGCTGTAGCTCTGCCTTTGCCGCAGAACAACCTTTCTCAAACAGAGGAGAACTAATCCTCTTGCCAATGCTTATCTGCTCCAAGGGGTTTTACAGTCAGGAATGAGGAAAGGAGGAGGTTGCAATAGTAAAAATAATGGTAATGAAGAGTACATTGCAGGTTTATTTTGAAACTTTCAGTTTTACACCTGTTTGAGATCAGATCGTTCATTTACCTGGGACAGTGGGAAGGAGTTTAAACGTGAGGGGTATTTTACAACAAACAAAGGTGGTTTTAAATCTGTTGGCTATATTTATTATTTTCTAGGTTTGATCAACCCATAAAAACACACGTGCTAATTGTAAAAAGTGCAAGCAGATCCAACTTTGCAAAGCAGGTTTTGCTTCAGTTTTGTCAGATTTGGGCCTTACTTTGCACGCTATTACAAATACTCTGGCTTCCACTATAATGCTGCTCAAGGTAAAAATGCTTTTCTCACCTAGAACACAAAAGCATTTTGCAAATATGTATTTGTCTAAATGAAATGAAATGTTAAAGGCTGAGAGAGAAGGATAATGTACAAATATAATTGCAACAAGAGAAATATAAGGAAGTTTAAGGCCTCAAGTAAACTGGAAAGTGTCTTTGTTAAAGTCTGAAGGTGAATCAGTAATATTTTGGAATATTCTGAAAGCCCTTCCAGTATACATAGAACAGAGCTGATTCTTTAGTACATTTAAAACTCAAGGAAGAAGACCCTCCCAAACGTTATGAGTAACTCAGAAATAAATGTTAATTTGTAATTAATAAATAGATAAATAAATAAATCATTTTTCAAAGCTTATATGCTGTCTTAAGCAGAAGTGGAACACAGAAAAAACCACCATGAACTAGAATCTGCTTATTAAAAAGTAACTCAGGTTTTTTAACAAGACGAAAAGAAATAAAGGAATACAGAACAGCAGTCACTGCAGGTACATAGGCACAAGTACATGAATGAACATGTAATGGTAGGAAAATATAATAACATATTGCTAGGGCCAACTTTTTTTACAAAACTGACAGGAATCAATTAATCACTCATAAGGTAACTGATTATTTAAAAACAAACAAGCAAACAAACAACAAGAAGAATAATTTTTAAAAGACTCTTTAATGAGCAGACTTTTAGTACATTGCTAAAATTAACCTTGTCAGACTAGCTTGGTGTCCTTTCCTAGACCTGATAAGAAGGTTTGTCCATACCTAGTGAGATGCAGTGCAGGAAGGCAAGCGGCAGGAGGAAGGACATAGTGCATAGGAGGGATTCAGAAACATTGCTTGGATGTGTAGGGAAGGTGTCAGGAAAGCCAAAGCTCAGCTGGACTTGAGACTTGATAGTTACACAAGGAGAAGGGCTTGTACATTAGTAGTAAAAGACTGAATAAGGGAAATGTGGAACTGTTGCTGAATGGGAAGGATGATTCAGTGCCAAGGGAGACAGATAAGGCCGAGGAATTCAGTGTCCACTTTGCCTCAGATTCTCCAACTATTAAAGAAGACTTCAGTAATTTTTTTTTCATTTTCATGGGAGCAAAGACCATATTGTATTTTCATCAATAAAATTACAATTTGGAATTTCTTGTGATGACAGGGAACTCTTTCCCAAAGTGTCAACCTCCAAAATAATCACCCTTTCCTTATGTACTTCATTACAATTCTTTTACCCGAAATTCCCATCTGAGTAGTTATTTATGTTTGTGATGCACACAGTTTAGAGCTGCTCGGCAAAGTTAATGAGGAGAGTCGTGTCCCCTGTCAGTTCCTCTCTTCTGAAACAGGAAATTAGGAATTCATCTTCATAATTTTGTTGGGCAAAATCATTCATATCTGAAGCTGTCAACCAGCAGCCAAGGATGTCAGAACAAGAGGTCATGAGCACACCTAGGGCTGATTTTGACAGTGCTTTGTCCCAGGAGCAGACAAAGAACTCCAGTGAGGAAACCACAGTGCTTATGAAAGTCAGTGAGGAAGCACTTTCCCAGTGGATGGGCATTTCATTAACACCTCTTTTTGAAGGGCAAAATAACATCCTGGCTACAGTATGCTGAGGTCCTGACCCTCCTCAAGTAACCATCTAATTACTATCCTCTGTCAAACCTTCCTTTTTGGAGAAGGTGATTAAGGAGGCAGTTGCTAAGCAACTTCAGGAGCACCTGGACAAAGTGGGATTTTTAGACTTCTTCCAATCTTCAGGTAATGGTTTCCAGACAAGTTTTTATAACGGTGTTAGCTTCATATTTCATAATACTGCTCTTGGGACACTAATGAAATATTGCTTTATATCAACTCTGTTAATGTCTTTCACATATATTTCAGTTATTGATGATTCAAGTCATCTTATGCTGAGTAACAGAAGGATCATGTTATTACCAGAATTTTGTAAAAAATGTATGCATATAAAATCAAAAGTATTTTACTTATATTCATGCGAAGCAAAGCTCACCTTGAAGAACAGATAATGATTTTATTCATATTCATCTCCATGTTTCTCCCTAAATCCCAGATATCAAATATGCAAATCCCCTAGCTTCAGTCAAGTAAAAAGAAAAACTGAAATTGTATCACCATCAGGACTTCAAATAATGAAGCTGTGAATATAAAGATCTGTGATAAATGAGTTTCTAATAACATTGGGGTTTCTAATAACAGCAGGAATCAGATTATGAGAACATAAAGTGGAAGTTTCATGTACGAACGGTTTAAAGAACTACAACCTTAAGTTTTCTTTATTGCTTAAAATGAGTAACGATGCAGACTGTAGCTGTCAGAAGTTCTTCTGTGGACGTGCCAAACCTCCTGCTTTCACAGAGCCCAGGGCTCAGCTGTGAAATTGTGGCTAAGAAATTAAAAAAGTGCCACAAAAATCAAACAAGCAAACAAACAAACTGACAAAGAAGCTTTCCCTCAGAAAACCTGTCCAAGCTGGAAACACTTTGATGGTATGAAATATGTAGGTTTGTTCAAATAACTTAATATATTTCTATAGATATTCTGCCTGATGTAAAATAATTGGTCATTTTTCACTATATAATTACCTGAAGCAGATATAATGAGCTTTTTGTTTCAAAAGGATGGTGTTTCTAGAAAATTATTCTGTTTGGCTCCAGCAAGACAGAAGAAAGAGCGGTCAGTCTGGTGCTGCTACAAGGAGTGAGAAAATCCTCTGCCTAAATTCAGGCAACTTGTCTGTGGGAAGCAGCTGAGGTGAACTGTGAAAGGGTTAATAAAACGTAGTGCCAGTGTGTAATTTCAGCTCTATTGCCCTCCCGTATTGACTTTCTCTATTATCAAGTTTCTATTACATAACCAGATTTATGCCGCAGCTCCGAGCATCACGAGCATAAATCAACGAGTGGGAGCAGCCGGCAGAGGCAGACAGGGAAATTGTTTTTAAGTCCCACGGACATTTGGGTCTGAGTCTGAAACCCTAGCAATGCTCGTGAACTTGTGACCGTGGAGAGTGGTGTCAGTGGGGGTGCTTGGCCCCTTTCCTGAAGTATGCCAAGCTCTCCACTGCTTAAGCTGCTAACGAAGTCACAGCAAATGTATAGGAGGATGGAGCAGAGCTGAGGGAAACAGGAGGCAGCCAAGACTCAAAAGCACCATGGAACAACTCTTTCTTCTATCACAGCTCCCAGTGTGGAAGGTGAAAGTACCTGAACATTCATTTTCCCTTGAGGAACCTGGCAAAGTGATCTTTTTTTACTGTTTTCAGCTCTTTTTATCAATGAATTAGATACTGAGCAGGAAATTTAAGCTGCAGAAAAACAATATTTTTTTTCTGATTGAACATAGAAAATAAGGTTATTTAGACAGTTTCTTCAATACCAAGACTAGGATTAGTACAACTTCTTTCTGCTTGTTTTTCTGTTTTGCTTCAGAGGAGCTTATTTTAGGCAACAAGACACCTGAAAAATATCCAGTGTCTTCTGAGGGAAAAGCAACAATGAAGAAGAGCTGTATGTTTTTCTGGGTCAAATGTGCCATTCCTATATGCCTGTTAATGGTACAGCATCACCCATTCCTAATTATCATACCTTCAGTAACTTTCAGAATAACTCACAGCCAGGAGGGTGTTAGGCAAATCAATGGTCCTTCCATTCTGAAGAGCTAAAGACCATGGTCTGTTGTAGAGCATTCATGTCTACCTAGCAGGAAAGGTCCTCTCTCCAGCAAGTCCCACCAATCTGGCACCCCAGCTGTAGCAATACAGAGATCCACTAGAATGCAGCATGGCTGCACATTGGCACGCAAATGTGGATTTCTTTTGCATCAAACTCGGGACAGCCTAGGGTACAAGCACATCACTGACACTTTTCCTGTCATGGACTCTAGCCTCAGTCACAGTGAGCACTCTTGGCTTCCACCACAAAAATGTAAGCACAAAGGTAAGCTTAGAAGGAATCTTCACTGTCTTGGATGAGAGCAAGAGAGGGACACTAGCAGAATGGTATTTTCACAGACTTCACTAAAGATAAAAAGACTTTCCTTGGATCTTTGCAACTCCCTCTGTTCTCAGGTGATTTGAACTCTTCCTGGTGTAGTGCATGACCAATTTCCCAACATGTTGTATCTCTTATCCCATCATTGTCATGAGGATACTTTCTGTCTGTCTGAAGAATTAATACCAATTTGACAGTGTGGATTTCTTCTTGGGAAAGAAGCACTGCTTTAGGGATGTTGCCATTTCATATTGCTTTATCAAATCGTGTTCAGTTGGGTAAGCTGAAAAATCATGTTCAGTTGGGTAAGTTGAAATTAATTCATGTATCCTTCCTGGGCTAACACACCTTCTGACAATCCCCAAATGAACCTGTAAGGTGGGGTTGTTTCCTTCCTTCCTTCCTTCCTTCCTTCCTTCCTTCCTTCCTTCCTTCCTTCCTTTTTCCAGCCAGAGAGGAGCTGTGGCATTTTCCACAAGCAGGCAATTGCATACTCTATATCTACAATTATACCTAATGGTAGCTGATTAAAGAACGCAAAGAGGCAGGGTTACCTTCAGTTCTCCAGTGACTGTTGAGTCAGAAACAATTCCCTTTACAGAGGATAGCTCTGCCCAGTATGTGTGGGGAATGATCCAGCTGCCTTTTGCCCGTGGAAATCCAGGCAGGAAAACATTTTCAGGTTCAACTTGTTCTTATACTCCTTCCCCACTTTCCAGGTAGATATTCTAGCCAGTTGCTATTGTACAGTGCCATCACCTTTAAACAGTCTTTCCAAACAGTAAGATTATCAAAACTTGTCAAATTCCTAAATGAAGTTTGTCTTGAATTAATTAACATTTTTCTACCCAAGGGATTTTTGCAAATAGCACTTATCTCTTTTGCCTCTCTGATTTACTTAGGTAAGCACTTCAGAGTCATTGTACTTCAGTTTCCTTGAAAGAAAAAGCAGCAATACAGCATCTTGTTTTCTGTCATCATTGCAGAGTTTATATAACATTTACACTCAGAAGATATGAAACTCTCCAAGTATTAAATAGATGGCCTTACATTTGTAATACTTGTTCTGGAAGTGACATTTTCTTCTTATTGCCACTCAACATCAAGCTGAAAACAGTTCTTAAAAATTAATGGCCTATGCTAAATAGATACTGAAGGATCAGTGTCTAATTTTAGCTAGACTATATTATAATAAGTAATTACTTTCTCTCATATCATGTTTATATAGCATGACCAAGTTTAAATACCTGATTTATTAAGGCCCTGAAATGAATAATATAGCTTCTTGAAGGAAGAGTAAAAAACCTTGCTTAACTCTTTGCAAACTTGCCCAGAAGTTTCTTTCAGTTTATTCAAGCTCCATGTGAATGAACTGGTATCTGTGCTAATACACTGGGGAAGTACATGAAGAGAACTGTGTCTTTTAACAGCTTTTTGTACCTTTATGTTTAAAGCAAATCATCCCTTTCCCTAGAACATTTCTTTGGGTTTTCTGTATGGTCAGTAAGACAAGCAGGTTACAGTGTTTTCTAGGGTCTTGATGTACACGATGATACCGACAGTCCATCCAGCTCAGGACGTGGTTCTCTCTCCTGTTTCTAGACAAGTTCACAAGACACATACACTGCCAGCAGTGAGATCTCATTTCTAGCAGAAGAAATAAGATCAGATGTAAAATCCAGTACTGTGTAACGGGACTGAGGGATTCAGTATCTGTCCCTCAGACTTTTTCAAAGGTCTCTTGGCATCAGATTCTCCTTTCCTCTAAAGAGATGGTTCTAGAAAGCTGCTCTTGCTGCGGTAATTCTTAGATAAAATGCTAAAGAGCTGGAGCATGGCTGCCTGAACCTGTATCAATAACCATTCATTGCCAAGAAGTCTAGAGCATTCATAATGCCATTTTTCATCTTGTTAGCTTCAAAATGCCTTGTAATGATACTATTTTTATGTATCAGTGCACAGAGATCTTACCACAGAGCACAGCTCCAATATAACATGCTCTATTCAAATATAAAGCAAAAAGATGGTTTCTGCCTCAAGAAGATCACATCTGAATATGACAGATAAGTGAGTTACAGACATAAATAGAGGTGAAGTAAAATACTAGTCACTAGAAGGTTGTATTCTTACAGTATTAGCTGCTTGATCACTTTCTTGGGAGGAGGGAGGGGGTGAAGTGAACATAAGTAGTGTTTACATGTGTTTTCTGCTTTTTTCCATGTGCATGTAACCTCATTTTTAAGAAATGCCTACCTTGCACAATAAATTTTCTTGCTTGCATGGCTGCATTTTCATATTTCACTTTGTGTCTTTAGCAGGAAAAAAAATCATGCATAGCAGCAGAACTGATGCAAAACTCAATAAAGGTAAACATATATTTGTATGCAAGCATGTATATACATATTGAGTATGTACGGTGGTTTATACACACTGCCAGTGCAGTTTTCTCTTCCTGAACAGCTTCCACAAGTAGTTTCATTGGATTTCCACTACATTACCAGCCATTCCAGGCAAGTGACATTATCAGTCTCACAGTAATGTGAATGAGATTACATGGGATAATGTCAAACAGCAAATGTTGAGGTACCCAGTTCAATCGGCTGTAACTCGATTTTGAGAAAAACTACGCTTGAATCAAAACCTATGTCTAGACATTATAGCCAAAAGTCTTTTTTTCTTTGACTGCTTTTTTTTAATCTTTTAAATTGTTTCAGAATATATTAAACATACAATAATCATAGTGTCTGTATGAAATCCAGATTTGAAAATGAGTGATATTGACGACCACATCTAGCTCTTAACATTATGGCTGACACAAATGTGTTGGCTGTACAACACTGCCATATAAATTCTGACAAAATATTGTTATATTAGAATTTTGTTTTTATTAACTGAAAAATTGGCAATAATAACAATGCTTTTGAAAAATTCTCATTTTCAGAGAAATTCTGAAGCTCTAATACTTTTGAAAACCAAAACTCCAGGATGTTAGCAAAACTGATAATCGAAGTGAAAAAATATGACAAAAAATGTAGATTAGAAGAAACAAAATCTCATCAAAATGTTTCAAGGAGAAAATTGGTTCTTGTTATCTTGATCAATGTGAGAGAACAATTTAGAGCTATTCATACAGTTTGCATTGGCAAAAGCTTTTAGGGCTCACATAAAGAATAACATACACTTCCTTTCCTGGGCTCATCCACAGTAAGCAGTAACAATGAATTTAAATGTGGGTATAAAATTTGTTTCAACCTCTGATTCACAAAGGAAGCCTTTCTATATATAATATGATGTTCATCCCAGAAGAATGTACAAGTTTTGGGTTTTTTTCATGCTCTTGGGTGCTGGGACAAATGGAAAGGACAACAAAAGCTGTGATATTCTGAAAGGAGACTTATAACACTGAAGGGTTACTACTTTCTTTTTTTCCCCCCTCCAGAAAAGCCATATAAAATAATATGGACTTAAAATTCTACACACACATATAAAACAAAATGTTATTTGTAGTTGAAATCATATTTGTTTGCTGTTACCCCAAATAAAATATTATAAACCAAACAATTTGTGTTAAATGCAACAAAAAATTAACTTCATATTTCAGTAAAAACTGCAGCATAGATATAACTAGAATTATTAGTGGCACTCCTGTAACATAACAGATGTTACTATTCTTTTGCTGTCCCCTCTTGCCTTTTAGTAAGATACTATCCATAGAAAGCACATCCTGCACATCCAGACATCAGATAAGTAGAGCAATCTAAGCAATTTTGATAAGAAGGAAACAGTGGGGCGGGGGCAGGAGGAAGGGGAGTAATATGCTAAAAACTCCTCCCTGCACAGAGTATTTTGAAAAATTTCTTGCAGAAAAACAGCAGTGTACACCAAAAATCTCTGTCCACCCATTGCCTCATCACCAGTTTTACTCTCAACTATTAAATACCCTAAGTGAAAAGAAAAGCAGAACAAGGACAGAAATGTCATGAACCCTGAATAAAATAAGAATTGCTATTAACAGTGCTTTTCCCTCCATTTCCAGAACAGGGAATATTTTTTAATCCTTTTTGACGATGAACTCATGCAGCTCTAATGATGCTGATTCACAGACACACTGAGGTAATGCACTTCAGATAAGAAGGACATTGCATCATTTCAACAGGTCTCACAATGTAAATATTAAAGGGAATTTCACCATGGCATCAGCTTTTACTGTAATCAAAGACTCCAAGGTATGATTACAGTTAAACAGGTCACACAGCGAAATAGACTCACTGAGGCAGTAAGATGGTCCTGATCTAAAGAACATAAGGCAGCAGACACAAGCTAATTTTTTTACTGTATAATAGCACATAATGTTATATTATGTCTTTAAAAAAATCAATTTAAGTTATGCTCCAGCCAACTGTTTCTGTTTAAGGGAAAAAATCCCTAACATGAGGACTGCACATATTTATATCAAAGTTAAACACTGTGGAAAGAGACTGTAAAATGAGATTTTTCCTCACAGGACGGGATAAGTAGCAATTAACTAAAGTGTGCAAACAAAATGCATTGTTTAAAGACCAGTGATTTTTTATGTGCTACATTTCATATTTGGAAGGAAATAAGAAATCCCATGGTTCTGATGCTCACTTTTAAAAATAGAACTCAGGAAGAAAATATGGCATGTAAACATGTGCCTCTTTCCTTGGGAGAGCAAAGATAGCTCCTGGACCTATTGTCTGCTTATCTTTTTTATAGAGTCCTGACCTGAACCTGCCACGAGCTGCTTCCACCAAGGCCTGTGGTTCCTCCCACCTCCCAGGGGACGACTGGGTGTGAAATGGAGAGGTTTATTTATGTAGGGTAGGCAGCTGTTGTGAAATACAAATACTGCTCCACCTAGAATTTAGAAAAAGCAGCTTAAAGCTTAAGATAGTGAGGTCTAGGTCAGCCCTTCCTACCTGTGGGCATCCCTCTAGGCCAGGCTTACACAGGATGTGCTCCAGCATCCCTGCACTTGAGCTGTTGCTGTTGATGAAGGAGTCAGATACCCACCACCAAGGCAGAGGCACCACTGGGGAGCCAAGTAACAGGCAACTTGTTTGTAAGAAAGGTTAGCACGATATTTCTCAAACTTCACTCTTTCCTTTTATGGATTATTTATTTTATCACATTTATTATATAAAAACATAAAATATTCAAACATCTGATGTTTCTTCACTTAAGGAAAACCCCATATAACTTGACTGACTTACTGGCTAGAGAAGTAAGATGCGTGACTGTGGTTTTCCTGTACAAGTGCCAATTTTCCGCCCAGAGATGGACACTGAGAAAATTCAGAGGAATTACAGCCAGGATTTTGTCATGTATAGTAGTCTTATTTTTGTTTAAAAGTCCTAAAGTATCTGTGGATTTTCAATGTGATGGCTGTGCACATGCTCTTTACTACTTGCTTTGCATCTCGTAGCCCACATGCTCATGGTGCTCATGCACTGTGGTCCTGCAGCAAGTGTGAGGCATTTTCAGCAGTGTTGAGCTTTCTCTGTAGGTTTGTACAACGCCACGTTGCATTTTGTAGCCCTGTTGAGGGAACTTTATATTCCTATGGATTACCGTGCCTTCAAAAACAGTGTGTCTAAGCAGGACAGGTTTAAGCAGGACATCATGAAAGTTTGAGTATTTCTACACGAGGCTGCTCTGAATGGACCTTCTTCCCATTCTTCATATGGACGAGAGTAAAATCTGAATCCAGATTTTTGACTCGCTGGTTTCACTGCCATGAATGCTGTATATGCATTTATATATATCATTTGGCTGGGACAGCCCTTGCACTAACTTGTATGCTGGGGGCGAAGTCTGTAGTCTCCTTTCTCTCTTGGGTTTTGTGAGTGGTTGGATATTATGTCTCCTCATCACTAAGTATTCCACATGCTTCATAGTGCTGCCAGCAAATTGGGGAATAGTTTTCCTCTGCACCCTCTTAGCACTCAGGAGCCCTTTCCCATGTTGTCTAGAGCTGTGGTTTGCAGTGTAAGTAGCGAGAACATGAGGACAATTGATTCCTTATTCCCTTAGTCTCCCACTGCCCGCAAATAGAGGATTGCCCATCATCCAGCTCTTCAGGCTGAGTCTTGCCTCAGTAAAGAGCTCAGCCAGTTTCTGAGCGCTGCAACACCAGGAATTCCTCCTTCTCATTACAAAGACTCATCTCTATTAATTTTCTGAAACATTTAATTGTGTAGGATAATGTTTGGGTTATTTCTTTTTACCTGTTCCTAGAGGAAATCCATATCTATGGAAAGAAGAGACACTCAGTATGTTTGTATCTGAGAGAAATTCTCATTTATTTTACTGAGAAAAAGAAAAAGCATCTCTCAGAGTTCTTCCCCCCAACCTTCTTTATTTCCCCAAGAAAAGCTCTGTGTATCTGTTTCCAAACTTTATCTTGGTGACAGTTTTCCATAAGAAAAAACTGGCCTGCTTATTTAAGCTCTCTCATTGTATACAAAATGAAAGCTTTTATTGTATCATGTTACATATATGGTGAGGTAGGAGTGAGAGTGTATAAAAGAAGTCCAGTATCCACATTTGTTCATTCATTGCATCAACATATTTAGTTGCCTATTCACATGAAACAATAATGCTTTTGTATAAATCTGATGTTTAAAATCTAGTCTACCATGTAATTTTTATTCTACAGTCTATGCTATTTTCATTTTCTTAATGCTTGCTTTACACTTTGCAGAGATACAAAAGTATCTTACTATTTGACTTAACATCTGTTTGGGAGAGGCTTTGCCAGGGAAGAAGGGCTAATAACGTAGTGTGAAAAGAAATGTGTACAGATGTCACATGCCAAGCTCTGGTAGAAATGACATGTTTAATGCCACTCAGCTTTATTTGTTATTGGTGTGCCAATGGGTCTTTTTTGTACACACTGAATCTTAACAACATCAGTGTATTTATCTAAGTGTGCTTGTATGCCAGAGATTACACAGTGGTATGTTCTGGTGTTAAAAGTGGCTAGACTCTATATCTGTGCCTAGCTAGAATTGATTTTGAAAGCTTCTCCTTTTTCCATTGGGAGAAAGTTTACCTACGAATAAAAGTTTTGATGATAATTGAAGTAGGGGTTTTCAATCAAGTGACTCAGTAACATAAGGAGAGTTGCTAAATAAAGAACCACAGTCAAATAATTGTGTCTGATTTTCCTAACATTAAATGAGGAACTTAAAGTAAAAAGTAGAGTTGTTTACACTGTTTGTCTGCCTTCACTGTATCTTTCATTGCAAAGCATTTGCCTCAGACTGTGTCCATGCTTGTCCTGCCTGCCTTCCTCTTACAAATTTTAAAGTAAAAGAATACACTGCCTCAGGCGGTTAATCTGGCTGAGACTGTCCTCAGGGACACGTCTTCCATTTTTTAAAGCTATTTCCAGATTAAATGACCATCCCAAGATGCCTCTTTTCCGCAGCCTCATTGCAGACTTTCAGCTACCCCAATTAGCATCATTAAATCTGCAGCAGCTTGTCTGCATATACCGCCGGTTCAGTGTGCATTCTGATACGTGAGTTGTCACACGTACTCTAGTATCAGAAAACTTGTCCGCCACAAATTGACTAGCAAAGAATCACTTCTTACTTTTTGCTTTTTACAAAGACCAGCCTCTTGCCTCTAGAGGTTGCCTGCTAAGCTGCAAACACTCCAGTTCCTATCTGACATCTTTTCTCTGAAAATCAGCTTTTGGCCTTCTGGATCAAAAGCTGAGTGGGTGTGTGTCAGCGGAGGTGGCTGGAGCTGAGCCAGCCATGCTAGCCAGGCCACCCCCATGGAGGCAGAGGCACTCACCCACGACATGAGCCCTGCGCTCAGGCAGAGATAAGCCATGGAACAGCATCTCCTTCTTTAAGTTTTTCCCTGTCCTCTTGCTTTTATTGGAGCATCTTACTCTGTACGTAACTACATAGATATATTTGTACCTTAAGCGCTCAACTGCCTTAAAAGAAGAACAAAACTTCCAAATATTTATATAAAATGCAAGTTTGAGTATTCACAGAGGAAGCGAAGTGTCCAAAAGAGCATTCATGTATTAGTGAGGTGTGCATACACGCACACCATGCACAGGATGCCCAAATCAGTATATGATGTCTATGCACATTTTCATGTGTCTCAATTTGCCATACCACCACATAAATTCACAGCAATTAAATATGCAACATAGAACTTCATATAGATAGCAAAGGATTCTGTTAAGCTGGGGGGAAAAGAAAAAAAAAAAGTTTTACTTTTCTGTGCTGCTGTAAATGCTGAGCTGAGGGGAGCAGCAGGGCCAAGGAGCAGGTGTTGCTGGGCAGGGACTGATGGCTCTGAGGTCAGCTGCAACAGGGTCCTGGGCACATGGGCAGAGCTGGGAGAGGCTGGTCAGGGCCAGTTAGATTTCCTGGTGTCTTCAGGACCCTAAGAGTATGCAGCCTTGAGCAAATATCCAAGCAAAATGTAATAGGAGTGACTTAGCAGCAGTTTGAATTATACCAGTAAATGCTTAGCTTTTAAATCACCCTTCAAAAGGCATGGGGAGGGTGGGCTTTTCGGATGACCATCCTAAATGTCTTGCACACATGTATGCATAAAAGAAGACAATTTTAATTATATATTTGTGGGAGTCCTGCTGTCAGGATTATCATAAACTCTGACGTTTCTCATCAGCTGAGCTCCAGTTAGAAATGAAGCATCTCAGTGTGACAGCAAAAAGATTTCAGGAGCACACCAGTCAGGTCCTGAAAATGAGCAAGCTGGCACAGTGGATTATAAAAATGTTCTCACTACACAAGCATTTGATTCTTGTGATTAGATGCATTTCACAGTGAAGGGAAACATATCATCTGGCTCTACTGTTTGTGACAAAATGGGTGAATTTAAGCAAAACGAGAGGGCTTACATACCAAGACTGAGGTAGTGCCTTTAAGAAAACCTGCAATTACTGGTAAGCTAACTGTCATGGCCTCTTAGAAATGGAAACAGTATTTTGTTTAAATCCTGAAATTCCAAGACTAATAGTATCCTGTATTACCGTACACAACCCTTCAGCTCTGACCTCCTTGTTCCAAAGTGACTAAAATGCAGCTTTTCCCCAGTCTTTCTTCAAAAAGCCTGCAAAGTTTAAGAATTTAAGAAGTTATATTTTGAGTCCCTGAAATGGTAACAATTTGGCTGCACCACAGTGAAGTGGGCAGGAGCTACATGAGAAGTGTATCCCTTCTGCTTGCTAAGTTGAGTGAAGACCCCGCAGCCAGGGAGGTGAGGCACCGCAGAGGTGAACTGCAGCCCCCCCACTCACACCAGGGACATTTCCCAGCCTGCAGCCACGTGGCTGCTGGAGGTCCATACAGTGGCAGCAGGAAGGCTGTAAAATGACTGCAAAACCCACCCCAGTATACATTTATATGGATTTCTTACCCCTGCAAGAAAGTGCATGAATAACATTGGGGGGAAAAATAAAAGTAGCAAACTAAACCAAAAATTACAGTTCTGTCTCCTTTTTGCAAGTTGCCAGAGAAAAAGTACGCAGTCTGCACCCCACAAAATGGTAATTTTAAAGTTGTTTTATCGAGGAAATAGTTAATCCTTAATTACTGGGGGTGAGGTGGGGGAAGGGCTGGATGCTTCTTTGATTAAAAAGGTCAAGAGACAGTATTTTAAATCTAACAGGGTTAAAGTTTCCAAGGAAATGCTTATAGCTTATTTCCAGCTACAGTTTGTTAATTATGCCTGCTGCAAGTTAGCATAAAAATAAAGCAACAGTAACTCAGAAGTATCTTCTTCAGCTTTTCCTGCTAAAGGCAATGTTATAATCCAGAAACTTTAAATACTTTTTGATATTCAGATTCTTCTTTGGGAGCTTAAGTTATGTTAAAGAAAAATTTACTCCTGATAATAATTTTACTGAGATCAACAGAAATATTTCCTTGAAAACCTTCTACTTAGCCTAAATAAAGATTACAAAAATAGGCTTTAAATCTAGTTCTTTCCTTGCTGTCAATATTAGGAACAGTATTTCACATATATCTTTATTCCTTGAGGTATACAATTTGATCATAAATCAAGTACTGGGCCTGAGTATTTATTCTTAGCCTAATGTCATTTTCCTTACCATCCTGTCACACTGTTTTTGAATTTAGCTTACCCTATTAAAAATTGTTTCTTTAAAACACCTAATGAAAGTAAGTTCTGAACATTTTCTCTTCTTTCCTGCGGAATGTTTCTAAACAGAAGGCAGCACTTAGTTCCCTGTGCCCATGTTAGTGCTCTTTTATTTCTTATTTTTCTCTATAGGTTTTAATTTAAAGCATGTACTATTATTTTTGTTGGCTCACTCTGCTAGACTCAACTGTAACATCTTTTTCCAAAATGCCCCCACAATAAAAGCTACTCAACCATAAAAAAATTAATGTAAGTAATGTAAATTTGATACAAACATCAGATTAAAGGGTTTGGCTTAAATTTATACACACAAGGAAATTCCAGGCACTGTAAATTAAAGTTGAAAAAGGTTCATCCATTCTTTCAGATAGATGAATAGGTAGGTAGGTAGATAGGTAGACAGACAGATAGATAAAGGGTGATTACTCAGGGCTCCTGGATAACCTGTATATTGATTTGTTTTAAAAGCTTGCTGAAATACTAATTTTCTGCACATGCACTGGAAATTAAAACTCATAATATATGCATGCTATACACTTTATACATCAAAACACAAACACAGACAGTTTGGCAGAGAGAAAAGTGGTGTTAATGAAGCAGTTAGAACTAAAATAAAGTATTTCTTTGAAATGTTATTGTCATATCAGGTTTTATTCTGGGAGAATACTGTATGCTTTGAAACCACAGGTCTAGTGAACCTGTACCGGCAAGGCTGACAGACACATACCGCTCTCTATGCAGAAACCATGGTGATGGTCACCTTATACATATGAATAAGTAAATAATCTATATTAGGGTAACAACATCTAGGCTTCCAAAATATAAGGGTGACAAAAAATAATTGGCTAATCAAGATTTTGGAAAGATAAGGATCCTTTAATAGAAGTATGCTTATGAGGAAGCAGAAGCTTTGAAGCTTTAAAGCTTTTAAAGCTTTGAGGGATGTAGAACTAAGTGGAGAAAAATAATGCTGTTGCAGTTATAATAATTAAAATTAATCATAAGAACAAATGAGTAATGTTACGTAGATCAGCTTCCTTTTGTTGCAGAACAAAATACTCAGGTATTTACACTAAATAGATTTACGCTTTATAAATGTTTATTATGGCCCAGTTCTTCTAGAAATGGCTACAGTTTTTCTACTATTTTATTGAAGAAAAAGAAGTTAATGAGCTCCTAGTAGTTCCTGTAGCTTCCTGCAATACCTCAAACTAGAACGAGAAATTTCAGTGATAAGGCAGAAAGGAGCCTGGCAGGTAAGAAGTATATAACGGTTGTTGATTTTTCATATCCGTTTGGTTTGATTTTTGTTCTGGCACTGAACCTTCCTGAGCCCCGACCTCAGCAGCGCTGGTGTCCTCTCTCAGGCACAAACAAGATGCGGGATGGGAACCTGAGACCTGGCTGCACTTACTGATGCCTGCGCTGCGTGCGAATAGCACGTCACACGGCGATTTCAAGCCAGTGGACGAGACGCAAACTAGATCAAATCCCCGGGTTCCGACTCACCACAACAATTTTGCCTGTCCCTTTCCGCGCAGGCAGGGTGGGAGAGGGGCCGGAGGATGCCTGAGCGCCCAGCTTCATCCCGGGGAGAGTTCCCCCCTCCGCCCTGCCTCCCCCCAGCCCTGCCCCTCCGGGATGAAAGAGGGGTGCCATGCCGCGTAAATTCAGTCAGATTGCCGATGTACCCGTCCGCATTCTCAGTCTTGGTGCAACGCTCCATGACAACAAGGTGAGATGGCAGAGGTTACCCGAACAGCTGCTTCCTAAGCCAGAAATTCCAGGCATTGAAAACCATCTGTCTATACATTCACAAATGTATATAAGGGCAATCTATCAGGCTGCAGCACTGCAGCTGCCACTCCATCAGGCCTGCTTCCTTTCTCCAGGCTGAACAATAAGAGCTAGTTCTTCACTTTGTGTCACACAGAATGGCTGATTTGATTAAGTCCCCAACTCTCATTATGCTAGGTAGGGGTGTAGAATTTCAATGATAATCCATAATGCATGACCAGTTTGTCGCCATGGCAACATAAATTCAAGGTTACTAGCTCAGACGCATAATTGGGTGTGCATTGAGTGCTGAAGGAGGGCTGTTAAAATTCTTGTCATAGAAGAGTAGCATCCATCATACTGTCTGAAATTGCAAAGTACTCATAATCAGAAAGAAAAATCCTTGGAGAAAAATGTTAATAAAATAACGATTACATCTAATATAATTGTTTAAGTTTAAAAAACCAAAGTGGTTAAAGCATTTTAGTTAATAAGAACGGAAAAGGCAACTCATTAACCGCAGAAGACTTCAGCTGAACAGTCCCCACCCCCCAATATTTGCATTGTAAGATGGACCCAAAGCAGTTCAGCTCTGAATCTGACTGATTAGCTCAGGATCTAATCCATAGGATACAGTAAAAGGTGACGCTTCACAGGCAGACAGCACAGTCTTATAGGCATCGTTTGTCCAGTTTGATCTTTTGTGGGTAAACATATCTTCAAAATTAGCTGCACTAAGGATAAGAGGACTTTTGCATGCCGATTTTTTAAAATATTTTAGATGTTGCCCTGAATTATTGCACTGTACAGCAGCCATTTTAACTACCCAAGATGAAATAGGTAAGGTCAAATTGAACAGATGGAAACAAGACATTTAAAATCAGCCTGAGAAAAGCTCTAGCATGTATATAGTAGGGAGTGATCTTACTCCAGCAGATGGATGGAATAGATGACCTAGAAAGGCTTCTCTTTTTCTTTTTTTTCTCTCTCTCATTTCTATGCTTTTGTGACTGCAACATACCTGAAAGCTGGCATTCAGTACATTATTTTAGTGTGGGGAAGGGACTGGGTTTTCCTTCTTTAAAAATACTCTGGTATACATGTCTTCTGTGTTCCTATAATATTAGCAAGACAGACGTGATGTTTGCATTACTTATTCCCAAACAAGCCTTGTCTTTGATGACCATCTTTGCTAGCAAGAAAGAATAGGCAAATCAGATTTTACATGAACACTTCCAAGATGTCAGGGGCTTAAACCTAGCATGTCATTACACGAAGAAAGATCATTACTAAATGAATATTTTCCTCAGCTCCAACCCCATTCTCCCTGATATTGTCTGACTTGTATGTATCTGTTTTATAGCCTTGGCAAATTCTAGCTGAGATGCTGCAGCATATGGTTTTATTTATTAGGATTTCTAGTAGAATTTGACATTATTTCAATGTATGTTTCTGTGACAATATTAGGAGGGTTTCTTCAAAGGAATGAAACCTCAATTTATGCCTTTCGAGTCAAATCTGTCCCTTTCTTCTGGGTCTGAGCTTTTATCTAATTCTGTTGGAGTTGCTTGTGATTTGTTGGGTGAGTTGCTTAAAAATAACAATAGAAAATTCCCATTACATGGAAGTGGAAAGGCTCAGTAAAGAAAACATTATTCCAACATGGATTTTCTGCAAAGATTAAACCAATCTGTTTGGGCTTTCCAGATTTCAGATTGCACTGCTTTCTAATATACTCTGCATTTACATTTTGCAAAAAGAAATTGTAGGGAAATTAGTGTACACATAATTAAAACTGTAAAATTATAATGAATTTTAAAAGCATGTGTGAAATTGCATTTGGTGTTGGCTGTTTTTTATATTTTTGCAGGTTTATTTCTGAGTGGGTTATATTTTGAGAACTGATGATTTTTATTAACAAAATTTCATTATTTTTATGAGGTTAGAAAACATGAGCGGTGACCTGTAATTTTTAAAAATTAATTTTTACGCTGAACCGTACAGCTTCTTTTCTGAACAAGTGAGTCTAAGTCATGCTCTCTTGTCACCATTTTAAAATTGTTCAGATCTGCAACTAATTTCCATTACGGAAAAATGTGCTGGATCATAAGCCTATACGTACCTCGTAGGCAGTAGGATTTTTCACATGAGTGAGAAACGGCAAGATCAGATCCTACAATAATGGAGGCTATGGTTGTATCATGCTGAATTCATTTTTGTCTGTGTGTAAAACCTAGTTTTGTACATAAAAACATATATTACTGTTCAATATCAGGATAGGACTGTATGCTCAATGATGTGTTTTATTTCAACACAACCTGGCTTAATATGAAGCTTGCAAATATCGCATCTGGAGGTGTATTCTCCTCTTGATGTGCACATGTAATTCCAATTAACATTAAGAATGTTAATGAGAATATGCTCCTCTAGGGGCTGCAGAGGGGGAGGTGAGGGAGCAGGTTTGTAGTTCTGATTTAAATAACAAGTGACTTTTGTAGAGAATACCAGCATGTGGTCTCATGCACTTATATTGTGGAAATGCAGTGGCTCTGAATGAGAGCGCACAATTTATACATTGATGCTCAGTGATGCTTAGCCAAGTGAACCCGGTGTTGGGGGCAAATATTAAATCCCAATGTGCCTTTTCCAGGAAGGAGTATTTTTTAAAATGTTTAGTTCTGTATTTGTGCACAGGCATAAAAGACTCCACTACGAGAGAGAGGGCTGTGGGTTTGTGATTTATTCTTTTTTAAAGACTAGCTTAGTTTGAAGGAGCAAACCATTTAATTACTTGTTGTTTCTCAAGTACGCAGAATGTATAGAATAGCTTTCAAGGCCTTAAGCAGCAATGTGCTGCTATGCTTTGATTAATTTATGTGGTGTTCTTTCAGTGTTCCGTGGAAGAAGTACATTTAATATCAGGTTTCAAAACAATAACAATATGCAGCTAACAACGGCTATTAAATCATTAGCTTTCCTCTGGAAGTGTGATGTCACTGCTCATATTTTGAGGAATCTGTAAGCAGGCAGTAAGAATAACTATAGCACTTCCATTTCTGAAAAAGGAAGGTAACAGATTGTGAAGTTGTTTTAAGGCAAGAAAGTACGCAATAGATGTCTTATAATTGCAAGTAAATGTGGTTAATAGATTAAATGGAATTACCATTTCATCTTAACAGATGAAAACAGAGCCAGTGTTTACATGTGGGATATATCTTCCCATGTTATTTAGCCAAAGAATAAAACCATAGAGCAGCAAACAAGGATAACATGCAAAATGGCTATTAAAAAAAGTAGAAAAAAGAAAACCAAAATCCTTTACTGCCCTAAAAAAATATTTACCTTTTCTATTATTTTTTTTTCCTGGTAATGATTATTGCAAGATGTAAAAATGACAAAGAAATAAAAAGACATACTACTGTTTTATGCCCCATCCAATTCTTTTGTTACCTCTGACAGAAAAAAGACACCCCAAACAATATAATTTATCTGTTTTGTCAATTCTTTCTACATAAACTTTCCGCATGCCTTTCCAATTTACACATGGAGAAGTGCTGGTTATTTCATTGATCTGATACGTCACATTTCATCGTGTTGATTTCAATGCAAGTGCTATCGCAGCATGTGCAACATGCAGCCAGCAGGATATATGAAAAATGTATAGTGAAAATGTGTGTTTTGTAAATATCTTTTACCATGACATTTTTTAGGTTAAACAGTTGAAAAACTGTTATTTGAATAGCAATCTTATACATTTTATCTGTTGAGTTTAGTATTTCTAAAATTTATATTTTGTAAGTACACGGTGGTATATTTGAAATCGTAAAATATGGTGTAACCTGAGGTTTTAACTTATTCAGGGCCTGGTCATATAATCTTGGTTACATGGGTAACTCAAGGCTTTTAATAAGACTATTACAGACAACAAGAAATGTCCCTGTGTTTAGGGACTATAATCCAAGACTTAGATTTGTCCTTCTTCCAACTCCTCAAGTAGTTCTGTATGAAATCTGGGGGGTTTTGTGAAAAAATTATTTTGCACAGACTGGTATCAATGCTCATTCAGTCCTACCTCTCAGCATGAAAAACCTACACGGCTACAAGATAAGAAGAGGTGGAATAGTAAGAAGGCATGATGGGAAAATCAGGACTGTTATTAGCAGATGCAGGTGAGTGAATCTGTTTAGGAAAAGAAAGGCTAGACAATTTTTTAATCAGAAGTTTTCAACCCATTAATCTATTTCTTCAGGTTTGAAAAAGAGGAAAGTGTTCCGCTGCAATACCTCCATACAGTTCATAGCAGCTGGGGAAGAAGCTTTGAAGAAAAGATCATTAAATCAGACAAACAAAATAAAGAAAACAAAAGCAAATTAAACAAATTAAGGGGGGGGGGGGGGAGGGGAGCGGACGGGGGCGGAGGGACATGACACACACGGATGGATGGACAACAGACAACATGATGACCAAAACACCAAGTCTAATAGTTGATTAAATCTTTGTCCATCCCATATTGAGAGGGCACACACGTGAGCAGCAAGAATTAGGAAGCAGGCTGCTCCCAGTTCTCATAGTGCAAATCCAAGGAAATTTCTTTAGTCTATATAGTTGTTACAAAAAAGATCAAAAATTGTCTGTCTAATTCTATCATTAGCCACATTAACTTGATTTCATTAGAAAAATTATTAATAACATATCTCCATAGAAAAATGGGAACAGAAACATCCTCAGAAAAGCAGTATTTGTGAAAAAATTGTTTAAAAAATCAAGGCAAATTACAAGTTTTCCATTGAAATGTGAGCAGTTCTTTCTTCCATTGCTGATTTCTGATAATAAACACACACACAAGTTATTCTTTCACCACATTTCAGAGGCTAAAAAAAAAAGAAAGATAAATTAAAATATTAGGGAAATAAATATGGAAATGTACAAACTAGTACACTACAATTTCCTTGAATTCAAAATCACAACCCTGAAGACAACAGTCTTTTAGTGAATCAATTGCAGTCAGAATTTACAAAAATAACGAGAGGAAGATGTTGCAGTACGTTTGCAAACTACATGGTCTCTTGAACTGAATGTAGAGAAAACAGACCTGTAGATGTGATGACGCTTCTGCTGTTGGCTTGCCTCAGACCTGCCTGTTAGTGTATCGCTTTTCTGGAACGATTTCATTGTTTCGCAATAGTCTCTAATGAAGAAGAAACTGCTGAAAGAGAAAAAGGCATGACAAGGATGAAATTCTCTGACCTGTGGTCTGCAGAGGTCATGTTGGTTGGTCATAATCTATCAAAACAGTAAATGTAATACACATTCTTTAGGTGTTTCAAGGATCAGTGGCAATGTGATTTCCAAAAATTTACAGTGGTACCTTGTGTGCTGAGAAATGATCACAGCTCCTCATAATATTGAACTTGTCTTGAGGTGACTGAAATGGGTCATTAAGTTAAATACTACACCCACAGAAGCTCTGAAAAAAATCAGAATAATTGTTTCTGCTCTTAAAGGCAGCACTAGTGGCCTATCTTTACTGTTTGGAGGGTCAGGAAGGGAGAGAAGTATTTTCTTGTTTTGCTTAAACCTTTTCAGTGTTTTCTAAGCTCAAAATCAGTTGTTAAATTCAGCACAAGTACCAACAGCATTGCAATAGTCCCATGCTTGATCCCCTCCACAGTCCTTTACTGCTGCTAGTGGTGGTACTTGGGGAAAGAAAGCGGAGCCTAAAATAGATTCCCTATCAAAACTGCTTTCCTATCAGTTCAACTGCTTCAGTTAAAAACGTCATTTATTTTTAAACATTATGCACAGACCATTTGAACCTTTGATGTAGGTAGAAACATACCATTATACGTATGATAATACCAGTGTAGCTTGTTCATTTCCCTTCTTGCACTGGAATCAACTATCCTGATATAATCACTTCATATCATTATAGCTGGGTTTGAAAAGGGGAAGATGGCACGTGACTTGCAGCTTTACTACTTTAAATGAACCTGCATATTTAAAGCAATGCAAACTCTATGTTTAGATAGGCCTTCAGGCCTTGGAGAATTATGAATATGAGTAATTTACTGTGTCTTTTGCGCAAATTGTTCCAAGAACAAACCCCAGTCCTTGCCCAAACCCCTAATTAATGAAAAGCAGCTAACCCTGATTATCATGTAGGGCACAGCAAGTGTGTTGAAGGGATTCTACTCAGATTTTAGCTGATGTGATTGAGCACCTATAACCTTGTTTTCCCCTTGCCGAGCTTAAGCAAAGGTGTTTCATCATAATGGGAATTATTCCCAAGTCAATTTTCACAGGTTTTTACTCTTTCTCCTTTCAATCCATATGATCACAGTTAGCTTTAACAACGAAGAAAAAGAGAGGCTTTGGTTTACTGTGAGTACATTTTATTATCTTCTAACTCAGAAGTGACTGAAAATATTTTGCTCTGCCCTTACAAAAATCAAGCGCTGTTCTGCAGAGAACAAGCAGGGAGATGTTACGCTGAGGAGATAGAAGCTTTAAAAGTTTTGCACATGACAGATGCAATTAAAATGAAATAAAAATAATAACAACACAGCATTTGAATAACAATACATATCCCAAAGCACTTCACAAGTAGGTCAATATCATTAGAAGCATTTGATTGTTGCTTACTTTAGTGGGAATGGTTTAAGAATGAAAAATAGTTTAGCCCAGTCTTCCTCTCTTTGTGGCAGTTCAACAAAAGTGACAGTTTCTATAGAACATCCTGGCGCCGAATACTCAGACATGCCAAGCCCAGCCAATGCTAAATTTCATCTCCAGCTGCACAGAAATATCAGTGTTATTTTCAGTGGGCTATTTTAATAATGTAAACAATGGCAACCAAAATAAAATGCAGGTTGGTTACCACCATTCAGCTTATTTTTATGATTGAGTCACTTCAAGATCTAGATGCAGTATGTGGGTCTCCTTGAAGCTGCAAGGTGTGGGATGGGGTGGGTGGGGGTGGGTATGTACACTCTGCAAGACTGAAGCATTAATAAACGTAACAGAAGAATTCATATATGGAAGAAGAAGTCAGTTTTTCATACCACCATCAGTATTCCTACCCTACCAAGAGGTTTCATTAGATGATATTTAACTCTGATCATTACCTTTCTAGCTGACATTATCCACAGGAAATCACAATTTCACTATGCCAAAAGGAAGCTAAATGGCAAACTCTATTTCACTCCATACCCTTCAACTGATTTTTCATCTGATAATTTAAGGCAGAATATTCTCCGTAGTCTCCATACAAATGTGTATTTCTGTGTGGATGGAATCCTTCCTTTGTTTTTCCTTGATTCTCCTGGAAACAGATAAAATTATATCCTCGAAGAAGCTGTTTAACAGCAAATCTTTTGCTTTTATGTATTGCCTGGGTCTCAAATTCATTAAATTCAGAGATCTCATCTCTCCCCTTACATTTACACACTATGAAGTATTGGTTTCACCCATATCCCTCCAAAGGGAAAGGTCCTTTGCTGGGACCAGGTCTCCCTGTTCTGCTGGAGGACCAGAACGCTCTGGGGGTGCAGGTCCCCACGCTGACATGCAGATACCACACTGTACTGCCCCGGTCCACGGGCACCACAGTCCCTCTCCGCTGCCAACTGCCCTTCCTCAGGCTTTGGGCTTCCCAGCCTCCCTTTGCTTGCATCCCTGTTTTGTTTCCAGTTCAGCTCTGACTGTCCTCCCCTCCAGCATTTCAGCTCCAAGGTTCTCAGGCACGGAATAGAATTCCTAGGCTTTCTCAGGACATAAATGTAAACACACTTTGTCTAGGAAGACTTGGCATTAACACAATGTGTGGCTGCTCTGTCCCTTGAAATCCTTTGGAGCAGTAACCAAAACTTGTGTGTTACAGTTACCCAATGTGGAACTGTTATCTATTTCAGAACCTCAAAGTCTTATTAAAAAGTAAGAACACATTTATGATGCTGTTTATGCTTGTGTGCTCCTATAACTAAGCTTAGAGCACTTTGCCATTTGATTAGCAAATGATTCTTCTTTCCAGCTCTGACATTTGCTGGCCCAGAAAGATCATCCTAAAGATAATCCCATCATGATTGTAACCAGGCTGTTCCCATGTATGGAGCAGATGAAGCGCCTCTCTCTTCTTTTCTGGCTGTCACCATGCTGCTTGGGGCTAGGGCATGTTTTAGTTTCACCTGCAAAGGATATTGGGCTTTATTCAGGTTTGAGAAGATCTCCAAGGGAAATGTTGGTGTGATATGTAATGAACATGTGTGTGTTAGTTTGGTGTATGTCTGATGTCCTTGTTACTAAAGGAGTGTTCACATTCACAGCAACTGGAATAATCCAGGATTAAGAGCTTGAGGTTGAAACTTTCCTCAGTTTGTCCTTTTCCCTTTACACCATCAGTTGCCTATCTCAATTTTAAAAGCATCCGCTTCAACACACTCAGTACAGTATAAAGCATGAAACCTGACTTATCGCTGCTTTTAGCCATAAAAAAATGCACAAGGAATTTTTGAACTCATAAAAGCAATGAAGATGCATCCCAACAAACCTAAAATTGGATAATCACATAAATTTGATTAAAGGACAGTACACCAGATACTTGCCAGATTAAAAACAGTATACCAAATACTTTCAATTGCAAATTTTATTCTTTTTCTTTCTACAGCTCCTGAATATTTCTCAAGTGTGGAATTTTTCTGTTCATTCACACAGCTGAAAGTATTATACAATGTTGTGCATTATTTAGCCTGTCTTTTTCATCTTGGCACTCCTGTTTCTGAAATTCTCCAGCACATTCTCCTTGTTTATTGCATCAACCATAAAGGAGGCTTAATTCTTTGTGCATTTTCTGCTGCATCCCTAACTACTCTTGAAGCTTATTTGCATTTAGGGCTCATTCCACTTGGCCTGTAATACCAACGTCACCCTTTGTTATATTTTGAAAAATAAGTTTTGTGCTTTTTCTGATGTTTCCCTGATGTTTAATATCCGTATTCTTAAACTTTCTTTTTTCTTTTCCTTTTTTCTTTGTTTTCCTGACTCCTTAAAAAATCAAGCAATCATGGGCAACTGACAGCTTTCTGGTATGTTAAGCTAACTGCCTAATGTGATGACCACAATTTAAAAATGTTTTTTCTTATAATTCCCTCGACACAGTTGCATTGTCTCTTGTATTACACTTAACTTCAGAGCTTACCAGGAGAGGAACCTTCATTACCTTCATACTGGCACAGCAGCGAGGAGGCAGTGGTTCACGAGGACAATGCGGCAATAATTCAAGACTGAGACTTTTCAGGTCTGTAATAACAATCACAGAAACAAAACCAGAATCATTGTAGCTGTGTATTTCTCAAAGAAAATTTTTCATATGAAAAGCCCACATTTTTTTGCCGTACTGTGCACAGGGTTCTGACTGGAAGCATATATGCCCTCTGTGCACTGCGATTACACCCTCTCCCTTTCCTACCTTCTTGAAATGATGAGTTGTTCCTCTTTGTCATCTCTGCTTCTGGCCAGTTTGGTTTCTTTAGTCTACCAGTAGTGCTGGTCACACTTCCATCCAGCCACTTTTCCCACAGCCAGGCAGGTTTATACCTTCCTCCTAGCTGTCCCTTTCCTACCTTTTATTTTCCAGTTTGAAAGACTTTTGTCTTCTTTGCAACTTTCCGCTTTGAAAACAAGCTTGTACTGTGATAGTTTGAGCAGAATTAACCAAAACATCTACAGAGAAGGGAAAGGGAAAGGGAAAGGGAAAGGGAAAGAAAAAAGGGAAAGGGAAAGGGAAAGGGAAAGGGAAAGGGAAAGGGAAAGGGAAAGGGAAGGGGAGGGAAGGGAAGGGGAGGGAAGGAAAGGGAAGGGAAGGGAAGGGAAGGGAAGGGAAAGGAAGGGAAGGAAAGGAAAGGAAAGGAAAGGAAAGGGAAGGGAAGGGCAGGGA
>JAVJGI010000062.1:26662587-26782580 GCA_035590275.1 Ibycter americanus
AAGGAAAGGAAAGGAAAGGAAAGGAAAGGAAAGGAAAGGAAAGGAAAGGAAAGGAAAGGAAAGGAAAGGAAAGGAAAGGAAAGGAAAGGAAAGGAAAGGAAAGGAAAGGAAAGGAACCACTGTTAGTACTTATGTTACCTTGTTTATCTTAATAATACACCTCTTGGTCTTTGTACTAAACCTGATTTAACTTTGGTGTTGGCCTTGCTGTGAGAAGGTTGAACCAGATGACATCCAGAGGCTCCTTCCAGTTTAATTTTTTTCTGCTCTTCTATAACTGCACTAAAAATCACGAAGAAGTGGGTCTTGTTTTGGTATGAAATTCTGAGAAGGCTGAAAATCATTGTTTTAGTCTCCAGGGGTGGGGTTTGCCTCATTCAGTTTAACACTCTTAAGGATAGTTTCCATGCCAAAGCCAGTCCTTTTAGTCACTGGAGAGAAAGAAACATCTCCAGAATGACTTTTTGTTACCTTAGGTGTCTGACATGAGTTGAAATGGGTACCGGTTTGTCTCCAGTAGCAATATGAGAACGACATGCAACCAACTTTCTGATGCTTGAGCTGAGAAAGATGAACCTCACCTTATTAGAATTACCTATTTTGCAGAAACATACACCCCTTGATGAGTTATATTTTCCTGGTAGCTTTTCACCTTCAAGCTGACTGCATCTTCACCCAAAATTTGAAAGGAACAAATCAGACTCTTGAACTGAGATGTAACAGGTACATTATACCAAGACATAAAACCTAGTATCAAAAATGACAACCTGTATTCTTTTGTGATAACCTTTTTCACTGACTAAACTGTGTGTGTGTGTGTGTGTGTATGTGTGAAGAGAGAGGAAAAAAGATCTTGTTAGTATCAAGCCCCAAAACCTCTCTAAGGAAATGGAAATGTTATTTGATATTACAAGTCAATGCTGCATTGTTGACAGAGCTCTCCCTGCCAAGCATCCACTTGCATTTATTATGTTTTTACAAATGCTGCACAAACCATCCAAGATCATATTGGGACTTAGAGCATGAGGTTATCATTAATAGCAGGGAATTAACTATGTGATAAAACATTACAAAACTGCTGAAACCAGCTCGTGACCTAAGTGTGCTCTGGGTTCAATGAGAACATAAAATTCATGTGGTCTGGCTATTAATAGCCACATGCCACTAATAACAACAAGAAACCATGTCTGAAGAAAATGTTTGAATAAGAGGCTTATTTGGCAGTAAGATGTAGGGCAATCAGTACCGAAGCCTTCTACATACTTGGGCAGAGCACAGGATAGCTCAGATCAGGTCATAGCTATCTGTTCTGTATTTGGAATATTAAATATTTGAAAGTCTGGCCTTTCAACTACTTTCTTGCTCTAGTAATTTTCATATCAAAAAATGCAGTCAGGATCTTTAGTTTCATTATTTGAAACCACTGTAATTCCATTTTTTCTCTTCTCAAGCAGTGTTTGGGAATAACTGAATCATAGAATAGTTGAGATTGGAAGGGACCTCTGGAGATTTTCTAGCAGGGCCAGCTAGGGCAGGTTGCTTAGGGCCATGCCCAGTCTCATTTTGAATAACTCCAAGGGTGGAGGCACCACAATATCTCTGGGCAACCTGTTCTTCATTTCACAAAGACCATAAATACATAACAAGATGAAATGCTTGTCTCTGCTTCAAAAAGAAATGCATACACCACAACTAGAGTTTCAGTTTGAATTATGAAGTGTAAGAGGCAGCTAACATGTCCTCTCTGAAGCTGAAATTCATTTTGCAACTCATTTACCCATGCTAATCAGTCAATAGATATGCAGGAATGATGTGTTGATTTCCCCTCTTCTTAATTTAGTCATTTCTGTTAGCTGCCAAAATTAATTAAATAAAGTGCAGCTCTGAGAGCTGATATACTAATCAAAAATAGCAGGTGCTTTCTCTCAAAATGCTGTCAGGAGCCCAGTTTCTGGGCCCCACCCCCACCATGGTCTGAGAAAGCAACTGTGCAACTTTCACTTCCAGAGAAGGTTTCTCTTGCTGGGGAAATACCTAAATGTCATCTGGGAAGCTGGACAACGCCAGCAGAAGAGTGAAGAAGCCCTTGCCATATCTTGGGAATTGCATCAGGCCGTGACAGGCACCTGGCAGGTCAACAGAACCTTGAGTCAACAGCACCTACCTCTACGAACAGAACCTTGAGTCAACAGCACCTACCTCTACGCCATGCAGAGCAGCAGCTGCAAACGCCTCCCTCCAGGCCACCCTGCAAGGCAGGAGGCTGTGACTCTCCTCCAATGCCTCCATGAACTCCGTGGGTCCCCAGGCTTCTTGTCAATTAGATAAAAACACAGGAATTCACAAGGTTTGTGGATTATATCCCAGTACTTTTTTTCTCAGCTGAAGCCATTTGAATGAATTCATGTCAAATGACAATTGAGGGAAACCATTTACAGGTGAAGTTTCAAAGAATTTACTGTTTCCTAAAAAAAAAAACCAACAGAAGAACCAAAAAAACAAACCAAAACCCACAAATAAATGCCTGGCTCTAATTAAAGTTTTCAGTGGTAAGCAGAACTCATTAAGATTATTTTAATATTTTCTATTTTTTTCTGAAGACTTTGTTGAAACTCAAAATTTTGAAAATAAGAGAACATGTTTATCCAGAATACTGAAAAAAGGAATTGATTTAAAAATTTTCTGCATTAGCAACAATGTTTGGTCTCCACATAATATTCATATTATCTCAAAACTTGTTGAATTTTTTGTTTTTTCTGTTTTGTTTTGGTTTTGTCAGAATCTATAGATCTATCTGTGATGCATGTAATTTAATAATAATCAGCAATGATGAACTAGAGCTGTAATTTAAGGGTTGGCATGTGAGTGTTAAACTGGCAAGTTGTTGAGTTTGTTCTCCTTGAATGATGCCAATATAAGGAGGAGGAAAGCGAATTTAGCTTTTACAACTCTAAGGGGTTTTATTCTGTACTTTTTAAGGTAAGCTTCTTCCTGAAGTGAATCCTTTCAAAATAAAAGTAATGGATCATTTAACAGACTAAAACCCAAGTAATAGGGAAACAATATATAAGAAATAAAGAACTGTCAAGACCAGTAATAATGGATATTTAAAATGACATGAAGCATCAAGGTGATTCACGTAACATTCTTCACTCCATCCCCCAGTCAGTTTTTTGAAGGTGTTTGACGCACAAATACCAGTTGTACAAGCTGACTTCCATGGAATTTGCCTCCAATAACGATCTTGCCTCATGAGAAGATGTGTCTGGGAGGGAAAACACAAATCTTGGCATTTCAGAAGTTCCTATTCACAGCACAAAACTGGGAGGCTGTTAAGTCCCTTAAGCTCTTCACATGCCTCACACAATGGAGCACCAATTATGGGCTAAATTCGGTTCTCATCCTCAACCAGCAAAGCAGCAAAAGTGGTAAGTTTTAGTCCTACAAACTTCCCAGCGGTTTCAGTAAAATCAGAATTTTACTGAAATTTACTCTTTACACTGCCGTTCTTGTTCAGACAAGCATTCCATTTGTGGTTCTGAAAATATTTCAAAGCAGTGACTACGTTTCAGAGTATTTTTGAGATGCAGGTAAATACTATTTAGGTCTTTCAGAGCTTGTGAAAACTGTCCTGGCTCCTGAGTCCACAGCAGACCCAGAAACAGAGCTCCAAACAGCTGAATTCCAGATTCTGTCATTAAAAGGGAATATGAACTATTACGTGTCAACACTATTGCCTTTGATTTATTAAGGCCTAGCTGCTGATTCTTTTTTTTATTATTATTTTTTTTTCTTCCTTCTATATCTTTCGATACGGATACTTTTCTAGCCAGTTTTACAGAACTTTTCCCCACCAGGTACCACTCTATGGTAGGTTGGAATCGATAACAGTCGTCTCTGATTTAGGTTCCACCTGAGAAGCCACAGTAATTTTTGAGACAAAAGTACAAGCGCACATCACCACCAGAATTTAAAGGCATACATGAATATACTTAGAAATTTGACCTATTTGAAAAGACAGCTTCACTGAGCATGATCGTGTAGGTGTACTTATGTGTTAGAGTGAGAAGCACAGTAAAGATATGAGAAAGGAAGATTCAGGCAAAACCTGGACAAGGCTAGAATACAACTGAAAGAAGCAGCGTAGGGAATAGGAGAGTTTCTTCATCGGATGGCAGAAGGAACATCCTGCACTGCACCGAATGCTCATGTCCTCCCAGGGAGACAGGATCCTGCACTCTTTGTGAGCAGAAAATACTAGCGCCTGACTCTATCGTCAATTTTTTCTTCTTACTTGCAGCAGCATAAAGGACCCTGGATTTTGGTTGGCAGTGCAATATGACTCTGGAAGCTTTAAAGCATATAGCTGTCCTCAGAATCCAGACTGAAGTTCCCCAACGCAAAATAAATGTAAAAATCACATTTACCATCAACCTTTTCAGTAGGAGTGTTTGAAACATTGAAATACACTATTTTTACAATCAAGCTCCAGTGAAAACCTCGCTGGAAGTCATTTAGTTTTTCAAGATGTCATCACTGCTGTATTCAAAATACCTTTAAAAATATTCATTTTAACCACCAGAACATCTGATAAACGGCCTAATAAAAAGGGCTTTACTAAACATGAAGCAAATCCTCATAAGTCTAAACTGATGTTTATTTTGTTTCTTCAGCTGAGTTTCAAAATTGCTTTTTTTCACATTTATCCGCTGGAGTCTCAGATTGTGCTTCACATCAGCAATAATTGCTACAGCTTTTGCTGTAGCTGAGGAAGACAAGAGGATTCTTTGTACTTCTCTTTTATTACATTGTCAATATATTAATACAAGTTATATGAACAAACCTAAAGAGACAAAGAGCTATTTGTTATATTATTATCCAAGGGTGAAAGCACAAATCTTAGGGAAAAAAATCCAGCAGGGACTGCAGCCGAACAAAAGGTCTAAGTAAGGCAGGCTTCAACACCTGATTATATGCAAACCCAGCAGTGTAGCCGTGCAGGGATTCCCTTCTTCTGTTTGCAGACAAGGATTGAATGAGAAGTGGTGAGATAACAAGGGAGCGTGTAAGCTTAATGATATGCCTATTTTTTCTATCAGTTGCTAATCTGTAGCTCTGGTGATGATTACTATTTCATCTCCAGAGAGATGCTATTCAGAAACATCAAAATGACACACAATTGAACGCCTTGTGTTTCTTTAAGTATAGGGCCAGATTGTCAGGGCTGTCAGCCACAGAACGGAGAAAGTCCTCCTATTTTATTCTGCTCTTTGCCCCTCCCTGGGAGATGCCAGCCAGCAAATGGCAAGAGGAGGCAGGATCCAGCCTGCTCACCTGATGTGCCGTGAGAAGAGGACCCGTCGGCAGGAGGAGCTGGGCTCTCAAACCTCCCGTCCTCAACACCAGAGCGTGTGGCTGCGCACACGAAAACAGTGAGCCAGTGCGTGATGGGAGTATTGGTGATTAGATTGAGAAGAACAGAAAGAGAAGCAAAAACCTGCACATTAGGCCTTGCCTGATTTTCTAGTTTGCTCTTGCAATAAAGCAACACGGAGATGCCCCCCACGTCAGCCACAGGTATGCGGGTGCACTGCCCACCTGCAGTCACCGCGAGCCAGACTGTTGCTCTCGGCAGCCCTGCTGAAAGCAGTTCACTGTCCACTGTGGGCAGCTGCTACTGACTGTACAAACTCCCGAATCCACTGATAATCACAGCTTTATCAGCATGGCTGCAACAGTTTTAAACTAGCAGCTTCAAGAACTAGACTCAGCATAGCCTTCTCTCCAGCCTACTAAACATGCAGCTGGTGTCCTGGAGGAGCATGGTGTGTTTTCTGCCATCACCACCCTACGACTTGTCATGGGAGTAGCTAGCTTAAATCCAGCTTGTGAATGTTTCTGTGAGCAGCAACCGCACGTCTGGACTGCAGTGCAAACAGCCCCGTGTCCCCTCCACTTGTCATGTCAGATGCTCCAGGTGCAGAAGCTGTGATCTCTGACTAGGGTGCCAGTTACTGGAATTGCCAAAACTTCCAGAAAGTTCCCTAAAGATTTAAATATTTTCTTTGAGAAAAGGGTAGAACCATTTAATTCTGGTGTAGAAAAAATTTTATATATGATCCAGTAAGGTCTGCAAGTTTAAAATCGCTTTATTCAAGCAGAAGAGAAAAATGAACCCAAATCTGTACATCTCGGGTGGGCTCCTGATGGAAGCCATAGATTCTTCCTGCTGATAAATAAAGATATGCGCCAAAGACACTTTGGAAATCAAGTCTGGTGTCTGCTCCTTCTTTGTGAAAGTGCTCATAACTTGGACATGTTAATGTTTATAGTCCAGAGGGCGCTTCTTTGGGGCAGGAACTTTCCCTAGTTCTGAAGAGCCACATATCCCCTGTACAAGTGCACCTTCATGCAAGATGCCCTAGGTTCTTTCCAGTACCCATCGATGGCATGACTCAGGGCACACAGTTACTGCCAGAGTCAATCCAAAAGGTTTGCACCTACACAAGGACATTTTGCACAGTCACTGCACACGTAGGCAGAGGGTGGCGACAGACTTTAGTGGTAAGGCTGAAATGGACTATGCCTTAGTAGCATATACAGAAAAAAATATTTATTCTCTGTATTAATACAGAGAAAAGTCATCAAGAGGTACAGAAATCACCTCCAATCTTCCTGGGCTGATGCTTGGCAACCTGCATGAAAAACTCATGCCTCCCCCTCAGAATGAACATTTCCCAGAGGTGCAGTGGTCTGTGTCACTCCTGCTGAGCAAACCAAAAGTCCCTTAAAGCTCAATGGTGAATTAATCATGCTTTGGTCACCCACCAGTATAAAATCAGAGTGGTGTGTGTCTTCTGTGTGAATCACACATGAAGCATAGATGCTACTTGTATGTTAAAAACTGTGTGGCCGTTTGCTTTTCTCATTTATTCCCTATGCTGTGTCCAGATGTGAGCAGGTACAGTGACCTACATTCTCTCCCTGACACGTTGCACATGGCATTGCCCAAGCACAAAGTGTGCAATCAATTTTTTTCCCCGTTGCACACAAACACAAACACAAACACAGACACATAGACAACCTTAATCACACCGACTGGCGAAGGAGCAGCCTCCCCTCTGCCTGGACTGTCTAGCAGATGGCACAACAGCAGCACAGTTTCACAGCTCCAGGACCAAAGTAACAGATGTTGGATTACCGCATGCTTTCTAGAGCTTTAATCTTCGAAGAAATTCTGGATCTTACTTGGCTTCCCCTTTCCTCCTGTCATTCACAGAGAAGGCAGAAGCCTTGGAAAACAAGATTATGCAGGCCCTTAGCACAGCCTGAAGCCACAATGTCAGCAGGGATGAAGTCGGCTTGGTTAATGGCTGAAATATGTGTAAGGGTGCAATCCTTCAGTATGAGGATTTTTGAAGATAATTACAGGGGGTGGAAAATTGGGCTGAGAAAGATTTTAACAGGAAAAAGATTTTAGTTTCTTAAAATGTTCCCCTGAAAACTGTTACAGGATGAGTTGCTCATATTTTAGGTGCAATCTGAAAACGTGGGGAGTTGTTTGAAAGATTATTAAGTAATTGTAGTCAAGGAAGCATGTTAAAACCAAACGATCATCTCTTCTTCTTCCCTGTAGATGATTGCCACTTTTGGAGCTGATTTACCATTAGACTAAATGGTTGTGGACAAGGAGCATCTTTTAACAAACCCCAGATGCAGAATGTATTTCCAGTGGGCAGACACAGTAGAGCAGCATCTACACTCAAATCTGCATGTGAGCCATGCTTCATTTTGTTTGTAACTCAATTTTTAGTTATATCAAGGGCTAGACTGTCAGGAGTGGTGTAAATGCAGCATTATATTATCAATGGAATTTACATTATCAATTATTTTTTAATAATTTTCAACTATCATTGAGTTGTAGTTTAATTGAATCAGTCAAAGTTTATTATCAAAAGTCTTGTACTAGTATTGAGAGATTGATTATTTGTTTCTGAACTGTACAAGTATACTCCAAAAACATGCTGCTTTTGATCACTTGGTCTTATGGCTTATTTCTGTAGTGGCTGAACTTCAGCAAATGTATCCTTTACCTGTCTCTTTACAACTAGCAATAGAGACCTGAATAGCAAAAAACTGTTAAAACAGCCAAAAAAAAAAAAAAAAAATTAAAATCCAGCCACACATGGTTCCACCGGTCTACTAAGAGCCGCATTTAACCACTCTCTCCAAGAAAGTACTTTTAACATATGAGAAACCTTAAGAGTACTGCAGGAAAATTCGATGCCTGTCTGTTTCCCTGAATTGGAGGAGGCTGCTAACAGGAAAATTTCATTTCCTTTTTGTTACACAGCTGCCGGCTGTCTGAGCCGGCTGATACAGGGAGGATATGGGCAGAGATGTCTTTGTGAGTCCTGGGGAAAGTGCTAACAGGATTTATACATTATCAGAAGATCACTGAAGTTCAAGAATAAGGGAGGGACACTTACATCTTTGCTAATACAGGCACTATCATTGGCATCAAAGACAGTTAGCCAGGTCTGTAGTTAGTTTTTTTGTTCTTTCACCTAGCTTTCTTGTTTTCTTATTTAAAAATATACACATAAGGATTATTAGAGATAGTTGAAGACTGGAGACATTTTCATTAAAAGCATGCCCCCATTTAAAATAATAAACCCCTCGGACTTCTTGCAGGATGCTTTAATTTTGATGTGCATTTTCCCTCTTCTGGAAAGTTCAATATCTTCTTGTCATGTACATTTGCGATGTTCTGTCACACAGCTTTGTGTTCATTTTGGAGGAGGTGGCTATGCACTATATTTAAAGACTTGCCTGCATTTAGTACTTGTTGAAAGGCTAACTGGAGATGCTTCACATTAGGATGCCTTGCTTCCCCAATCAATGTCAACTGTGACTCATGTGGCACTCAAATCCTCCTTGGAACGAGGTTTCTGAGGTGCTGAACATGTTTACCCATGGTGTAACTGATACATACAGATATGCATCCCTACCCCATAGGAACAAGAATGCACCTGTCAAGCCCTTCTGCTGACACCTCGTGTTCCATTTGCCAGATAACTGGGTTGTCTGTTTGCTCCTGTTTTGGGGTCATCCTGACTGGGCGCAAGAGTCTCATGCAGATGCTGGCACACCGCCATGTGCTGTTCTGCATGACTCTGGCACACACGAAATTCGTGCATCCCATCATACTCCTGGCTGTTGATTGATCACTCATGCATCGTGCCTCAGCATGGCCTCACGCTGAGGTCCCTGACATCCCAGCCCACCGGGGAGAGGTGCGCTCACCGATGCAGCTGACGTCCAGCCAGCAGGACGCAGACACATGTCTGTCAGCTCAGTGAAGTGGAGGGAAAAACAGACAGAGGGAAGCCCCTCTCTAGTGGGAAAGAGCAGTGGCTGAGCACTGTGGATATGTTTGTGAGATCAACCGCGTAATTCCCAGAGATCCCACTACTGCGCTCAACAAACACCGTGGTGCAGTGATGTCTGGGACAACAGCAACACTAAACTATGTGCCCTCTTTGTCCTGGCAGACACAGAGGAAGACAAGCCCAAGGCAGATAATGAAAAGTCACACTAATCTACATTTATCAAAAACATTAGATTTTGGATTTCAAAAGGTAGTACTTATTTTGTGCAAAGCTTACTGAACAATGCAGGTTTTTTCTCACGTGTTTAGTATTGTCCCTGGTTCCTTCCCTCTGTCAGAAAGGGGATTGCCCTTGCACATTAGCGTTTTAGTTTTCCGAGTGCATTTTTCAGCAGAATTCTTCCCCATTTGAAACCATGGCTCAAGTATCTTCTCCAAAGGAAAAAAAACCACAGTTGATAGAAAGATAGATCTGGAGGGAATAGCTTAAATCATTGATCTAGCTCCTTGCAGATAGAGAAAGCCATGCAATAAATGTTTAATACAAAAAGCACAGTTCACTCATAAAATCCACAGAACACTTCCCAGCACTCCAGAAACAGATTAAAGGCTGTATAAAGTTCCAAAGTTAAAGGTAATGTTCAAATACCAGCCCACAACTTCTGCCCCTTGCTCTACCCCACGTTCTAAATGTCAGTTCTACCACAAGCCTGTGAAGCAAATGTTAGATAAGTAGCCTCTATTTCACCTTTCATTTACAAGGTCTGTCCCAAAGTTAAATCCCTGCCTTTCCTTTGCATTGTTTGTCAAGGATACATAGAGAGAGGAATAATATAAAACCATCTTAGTTTGGAGCTCACTGAGAGGTCACTGGGAACTATGGACATATTATTGTTGGCCTGATGCCAATGCTGCTGAAATAATGCTTGTCACGTTTCTTTTCCTTGTGGAAGCTGAGACCTTGCAGCATCCATGGGGTGATTGCTTTCATTAAAGAAACTGTCTAACTCATCTCCATGGGATGAAAAAGAGCTCAAGAGTTTTTACCTTCAAAGAACTTATCTAGAGAGGAGGGAAATATAAAGATGCGGAAGGATGAGATTTAGACAGTTGTCAGAAAGAGACAAAATGGCCTTAGTTATACGTCATGGCTATTGCATTAATAGGTGTATAACCAGTATGATGCAAATGTCTTTAGCGACCACCAACCCAGCATTGCAGTTAGAAGAGCAGAGGAGTAGAATGCCACGGGATATCTGACCTCCTTTTTTCAAACATGTGGAAATACTTTGCAGGCTGCAAGGTTGTGAGGCAAGAATATTTTGATCATGCAAGGGCAACACAGTGAGCATGTATGCCTCGTGCAACAGCTGTAAATCATTTGGTGTGACACACAAAGCCCATACAATATAGAGGAGCACTACCAGCCTTCCAGTTACCCTCAAGCTACATTTAGGTCCTTGCCTTCAGTATACTGTAAAATAACACTGTGAGTATCCCTCCGAGTCCAAAGCGGTTTCTCAAAATCAGTTACAGCCTCAGAAATATCTACCACTTTGATGAGGAATTCTAATTGCTCAGATTTAATTAAATCTGCAAATGCCATGCTTCCTTTTCCTGAAAACTTGACATTGTTGACTGGGGAGGAGACACCCCAGGAGAGCTGATGTACGTGGGTTTTTTTGCTTTTTCTTTTCCTTTAAACACACTGAGAACTACAATGCCTAAGTCCCCAGTTATTAAAGTTACCAATTTACAGTTATATGATAGTGGCTGGATTTGAGGGTGTGTGTATCAAGAGAAATTAGCACTCAGTAACGTGGAGAGGGATCTGCATTAACGGCCAAACAAACATTCCTCTCACGCAGGAGGAGGAAGGCAGTATACTCACTGCAAAAGCAGGGCTTTAAGAGTGGAGTTAGTCATAGTTCCTCTGCTACATATTATAAGCTCACCTAGGAGTTGGTGTCCAGTTTCCAGGGCACTGTAAACCCACACGCTTTTTTAGGCTGCTCTTTTGGGACACGGTGACTTCCAGTAGCTCCGGCCACTGGCCATTTATTGTTGACTCCAAACTGTGCTTTACCGCAATTCCCCCTCCTCTGCTGATGTAAGTTATGCGATGTTTTTCATCCATAAACCAAACAAACAAAGTGATTCAGCTCAAAAAATGGATCTTCAAAAAGCATGGAGGAGTGCTTTCCTGAGTGGACTTTGCTGAGAAATTTTTTTTTTCCCTGGGAACAACAGAGTAAGCCCTGGAAAGGTACGACTGGGCATAAGGTAAGGGTAACATCATGGCCTTAATACGCCATAATAGTTAATAAATAAATTAATTGAAAGTATCATGAAAATTAGGTCTAATCCTAAGTAAATAAAATACTTGGCTACTTTGAACCGTCCTCAGTATATTCGGGCTTTTTTACTCTGTTCTTTCCTTTTAATCACCCAGAAGTCCCCTGTAATTACCTAGAAACCTTAGGTGCAGCGAGGAGAATAGCCAGGCATCCACAGTAAAGACCAGGTTAGTCCAACATCTTTCAAGAATGGTTTAGAAATAATTGATTCTCCTTTGGGACCTGGGAATGGAAAAGAGGCCCTCTCAAGCTCTCTTTCATCTTGTTATCTTGTTTATTGTATTATCTGGTGCTCAGTTCAGATGTAGCACAAAAGAAAGCAGGCTCTGTCACATTTTACTCCTCTTATGCTACTCTTTCAACTTCTACTCAGATAAAAGCAGCTAAGACTACAATCCTTTTACTTTAGTAGAGAGGTTCTTTAGAAGAACTAAACATCAGTGATTCTTGTTGTTCAAGTGTGAAGTTTGGGGTTCATACCCCACATCTCATAGCCATAACCTGCTGGTAGCCAGAATGATTGGGTGCCTCAGTATGAGAGCTTGGTCTCTCCCGCCTACAGCTGGGCTCAAACAGACACAACTCAATATGGAAATTTTTCTTCTTCCCATCCACCATCTTTCTTCAGGTCAGCCCAACCCATAAGAGTTGGAAGGTCCTGAGTTATGCTGTGTTCCAAGAGGAGTCTGAAGAAGAGGGCCGTGAAAGGAATAGCCAAATTATGTGAATTAATAAAGATATGAATGGATGTTGATGAATTTCTCCTCTTGCTCTAAAAAAATGAGCAAGAAGAACAGCAAGAGAAGGGAATATAGCTGAAACAGTGCAAAGACTATTCTGTTGTTGATGAAATCTGGGGGGCTGAAGTGGGAGGATTAGGTTGGATGTTCTGGAAGAAAAGATTAAAATACTATCAGCATGCTTTGGAGGGGGAGGTTTATACTACTTTTGTTGCTGTTGTTCTCATTACTAATATATTGCTCATGGAAGCAAACATGAGTGAGTTTTCAGCCTGTCCTCCTGGCAGCAAATATGGCAGTACAAAAAGAGGGAAGTTCAAAAGATGCCTGTAGAGAAAGCCAAACCCCAAAACTGCTTGCTGCTGCCATGGTAACTACATTTATAATAGAAAGAAAATATGAGATACAGATAACATTTCCTCTGCTTTTGACCTATTTACTTTTCCTATAGCACCTCTCATCTCATCAAGGTCAGACTTGCCTGTGAGCACCTCAGCCCAGACGCTTTGCCCTCTCTGCACCTTCCTGAGAGCCTGACCTCCAGCCCAGATATCTCCTCAGGGGGTTTCTCAGCCATCCTGAAGCATTTCAACCTATGTACCTTTAATTCTGCTGCAATGCGATCAGCATACTGTGACGTGCCCCTTCTTGGCAGGGCTATTCCTTGGCTACGCTTCTGTCAGCAGTGTCCTTTCCTTTCGAACAGCCCAGGTTTGCGGTTTTCAAAAGCTGGAAGGAAGAGGGGAGGGGATTTGGAGGTGTTAGAGGTTTGCATTTGTTTTTCTGAATGTTTATGTTTAGGTAGTTAGCTGAACTCAGAGACACTAAAAGTTCACTTCTGCTTAAGGACATGGAGTTGAGGTTCCTCTCTACCATCAGGCCTTGAAATGCTTCTGCCTGTGTTGAGTCCAGAAACAGGGGCTTTAGCTGAGAGCTAGTCAGGCAGAGAGAAGCAGCATAGCTGTCTAGAGGCCAGGATGAGCACACATCTATGCAGCCTTTTCTTTGCAGCTTAAAAATTGGGACCTTAATGGGAAATGGAGAGTCATCGTGTGACGTGGCATGGGGATGTGTGGGAAGGGAAGGAAGCAGCATCACTCCTTACCATCAGGGCAGCGTCAACCGTGTGCCAGCAACAGCGGCACGGCATCCCGGCAGCACTGATTTGTCCTGGCACAGGCAAAGGAGGCAAAGGCCACAGGGAGTGAAGGACAAGCGGAAGGACAGACCTTCCCAGCTCTAGGCTTTGCCATGGGCAGCTCCGGGGCTACTCTCCAGCCCGCCTGCCCTTCCTGCGCTGTTCCCCACGCTGCAACACCAGATGTAATTAATCTTCTTTTACGTACCACTCTGATCTAACAATTGATGTTGCAGGCTACAAAAGACTTAAGCAACTGTTTTACAATGAAAATATCACTGAAAATCAGCATGATTGCTGTCTATGGGCTGACCTCCCATCTCATTCAAACCTTGCCTTCTAAGTTTCTATCTCACACAGTATTTTCTTTTTAAGCTTTTTGCCCCTAGTATTTTTGATAGTTTACACGTGGAGCTCACTTTCCATTTCCCAGTTGCTGTAAGGTGTTACTTGGGCACAGCAGGCAGGGCAGGCCTGTTGCCTTCATCTCGGTCTCTTCGTAGTCAGTCCAACAATTAAACCAGATCAAATAAAGGTGGCTAGTTAACTTGCACTGTGATCAATTTTATTCCACAACGTAAATGTCTCAGAAAAAAAAAAAAAATTCAGCATTAAATTTATCTACCTTATAAATTTAATGTTGGCAGAAATATGTCTAAAAGATATATTGAGAAAAACTATACCAATACTCAATAAGTGAAGAGTCTGTCAAAATTTATGGCACAGTTTTAAATAAAAGAAATTGAGAATAACTCCTGAAAAAGTGAAACTATATTTTGATATATTTTTAAATAAAATGTTTCACTTTTTTTAAAGCTGCTTGATATCTTTTACTGGGGGGACAGGGATGAATTGCCCTTTATTTTCCTTTGATTAAGAAAATAAGACAATAATTAATAATTTCCAATCAAGCTGACATGGGGTTTTTTTAGTTGATTTTACTTCAGCCTTTGAGACGAAAAATTCATTTGTCTCCTAGCTACAAGTAAAAGTTGAAAGAAAGCACGAAGTTCTCAGGCAAAATTTTAAACTAGGTAACAGGATCAGAGAACTCAAATACTTGCAAGTACAAAATCTCAAGCTACAAATACAAAAAATTTTTAAAAAAGTGCATGTATTCATAGTCCTGACATTAATGCACCATTTTACTATTATTTTAGGAAAATAATTTAAACACATGGGGTACAAATTTGGGGGTACAGAGCAACAGGTAAGAGCAACTAGTACAGAGAAACAGAGCTTGTGAGTGCTAAGGCAGGAGCTTGACTCCTACTTCTGCTCAGAGACGTGCTGCTGCGTCAACATCTGTTCCTGCCACGCTCACACCGAGCTTGTTTGCACACCCTTCGTGGGGTGATACCAGGTGCTGTGGTGTTAACGTATCTGCAAACACACAGAGTTTCTTTGGGTTTGGGGAAGAAGGAGTTCCTGACCTGCAAGAGCCTGATGGCCGTGCTTTTCCTGACTTCCCAGCTGTGGGTTGCCCCGTCCTTGCTTTGGTTGCGTTTTCCCACTGGTCTCCAGCAGCTGCCCTGCTGGCTTTTCTCACACATGTCGCAGCCTCCGCAGGGCTTCACTGTTTCCCTCTCGGGCTTAGGGTGCTTCCCCCACAAACATCACATCATCCCTGTCTGTCCCTTCCAAATGTTGAGTCCCTTCTGACTGCTTTCCTGCAGTTTCTTGCCCAAGAGAAGAGACTTTCCCACAAGGTTATTGGCATCTCTCATGAGCAAACAGATGTCGTGCTGAAATCCCAACCTCGTCAAACCTGCATGGCTGGGTGTGTGCAACCCAGACGTCTTTCCTCCAGCTCGTGGATCACCTGCCTTCTTTGCACAGACATTTCTGCTTCTCACTGATTTTGTACACTGTTACCAGGTTTCTTAACTCTGTTTTATTAACAACAAAGTTTAACCTTTTTCTGTCCTGTGGGAATAAGCTATTTCAGTAGCTATAGAGTACAACTATTTTTATATGAGGATTTTTTCCTCCACAACAGGGCAGCATGCAGAAGACAGCATGAAAGAGGCTTTACTGCCCGTGAAACACACTGCAGCGAATGTGTCTGTGCTCTCAGCCTGGCCAAATGAACATTAATGTAATTTAGTCTCTTTCTCTGAAGTTTAGATTAAGGCCCGTTACATGACAAATAAAACTGACTAAAACTGATACAGACATTTATGAGCAGTTATGGTTATCATCCACTGGCTGACAACTTGTTTTACCTCCTTAACTCAATTTTGTGCCCAAACTCTAAAGGAGGAGGCAGTGTAACATTTTACTTGTAGCACTACCAATAGTTTAATGCAATTTTTGTCAGTAGAGTAGATCTGACAGACCATTTAGTTCACCTCAGTTGGGAATATACAAATTGTCAGAGGGTCCAGTAGCCTGTGATATAAGTCATTTGCAGTTAAACATAACATTTTTCCCACTGAAGCAGCTCTCTGGCTTTCCTCCTATTTGTGTAGTTATCTCATTTTGGAAGATGTTCCATTCATTTTGTTGACTTTGGCAAATGTTAACCTAACTGCTTGTCCATGTTCTGAGGTATTTCCATGAACCAGTCCTCCTTTTTTAAAATTTGAGCTTGATGCTCTCATCCAGATGTACAGGATTTAAAAACACTTGCTAAATATTGATTATGGATTCCTATAGCCCACTCTGCTCAGTTTTGTTGTTGGAGTCTTTTGCATGATTGAAACAGACAATCTAACACTGAAAAAGTGAAATGTTCGCACCAGCAGCAGGGTAAATCACTTTTCTTGTAATTTCATTCCACACAATGTTTGGGATCATACCTAAATGATTGTCAGTCATTAAAGTCTATGGTCCAACCCCGTTACACTAATGCAAACCTGAACAGGAGGCTCAGGCAGTAGGTAACTTGGCAACCTGTTTCTTTTTGCTCTGTTCTCGAAGTCTCTTTTACAGCCTCATGCTGCTGAATATTGGTCTTAAAGCTAATCACTTCAGTCACTTTCCCTCTTTGCTTCAGGAGTGCATTTTTGAAACAAATCACCTGCACTTACTGTACTTTGGCTTATATTTTGGGAAAGTCTCTGAGCACAGAACTGGCCCCTCTTTTACATAAAATAAATCAAACCTGGAAGGTGTTGTGGAGAAGCACACCTCAGTTGCTGCAAGAGCCGTGGAGTATTCGTTCAACCTGACTAGAGCTAGTCCAAAGTAACCATCCCCAAAATGCGTATGGGACAGATGCTGGGTCCTCTGTGCCATCCGTTTTGCTCTGCAAATACTGTCCAGCTTTGCTGCCACACTTGGTAATGACTGAGGAAGTTAACATTTTATGTGTTTTGGCATCTAACTATAGATGCCAAAATTAGATATTAAAAAAAAAAAAAATCAGCCTGGCTTTACAGGTGTGGCTACTAAAGGCATGAAAAATATAAAGTATGAAAAGTATGCTTTGTCCACACGGAAGTGACTAAGCTCAGCAAAGGGAATTTTATGGGAAAAACATTATGGCTTCTAGTGCGTAGGAAATCAGACCATATAACCTTAAAATCCCTCTGGTCTTAAAAGTTATGGATTTATTTAAAATATAACTTCTTGTTGTACTATTGCTGTTAACACACATGTGCCTGGGGTTCTACAGGTGAGCCAAAAATATCCTAGGGTTAATAATAACCACTTCCAGAGAACACTCAAAACTGCCCTGACATCAACAGAAGTGTATTGGCAGGTGATGCTTGCTGCATTGACTCTGGATGCATATTCAGAAAGCATTATGATATTACCTATTGCTGTTGATGACGCTTTTTATGGGGATGCGCAAATACTTTGGCCAAAGCCTTGCTGCAGTGGAGACTCTCAGATGCATAGTCCCTCCTGTGAAGAGCTTCCACATCAAGAAAGAAGATGTGGTGAGGTTGGACAAAGGCCATGGTAGACATTTTGGAGGCTGTCCAAAATGCCACAACTCTGGAGAAAAAGCTTCCAGGACTTTTTTCAGTTGGTACTTTGTGCCTCTGTAACATGCTAATCCTTCCTTCCTGAATAATTTGAAGGGGGTGGGATATCAAGAAGAAAATGAAAATACATTACATTTATCTGCACACCAATATCTTTAATTATGTAGCACTTGGTATTCATCCTTGCTTGCCATCTTGCTAAAAATAGTTCTAGTTATCCCATCAAAACCCAGAAGTGGGGTCATGAAGCTTGGGGACTTAAGCACACAAAAATATTAACCAATATTAACAAATTCTTATACACTACTTGCTAATTTAAGTAGTATTTTACCCAACAAATAATTTCTTTTTCATGAATAATGAGTCAGTATGAAAAGTGAAAGGACCCCAGACTCTACCACTGAGGCTATTTATGGAACAGATATTATTCATCAGAACTAACAGCGACGGAATGGATCTTGGAGTGAATACTTGAAATAATGACTCTATTTCCCAGAAATTTATTCCCCAAAGAGTAAGAAGGACAAAAGATACTGTTGATTTTGATTTTATGTTTTAATGATGTGCATTTTAACCATGTCTTCTCTGCCAGGTGAATCTCTGTCTTCTTCCTATGAAAGCTATGATATCATGCAGCAGCTATTACACAGTTGCTGTTACTTTTCACAAGATCCCAGCTGTTTCATTGTAAGAATAAAAAGATATTGGGTACCTGCCAATTAAATAAATGGAATTGCCATTTTCATTTATTGCAATAGCCAGTTGGACTTGTATTCATAATGGTTTTTGTTAATGTAGATAAAATGACAGCACTGGCAAGCGAGAGTAAGTGTTTTTATGAGCAGAATATGTGTGTTAAAATATTCAGTCTTTTCAGCAGACTCACAGCTGTTTTGGTTTCAAAATGCAAGTTTTGAATGATTGGTAATGTACTGGTGTCTCCTACCTGTCCACAGACACCAGATCCCACACCCTTCTGCTTGTCTTCTGGGTTTTGGTGCATAATGATCAATAAGGGCTGGTTTCATGGGCATATTTTCCCACCTAGTTTCTATTCCTCCTTTCCAGTTAAAATGCTGAATACAATTATAAACCCATTAAGCAGTGTTAAAATGCACCAATATCAGAGTGCTCTTTTTCAAAACTGGATCACTTTACAACAGAGCCTCATCGTCCTTTAGTATACATCAGAAAGGCTTACAGAAAGCAGATATGATCAGCTACAGCATGTTTTTTAAAAATACTTCCTGCAGAGAACGAAATGCATCACTGTTTCTGTTACCTACACAAATCCTACCATAAGAAAAAGAAAGGTTAAAAATAGTTTGTAATTCCTTGTATTTAGTATCAAAATGTGATGCTATCTCAAAGATGCCGTAAATGTCTTATTGCCAAGCTCGGAGACTCCTTGCATGGAGGCGCTTTTTTGGGATTGGGGATATATTTGGAGTTTAAGGCAAGGAAGTTTATAAAGGGGCCAGTGGGTCTTGAAGCAGGAAGGAGGGCTCAAACATGGCTTTGTGCAGTGCTCAGTCATGTGCTTAATGTCCAGATTAGGGAAGGCGTTTAAGGAAATGGCAATACTCACCGGGAAAGGGTGCAGAGACTTCCAAAAACAAAAGCCCTTTTAACAGAGCATCCCAAAACTGAGTCACCCGGTATCTCCTGTTACATTTGAATACATATGCCCTGGAGGAAGATAAGTATGAATAGCACCAAGGAGTGGGGAAAGAGACTCTTGTGTGAACGCCCTCGTCCCTAAGCGGATGCTGACAGGGGGGGGAGGATGCCTCACCTGGGCTCTGGGGCGCTTTGCTTGGCACACGTCAAGCCCTTCTCTTGAGGAACTGACCAAAATGAGATGAGCTAAAATGAACTCTGTCTGAACTGACTATTTAAAGTCTGAATTAGGCTTTCCCCAAGGGGCTGTAGTGTGCTTCTGAACAATAGTGAGAGCAACAGCTAGGCTTAAAATGCTGAGCCACAACCAGAAAACTCAGCTTCTTGTTAATTAGAAACATACCTCTTCAGCAAAACTACAGGCAGAAGTGAGAAGCAAACACAAAAGACTAAAACTATAAAGCAAAGCAGAGAGTAATCATTTAATGCACTTTATATTGTTCTGTTTGCCCCCCTATTAACTGTTTATACCGATTGCTTGCACTAATTTCCAAATATCCTTCAATGCACGTTTCTTCAGAGCACGTCATGCTAGGCAGAGCAAAGATGGTTACCACCATTTCACAGGTGGAGAGCTGAGGCAGGAGAAGCCCGTGATCAAAACAAGAATGAGTCCTCTGGAGCGTCTCCAAAAAGTGCCCTAAACACTGACTCGTTTTCTTATGCTTCATGACTACGACTGGTAGTGATAAAATAAATCCTACCGGCGTACTGAATTGGTTTATCACAGAATTTGGGTGAATTCTGTAAATAACAAATAATGGATTTGTATTTGCCCTCTCATTTCTATAGCCCTTAAAACGCATTCTCTTTCCATTTTCAGGTTTTTCTATGCAATTCTGAAAATGAGATCTATATATACAATGCATATTATATATTATATGTAATATGTATCATACATAATGAAATATTATATTCTTATGCAAGATTGCAATTCAAGCAACTGGAGATTAAAATAATTTAATTGTACATCTATATAAAATAGTATAAGTAGAAAGGAATTCATTTTTATCTAGTTCTCTGTGTATTTATGTATTCATGCATATATATATTTTGACCTTGTGGAAAAAAAATCTGTAAAAGTTAGCAGCAGTCTTTTGGATGGAGGTGAATGAAATGACATTTGAGGTAATTAGAGAAATAAATGCCAACTAATCAGCTACTCATCACAGAAATAAGTTTGCATTAATGTAAAGATAATGTTAAAAAGTGGGAAAAACCTTAGAGCTAGTGTAAAGAAAAACAAAAAAGAAAAATTGTTTCCAGTTGATAAAACCCACCCCCCTGTCCGTCCCTCCACCTCCCTCTGCAAACAGTCCATTGCCACCCCTTGTGCGGTGCCCTTGCAGTGCCCTTGGCAAGCGGGCGTGCAGCACCAGCTCCCTCCCAGCTCCCTGGGCAGCACAGCCGGACCCCGCTGCCCCCAGCCCCTCTCCCAGGACCGTGGGGCTCTGCAGGTTGCCCCTTGCAGACCGAGGCAGGCAGGAGGCATTAGGAGAAGCAGAAAGGGCTTCAGATCTGCCTTCTCTGCTCTTCAGATCCCCTGACCAATCCTTCTACAAGAGACCCTTACTTCAAACAGATTTAAATAGCCGCTTTCCAGGTGTCTCCCAGCTGGCTGGTAACCCAATATCCTAAGGGTTCATGTACCTATTTTTCTTAAATTTCCTCAACTTCCCTTTCCTCTGCATCAACATCTGGCATCAACCTAACCACAATCTTGAATACTTCTTCAACTGTGTTCAGGCCTATATTTCATTAACAGTCAGGGGTTTTTTTTGAAATCACAGTCACTGTAAGCATAGCTGCATAGCATTCAAATCTCATAGGCCTTGCTGAAGGCAGGATTTTATTACTTTTTCTACATGATTAAGGTTGCTTATGTCATTCATAGATCACCAAACAAAAAAAAAAATCAAAACTCTGCATCCCCGTTAATTTCAGTAGACTTAAACTGGGATAAACATAGCCTGTTATGCCATGACGTCTCAGAGAAGTGCACTAATTTCAAAGTACTGTGAGCAGTGAATAGCTTAGGCACAAATGCCATCCAGAAGTGGTAACCTAACTGCAGTTTCTTTGCTTCTATTTCAGCATAACTTTGACAGGGCAAACTTTTGTAACTAGTGCAATCATTTCTGACAGCAGGTGATAGAAAAATATCCTAGCAAATACTTAGCTTAATTTTTTCTAAAGAGAACTTTGACAGGTTGCAGACTACGGACATTTGGTTTAAGAAGTGTCCAAAAGGCTGTGGTGATGCACACACCATCTGTGGGAGAAGGATATAAAGGAGAAAAATACCCTGATAGTTTATGGTAACAAATCTGGACTCAGTTCTAATTGTACGAGCTAGGGGCAAGCATGTCTGTTAACTCTACCTCAGTTACCCAGATGTTAAAACATATTTGTCCTCTTCAGGGAGGTTAAGACACATCCACTTACGGATGGGAAGCATACAGTGGCTCTCTCAGAATTAAATGGAAGTGTATTAACATAGACACAGCATGACTTCATTAGTGTAAATTGGTAAAACAAATGCTTTTGCCAAGATTTTTAGAAGTGATTAATGGTTCTGGATGACTTCTAAGTGCCTTGTTTTAAATCCTTTTAGAAGGACTGATTTTCTAAAGGTGAAAGCTCAGTGTGAGAATAATTCCCTTTTAACATATCTGAAGCCGAGCTCTGTGCTTGAGCTGAGTTTTCCAGTGCCACTACCTGGGAAAATACTGATGTTACTGCTGGTTGTTCCTGAAAAGTATCATACGAATGTTTGCTGTTACTTGGTTACACAGATTCAGACTTACCACATTCAAACAAGAAGTAACTCGAGTTTTCCAATTTATTTGAAGATCTTAAAAGGAATTAATATCAGGTTATCATCAATAAAATCCAGTGATGCTTTCAAGATATATTTTAGGGCTGCTGATCTTACATGATGTTTTCAAGATATATTTTAGAGCTGCTGATCTTAGGCGTGAAAGTCAGACATTTATTTCTTTTCTATGAATTGAAAAGTCTGTTTCTGCTCTTCTTTGAAGTCAACAGGAGTTTTATCACTGTCTTCAAGGACAGGCAAATTAGAGCCCAAATTTGCATCTGGAACTATGTACAGTAGGGTATTCAAGTGGCATACAACTTGTCACCACAATTATAGTAATTTTAATCAACCTCATTTGCTGTTTGCTTCACTGAGATTTCCAGGAGAATTTGCTCAACTGCACTTCAGTGTTAATATCTCCCCACCCTTTCTATTTTACAAGTCATACTTTTATTCTGTCATTCCTGCTGCAGCTGAACCGGAGCATTTTAATAAACCTCTTGTTACCCCCATCTTCTATCCATATGTCATTGACTTAAGCAGAGCAGTTTGTCAGGTTAATATTTTATACATTTTGTATTTAGACTATTACTTAGCTGATCCATAACAGGGGATTATAGTCAGGGGTAGGAATATTGAGTGCCTTTTTTTTTTTTTTCCCACGTGCCTGTCTCCAAGACAACTAGATGGCTGTATTTAAAAGAGCACAAAGACCAGAACGAGTAGCTCATCCAAGTCTTTTAGCAAGTGAATGCTCTGTGGTTTTGCATTTTCAGGCAGGCCTTTCACTCTATTCCCCTGACATCTTTTACCTCGGGCTCCGATGGGTGGGAACTCCAACTGGTAGCCCAGCTGATAATTGCAGCTATTAAGCTGCTGCTAGTGTAACTCCAGTTCCCTTTTGTTTCTGGTTTGATCTAGTCTAGCTGAAGAGTTTCACTACTGATAGTCAGATTTAAAAACCACAATGATATTCTTCCTTTTCCCCCTTTGACTCAGGGCTGGTGATTATTAGGTACATCCTCTCTCCAGTGCAGCCTGCTTGCAGTGATTTTGCAAAGCACAGGCTAGTTTGCATTTTCCTCTTGGAATTAAAAAAAAAAAAAAAAAGAAGAAGAAGAAGAAGAAAAAAAAAAGGATAAATAAATAACATGTGGCCATAACAAAAGATCCCTGGCAAACATAAATTAGCAATAGAAAATGCCCGGCAGCCCTGCAGGCAGTCCTCCTGCTGTAGCCTCAGTCAGACCACTAGCAGCTAGAAAGAGACTGCAGCTCACTTTTAACAAACCGTGATCCAGCATTAATCTGAATCGGCTTCTGAAGTTCAGCTCAGCACCCCCCGGATTTCCTCTCTCTCCTTGGCTCCGTCAGGAATAACCACCATGCACTGGAAATGCAATGTTCCAGTGGTCAAGCTTCATTTCTCCCATGTATGTTTTTTGGCCTGATAATTACGTTAGGGATGTAAAATGCGTAACATGAGGTTCCTGTGAGAATTTGCCTCTGAGCAAAGTGCTATCACATGTCGTGGAGATTTCAAAGTGTGTTCAATGTAAAACCCCAAACCTGTCCAAACAACATATTTAGATGGGAACTGTAAGAAAGATTGTGCTGTTCAGCTTTAGGTGAAGTTCGCTGCAGCTCCTGCCGATAGCTGGTTGTAACACCTGAGTACTGCCAATTTTTATTAAGACAGTTTCATTCCTTTGAACATGAGAGGCACAAACTTTTATGATTCAGATAACCTTTCAGGGGTTTCATATTCCAGAATGATAATATCTTTGTATGGACTCAAAGTACCTAGGCAAGCCGTTTCCATCCTCTCCCTAAAATGATTTATCTTGCTTCATTTCAAACAACAGCTTCTGTATTTAAGCCTCTTTCTGAGCTCTGTGTTACCAAATTCCTCAAAGGGGAGAGCAGAGTACTCCAGTCAAAATTCAAAGATTTCATGTGCTGGCACTTCTGAAATTTCACACCCACTTCTTATCAGTTAATCTAGCTGTGAAGGTAAACTTCTGCTGTTGGATCCACATTGCAGGCACCTTACCAGGATGAATCTTGACTGTAAATATTCCTATAAAAGGGATTGTTGTCTTAATGTGATTTGCAGGGAAAGTGAAGCCGTGCCAATCCTCAGTCCAGAATTTTGGTGCAATACACTGAGAGCCTGAGTCCTTTGTAAAGCTCAGCTGATGCTCTTCAGAAAGTTTTAGAAAGCTAAAATCCATTAATTAAATTGTCACTAAAATGAATTAATAAATGTAAATGTATGAAAAATGTCTCCTAGCAGCCATTCTCCCAAGCTTTTCTTTCATTTTCACAGCTAACATGAGCAGATATAAATCAGCAGTGTTTAAGTACACCAGCAGCCATAAAAAGTTTTTGGGAGGTTAAGATGAGACAACGAAATTTTCCCATCAAAATCTGGTTTTGACAGAAAATACATTTTGTAAATAGGGTATCTTCCTTCCTGTTTTCCATAAAGGTATTGGTTTTTCTCACATAAAGCCAGTAAAATCTGCATATCAAAAAGGTGTTCCTTCAAACAAAATTGTCAAACTCACTTTAAAGGGGAAAGGAAATCCTGTGAATAACAAACAAACATCAAAAAAACTGAAAATTCCTCCCATTTCTCTGACATCATTCTGTTTTGGAATAAACATATGCCCAACCTTTAGGCTGGTTCATTAGAAAATAAGTATACAAAATCAGGCCAGTTCTTCCCATTTCCACCAAGTGCTGTTTCAGACTCTTGTCCGAGGGAGTGCGGTTCTCTCTTGGTTCAGCAGGAAATAGGAAAGCTGAAACCAAACTAGAAAGTAAGCTCAGGCAGTGAAAAAGGAGATAAAACTGATGCAGAAAATAATTTAAAAAAAAATAAATAAAATTAAAAGACAGGAAAAGATTGTATCTCCCTTTTATGTCTTCAATCAAGATATAGGAAAGGGGGGTTGAGTAAAATAAAGGAGATGAAGGGAAATAATGGGGGAGTCCTTAGTGAAGCTGTCTCAATGACCCCCAATGTACATGATGGACGGGGCTAAGCTCAGCAGTTCAGAATCAGGATGGGGCAGGAGATGGGCTGCTCCTCAGAGTGTTATGGTCCTTCATTGATGTTCTTGGGCACCGACAGAAAATGAAGATTTTGAGGCGCAGCATCATCCAGCCTCGTTCACTTTCACATCTAGTGGAAGATGAGGAGGCTGGGAGATCTCTTCCCCCCACCACTGTTGCTCACATTTTGTCCCTGGTGATGACCTATGGAGCTGCCTGAAATTGCCATGGATCACAGCAATTACAAGCATGACAGACTTCCAGATGGTCTTGCAGTAAAGGAGATTTTCTCTGCACTGCTCATTATTTTTCCAAGTTCTAAGTATCTGAAAGTATGTGGCCTTCATCATCTGCACAAGGGAATATTTTAGAGCTCTTTCCCTCTTTTATGTGGAGCTCTGAATAGACATGTCATTAAAGCTCAGCCCAGTTTAAGTCAACGGCCAAAAAATCTCTTGGATTTCAGAACAGCTGGGATTAAAAGGTGTACACATACGCACACATTTCTTTTTCCTCCCATATCAGCAGTAAGAAAAAGCTTTTGGTACCAACCACCGCAATTTTATTACCCTGTTCTCCTTTTTCTCACTTTTACAAAGAGGTGGAAGGATTGTTTTGTTTGCTGCTAGGTTTTACAGCTGGGATCAAGCTGAGTAAGAGAAAATTCAGACTGGATACTAAGTAAAACTTCCTGAAAGCAGAAGCTATTAGGCTGCATAATATTATCCCAAGGGAAATGGAACAGCTCCATCAGTTGTGACATTTAAATCTAGACTGGACAATGCACTAATAAATATTCTGTGGGGACAATTCTGTATTGTCATGGGGGTGGATGAGGGGATCTACAAGGTCTTTTCAACTTCTGATGTCTCCAATTGTGGGAAGCAGAAAAATGTTATGCAGTTGAAGGAGCTCAGAACCAGAACAACACTGAGAAACACAAAACACCACTGTATTCTGGGACGAGTCTTCACTGGTCTAAGTTGTCCTATATTTCTGGGACCCTCATATCCAAATTCATTGTGGACAAAGACAGAGTTTCACAAGCTTGCATCACTGATATAGTCAATTCAGGCCAAAAAGGTCTTTAGTGACATTTGCACCACCCCCCTTTTCCTAGATACAATCTGCTCACATTGACCAATGGAGCTTAAATTCTGCTATTCGTATAATACAGTGACTCGTCACATTATTTTATATTAATTTATATTTTATGTGTTGAAGTTTTCCCATTGTGATATTAAATAATCATTACAGGGAGGAACACACTAAACCCCCAAGTTTTAAGTGCCAAGGGTCCCTTAAATAAAGTCATTCTCATTGTTTACGATATGATACATTTAATTGTTACTGTTTAGCTTACTTCAGCCTGAAAAAACCATTTTGCTCCATGATCACTTTGTGCAGCAACTTCTGCAGCTGTGACAGTTGTCAGCCTGGGAAGTCTGCAACCAATGCACTGCCTTCCTTAGAGCTACCAGCCCTAACTGTTTGTCAGCAAATTCATTCTACCCTAGCGACCTGCTGGTCAGAGCAGTACTGAAGCACATCGCTCTGAATGACAAATGAGGAGGAACAACAAGGGTAGAGATGTAGTTGGTGGGTACACACCAAAAAAGCGCTGCTCATTTATCATGAGATCTCCTAGTCAACTCTTCTGCAATGTATATGAAGAAATGTAACTGTGAGCTTATTTCAGTGATCAAAATTAAGTAGCATCTTGAAATGGGAATGAAGTTTCTGCTAAAATAATAAATTATGCTGAATTATCTGCGATTCCTGTGTTCTGTGCATTCACATATGGAAAACACAAATGCAAAGAAATGTCTGTTTCTGTAGAGAAAATTAAATATCTTAACTATTTTTAGAAGACATGGAAATGGAAAAAATCCCAGTAGTTTCTCTGTACATTAGTTTCTGTCTTAAATCCCCCAGTTTTAGGATTTTCAGGTAGGCCTGTTTTAGTCATCCTTTAATACGGAAAAGTGTTTTATTCTAGTCCCTGTACAGGTGTAATAAATCTGAAGTGTAGGGAAGAGAGGCTGAGAGACTGATTGATTGATTTTGCTGTATTTATCGAAACAGTCAATCTGGTACCGCAAGCACAGAGCATTAATCATATAAAGGGGCACAACTACACCCTTGCCAGATCTGAACAGGCTGAAGCAGGGACAGAACTATTCCCAGTCCTTCCAGTGTAATGAATGTCACTATTGGAAAACTTGATCCTTGCTAACTCTGCTAGGGATGTTCCCTCTGTGCCTTGGAACCAATCGCTCACCAGTTTTAAGAAGTGTCCCAAAATACGGGATCATGTTATAAACTTGATGGCAGGGCATCTTTCCTTCCTAAACCATTTTTTAGAGAGGTCTACCCGGATTTGAAATGTGCTAAATTGCATGTTAACTGGAATGAAGGCTGCTGAGGTCAAACTCAGACTTCTGGGAAGTTCTCCAACAGCAGGTCCAAATACGTATGAAGGACTGGATCTCACCATCACGTAAGCTTCCCTTCTTCCTTTTGTCAGAAAGGCTATTCCACATTCTTCCTGTTTCCCCAGAAAAATATGTAAAAGCTTCTGATCACCCACAGAGTGCTCTACTGGAATGCAGCAAAAAAGCATCCCAACCTTTAGGACCGTAACTGAAGAATATTCCTCGTTTAAACTAAGGGATGTGACTTCAGATATATTGGTGGCTGTACTAGCAATGGAAGTATTGCAGAAATAAACTAATCTTTCAGATAGTCATGACTGCATGCAGCAGACCAAAACTGTCATCTTAAACTCTACCCAAAAATCGTCTTGATGGCAGTACATATCATGGAGCAGAGATAAAACACATTGTTCCTGTACAACATCATATTGTAAGAAAGGAACCTTATCCAACAAGAAATGCCATTTTCAAATGTTCTTACACTAAGCACCAGGGTAGCATATTATAGTAATCCATATCTGAGGCAATAAAAACATGTCATGAGCTCCACATCTTACAGGACAAGCTCCAGTTTTCATAAAGCAACACATAATTAAAAGAAACAAACTTGTCAACATTTACTACCTGAATATCCATGAAGCTGATAAAAGTGGTGGACAGACTGTATTTTTCCTTCAAGGCAACTTAACTGTAGTTGCACTCTTACCTATTTGGAAAAAATATGTCACTTCATATTCGAGTTCAGCTGTTCAGTGTAACTGGTGGCGGTAGCAGTAATGTAGCAGGAACTGAATAATAATAATGCACAGGGAAAAAGAAATTAATCTTATACAGAATTAGGGGGAGACAGAGAAACGGAAATAGATGGAGAGCTTTTGGAAAGAATATGTAATTAATTATCCAATAATATTTCTCACTATTTTACAGTACAAATAGCTGAAAAGGTTTATATTACCATACCATCAATGCTAATAAGCTTGTAAACTTGAGCACTGTAAAACATGGATTTGAATACATTAAATTCTACTTACATGTTTGACAGGATGCTAAAATCTGGCTGTACTAAATCTTGTTATGAATTCACACGTTACTGTCGGTCAGAAAACCCTGACACTAGCCTCCATTGCTAATTGTAATGGATATGGGTTATTTTAATAATAAAATGTGCATGCTCATTATTTTTCAGAGACAGCGTGTGGGAAACAATTCCAAATCTAAAAATATGGCAACAAACAAATACATTTGCATTAGGAAAATATAACAGCCCTGAAGGCCGAAGGAAACAGTTTCAGATGCATTTGAAAGAAATGGTATGTGTAACTTCCATAACTGTAAATGTGAACTGAAATATAAAAGATCAAAGATTTTAGTGCTGTGTATTGCACACAGCTACACTGAACTTTTCATCTAGTAGCTGAATGACAAGAAACCTGTTTTGAAGTCAGGTGTTCTTCCCAAAGCTTTCAAGCCAAAATTTGCACAGAACCAAAGGCTCACCTGAAAGCTGCAGTCTCAAGCTAAGCTTTCAAGGCTCCTTTCCCAAAGAGAGAAGAGAAGCAGGGAATGTTGTTTTAGCCCTGTTTGCTTACAAGATACAGGAGTTAAAAGATCAGGACTCTAAAAACAAAACCACACACTTTTCAGTTCCCATGGTAAAAATGAGAAACCTGGAAAATGTTACACGTGTGCCTGAGGATTTTCATTCTACAGCACTTGTGGTTTATGTTGTAAACGCTGTTTCACTAACGCTGTCACCTTTCTGGTGACTATGCTTTGGACTGCAGCTAGTGCAACAGATATTAGCACCTGATAGTGGAAATAGCAAACATTGATTAAGGAGGGCTTAAGGAAAAGAATCAAGGAAAGACACAATCATAGACTTGTGATTCTGCAGACAGTCTTGAGAAATCATCTAGCCAATTCACCTGTCCCAAGGCAAGATGTCACTCTCATGTCACTTCTAGCTTATGCCCACCTCGTACATTCTTAAAAATCTTTGCTGGGTGCATATTCTTCAATATTTCCAGCCTATTACTTTTAATACTGCACTGTTCCTAGAAAGTTTTTCCAAATGCTTAACCTTATATTCCTTTTCTTGTGTTTGCCAAGGACAAAAAGAAATTGTTTTTTCTCTTCCTTTTCACAGCAACCTATTACATATTTGAAAATTGTTAGCAGGTATTTTTCAGATTAAGCAATCTCATTCATTTCAGGAAATAGCTGTATGTCGTGCAACATGGTCACAACTTTCATAATTTCTGCTGCTCTCACCTGAGCTCCCTGTGGTGGGTACCTGTCTTCCTTGTGGTCCTATGGCCAAAACTGAATAGATGCTTTGTTAAAGTCTTAGCCGTTCAGCAGAGCGTACCAAGAGGATTTCATCTGTCTTACAGACTATGCATGGTTCTGTTTATATGTTCCAGTATAACACTAGTTTTGTTCACAACATCTTGATGCTAAAAGTTTCCTGGCTAATTGTCCTAGTCTTTCCCTGGCATATAATAGCTGAAGTATTTGTTACCCCATGTTTTACTTCAGGTAAGAAAGATTTATTACGTTTTGCATGGTCTTCTGCTGGAAAGCTCTCCAAGTTGCCATGAGTTCAGAGACCAAATGACATTACTAACACATTAGCTGACCCCATCCATATTACATTTGTTTGCACTTGTTCCCACACTGGAAAACTATGACCACTGTATATGGTTTAATGATTTAATGACAAACTCAGCTGACTAGAGTAGCTATTGCAGTAATATTCTTTAATAATATGGATATTTTCTGGTTGTGTGAAGAACTTCTGATAGTTCTAAATATTTTAAAAAATATTTGTTATTCAGAAATATGTAGTGATGACTTAGAACAAACAATTTGTAAATTATTAATTACCTTAAGTTTGGGGTGTGTTTTTATTCAATTACATCTCAGGTAAATGGCTCATTTGCTTGCCAATTGTCTCAAGGCAGCACTTAAACATTTCTCCTCATATCTGACTGATCTGAGAATGGTCTGGCACCCTCAGTGCAAACCTTGGAGGATGAGTGTGAGGGAACAGCCTGGGGAAGTCCCACAGTCCTTATTCCCACTGCCTCCACCAGAGGATGGAGATCCCTTCAGTGGCCTCGAAAGCAGCTGGAAGACATGGTCACACAGAACATCAGACACACATCAGCACCCACAGAGGAGAATGGGACTGTAGCCGTGCTGTACTTTTACACACCAGACTTGCCCCTGGCAGTGGCTCTTGCCTCCTGCCATGAAACAGAAGACTTGGGAGCAGACACAGCACTTTGCCAGCACACAGTCACAGCAAGTGCATGGCCTCAGCTACTGCAGACCCTGCCTCAGCCATCTCTGGAGAGTGGGATGACCAAGTATCTGGGCTACATAGAACATCCTGCATGGGAAGGAAGGATGGAGGAAAGTCAGTACCTCATGGCAATTGCTTAGCACGTCTATCAGTCACTGCCACTCCACTGAACTGGAGTGGGCACTGAAGTACTGTGGGGCTTGGTACATTTCTTCTTCTTTATTTCTTTAATTTAATCCTTTGGAGGTGTACAGTCTCCAGTTTGAGTCACATGCATTTGTTTGTACTTCTTAAATAGATGACAAAGCACCTAAAACAGAGGGATTGTAAATAAAGAGTTACAAGTACCGTGCATGAACAACATGATTCCACAAAAGCTAATAAACAAAACTAATTTTGCCAGTATACTTCATTATAAATTTAGGAAATCGGGCATTTCAAGCTGGGATTTTCACACTGAACATTTTCTGTTAAGAAATGTGTACTTTTACTCAAGATGATCGGTAAGCAGTTTAATTTAAATGGAAATAAAAAAACAAAGCCAAAAGTTCCTGTTAGAATCTGGACCTGATTTATCTCAGTGGATAACACCATCACTAGAAGAATGGACCTTTTTATTCATCTGACATACAGAAAAAAATAAATGACACTATGGGTTATAAAAATCACATTAATTTTTTTTTTTCCAAAATGTGATCTCTGCTACACTTCATGAATGAGCTCTGAAAGACTGATGGATTATGACTGATCAGATTTGCCAAACCTGGAGGTTTTCAGTGCAGGCTAAGTTTTAATACTCTAAGGTTTTATCTGTATTTGTATGCATTTCAGCACAATAAAAGCAGATCAGTGGATCAAAGCCCTTGCTGCTGAGGCTCCTACATCTGCACCACATGTGGTCCAGGGGTTTTGCTTTGGACTAAATTTAGTCTAGACTAAATATCACCACTACACATATGGTTTGAAGCTGTCCAAAGGCCCAGTCACTACTTTGGACCTTTATGACCCACCAGAGGTTGGAGCAGGCTTAGTGCATACCTCTAGCAGAGCTTCTTGTCTCCTTTCCTTCTACATGGGCTTGCCCTGGAAACAGAACAAGTGCACACTACATGGAGCTGATCAGGGGTTTCACTACGAAACCTCACTGCTCCATACCAGCTTGTTACTGGGGATGAAACCCAATCAATCGAATCTGCAACTAGGCAATTTCAATGTGTTTATTTCCAGCAATCTGAAAAAAGACACAGTAACAGCTAGATTTCCAAAGCACCTGCTCGTTCTCAAGGAATGCATGCTGCTGAAGCCTTGCTGTAAATTACATTTCTAATTTTGCTGCTAGTAAAGGCAAGGATCAGCTGGTCTGAGAGTCTGAAAGCCCTATGGCACACACTGAGGGGGAATCTTCCTGCCAGATTTACCCTGGAATTGTAAACTTCGGAAGACTGACCCAAGGTTTCCAAATGTGGGAAGGAGACTGAAAATTATGAAAACAACAGAGGTTACAAGCTCCTGACCACATACGTGAGATTATAAACTCCCAACTGCCCTAATTCACCCCGGGTGTTCCTGGGGGTCTAACCTTATTGCTAAAGGTCCAGGAGCTACAATCAAGTTGGATTTGGGGCTCATAAATTATCGAGTTTGCATCGCAAGCTGCCTCAAGGTCCTGGGTGTAGAGGGGATTTACCAGTGACCCAGTTGCAAGTCCATGGCATGACACTACAGATCTCATAGCAAAGGAGCCCTTTGTGGGAAGGAAATGTGAAAAAGACCTTGCTCTACAGGCTCTACAGCTTCGGAAAAATTGGGTTGAATGTAGGAGGTACCAATAAAGAGTATCAGGTTGCCATTTTCTAACAAACCATACCTTTCTAATTTTTAATTTTTTGTATTGTGATTCTTTATGTGCTTCTAGAATTATAGTATTAGTGAAAAAATTAATTAAACAAAAATCACAGCCAGGCTCTGCATTTAAAACTGTTACTTTGGAATATTCCTAAAAGGACCTGAATTGTCTATTCATACCATCCCTTTGCTACTTTAACTCCCCACCCGCATACAGTATGCCAAGCTGTTCCTGTGTAGTGATGTGTGCCTGCCTGTGCACTGTATGTCTATATTAATACACAGGCACATATATATAAGAAATGGCTGTGACGGCTGCAGCCAGGGAAGGGAAGTTTCATGCCTCCACAGAGCTCTGCGGGGAGGGACTGCTGAGAAATGGTGCAGAAGGTTTCCTCTGACAGTCAAGTTCAGGAACTGAAATTAGTAAACTGCCATTTATGTAGTAGCAAAATGAATTATGCAATCTGCTGTGTGGACTCAAAGTCTAATTTTAAAAGTCCAGCTTGCCTAAGAAGCCCCGTATAAAATGTTTCTTAAATGTAAGGTAGTACTAAGTGTTAGTGCATGGTTGGATATCTTGGGAGGTGTTGTCCGACACTACCTGCAGTGGCTAATCTGTCCCATAAATTGTGGGTAACAGCTGAACAAGGATCTGTTTCCCTGTTTGATAAATACTTTGGAAAAAATGAGGGTTTCTTTCTTATGCAACATCCAGAATTCTTTTGTATGAACACCACTGGGCTCCCCAACGAGGTCAGTGCCTGTGAGTGCAGGAGGTTGCTGCAGCCCTGGGGCATCATCCAGCTGCCCTGCAAGGACAAGGGCTTGTGGCTGGACCCTGCACGGCAACAGAGGATATAGAATCCTGCTCCATTCCAGGACCCTGCTCCATCCCTGTTCCCAGTGGCCAGGACAGGCACAGGGGCTCACAGGTGTTGACCCATGGCCTGAGGGTGAGGGAGGTGAAGGGACAAAGCCTCTCCCTCCCTCTTTAGGTTTGACTTTGACAAGACACTACAGAGTGCACCTGAGCGTCCCTTCTCACCAAAACTTCCACCTAGCTCAGCATTTCCCTGTAAGAAGCTCCACCTCAGTGCATCAGCATTTTTCTGACACAAAAATATTTCCCTGAAAAATTTCTGACTGGCCAGTTACTAACATGAGCATCAGTAACGAGCCTCTCCAAACCTACGGTGATTATTCTTGTGTGTATCAGCTAGAGAAAGGGGTAATTTGTACCTTGCATGGCAGTTTGTCCTCCAGACACTGAATATATGAAGCAGGACTTCAGTGGTTAGCAGAGCACCCTAGCTTGAAATTAAGGAAAGGTGACTTGTTTTAATGTGCCTCTGTGATGGGGGGGGGGGGGGGGCGGGGTTTTATGCCACCCTCATGTCATGACTCAGGCTCTTGTCCTGGGGAAAGTGCTGCACAGGTCACCCACAAGCTCCTTCCCAGGCTAGAATCAGATTCTGCACTGTAAGAAAGAAATAAAAGAAAAGAATAAATAAAATACTGTACAGTACTTGCTGTGTCAGTTGGCTCTTTTTTAACATGTAATGCCAATCTGAAATAACTAAAATATATGTCCACAGAATACAAATACATATAATCATTCCATCAGTCAATCAATTATTTTTGAGTGTATATGTGTACATGTAAATAAACAGACTATTTAACTGAGTAGCAGGCTCTGACAGAATTTTGAAAATCTGAACTAAGAAAAGTCCGCTGCAGTAAAAGTCACCAGATGCATGTGTGAGGTGCTGAAGTGAGATCAGATTCAACCATCTCTAGTCTATTTGCTCATGAATAGCAAAAGAAGGAGATTTAAATCTTCATTGTTACTTCAGTAGAGTCTAATTAACTTCCCTGCTTCCTCTGAGAAAAACAACCACCCCCAGACAAACACACACGGATAACATCACCCAATATCCTGAAGAGCTTTGGGGGATTTTCAATGATTTCAAAAGCGGGGTTGTTTCTCTCTTTCTCCGTTCTCATCCCACATCATATGTCTTAGGCAAACACTGCAGGAAAAAACCAAGCAGGATGACATTCAGAGATGTTTGCATGGCTCGCAGTTGCGAGGCACAGAAGATAACTGTCAGAGATACACAATACTGCAGCGTCTGGTGAGTCACGTTAATTCTCTGTTCCTTAAGGTGAACGCTTTTTTCAGTGGTGCACTGCTGGCTTTGCTGACAAATTCCTGACTTCATCGCTGGCTGCCACTCACTGCCTTGTCCCAGCATCTGCTGTGCCAATTGCAAGTGCATCTCCATTTAAAGTAAACCAAATTGGGAGCTCAAAATACTTCCCTGAAAGCGCAGTTTGGCATGTTTAACTGTGCAACTCTACAAACAGGCCACACTCCTCAAATCTGTTTTCTTTCTAACCTACTTTTGTGGCAGAAAATATTCACCTGAAAGTCAGTAGTGCATGAAAGCATTCGAATCAGTCTTCTGCAAGGGATTTATAGACTGTGTTTAGCATAGGGCCACTCACCAGAGAGCTTGACTTCAGGCATTGCCACTGCAATTCTTTTTCCTGCTTTCCACTGCTTCTTGTGCCCCAGTAAGAAGCAATTTTTGACTTTTCAGTAAGGAAGGCCTCACGTGTGGACTTATATTTTACAGCTGTTAAGATCCTTGGCTGCCATAGATAGAGCAGAACTACGTTAATGAGCCTAATTTTTAAAATATCACAAGTTTCATATTCCAGACCTAAAAAAATAACAATTCTGCCCATAGTGTAGTCTTAAACTTTGCTATAGAAGCAGTTCTACGAGGAGAAAAGAGCTCAGAAATCAGTTTGTTTTACGATGATTCACAAAGGTGAATCATCATAAGGTTGGGGGTTTTCTCAAATTCCACCTATTTAAATTATCTTGACCCCAATACTCAAGCCTTCGCAGTTCCAGCACGGTTTGACCATATGACTGATGTTTCGTTGTTACTCCCCTTTTACGCTGCACAGCCATTATTAAAAACCAGATGCAATCAAATGTCCAGTTCAGTAAACCTCACTTCAACACATTGGGCATGCCTTGGTACTGGTTATTCTGGTACTCTTCAAAATATATGTTTTAAGTCCCATCACATTAGGCAAGGCCTAAAAGCCTTACATGGATACATCTTGGCTGCAGAATCAATCCTTATGACTATTGCACAGAACATGGGCCTGGGCCGAAAGGACTGCACGCTGTCAGCAGGAATTGGGCACACCCAGCGTACAGCTGGTGAACTCTGTTCACAGGGAACCTGTGCTGAGATTCCCACCCATGGCAAAGCCTGTTCACTACGACTGCATCCCTCCTGCTACCTCGTTCCTGCTTTAGCATCACAGATTTTTGCCTGCTCAGTATTTCTAGTGTAATTGCACACAGAGCAAAGCTGTAAGCTGGGCAACAAGAGTGAGTTGTATTGAACCACAGTTATTTTCTAAATTTTTTTCCAAAGAGGGGTCATTTAAAAAATCCTACTTCCAGCAAAGCCCCACAAACTGTTGTAAAAGTGCAAATGAGGAGAAGGCAAATTACGATGTGGGGGTGGGAACAACAGACGGGGGAAGAATCTTGTCAGCCAGCTGCACCACCAAATTAAACAAAAAACTACACAAAGCTTCAGCCCCAGGCACTTCTCCACCTGAACTTTTCATTATGGTGGCCCTGAAGCAGCAGTCAGTGCCAACTCCCCAGCCAGGTGCTCCTAACAACATGTAGGAACACAAGCTGAGGTGCCTTGGGAATTTTCAGGCTGATCAGGAAGGTCCCAATAAGTTTCAGGCATCTCCAGGATTAGGTAATAACAGAGAGAAAGATTTTGGCTTTCTGTGACGTTAACTGGAGATAGGTGCCTAAATTATGTGGGTGGAATGGGGAGATTTGGACCTTGTTTTTTCACCAGACTCCCACTGAAATCAGTATCGAATCTTCTAGTGTTATCTCTGGAGCAGAATTACACCTTCATTTTCATGGAAGGCCATGTACCGGATGCAACATCCTCCTGATGCCAAACACCCTCTTGACTGTTTTAAAGATTCAGCTATAACTCCTAAAATTTCCTGGCAGCCTGGTCTCTTTCTCCTTTCTTTTTATTTTTTGATAGGTTTTGGTTTGGTTTGGTTTGGTTTGGTTTGGTTTGGTTTGGTTTAGTTGGTTTTGTCTGAGAGAGACCACCCTACACTTTTCTAGCACAAACAGAATTTTTTGTGATGTGGACTGACACTTAAAAAAAAAAATAAATTATCATATTGGACTCTTTTTTCCCTGCATTTTCCAGAAGGCTTTTTGTGCAGGTGTTTCTATTTGGCTGCAGATATTTTCTAATAAAATATTTTTTGAAAGGGGTTATTTCAGTTGAAGTACATATTGAAATACTGTGAGCACTGACACCCTTCCTTCCTACTGTAATCTACCTAAACTTTGCCAATGGCTTTAATGGAAATCATTGATCTCCACTTCTGACTGTGTGAGTTGACCAGCCTTTCTATGTAACTTAGTTTTTCACATGTAATAACAATGCCAAATGTGGCTTTGACATACCAGAAAAGCCTGGAGAATGGCTCTGAAGTGCTGCTCACTTTCATGAGCCCCCAAACAAGCCTGCGTGCTTGCAGCAGCCTCCACAGGGTTCTCTTGCTTGTGCATTTAATACCTCCCAATTTCTGCACTTCGGTCTGCTGGTGGGGTGGTCTCCCTGCAGAACTCTCCTCCTCCCCTACCTTCAAAGAATCGTTATTTCTTGTTAGTGGCATTTCATCTATGTTTTGAATTCTGGTATTTCTAATCCTTACCCTCGCTAGAGTCAAAGCACAGACGTGTCTGTAAAGATAAGAATTTCAAAACATGGGTTATGCAAACAGAACATTTTTGAGTGTCTAGTGTTTCCTGATTAAATGAGCTCTGAACTCTTTTGAGGACATGGGTAATTACATTGGTGGGTAAATGCTGAGTCCCTTCAACAACTTGGAGAAAGACTGGCACAGAGGAAAAGCAACAAGAATTTCTACATGAACAAATTTCTAGTAGTTGATTCTGGTCTCTATTAGCAGCAGCCAGGAAAAAAAGGATAAAAACAACTAAAAAAGTGAAGACAAGATAGTCAGTAAATTATCAACCAGCTCATGAATGTGAATCCTGTGCAACACATTGACTCACATTTTTCTTGATATCGTCAATTTTCCAGAGATCATACCTTTATGAAGGAGTAACTTTGATACGTAAAGACTAGCAGCTGCACATGTAATGAAAATCAGAAATAATTAATCATATCGTTATTGTGTACCATGTATAATGCTTGATGCATTATTTATGCAGGTAGTGATAGATTTTTAAGGCCAGAGGTGTCATTATAATTATGTAGTTTGTCCTCCTGCTTGACTCAATCAATACAATTTCACCCAGTTACTCCTCCTTTAGCACCAATGCCTGCTTGAACTGCAGTCTGTCTTTCAGAGGACTCTCCAATCTGGATGTGAAATCTCCACGTGATGGACAGTCTACCTCATCCCAACAAAAATCTCTTCCAGTTTCAGAGAAGTTTCAGATAAATCAAACAGAAATTTGTGTTGAAAAAATTCAATGGCAATTGGGTTTTTTTAAGCAATGCTGAACACTACAGTTTTACCTTGAAAAACTCTTTAAAAAAGCAACCCTAAATTCTTTCCTACATATCATTTAGAAAAAAAAACACCCAACAACCAAAAAAACAAACAACCAAAAAACAAATAAACAAAAAAAAACTTTGGCTTTTGTGACTAAGATTTTTCTTTGGAATTCATGTCTTCCTTCAAAAGAAATTAAATATTTGAAAATTCTAGTTCTAGTGATTATTAACAGAAACACAGAATCACAGAAAAATTGCTTTTGGTAGGGACCTCAGGAAGTCATCTACAACCCACTGCTGTAATTAAAGAAAAAAAGTAACAAACCAACCCCTTGTCCCATAGAATACAAATGTATTTCATGACTGAAGAAGTATTTCTTTTCATGTTTGTCTTCTAACGTGCCTCCAGATTAAGAAAGTCATGGTGGTTGTGGGATTACCTATGGAAATATAGGTTTGGAAACATTACATTAAAATGTGCACCCTTCAAGGAGGTGGATTATGGGAAATAATGGTAAATGGTCAGCTCGGTCTCTCTGTCTCATAGTTGAAGAACCAGGCTCTCCCGGAAGGCTATGCAGAACCACAGGTGATCCATATCTTCCAGAGAGCCACGGCTGACTGTCACCATAACACAGGTGCCTTAGCCTTTAGCCTCGGTTTTGATGGGATGAGTCTAATATACACCCACAACCTTTCTCCTGGAACTACAAGCATCTTGTCAGCTTGTGACCCAAGTGGAAGCTCGAGGTACAAATGAACAAGTCCCATGAGAACTCCTCCATGAGGGAAATTTTCCTGATGGCCAGGAAGTTCCGTTTTTAAATTTCAAATTTTAAATTTTAAAGTCCATTTTAAAAAATTCTTTCAAATTTCTCACCAGGCATCAGCTGAAATGTCTCTTGAATCATCTTAGATTTTAATGAGCAGTTTAAAAGCAAAAGTTTCCCCAAAAATGTTAGGATTCTGCATGCATAGTGTTTAAGCTGGTAAGGTCAAGCAATTAATGTTTTTCACGGGAGCAATGCAAGAAAGTTATCTGAGACATCTGTCTTCAATTCAGTAAAGTTATTACAAAGGATTATATCATCGAATGTATGAACATTCGTATGGTTTTCCAGCTGCATTGTGAGTAGCTTCTTTTGGTTGGCAGTGACTATAAGAACATTGCCTTGAGTGCTAAAAATGGTGTTAACTCTATACTCACAGAACTGTACATACATGTAATACCTTCTGTCCAAGTATTCCTTAAAAATAAATGGTTAAGCCTTTTCTCTTCGAGACAAATATCTCTGCTTCCGCAAGGGATAAATGAGGCATGTTAGGGTTAACTGCAAAGGGTTAGCAGTGTCTCAAGAAAACAGAGGCAGGATTCTTCTGACCAGATATCAGAGATACAGTCACCTCTTGGTGGTGAGTCATCACCTCCCAGTATACATATCTGAATTAAATCAAATTCATCACAGTCAAAAAATACCTATTTCTTTCCGTTGCTAAGATAACAAACTCAGGCACCTCCATTGTAGATATCAATGTTCAGTCAGATAAACCCCTCAGAAAAGACAGAATTGAAGTTTTCTGGATCCTTGAAAAATGCAATACTCACTGTGTCACTCTGCATTTTACAGTCAAACATTTCCTGATGGTTTCTTACATGCTTTTAAAAATTCATCCAGGTCACTTCCAATCCCCCTGGCACTCCTCCCTTCTGTGCTTCCTATGCATACCATGTAGAAGGCTCTAAGGTTTTCATCTGTTTTTTACATTTCAGCCGGCACCGCTTGAAATACTGTGTTTGCATATTTTTTTTTTCTTTCGTATTCCTTTAATGTGCTGTCTTCATGTATGACCTAGATGAGGAGCTGGGAGGCAGCAGGCTTACTTTCCTCTGCAGCTGCTCTTTGAGCAGCTCCACAATGAGATGCCAGTCATGTGCCAGCGCGCTGTAAACCCCACGCTTCTCCCCGCTCGCCGATGCGATGCTTCTGTCCTGCTACTGAGGTGACTCAAGGAACAAAAATGCCTGGCAAAAGCCTAACCTCCAATATATCCCTGTGCATTAGTATAGAGAAAAAAAAACTCTAGAATGCTGCTTACGCATTTCAAAATTCATTTTATTTACTATTGCCTCTTTTCATCCTTTGGTTTCTGAAATACTGAATTTCATGATAAGATTGAAGTTCGCCTTTCAGAAACAGTGTGTGTATGTTATTTGCTGCATCTGAAAAGCAGGTGTTCTCAAGCCAATCTGAATATTTTGAGCAAATCCTTGCTTTGAAATGCAAATGATTTGCAAGGTCTGCATAGTTTGAGATAAAGCAGTTAACAATGAATTAATCCTTGCTTTATGCAGTTCATTATCAAGACACTATGACCAGGCCAACAATGTATTTGGAACATAATAGGGTCTCGCCAAACAGGTAGAGACTCTTTATTCCAACCGAGTACTTACAGTTACAGTGAGTCTTTTTTTTTTTTTTTTTTTTTGAGGGCTGCATAAAGTAGCACAATAAGCCAAATACAATTTTTTGTGTTTGCCCCAAAACTTGGTGCGTAGATACAGCCTAGCCTTATTCCAGACCAAAGTCTCCCAGAAGGTACTAAAATATTGTCATATGGAGAGTTTCTAGTAAATTTAGTTTTAAATAGGAAAAGGATGTATTTAAGGGGAGGTGATAGTTTTATATTAAAAGGTGGTGCCAAAGCCATGCTATTTTCATGAGATATTATCCTGCTCTGAAAATTTGAGTCATTAACAATAAATGCATAAGAAATATTCTCTAAATCTGCCAAGGTTTTTCTTCTTTCATTCCACCAGGCAGTGTGTTTGGTTCAGGTTTAGTCTTCTGTGTTTAATGGGACCATGCTGATGTAGTAACTGCACTTGAGTTCCTGTGGCAGTTGGTGTGAATGATGGGAGAAACAGGCCTGAAGTGCAAAATTAGTAGTTCACCAGTATAACAACATTGTGCAATCCTCCATCTAAACAAAGATTGTGCCTTATGATTTTCTGCCATGCTGCTCCACCTCTGCTGGGACTCAGTAATGAAAGGGACAGCACTGTGCACCTTTAACACCCCTGTGTACAGAGGACACTGCACTGCTGTGGAGCAAAGCCTTATTCATAGAATCATATAATCATAGGATTATTCAGGTTGGAAAAGACCTTTGAGATCATCAAGTCCAACCATCAACCCAGGACTGCCAAGTCCACCACTAAACCATGTCCCTAAACATCACATCAATGTGGTTTCTGAACACTTCCAAGGATGGTGATTCCACCACCTCCCTGGGCAGCCTGTTCCGATGCTTGGCCACCCTTTCAATGAAGAAATTTTCCCTAATATCCCATCTAAACCTCCCCTGGCAGAACTTGAGGCTGTTTCCTCTTGTCCTGTCGCTAGTTATCTGGGAGAAAAGACCGACCCCCACCTGCCTACAGCCTTTCACGTAGTTGTAGAGAGTGATAAGGTCTCCCCTGATCGTCCTTTTCTCCTGAGTAAACAACCCGTTTCCTCATCCTCTCCCCATAAGACTTGTGCAAATCTGGGAATAACTTGCTCAGCTTGAGTCTGTGGGATGAGCTGTGACATGGAAAAAAAGGAGGTATATATTCCTAGGGAACAGATTGCAGGTGACCCTTTTGTAGTCCCACTCCCACTGGGGTTCTAGGCTTGATCTCCCTCCTCACCCTAAGCCTATCCCAAAGCTTACCTGAAGCCCTTAGCCAGGGACTCCCACCCTGGCACAGTTGCAAAATATCTCAGGGGAGAAACCTGACTGCAGGCTACACCTTCCCTTGGCAGATATTTAAAATAGAAATGCACCCATTCTCTCATCCAGATATATCCAGGTATTTAATTAACAGAGAACTAAGTCTAGATAAATGGGTGAGGGGAAATCTTTCTGAGCAGTTTGCAGGAAATGAAACATTTTTTAACTTTTTTTTTTGTTGTTAACAATAGATTGTTGTGATACCTCCCCATAACTCTGGCATAACCCTGTATGGCACCGTCACAAGTGAGGTGCTTGTTCATTAGATTCTGTTTTATATTCTACAGCTGTTTAGTCTTAGCTATTCAGTGTTCAGATGCTACGCAATTATTTACTTGAACATAGCAGTTTTCTTCCCATTAAGGCAGGGGTTTTTTTGCTCAGTATGTTTTGATGACTTATATTCATGATCTCCAGACTGCTGAAATGGAGGACTTCAGTTTTGCCTGTCTCTAATCACTGTAGTACATAATAACAGATGGCAGTATTCCTAAACTGCCTTATTCAACAAATGGTATGAGATCAGCCATCTCAATGATTTCATTATCCCAATTAATAATAATTATTATTATGAAGAATTAAGAACAAATCTTCAACATCACACAATATAAACGTTTTGACCTACATTTTCAGGATTGCTAGCAATGCTGGTTGCCTCCATTTTTGAGTCTACAGAGAACAGATTGTAAAGACTCCTGAGTTCCAGACCAAACTTAGCCACCTGTATTTGAAGATCAGGTTGCTTTAAGGTATATTATGTTACTCTAGCAAAATTTCTAGTTACTTTTTAACACATAGGCTCTCATCACATAGCTTGGCTATCGTTCAATTCAGGTATGGGTGGTTTTTTTCCTTATAGTTGCTAGAGATGAAATATAAACTGAAGCATTTCCATAACGTTTCAGAAAAGCAAACAGTCATTTTGTCCATGCTTTTATCATGAAGTACCTGAACTAGTTATGCTTAAAGTGGAAGGACTTGTTTCCCCACTGTCTCAAGACATAACCAAGCAGTGCCAGGAGAGGGAACATTTCTTCTCTGTGCTGACTTTTTCATTTTACTACCGTAATATACTGTATTGCTGACCAGAAGAGACTTTGGGGGTCCAAAGGTTTTTGGACTGCAATCAATACCAGATTTGAGGTCTTCTTCCCAGCTATGAAACCAGGATTCAATAAAAGCTGAGCTGAGACCAGGTCCCTCCTATGGCCTCTTTGGCTGGCAGAGCAATTATTCTAGTTTAAATTGCAAAGCAGTCTCCTATTCTAATATTGATACATTTTGTGAAAGACAGAGTTTGTACATTTTCTTTGTTCAGAATAACCTTTAAAATATGAAACAAAGGAATTACTTCAAAAATATTCCCATTCACGAGCCACTTCTCAAATCGTTATCTTGCTGCCTGACAGCACTAATGAGACCCAACATTCAATTTTTTTCAAGGTCTTGAAGACAGTGTTCTCATGTATACCAGAACGAAACAATCTCTTGTTTAAAAATTAATAAAGAAAAATTAACTTAACTTCTACAGGTTCTGTGTCAAAGTCCTTATCCAGCTCTCAAGAATTTCAAACCCAACCTTTTAAAATTTTATTTGAACATATTTTCAGCACTGATAGAAGAAGGAAAACAATTACAGCAATGGAGGGGAAAAAGAGTGCCCAACAACACTTCAAAAACATTTTAAATCGAGGTTTCTATCAATATTTCTTAAAGATGTTGCATATCCACGTAGCAGGCTGAGACAATTAAGAGCAGGTGAAAGGGTGGCATAACTGGCTGTAAACAGCACTCTGTGATTAAAAAATCTTGAAGTCTATTGGCCATGCTGAATGTGAAGCTGGCTGTAAGGTACTGGAAAATCTTCAGGCATAATTATTTCCTGAAGGTTTATAATTAAAGCAGTTTACCAAACGAAGGAAGTCATGGTGCTGCCACGAATGCTGCATTATACGCTAGGAAACATTCATGTTGGTCTTCTTATATACACATATAAATAAAAGGAACAGGACTACCTAAGTCATCAAATTTCAAATGAGCCATGCATGAGTAGCTTCAGATACTGTCAGTTTTGAGTGGTTTCTTTCTTCCTTCGTTTAATGAAGCCCTGGGTGTTATCTCTTTTCTCCACAGGTAGCAGACCTATGGCACTCCTCACTGAAGAGTGATGTGGATGCAAGTAGCTTACAGGATTTCAAGAGGAAACTCAACAGGTACTTGGAAGAAAGATCCATTAAGGGTAACTAAGCAGGCAAACTACAAAGGGGTCAAGACACTTCCTACATTTAAGAGTAGTCAGAAGCTAGGAGAATATTAACATGCAGATTATGTAGCCTCAGTCTTTCTTTTATTCTTGTTCTTGTTCTTGCTCTTGTTCTTACTCTTCCTCAGGCATGTTTGCAGTCATTATTATTTTGTTATAATTATTCTAATTTACAAGCTGTAAGCGATCACTTTTGTTATGTTGCCTGCAAGCCTAGAAGTACAATACATGGGTACCCATAAATAAAGACCATATTTCTTTGACTTTTGGATTAAGCCCTGCATTCTCTGAAAATCAGACACCTAATCCCTCCAGTGCAGTTGATGTTAAAGAAAGTATTTGTATAAGTAAGAATACCTGGTCCTGTAAAATCCAGCCAATGGGCAACATCACAGTCTTAATTATCCAAACATGAGATGGTTGGTTGTGTCCTCTCTCTGTCATGACAAGTTCCTATGTAGTCCAACTCTGGTCTGAGACAAAGAGGTTCATGTGGACTCACAGTGCCAAGACTAGAGTCTACTCTGTTTTCCAAGTAGCTATGATCTGAGATGCTTTGAACACATCGTACCAATCTGGCACCTCACAGGCTTCACATGCAAGATGATCCCTGGGGATAGCTGGGTACTTCTTCCAGCATTGCCTTCCTAGGAAGAAGACTGTGGCCACAAAACAACTAAGCCTTTAACTCTTTCTGTGTGTTCTGCAGGGTGCTCTTGACCAACATTTCTCTGCCCTTGCATTTAACAGCCTCTTCAAGTAGAGACAAGGTTCAAGTGCTACATCCTGGGCTTGTTTACCCTGTACATTTAGTGGTGACACTCATGAAGCTCCCTGTGGCTTCCCCAACAACATATCCACAGGAGCTCAGCAGGTATGATTGGTCAACCTTGTGAGATTTATTGTGTTTATGGAAACATTAGAACATCTTTCTGATTTCCTATACATTACAATCTACTATGGATTACTTCTACACTTTAAAAAGGAAGAGGTATTTGACTAATATGCTTCTCTTGGCAGTTTATTTCAATTCAGTAATCAACCTGACTACTGAAAGCCTCTGCCGAATTTTTCTAATTTGAATTTGCTTCACTTAAAATGTTCTATCATTGATTTTTGTTTTACGCTCCTTTCCCAGATGAAACCGCCTCTTAGGATTTATCATCTTCTTCCCATGAGGATCCGTTTGCAATGAAATCAACCCACCACTGATCCTGGCAGAACTCTGCCAGTAAGCTCTCTCTTTGATGATGGTTTGCCATAGACAGCTACCTTTTCAAATGCCAGCCAATTATGAATTCATTTACTGCATGCCTTCTTGACATAATTCAGTGCTATATTTCTTTTACCCCAGGAAGTAAAAAATCCTGACATAACTTTAAACACATTATGTCTACATAGGTTCTTTTTCAACCAAACTTGTTACCTCATCAAAAAGTTAATTCCAGGTTTTGTGACAAGACCTCTTTTCCATTAGAACATGTTGGCTGGCATTAAATATATTCCGATCCTTCAACTGTTTATTAATTGAATTCCATACAAGCCTTTCCATTTTTCTGCTCTCACTGGTATCAGAGAACAGACTAGAAGTCACCTGAGCTATCCTGCTAACTGTCTTTGATATAATACTGACGGCTTTTTGTACTTCTTATGAGAAACATTCTGGTATTTCTTCACTGAGACTCCTGCCAATTTTTCCTTCCATTTCAAGCTACTTAAACTCACTTTCTCTCTCCTAACTGCTTGGTTGAAATCTGTTCAGCAATGCAAAGCAAAATGTAGTAAAAACACATTCTATCTGACATTGCATAAAAGCCACAAGAAATTGCAAACACTGCTTGACTTGCAAGGCAAAACACAAGGTGGCAAGGTTGACCCATAATGCCAGCAAACACTAGGAAAACTCTTGGCAACACAGGCCTATTTTTTTCGACTTCATAATGAAATCTCCAAAGAGGTCAATTTGTGCTGTCTGGCTTCATCGCAAATGCTTCACACAGCTCTATCGCTAATTCTCTACATGTTCTTTCCATACTGCAAAGGATTTTCCAGGTTATGGACAGTGACCTCCATCAAATTTCCAATCCTAAAAGTAGGAAATCCATTTAGGTTTGGTCTACATGAAGAAATTGGCCATCACAGTGACTTTATTCCAGAACAATTATTCTGTTCATAATGCAGAGCAGAATAAAAATGATTTTTAGTCCAGAAGATGGTACTGCCCAGGAGCAGTAAGCGTGAGCTTCCCTGCGAGAGCAGAGGTGCCAGGAGCCTGGGCGGACAGCGAGGTCCTCTGGGTAGGATGTCACTGACTCAGGCCTCATCTTACAGCCCTCAAACAAGGTGAGCAGAACAGGGCCATAACTGTAACCCTGGTCAGCTGAGAGCCCTGTGGTGTCCAGGCAAATCTGTAGTGGCAGGACTGGTCCAAGATGAAGCTAGAAAGCCAAGTCAACAAGGCCAGGTCAAAATCAGCAAGGTACACAGCTAGGCACAACACACCTCCACCATTGCTCAGGGAAGGACCAAGCTGAGGGCTGAGCAGCTCCCGAGCCAAGGTGGAGCAGCTCCAGCCAAAGCTCCTCATAGCCCTTTCTCACACATATCTTTTTCCCAGTGTTACACAGCTCCATGGTGTCAGAGCTGACCATGCCAGAGGGGATGAGAGCGCAGGGCCTCCTGGTGGGCTCGGCACCCTGGCACATACTTGTGTGCTCTGACAGCCGTTGTGGGGTATCTTATTCTATGACAGATCATTTCAATATCAAGACAAAGTCTTGCTTAGTAGCTAGCTGACATTCTTGTCATACTTTGCTTCTGCCACTCTTTCAATGAAGATGTCTCAGTGGAGAAGATTCTTTAGCTCAGTGCCTGTAGTCTAATGCACGAAGAATTTAATGTGCTATGTCTAACTCTGGCTTGTGTAACATGTGGCTGTCACTGGAATTCAGCCGGAACAAGGAACTCTGTACCAGAGTCCTGAGCACCTCACCTAATAGTTTGCTGTAACGTATGTTACAAAGGGAAGTTTTGGTCGGGATTGTGAAATTTCACTAAATTTTCTAAATTTGTTTTCTTAAGCATTCTCAGAAGGTCTGTCTTCATGTGAAACAGAAAAAGCAACACTTAGCATGCTTCCATCAACAGTTTAAAAAGTCCTTCTTTCTTTCTCACTGGAAGAAGACTACAATTTCAGGAAGCTAATTCTCTACTGGAAAAAAAAATTGTAGCATAAAAGGATTTGTTAGAGACATATCAGAGATGTGTTCAAGCCATTGTGAGTGATCCAGGTGTCAGAATTTAACAAGTTACCACTTGTCATCTGAGCTACAATAATGGCTCATCTGCATGCTTCTCCTCCTTGCAAAATCAGTGAAACCAAAGCGGAAGTTTATGCTAATAGATTTTATTTCACAAGTGCAGCAGGCACAAGGCAAGCAGCTCACATAGAATCATGTACTGTGGATGTCTGATAAGAAATAATTTGCCAACGTGTGGTAACTGAATTACTTGTAATTGTAAGTACATATGCTATTATGTACATTTGATTTTATCAGTATATTGGAGTATTACACTTATCTCAGAATCAGTAAGGAGACTTTGAGACAACCTAATTATTCAAAAGCTTCTGAACATAAGGGTTCAAAAGTGCTTTGACATATTGTTCTTTCCAGATTCAGATTTTACTGTGGTTAAAGTTCTCATAAGCAGATGGTTCACTAACTTAAGATTCAGGGATATGTGGTAAAGTTTAGTGATCCCAAACTCAGGTAACTGCTTGAAGAAGTAGTGTTCTCTTGGGTCAAATGTAAATATTTTTAAGCAGCAGATTAGTTTCAACTCCATCAGCTTTGGATTATCTGATTTGCTGGCAGTGACTTTCTAAATGCTTTTAGTAAGAAAATACACAAACACCAACTGAAGTCCTTCAGAAAGGCTCTAAATGCATATGAATTTTCCATTTGCCTTTCCGAAAGTCCCATGGTTTTTTTCTTAAATGGACTAGATATAGGCTTGTTTGTTTACTTAGATATGTGCCAAAACCTTGAAAATTGAGTGTATCAGGGTGAGAGGTTCTAAACGCCAAAGAATCAACATTGCAGCAGGCTGCTTTCATGGTTCATGTGGGACACTTTAACAGCAGGCCATTCAGTGAAGACCAAAAATAGTTTCTGGAAAACAAATATTTTACAGTTGTTTGTAATGGGATGCTGAAGAGTCAATATCTCTGCCTCCTCATTCCATTGAGAATTCAGGTTCAGCCTGTCATGCTTAAAAACCATAATACAATTTGTCATTCCTAAACAGTACCCACTTGCATCTGCCTTTTTTCCTTTTCTTTTTTTTTTTCCTCCCTGCTTGGAAACTCTAGAGCTTGTATAATACAATAATAATGTTCCTAATGATATTGTTCCTGGCTGTAATAGATAAGTGGTGAGCTAACCACTTTAAAACAGCTGTGTTGTATCACTGACACTGCCAAATCTGATTCTAAGAGCTTAAATACATGTCTCTTTTTTGTTGCATGTATATATACATGCATATGTACATGTATACATACATATATATACATACTCACAAACATATGAGTCAACGTATAGTCAGCTGAGATACCATACTCTGTACATCTTTATCGACATATACATTACATAGGCTCACAAAATAAAAGGTATGTGTGGTGAACAGATATATTCCTTCTACACACACATAACTTTGTTAATACTGAAATAATGTTGATAAGATCATACCTCATCATCAATACAAACTCACAAATAAGTATTCACTTAAAACATTCAACACCTCATCAGTTCTCTGCTTATCCTTTTTTTTTTCTTTTCCCTTCCACTGCCTATATAGTTCACATACCTATATTAGGCTTGATCACAAAAAGTCTCAAACATTTTGCCTTTACAACTGTGAAAGATTGAAGGATGATATTTATTATTTTAATGTTATTTTTTTTTACTAATACAATCCATAGGTAATTCTCATTTTTCAAAGATATGTGCCTCTTTTCCAGGGATCAGGAGAGTAGGAGCTAAATGGTCTGTAGGAGCTAAATGGTCTGACTTTGCTTGACATGACTCTTCCACCTAGAAGAGTCTATTAACAGCACCATCTTCAACTGTACAACTACATATAAAACAGGACATCTCTGCAGAGCCACAGTTACACTGGCGAAAACTGGAACAAAGGTGTGGTTGTAACTGCATAAGTCACATCACACTAGTTTTCTTGTTTGGGCTTTGGGTTTTGTTTGCTTCTTTTTTTTAACTGTATAAGAATATATAGCTTCATAAATATGTCTGTGTCAAAGGAGTAAAGCAAAAAGAAGTGTCAGTAAAATATTAGAACTTCATACAGCTGCTTAACACATTGTTCAAATAATACCAATGATAGTATCAAAACCTCTGGCTATTTTCTTAGGAAAGGAACACCATATTCACACGAGTATGAATTTTACACTTGTTTGAGACTTCCTGGAGTCTAACACAGCCTTGAAAATGTCCTGATATCAGAAGACCTTGGGTTCTTTGGGGAAGAAATTAATACAGCTTCTCCCTCTCTTTCACTAACCAGCATATAGCACTAATTCAGCTAATAAACATCGAGCACTGATGCCTAAGCTTTGATGAATCTCGTTTCTGTTATTTCTTCATAGAAGAAGAATGCTATTTTTAAATCCCTGACATAAATCATGTATTTTTTTTTCTCCTTCTTCTGTATCACAGAAATACACTGATTTAGAACAGTGTGCATTACTCCAAGCAGTAATTTGTGGAAGCAACTCCATCCTATATTATTACCGAGACCCATGATTTCTAATCATTATGCATATGCAGTGATTAAGTGTGCCTGTTGGGAGGAAAGCATAACATAAGTTAGTATCCATGGAAAAGAAGGTTGATGGGTCTTAATAGCATAGTCTGGGTGTGCAATATGGTTCAGGTTAAGCAGACAGACCTGCTTATTCCCTTGTTGTTTACATCTTGCTCTGATGAACAGAAACCAGGAGTTAGCTGAGTTTTCTTATAAGTACTATGTTAGGTGGCAGACACACACATATACAAGCTAATGGAAAGCAGACTAGACCTAGTGGTCTAGTAATACTTCAAGGAAGATGAAGCAGTTACATCAGCCAACAGTTTTCATGTACAAAACATTAAATACACACAGACATTGTAGGCTACTCAGGACTCCGGTGAAACATCCACTTGGGATTCTGTACTATACCACGCTGAGGGAATAATGACCTTAAACAGGGATGTGTATATATATATATATATTTTTAAAAAACAAAACATTTCCTAAGCAAGTGACTTCTTGACTTAATACTTTACCGTAAATATCCTGCCTCTGAAATCTTCATTTTCCTCCTTGCATCAGCTCCCTCCCCTCCCAGCTCTCAAAACAGAGTCAGCAGCACAGGCTACAGCACATATCCAGCTGAACTTCTGCACTTCCTTTTAATAAGGACAGATATGCAGGGAACCAGAAACTGAGTAATCAGTTTACCCAGCTAAAGACAGGCACTCTCCTTGTCTGAGAAAAGCATGTTATTTGCTGAGGTAGATACGGTATGTCATCATTACTAACATTATTTCAGACAGAAATTTTTTACTTCCCTGGTGTTTCCATTTCTCACATATTTCACACAGCGAAGTCCCACGTATACAGTGTAAGCATTACACCCTACTTTGGAATATTTCTTACACATTGTGCTTATCAATATTTTCAAATTATGTAGTCTGACTTTAGTGTAAAGATCATCAGTGATGAGTCACCTTGACTTGGAAGCAGCATTTTAAACAATTTTCCGAACCCAATAATGGGAGCTGCAGGATAAATATACAAATATTTCACCACTTCCAGTAAGGATTTCATAATAGCCTCCTGTATGAATAAGTGATTAAGTCAATTTGAATTCATTAGCTGTATTTAGGCTGTCTATTTCCTTAATATTGAAAAAAACCCACATGGTATGGAAGTCTATCTTTACACCAAGAGTCAAGCCCCAGGCATTCCTTAGAGACTTTTTCTGGTATCTTGAGAAGACAGCACAGAAGGGTGTATCTGTGGCAGCAATTTGAAATTTGCACCCTCTGGCAGATCTCTTTCCATCCACCCACACTGGAATCATCATTTCCCAAAGTAGACATGCCATACTACAAAGTATGATAAAGACACAGCAGCAAGACCAACAGCAGGGGTGGGGGAAGATGAGAGAGAGAAAAAAAGAAACCCACACAACATCCTTATCCTCTGCCATTCACCAACAGAAATGTTGTCTGGGAAATTAATTGCTCAAATGCCACAAATGTTCATCGCTTGGTATTAAGGTGTGGCCTAAGCTATTTCTTATAAAAAGAACAGCAGCACAGTCTGCTCTCAGATAAGCTCATGAATATTCCATACTGGGAGGAAATTTGGGCTTGGTTTTCTCTTGGTTTATATTGAGAAAGGCCAAGCTTTAGAAGCAGGAAATTACACATAAGGGTACTATTTTTCTGTTTCAACATCCTGCCCAAGACTGAAAAGTCAAATTTTGTCTGAGTTTCTGGAGCTTAGTTTACCACCCTTTGAAAGGATAACATTATTGTCTTTGTAGACCATAAAACGGACAAAGTTTGAGATGCCCGGTTGGAGAATGCTGGAGAACTGAGAAGTTTTTTATGAAATTCCAGTGGTAGCTTACCTCTATAAAAATAAAAAAGAGCTCAAATTTTTGGAACTAAAAATTGTCTACCGTTCTATCTTAATATTCATTTGCTCTGCTTTACACTTTAAGTGTGGTCAAAGATTGTCTCAAGTAAACTATTTTCTCTCCATGATCCAAAAGTGGCAGTTTCCACCCACGAGCTAAAAAAACTTACTTATGTGGCTGGAGACATATCCTCCAGAGTTGGTTATTGTACAGGTATGTAAGAGTGATACTGAAATTTTATCTGCAAAACTGTAGCTACAGTATCTCCTCACAGGCAAAGGCCTGTGTTCATGGTATTTTCACCATAGTGCTTGCCACCCAGCTATGGAAGCAGCAATGTTTGCCAGTTTGGGTGCTGGTTTGTCCTGGCATGAAGAGCAGAGGCTGCACCGTGGCTAATTTTAAACCCACAAGGTCCATTGAGATTCTAGTATTGATTCTTCGGTGTTAGAACACTTTTCCGTCCACGGGAATCTGAAAAATAAAACTTTGAAAATACTTCCGTGCTGAATTCTCATTATCTATATGTATTTCCATCCACTTGTTTCATATAAGACAATTTGTTTCCATCACATGCATGAAAAACATAATTGCCCTCTTAGGCATGTTTATGTGCTTATTCATGACTGAAGGATGACTTTATTTAGAATTTTTATAATATTTTGCATTGTTCTATCTAATCTCCTATTGGTATCAGTCAGGGTTTTACACCACATCCTTGAAGAGAGGCACAGAAATAATCCCAGTTTAAAATGTCTGATAACTGATCACTGTGGTTGTCCGTGCTTATAACTTCAGGGAAAAAAATAATGATTTGTCATGGGCACAGAGGCCACATTTCTTTTGATTCAAGAGTCTTTCAGTGACTGAAACGTGCAACTATTGCTGTCAGTATGGCACACTAATTCAAGCAGTATGTATGCTCTTCTGTTGACCCTTACTCTGAGATAGCCTATTAATATTTTTTCCGGAGTTCCCATCAGGCCCTTGCAATGTGGTGGGTGGACAGCAGGTGGGCAGCGGTAGGGCATGTTGGAACGCAGCCTCCATCTCCAAAGCCCACACCAGCCCCACCCAGCCCAGCGCAGCCCAGCGCAGCCCGCTGAGGCAAAGCAAAGCAGGAGCCACCCAGGCAGCACCGGGCAGCAGCGCAGAGATGCCATGGTCCCCTTCCCACACTGCTGCTACAGCTGTCCTCGCTGCTTCTAGGAAGCTGAGCTCATTTCTCTAGGTGCATCGAGGATGCTTTTGTACTAAATGAGTGAGACCATAGGAGCCGAGAAGCTATAGGTTAATATTTCAATATAGGCTGAAGAGTTTACTCTCCTTAAGCTTCCCTCTTCCTTTTTCTATCCCAGAGAAAGGTGGTTACATGGATCAAATCCTAGCTGAGTTTTGTGTGGTTGTGGAGGTTCTTTACTCAAGCTGAATAGTAGAGTCAAAATGCACCTCTGAAAAGCTGAGGAACTGAGTGCCCTTAAGGCCTGGGTGCTCAACAGGGCAGTATAGCAGAATGTTCGTAGTTTAGGCTAACGATGTCATTCTGGGTCACTAAAATGGGGTTTCTAAAAATAATGAGAGAAGACACAGTGAGACAGTGTCATGCTGCTTGTTACTCTAGCCAGCTTACCAAGCTTTTGTACTTAAAAGTAATATTTTCACAATACCTTGAGTTAGTGTGTTACCATGCCAAAGCAGAGGAGTTCAGAGTGGCTGACAGCATTTCTGATTCAAGCTCTCGCTTTGGCTCAGCATAGCTGTGAAGATGAAATCTCACTTTTCCGAAGAGCTGTAGCCCATTACAGCACATTGGGAATGCCTGCCAGTCGCTACCCTTGGCTAGGGGCATGTGTTACAAATGTTCTTGTATGTGACTTACAGTAGGGCTGTACAGAGGAGGGGAGTACAGTACGGATGTGCAGAGGATCACTGAACGTGCTCTCTCTACTGGATTCTTCTTTTGTGGGCATTGCCTTTTTTTCCAATGTTTTCACTAATGAGGGAGGGAGAAGGACAAGAAGGTCCTGATCTGACATCTGGAGCCTTGCTTTATACTCCTACCCAATAAACAGGGTATGTGCTTTAGGTGACATAACATTAAAAGCCAAACAAAAGACGCCAGAGAGAGGGAGGAGGGAGGGCAAACTTTTAATATGAGCAAATACTATCATTTATTTCCCTGTATTTATGTCATCATTGTATCATTATTGCAAATTAGTAATGGTCAGGATATCTTTCCTGAGGCCTCTAATGATTGTTTTATGCAGGTATGGAAACTAGCTGATGCAGACGATGAAACTTTCTCCTTGACTACTTCTGTTTGCAAGACTCACGACCACAGATATATTTCAACTCAATGGCTTCCACCAGAGATGCTGTAGGATGGGTAGGCTCCGGACTAGGAGGGAGAGCCCCAGCTGGTCAGCCAAGCTCCCAGCTGGCTGGCTGTGTGATCTTGGGAAAGGCACTCCACATCTGGTTTTTCCCCCCATTTCCTTTGCTTATCTAAGCACTAGTCTCACTGTATGTAACAGGGTACCTCCCGTTTGGCCTCTAGCTTTTGCAACAGAACAAACTTCAGCTTCCCCTCCCCAGCCCCTTGTTTTCATTTTTACCTTTGTTTTCCTGTTTAGGAAAATGTGTCTCCCTGATCCCCAAGGGTGCCCGTTTCCAGCTGGACACTTATGTGGTGCTTGTCAGTGGACAGGGTAAAGAATTACATGTAAACCCGGTACAAAGTCAGGCACCCTGGAATGCAGTCCTACCTGGAAGCTCCAGATGACATCGGGCAACACCACCAGTGGTGGGCCTGCTGGAGCAGGGTACCATGTGGCTTGTGCAAAGGCTCAGGCATAAAGGGATTCCCTGCAAAGCCATTGCAGACCTCTCACATCCATCATTTCACTGTGTGCAAGTCCAGAGGGATGTACTCTAACCTCTACTCTGAAGCCACTGAGTTTCATCCTCTTATCCCTATCTACTTGAGCCTGAGAACTTGAATAAGATGAAAGCATTTCAGAGGAACTAGACAGACTAGAGTTTCCATTAATGCCTTGTATCCTTGCAATAACAAGGAATCCATTAGAGAGCCTGTAGAAAATACATATGCCAGTCCTCACTCCTCAACATTTCCCACTGGCTGCGCAATTTCTTTCAGAAGCTGGATTAATGTGTCCCTGTTTTACAACAGTATTTAAACTAATGGTGAATTCACTATCTTCATGTGAAGCAACAGCATGTTCTGATCTTTAATTACTCTCTCTGTTAAGAAATTGCTTCTTATTTCAAGATTGAATTTGTTTAACTTCAACTTCCAATCACTGGAAAGCTTCTGACTTACAAAAGGAACAGCTTCCAGACACTGGCTGAAAGTTGAGGTTAGATAAATATACATATGTCAGTAAGGCTGAAATGCCCTTGCCTAATTATTTTCAGTTTCCAAGCATAAGTACATATACACTGTGATCAAGTTACTTTTCATCCTTCTCTTCATCTAGCTGAACAGGTTGAGGTTATTTAGCCTCTTATTTTCCAGTCTCTAATTTATTTGCCCATCTGTTGCCGAATTCATTATAGTATTTCCAGTGGACATTGTATTTCAGTACTGATGTGATGCAGTAGCTATAACTCTAAGCGTAATGAGCTATTTACATAAAATCATGATGCATTATTGTAATTGCTGATACCTAGACAACATCAACTTTTAGGTCAGTGATTAGCTTTTAAATGTTTGTAAATACCTAAATGTTTTAAAATATACTCCCTATGCCTTATCTTGTGCTTCACTGTTCTCTCAGCAAGAGACAGGACTGAGTTTGGAGGAAGACTTTTAGTTCTTGAGCCTTGAAAGTCTTCTACCAAGGGGTGACTTTTATTTTACTTTCTGTTAAAAAGATTTTTTTTAAGGCTATATACTGTTTGTATTGAGACTGATTTCAAGAAGAATCTTATTACTGAAGTGAGTGTGTGCCACATAGTTTGGAAAATAAAATGGCCTTTTCATGGCTGTTGAAATGACGTACCTAAATGTAACTCTTGACAAACTGTTGAATACCCTCTTTTATGTGGCACACTCTTATAAATAAGTTCAATTTCTGGTTCTTTTTTTCTGTAATGGATGATTAATTCAATTACAGGTAGGCATCACCAAAAGATTGCTAGAAGTGATGTTAGCTACACAGTGAGTTTTTGTACCAGCTTTTGGTTTCTAAGGTATTTGGCTTTTTTCTGATTTATAGTAGAAATGCTGTAAATGAAGAATTTTACGAGTTAAAGTATTAATATCCATACCCTAATTCATTAGAGGTGAAAGCAAATACAGAAATTAAAGGAAAAGTGGAAATATAGTCCCAAATGTATTATAAAGTCTAAAAACTGGGCATAAAAGATTAATTTGGCAAAGCTCAGTGAATATTTTCAATGAACACTGTGCATTTACTGCCCTTCTACACCTTATTCTCATTACTTAGTGCATGCAACAATTCTGCTAAAACAATGTAAGAGAAACAATACCAGTCACTCTATAGGGAAAAAGAAAAAAATCCAGGTGGCCTTTGTTACCTTAATTCCACACTATGGAATATTTAATTATGTAATCCCACCCCTGGAAGATTTCAAAACCTTTAGTTGCACTGGTTTAAAAGTAGAACTGGACTCTAGTTCAGACCTCCACCCACAGAACTGGGCTACTTTTCTTATCTCCTGGGTAATTTACTATTTATTAGTAGCATCATTTTTTCATGAACTAAAGACCCTGTTCTGCTCAGCACAGACCATACTGAGTGGAAATTCGGCAGAAGACTCACTTCACTTTTTTTGGTTTTTTTTCTCTGAATTCCCTCTGCATTCCTTTTCCTGTGTAATTTCTCCTCTTTTAAGTAAATGACAGTCTTGGGTTGGATTCTCTACACCTATCTTTAGCTGTCTAAAAATTAGTCTCCTAGTCTAAGCTTGATGTCTAAACTTCTTACAACATTATTGTTAGATGATTAAAACTAGTTTTCAGCTAAGGGAGAAAATACCCAACCCTTCAAAGCCACCAGCAGAATCTTTTGGAATTGAGGAGTATCTTCAAGGGGGTCTTCTCTTGGTCTCCATTACTGAGATGATCCTCTAAGAGGTGGTCAGATCCCTGCACAAAATACCTAGTGACCTGAGAACCGGAAACACCAAAATCTATTCAGAAATAACAAAGGAAAAATGCAGTAGCAGGGAGGTAAACTTGTAGTGTAAACGCTTAACAGTTCTGCACAGCACAAAACGCCACGTTTCTGATGCAATGTGAGCATGTCTATGAACAGGCAACTCTCCAGCATGTGCTCTGCAGACTATTTGCGGTAGTATTTGCTGTGTGAAATGAAGATGAATCATGGCAATGAGTGAATTTATGTATGTTGCTGCTTAAAGGATAGGGCACCTTGAATGTGTTGCTACGTACAAAGTCCATCAAGTAGTTAAATCATTTTCTTCCCCTTATTTAGTGCCTCTTACACACAAGAGAGCTCTTGCTCCTTCACCTTATTCCCATACAGAACTTATTATGCACACATAGGCCCCTCATTCACTCCATATGCTCCATAGTGCTTTCCAAGAGAATTATAATAATGTGGTTCCAACTATCATGCCAGTATAATTAACCCCTGGTCTTTTTACTGTATTTTGATACACTTGAAATATTACCTACACTTCAAATCTCTGTGCATTAAACAGGCCCTTCCTACAAGCATTTTTCCTTTCACTTTCTCTAGTTCATTTCAAAATAATCACCAACTTATCAATGTACTCAATTTGCAGAGTTAATGGAATCTCCAAGGACTCTTGAGGATCATCCCTTTCATTATTTTTCATCAAATAAATAAATCAAGGCGAGACATCAGAACATCCTAGCACCTGCCCAGTGTGCCCATGCTGGGGAAGAGGGAGGGAATAAGCTTCTCCTAACACAGCTCCACAGTTCAAGAGGCTCCTCACTGGGTTTCTGGACACCGCTGCTCATAAATCTCCTGAAGCTGAATTTCCTGCTGCTGCTTGCAGTCTGCTCTTTTCTCTGATAATGCACTTGCAGAGTGCCGTGCTCCCTGCCCCCTTCACAGGCGGGTCTGGGGGTCCTTCCCACCTTTCACTGCCGAGGACTTTAGCAATGCAAAAGATGAATGCTGATTTCTCTTGGTCTGCTCAGCTTTTGCTTACATTTTCACCTCGTTCAGTCCTGTACCTTGGTAAATTGTGCATCTGCTGGAAGGGCAGTCAACGGTGCATGCTGTTGGCATCTCTCCAGGTGGCAGCTTGATGCCCACCACCAAGCAGTGGTAAGAAAAACAATAGCTCTTTTAATTGCACTAAATAAAGGATCTCTGCTAAGTGTGGACTTGCTGTATTAAGACCTCATTCTTTGTTACCACTTTTTCAGCTAGGCTTCTGTGCTGATAAAATTGTGTAGTGTAACACAACGGTCCCCATATAGTGATTAGCAAAAATAGAAAAATAAAATAATATTTAAAAATAAAAAATAAATAAACATACCTGACTAGAGAAAAATAAAGGCGAAAAATAAGGAAAATCCAGTTTAATAACTGCATTCATTAATTAAAGTAATAAATATTTAATTTCTTTAAGTGAACAAGAATTATGCTAGATTTCTTTATTCCAGTTGAGACAGCATTTAAAACCACCAGTGCAAATGAGGATTTTAATAAACTGATGTACAAGTAACACACTTCCTGCCCTCAATTTCTCCTTTTAATTTGAAACATTACACAGCGAGTGTATGTGACAGTGAGAGGGACAGGGGAAAGAGGAAATACATGCAACTTATTGAATGAGTTACAACTTGATGGCTCTTAGCTATTAAATAATTTTCACTGGAATGAATGGTATTGATTATTGACTTGGAATAATTCAGAGTAATTATGAAATATAAGTAGAAAAGAGAGCAAGCATTTTGGTGCTGCTTTTCTAAGATTGGCTCTTGGATATTATCTCATTGCTTTAGACACCATCAAGGAAAATTAAAGCATCCTGGTCCTTAGAGCTCTGGAAGAAGGATGAGGTTGCCCTTTTGGTCTGACGACACTCTTAAAGAAGGAGATAAAAGGTTCTCCAATATCATCCGTTATTTTGTTTTGTAAGGCTGGTTTGCTGGTTTCTTGATAATAACACATTGAAAACAACCTTTTGAATATAGAATCCTTTCTGGGAAAAGTTTAATTTTTCTATTTTTTTTTTGAAGGCAAAACTGTAAAACAAAATGCTTTGCTTTTGAAGGCTTTCATTTTTATAAGTTGCCTGCTTTTCTCCTTTCATGACGTGCCATTTATCTTCTGCCCTTTATTTTTGAGGCCAAATGGAAAAGATGAAAAAGCAGATAAAGAATAAATTGGCAAAAAGATTTAGAAAGGGAAATTTTGAAAGACAAATATGTAAAGAGAGGCAGGTTTACAATTACTAGGTGGAAGGTTGTTCCATTGTTTGTGCCCGTACTGGGTGTTGGTGTCCAGCTGCAGGAGGAGCTCCATGGCAGATATTTCCCTGTGGCCCATGGAGGAGCGTGGTGGAGCAGATATCCGCACTACAGACCACAGAGGGCCTCATGACACTGCAGGTGGATGTGCCCCAAAGGAAGCTACAGCCCATGGAAAGCCCACACAGGAGCAGGTTTTTCCTGAAGGACTGCAGCCCACTGAGAATGCCTGCACAGGAGCAGGGGGAAGGTGGGAGAGGGAAGGAGCATCAGAGAGGAAGCGCTGTGTGCTGACTGTAACCCCTCCATCCACCCTGTGCCCTCAGGGAAGGGAGAGGAGTCTGGGCTTGAACCTGAGAAAATGGGGAGGAAAGGTGCTGGTTTAATTCTTGCCTTTGTTTCTCGATACCTGAACCTATTTTAATTGGCAATAAATTACTTTTCCCCAAGCTGAGTCTCATTTGCTCATGATGGCCATTTTTAAGTGATCCCCCTGTCTCTACCTCGACTGAAGGGCTTTCTCATCCTGTTTTCTTCTCCTCTCCTGTTGAGGAGAGGGAGTGACAGAGTGGCTGGAATGGTGTCTGGCCCTTGGTCAAGGCTAACCCACCATACTCCATTTTTTTAAGCAGTTTTCTTACTGAGTTTATATGTAAGACCATCATGTGTGACAGGGAGGTGCCTGGTGCATCAGCATAGACGCTGGTTTTTATGCCTCCCTTTTCATCCAGTCTTTTAATCTGCTCCAAGACTTCCTGGGCCCTGCTTGTTTAGTATTTAGAGATAAATCCACAAAAGGGCATAGATATCTCAGGGCTCAGAACTGCCACTAAATTCTCAGTCGTAAGTAAGATGTTGGTTTTCCTACAATGCAAGGAAAGACTTAGCTTCTGGCAAACAGGAGTCACTGCAATGACATGATGAATGGGGACACATCCAATCCTAGATAACAAATCATACCAAAAAGGATATGTCTTAAAATCTCACACACAGTGGGACTGACCTGCCCAGACTTTAAATAAACAAACGTTAACAACATCTTCCCTGAGAAGGCCATCTATACTCTCTTTCTGTATCCGAAGGAGCGCAACTGGCATCTGTCAAAGACAATCCATACCACCTATTCCAATCATGTTTTACTCCCTCCACTAACCATTGAGAAAGCCCAGATGAACAAGCTTAGATTTGATGCCTGACTGCAAAAATAAGGTCGGAAGAATCCCAGCCCCACAGCTGTAAATATGCAATATGCTTAAATATGCAATAGGCTGCTTAGGGAAGACAGACAGTCTTTGAAGCTACGTCCAAAATCAGAAATACTGGCACTGGGGTGGGGACCTCTTAAGTGTGAAGTACCTGGAAACTACTGACACAGATGGGCCAAGAAAGTAACACAAGGGTACCCTGGATTCCCCCCTGCGTGCTGATGGTCAGGGCACAGTGGCAGTCAGATGTGAGGTTACCTTTCCACCTATGCCTAGCCAAAAGACTTTTCCTTCAAAGTTGTCTTTTGTCTCACAGACATGTCTATGTTTCATTACCCATAATGCAGTTTATTCTAGTCTACATCTGATGGAAACCCAAACTTCAGCTGCCACAAAACGCAGCCTCATCCCCATGCAGGGGAGTCCCTTTATGGTATGGCTCCCTGCTCTTCTCGCCAATCTTTAGGTGCAGTGAAAAGTGTTGGCTTTTAATTTGTAAATCCTTACAAAGCTTGATTCCTGACTTTTTGTCCCTTCAGAGCTACAAATGAAAGCAAGTAAGGGACCATTGCCAAAATACTGTAATGCAATTGGATCCAGCGTTTAGCAAACGAGCTAATGGCCTCAAGTCTAGGCTTGTTTTTGGAACCTGCCAGTGGTTCCTCTGAACAAGAAATCATACTAAGTTCCTACTATATGGTAGTGTAAACAGGCCCTTAGAAACTTCAGGCCAAGTCCTCAACTGGCAACATCAGCAAAGCACGGCTGAGCTCTCCGTTCAATGCAGACGAGATCCTCTACTAATATCTCTCAAATTTAATTTTTTTTTTCCTCCCTTGAAATTTCTGTCATGACTCCAATAGCAACACGTTCACTGAAACTTACAGTTCTCCAGCATCTGATACCAGCTGTCAGGCTGTGTTTCATCAGACTGAACTCTTTGTCCAAGTGCTACCAGCTGGCGTTGCTTCAGCCATCTGGGATCGCAGTACTCTAACCTACGGACTAACGCAGCTCCAACAGTGTCAGGGCTCCCAATCCTTTCCACCAACAGAATTTATTATGAAAGTGAAGCAAAGCAAAAGCCGCTGCCCCTAATCAAAGCTTTAATCTTTCTGGTGCTCACAACCTCCAAGCGTCCACTCCTATCAGAAGGTATTCAATGCTTTGCAGCTCTCACATGCTGATTGCTAACTGTTGGAATCATTTTGATCCCCAGACTCTGTATGTTGGGAAACACACCGTGCAATGTACTCTGAGGATAGTACAGCAAGGTTTCTTCTTTCTCCTGCCTCCCCTCCCCCCTTTTTTTGTGTGTGGCTTCTTATGTAATTCAGTGTTATCCATCACTTCCCAGTCTGCACCCTGCAAACTTTCACAAACTTTCTACTTCTTCCTCCCACTTCTGCCTCACTTGCATTATTTATACGTCACACTCCTTCTCAAGCTTTATTTTATGCAACCACCAATTGCACTATAATTATATTAGAAGGCTCCAAAAGCAGAAACATTGAAAAGCAGTATTTAAAATTACCATGGGGTAGGGGGTGGGGGGGAACTCCTCCTTTGATTCAATATGTTTTGGACATCTGGCAATACGAAGGACCTTCCCTTCCCCACCAAATTTTGATTCTTTATTTGATCTCATTAGTTAAATTCCTCTCGGTAATCTTATTATTGTTATTGGCTGCCAGTAATATAATTGGCACTGTAGAAGAGCCTGGGAATTGCCATACTGGATCAAACCAGTGATCCATCTCTCCTAGTACCCTATCTCCAAGAGTGGTCAGTACCAGCTGCTTCAGACAAAGAAACACTACAGCTGGCAGTTTGGAGATAATCTGCCTGGAAGCTAAGTTTCCCTTGTTTAACGTTACAGGCTGGCTTATGCCCTGAAGCCTGGAGATTTATATCCTTCCCAGAACACTTGCTTATGAAGTCAGGTACTGTCCTTGCCTCATAAACTTACGGATTGGGATAAAAACTGAAAAAGCAAGAAAGGAATACAAACGTTTAGGTCAGTGAGGCAACAGCTCAGTAATCATTGTCCCCCATGCTGTAAACTTTCCCAAGGCTACACAGCGTGCTGGTAGCGGGGCTTGGAATAAAACTTGGGAACTCCTGGATCCTCACCCTGAGCTTGTCTTAAGTAGATGATGTTACATCTCAAAGCAGTAAAGATGTGGTAAATGTTAATTTTGTAGGGCTGACCACTTACCCAATCTTTTTTTTTCTTTCTTCCCAGAGTACTTTGCAGAGGTCAGTACGTTCCTGAATAAGTACCTATGCTTTTATCCAAGAATACTAAACTCCTAAAAAATTATAGAAGATGTTAATTTTGGTAGTAATAAATCCAAACTGTAGGATTTGTTTGTTAAAATCTATGTTAACTTTGGCCTCGAACAGTATAGGAGGCCAGCTTTCCTAGTAGCAGTTGCTTTGGATATTTAGGGAAACTCCTGATTTCCACACAACTACCAGAAAGCTATAAATAATAGATCTCCTATACATCTCATACAACCTAAGAAAAGATTTTTGTTGCATATTTTTTACTTAAAAACTCACATAAGCCTTTTTTAGCTATAATTTTTGGCTGAAAAACATCTATTAAAACAGAGTTAGCAAAATTACCTTTCTCCGGCTAACACAATGAAAATACATGTATTTGAACTTCAGTAGTTCAGTTTTAAAACTAGCGATCTTATTGTCAAAACAATTTCCAGTGTCATTGGTGTCTGATCACGGGAAGAACAGGGCCTTATTCTTATTCACTGTACACTTACAGCGCCTCCCTATTCAATACCTCTTCCCATACTAGATTCCATTTATTTTTCAGAATTAAATGCTACTGCATTTATGCTCCTGTTACATACATTTAATGGTATATACATTGCCTTTTGGTAAATAACATATATTAAATAGCCATTCATTTCGAATATATAAAAGACCTCATCATTGTTATGGTATATAAATACAGGATGCATTCATTGCCTTTCTCAACCTCTTCTATTCTGCACCAGCGTGTCCTGTAAATTAAGGGCATGTTCAATTAAACACATTTTCTAGCTTTTATGAGGTGGAAGATGCAGAAATCAATTCAGTATCAAGCTGGCTGATTCAGCAAGAAATCAGCCAGCCTGCAGGAGTCCCTTTTTAAATATTTTCCTCTCTAATAAGGTAACAAGCCAGAGAAAGGTACAAAACAGACAGGGAGGTAGGGAGAGCTTATATGCGGATTAGCTGCTCTGCTCCTGCAGGCTGCAACTCTTGATTTGATGCAATTTTTATCTTGCATCCATGGTTGCCTAGTTAATTTGTCATTAACATACCCTATGTGCTCAGTACTATTCATACGTTGCACCAAGGCCTTTAAATTTTCTATGTTCCACAATGGAAAGTGCATTCAATTTTATTCAGTCCTTTTCAGCTTATGGTTCCATTTGCATGAGGCTTCATTCTCTACAGTTCATCTGCCACTTTGGAAAACAAGCACTGCTAATTTTTAAGAACCGATATATCAAAAAAAAGAAAAAGTGGATATGAGAATAGAGAAAAAATATTTCTGGAGATCATTCTGACAGTCCAAGAATTCAGTGTATTTTTTCTGGTTTCCTCTTTTCATCCTCCATGCACGCTATGTCCAGAAAAGAAGGATTACTACAAGCAATAAAAATTATGTAATGTTAAAACACTTAGAGTGAAAGAGAATAAACGTTACTATATCACTGAAAGCATGACAGCTAGAGGGTTTTATTTAGTACAGTCTTGTTTACACCAATATGTTTTGCTGGTTAAAAGGAATTATTTATTCCTTTTTTTGCAACATTTGTTTCCTTACTCAGTAAGGTGAGCTCCTGGCATCCATCTTGTTAGCCTGCTTTTCATTAGAGTCTTCTCTTCTTATTTTATTTGAAATAAAAATAACACAACAGTTAAACATAGAAGACAAAATTTAGTCAATTTTGTGTTTTCCTTTTGATTTAGTGAAGCAGGGGTGTCTGTATTACATCTAGCACTGCCATTAAAATTTAACAGAGCCTCAAATGAAAGAGATCCATTTTCTGGCTTTTGATTCATTTCTCATTTGCCTAAAAAGTTACAAGCCTTCGCAGAAGCTGTAAATCTGACTAGAAGTGGTACTACATTTTTTTCTCTTTTAGTCCCTGCAATAGCCGTGCCTCCTTTCACCTAAGTGTGTGCTTCAGCCATTGTGTTTTCCTGAATTTGGAGCCATTTGGTACAGTGGTGATTTATTTCACTGACTGAGCACATGAATCCCTGCTTCAGAGGAGCACGGATGGTGCTTTGGCTCAGAGAGGAGCTTGCATAGCAAGTGGAAAAGGGGTATCACTCTGAATGATTAATTGTAGTCCTCAGAAGGGTCTCAGAACATGATCATTCTTTATAGAAAATTGGATTAAAATTTGACACTTCCACAATTTTTTTTCTTTGTAGTGAAATTTTCATTTTTCATCTGTTGGCCAAATAATTCCATATGCAGTCATCCCTAAATTAATCTTGAATTAATTTTTAAATCCACTGTCCTCTAATATATAATTCACCATAAGAAAACCCAGAGCAGTCAATCTTTCATTAGACATGGGGTGAGAAAGGGTCAGCAGACACTCCTGCAGTACTAAAAATAAAGGCACCACATCTGGTATGGAATGATGTCTGGAATTGTAATGCATATGCATCCACTTACTTGTTCTGCTGAAAACACAAACTACAGAGTGGCTGCATGTTGAAACATGAACCAGTGTAATAGGAGCTTAAACCCTGGAACAGACTGTTTGTATATGTAGTCAGTTTATTAGCAAATGTGCAGGCCTGCAGAGTACAAGAACCATCGTTTCAAGCTGATCTGTCACACATTTAACAAGCTGTTTGTAATACAGTCCATTTCAAGCATAAGAGAAAAATCTTTCCCACAGGTATAAGAAATATATGATACTTTTAGCATATGGTGAGCTCTGGTTTTACAGGTATCCTACATTGGAAACTGCTGTAACACTGGGTTAATTTTTTGTTTGTTTCTAAAAATCTTCCTTTCTTTTGTTGAACACGTTACAATAAAGCGTGTTATAGTGCATGTTAAAAATGAGATTCTGCACAAGATGTGTTTCTAATGTCAGGCACAACTGTGCTTACTGAGAATAAATCTAGCCCTGGTGCAAACAGCTCACGCTAAGCCTACTTTATATACCGCAGCAGGGCTGAATGGGTAGAAATCAATAGCAGAGGGGCCTCTACTGCTGGAGCACAGCTGTGCCTCTGTGCCTTTCCATCAAGGAGCAGCAAGATGCTGGGGTATCTCCCCAAAATGGTACCCACCGGCAGTAACCAGTGGGGCGGTGGTGGGGAATAAGCACCCCGCAGCACCTGTGCTGTGCCTCAGCTTCTGGCGGGATTTGCAAATACTGTGTGGGATTCAGGGATTTCGCTTGGAGGGAGCTGCCAAGGCACCCGTGCTGCCTGATCTTGCCTCCCTGCTGGAGGCTCTGTCCTGGCTCTGCCACAGCCCCGAGGCTGGGGGCTGCAGCTGCTCACCCTGCGGGCTGCTGCCATGCTCTGCCCGACCTGCCCCGGAGAGGAAAAGCACAGACTCCCAATGGTGAGGAAGACGAGGGGAGGCTGCTTCCCCCATGCTGCCCAGCCTTGCTGTGGTGCCCAGCAGATCCAGCCCTGAAGCCTGCCTCGCTGTGGGGTCCCTGCGCCAGGAGGGCAGGAGCAGCGGTGGGCAGTCTTTCCCACTGGGGGGGATGCCATGTGCTGCCCTGCAGAAGGCAGGGTGGGAAGGATGCTTCCCCCAGGACGCTTCCCCCAGCCAAGCCTCCAGCTGATGCTGCCTCGCCGCGTCGTTTTTTGGGAGGAGGGGATAGCTGGGCTCACACTGTCCCCACTCCAGCATTTCCCCCGGCAGCTGCTGGGCTCGCTTCAATGCAGCAACTTTATTGAAGCCTTTCTAGCCATCATGGACAAATGCCTAGCAAAGAGGACTGAAGTTTGCAGACCGTACCCAAGCTGGGTTATAATTCGAACCAGATTCAGTAATTGCGTTGCATTTCACCTCCAAGTCAGAAATTAAATCTAGCGCATGTCAGGTGCTAGTGATTACAGACCAGCTTCCCCAGCCGGTGCCAGCCCCTTGATGGGGTGCAAGGGAACCACAGCTGCCGCGCACCGCCCGGAGGACTTTGCTGCCCCAGGAGCAAAGGGAAACTCCTCATCCAAACTGGCAGGGCCCAGAGCTGCTTCCAGCACCAGCTGTCCCCTGTCCCCTGCCTCTCCCCCCAGCGAAATCAGTGAAATGATTTCAGCTTTAACCGCAGATTCCACAGTAACTACTGGCCCTTGTCAACAGTCTTAGAGGAGTAGCCAAAGGCTGCCCAGCATGACTGCGTCAGTGGGAATATTTCCCTATATTTGAATGGGTATTGTCTCAGACCAGGAATGAACAAGACTGTTCTGCTCCAAGTCCGTCCATGCGAGGACAGCGGGGCAGTACAGAAAGCTCCCACTCCTGACACCGCAGAGCTGCTCCTCATCTCCGGAATCACTCTGTTGGCAGACGTCCCTCTCCAAGTCCAGTCGTGCAAGGGAAAGAGATTTCTTCTTCCCGGCACCTCCCAGTTACTCTTCTCTTTCAGCCTGCCAGAGTTACTGCCCCCATAGTTTTGCTGGCAGAGCGGTTGGTTTTAGTGTTCCTTAATCCGTTTCCGACAAAATCGAAGGATTTAGCTCCCACAGCTTCCACAGGTGATCTGAGCGAGCCCAGCTGATCTCACTTCACACAAAGGGTAATCTCTACCACTTGTGTGGCTGGATCCAGAAGAGGATGTCTGCTCCCACCACAGACTCCAGATGATGCAAGTTTTGTTCCTTTGCTATGGTAATTCCAACCAGGTGAAAATAGGCAGGTACCCCAGTGAAAATTGCCAAGCAGTGGAAACATTTAGAAAAACATGTTTGCACGATGTCATGCTGAGCAATATCAACACAGATCATGTGAATTGACCCAGTAATCTGTTGCCATCCACGTGCCACAGAACTTGAGGTCTTCATACAGTTTTGATTACAAAAATGTGCATTTTCTCTCATCATGGTGATTGAATGCAGAGGCAATGGTTCTGTCTTTAGGTTTGTTTATTATTCTTTTCAGGCATAATGGAGTTTTGAACAGTAAAATTGCTTTCTGCCTTTTCATAGCTGTTTGGTTATTTGAGAGGAAAAAAAAGACACACCAGACAGTGCGGCACTGCTAAAGGGAGAGGTATAAACACAGTAAAAAGCAAGTTTAATGAGCATGTTTTAATATTTAAGGCAAAATGTGTTTTCACTTAAACTACCTGAAAATCCACAATGAATCCATTCAAGTTAGTGGCATTATTTACCATATGTTAAAGGTGGAGGACCCACTCCTGACATGTCATTCTAACTTTGTACTTTAAAAATAAGTAAATAATGGCATTGTCCTGTGCCTCTCTCATTTCTTCAATACATCTTTCATTGCTTGAAGATGCCCAGTTATGAAAATTACACTTTCCCTTAATACTGAAATCACACAATGAGTGCAATAGAATTGATTTGGGTACGCAACCTCAACAAAATGAATTGAAGCAATCTGGAAGGGAGAGCAACTGAGGCAGAGGAGATTATAAATAAAGCTGGATTTTAGGAGAGTTGCCAAGGCATGGGGAGGAGCCTGTATTCTTCAATTTGTTTATTTATATTAGTACTTACAATCTGACACTTGGGAATTTTTCTGTGCAAGTTGGCAGCTATGAAAATAACGCAGTATCTTTCATAGTGGAACCTTACTGATGGCAAAGTAAAACCATCCATATGTTTCTGAGACCCTAACACAGAAAAGGGAAAAAGTACTGGTGGTAGCAACTAAAAAGGGCAGCTCACGAGACATCTTGATCTTGCACTGAGAGCTCGGTAAACTTTGAGGGCCCATGAGAGTGGATAGGCAGAAGGCTGGAGCCATAACAAAAACTATAGTTTTTCATGGTGTCATCAGAAGGTCTCTCCTTTTTTTTATTCACATAAGTAAACAATGGCCCTTTTTTTATTTCCTTTTTTTTTTTTTCTTCTAATTGCAGAGCTCTTTGGGGATGATGAAGAGGAACACTCTGACAGGGCAATTCATCTTATCTGCCTGTATGTTTAACTTGCCCATGTCATCTTTCATTTCAGCTCTAAGTGTCAAGCAACCATTATGTAGAAGTCATAAAAAGGTCCTAGAAGGCATAACACTGCCTATTGCTAGTCTTGCTTTTATTATTTGTGCTGAAAATGTTTAAAAATACATTACACTCCGAAAATACCTGCAAGTTCTGGTTGTTAAAACAGCTGTGATTTCCACAGCATTTACCACTTTTGGCGAGGGTGCCATTCACTATGTGACTTTCTCCCAAGACTGCCATGACAAAACTGAATCCCTTTACATCACAGTCAAGACAATCAGGTATCTGAGAGTGAGGGAAAATAAAGCAGCAGCCAAATAACACGTTACTTCTTGCTTTTGCTAGTCTGTCCAGAAAGCTAGAACAGACAGTGGGGGATAAGCTAAAGGCTCTAGGTCTGGTTGAAACAATGATCATCTTGTTTTGCTTTGCCATGGCCCCATAACTGCATGGCAAATAAACAACAATGTAAGTACAGCCAATTCATTTGCTGTCTAGTTTTGATTTATGAAGGCAATAACCAAGTGAACAAGGGGATTCAAACCTTTTGGTTGCTTTTTAATTTTAGTTCCTTTCAGCTCTACTTTAAGTTTAATTTGAAATAGTTTTGAGGGGGGAAAGCCGGGGGGGGGGAGCCCTCTTACGTCTTCATAAGGAGTGTAATACCTAGCTTTTACTTTTTGCCTTGCGTGAGGAAGTATTTTTGCTTCTTGCTGTTGCTTGATTAATACATTCTTCTAAACATTACATTAATACTCTAATTTGGATCTTTACCTTTTAGATATTTAAAATATAGAAACTGAGGGGCTGACTTTTCAGACTAAGAACTCATAGCTCAAATTATAGCTTATAGGAGTTATCTGTTCTCAGTGCTTGTGTAAATCAGCCTTATGACTGATCTGTGAAGCTAACTGCAGCTCTAAAATTCAAAACTGCTGTGCCATTTTTCAAAAGAGCTTTGGTAAACCCTGAATTCCTGAAGGAGATGCTCATGCTATTTTACTGTTAACAAAAGGGCTTACCAAAAAAGAAAGAAGAAGTATTAATATTGTCCAGTCAAACTAATATCTGTGAACATAGCAGGCATGCATTGAAAGAGTACAGACTGGATTTGTCATTGCTCTCAACCTTGTGTGCTCATTTACATTACTGCAGAATTTTAAATGCTATTGAAAGATAAAGAGGAGCATTCATCATCCACCCTGTGCTAGTGTAAGCAAGCACACAAGATATAAAGCAGCAGAAAACCTGGCTCCATACATGTACATGCAGTGCTCCAAATAATGTGGTATGACGCCAACCTCAGCAAGAAGCAGGCTCCCAAAGAGCTCAGAGGAACTGAAAAGGGAGGCATAGCTACCCCTCAGAAAAGGTCTAGTGTCTGTAGCTGGTACAGGGCTCTATTAACTCCCTGAGTAGCCACAAATTCCAGTTTTATGTCAGACCAAGCTATTGGTCTGACACTGATCTGACAGTATCTGCTGCCTCACAGAGATGCCTCCAGTCAGCTGAGCACTTTACCTTCAGCTGTGGGTGCAACAACCAGTGGGGCTCAGTTCTCTCCTAGTCCAGTAGTTGAATGGGACTAGGTGATCCTACCAATAGGGGACTGTCCCCCCATACAAGGGGGTCTCAGGGCTCCTGTTCAGGGTTCAGGAGCCCTGACTTCTGTAGAAGCAAAATGCAACCAGCCAGCCATGTGCTTCAGCTCTGAGAAGCCACTTGCAAGCCTGTTCCCAAGAACTAGAAAAACCAGGCAGCGATTGTGGTGGGCTAGTAGTGTGCCTACCTTGTCAAAAAACGTGCCCGCAAAACCATGTCTCTTTGTGCCCTGCCATGATAGTAGATCCTGTTGTACTAGCTACAGCAGGCAATTTGCAAACAAGCCCATTGCAAATAACTGCTGGATAATAGCTTTAAAATTTTTTCTCTCAAATCACAATCGCAACTACGGAATGGGTAAAATATATGTGACAAAGATCTGGGTTAGAGTTACAAAGGAAAATATGCCAAACTGCAGGGACTGTGCATCAGTAAGTAAACCTAAAATCAATAGGGTTATATAAAGGTAGAATGTGGCAAATCATTGCACACCAAATCCATTTCCACAGAGGCAACTGATACAAACCTCATCCTATAAGAAAGGACATAAACCAGATCTTTGCGGAGAGCTCTTTGTGGACTCCTAGTTCTTATGCGAAACTCAATGTACAGTTCAAACTCTGTATATGCTTATTGGAGGTACAAATAAAAAATCAAAAGATTAAAATATGTACATACCCACCAGTTTTTTGCTGATAACGTTATCTATCAATGTTTTAATTTCAAACAATCAAAAATTATTATTTGGATCTCCAAAATTTCTGTGACAGCTTTAGAACGTTTTTCTTCTCTTTCAAATTTTATCAGCTTGTAGCATTTGATCACCTAGAGCATGCTTGTTCCAGCTTTTCTCTTTGACTTTGATAAACTCAGCTTATTTTTTTATAAATAGGCAGTGTAAGGTATTTATGTAGATCCCAAGTGGAAGCCCCACCTCCAAACATCACAAGACTTAGAATAAAGTAATGAAATTTGGCAAAGTTATTTTATGTACAAGATATAGATATGCAAATGTACTTAAGGTGTACTTGTTTAGGGCTGTGCGCAATATAATACAATCAGTTTTGTGCATGACCACAGGAGCCAGATTTTCATGAGGCCCCTGCTGATGCCCCGTCAAGTCAGGCTGCACAGATGATTTCTGAAAAGTGTCTCATTTAGGGCAACCTGTGACTTAGCACAGGCTCCCTCCTAATCTATTTCAGGGGCTCAGTTCCTTGCTCAACACAGACCATTAACTTACAATCATCTAGCCTATTGTTGCTATAGAAGTCAATGTATATCAACAGTTACTAGTTGTATCACCCAATCGCATAACAGTTATTTTCTGTTCTCAGCTGAATGAAATACAGGGAGACCCAAAATACCTTAGTGTGACTGATTAAAGGGAAATTGCTGTATCAATCAGTGAATTCAAGTTAGATGAATATAAGACTCAGACTAAGATTCAGATCAAAAAGAGGATCTAAGGAGCTGTGGCACTCCACTGATAACAAGCAACCCCAACAACAGCATCCGCAGCCCTGGGTGAAAGCCTTGGCTCCTAGGCAATGCCTGAGAAAAATCAGGCACCTCAAAGCAAAGATTCATAAAGCCAAATCTTAAGCACTAGAATTTGTTTTATTCCCTCAGCTTTCCAGCAGAAAATAGATGTTTCCTTTCAGGGTTCATTCCACCTTTATTACAGTTGACCATTTACTTCAAAAGAAGTGTAGGGCTCATATTTTTCTTTCACAGAGAGATCCACCATCTTATGCAGTAGTGAAGCACACTTGCAAAATGTAGGAAACCTCCATTCAGTTCTGCCCTCTGCCTGAGGAGTGTCAAACCTCCCCCTTCCAAGCTAGGGCCAAACCCATTAAAATCTGAAATCTTCTGGTGAAGACGAAAGCTCTGCTCCTCACACTGAAGCTGTCTTCATTGAGTGGTGAATTTAAAGACCAATACTGTCAGAAAATGTGCACACAAGGGAAAGTGTGAGTATCCCTAACCACAAAACTCATGGAAGCAGAGAAAGTGTGAGTCCCAGCCCATGCTTGTGAAGAAAATTATGTATTTCAGCTGATGATTAAGAAGCTCGACAAGATGGAGCCCCTGAGGGGAGTTAGGAAAAAGGACACCTATCTGCTGGATCCAGAGATGGCTTGGTGTTGGCAGAGGTGTCAAGCCAGTTACTCCTGTCAAAAAAAAGCAGCTTTCAAGGATACGCAGAAAAAGGAAATGTCAGTGGAACTTTACTGCTAACAGCATAACGGCCACTTCCACACTGATCCATTTGGTTGCTCCCAAAGACTACCCTGGCCATACCTACAGTGTACCGTATGACTTCAGTGTACTGAATAGGGGTCTTGTGGCAATAACAGGCAGCCTGCAAGCCCTTGCGGTGGCACATCAAACGCTTCCGGTACCTCTTACCTATCCTGTGACCTGCTACCACGGTGCCTTTCAGCATCCACCTTGGTTTTTCTGCAGCTTTTCTGCCAGGTTGTGAAATTGGTGGTCTGGAAAAATTTAGACAGCAATAGGTGGCTCCACTGGTACTAACCAGTATCATCACCAGCCACCTTTGAGAACAAAAACGGGTCGCAACAACCCCACGCAATGCTACAGGCTTGGGGAAGAGCGGCTGGAAAGCTGCCTGGTGGGAAAGGACCTGGGGTGCTGGCTGATGGCCAGCTGAACATGAGCCAGCAGTGTGCTCAGGTGGCCAAGGCAGCCAACAGCATCCTGGCTTGTGTCAGAAACAGTGTGGCCAGCAGGACAAGGGCAGTGATGGTCCCCCTGTACTCGGCACTGGTGAGACCGCACCTCGAATGCACCTAGTGCCTGCTAGGATTGTTTGTGTGAACTTCAGGGCTCACCGTCACTGTAAGATCAGCTCAATATTATAAAAGAAATGTAATCAAGAACACTCATTGCACATCTTGCTGATAATGAGAGGACAAGCAGCAGCCTGTCCAGTCCATTTGGCCGAGCACCCTGAGGACACGGTTCCCAGATGGAGCAGGCCATACCTGATGCTGTCTGAGCAAAGTAGGCATCTCTCAACCATCATCAGGGCCATTTTGACTTGCCAGTTTTCTACTTCATTCTCTTTTTGCATTCTTTGAACCCCTATGATGCTTATTTTCCCTATCCATCCAAAATATTTTCATATTGGGGAAAATAAAACCCCTACATCATTAGGAAACAGAAGGCTGCCCTCTCCCACTACACGTTCTGCCTTACTTCCACATTAGTTTCAGTTGTCATATCTAAATATGGTAATTATTTGAGTATTTTAACGTAAATCATGAGAGATATTTCTTGTACTTCAGCAGACAAACATAGGGAGCTAGTACTAATCTGGAAGAGCTCATTACTGCACCATCGTATTAATAAAATCTAAGATCTGAAAGCTTAATAGCCTTTTTTAATTTGCAGTTACAGCTATCATGGAACTAAAAGTACCAAATTACTGTATCAAATCTTCTAAAAGTATCAAATCTTTGTTTTTCAAAGTGGGAATCTGTGTTCAGAATAACCAAATCGTGTTGTAAGATCATATTTTAAACTTCAGAGATTATTTTCAACACTATTTACAGTGAGCCGATGGTTCAAGGTTAAATATGACTCTGAAATCACACATTTAGCCAGGATGCCTAAAACAGGCTGACCTCTCAGGTTCAGGTGCTGGGTGAAGCAATCCTTCTGAAGTCTCTGCTTCAGTGGCTTGTGTTGTCAGTAGAAAGAGGTGGAGGCCCTGGAAGGCCTCTGAAAACATAAAAATGTAAAAAATCATATTTGTTTTTTGACTTTGCTTAAACTTTGGCAGATTAGAAATCTTCAAAGTCATGCAACAAGCCCCTTTAACCAGAGAAGAATAATAGGCATTAATTTAAAAGGATTGCTTTAATAGATGCTTAGGTTTAGGTGCCAGTTAGGTCTCTCCAACTTTACAATACAGAGAAAGGGCGTCTTTCCTTGGTTATATAGTATAAGATTATTCATGTTATGGTTGGGCCTGGGTTATAGATGCTTCTGCTGAGGCTACATGATGGAAGAACTAGCTGTTCCTTTGTTTAGTGATAGCTGAAATAATGGAAAACTACTTTCCAAGGACTAAATGCAGGCAAGAACAGGTCTGTGCTCTCCAAGTGATTTAACACCGAATGAGCAAACGGTGGGACTGTGCTGAGCCCAGCTATGTATCTGTGTAGCAGAATGGCTAGAGGAAGTCAAAGAAGACCAGAGACCATCTAGGAGATGACTGTGATATGATGCTGAAAAGCAGCTATACTGGGATTTAGGGGTAATCTGCTGGTTAGAAGATATTTAGAAATTTTATTACAGAAAATGCATTCTGCTGTTTGATTCTTGCTATGTCTGAGGGCAAAGAGTCATTCTCATCATTATTTATAAATAAAAAGGAGGTCTTTTAAACAAAAGAAATGAGGGATTATTCAGCTCCATCACCAGCTTCTGATCTTGATTGATACAACTAGATCAAAATGGAATATTATCATGAAATGTAAAATGACATATTTTCATTAAAAAGAGGAAATGGAAATGTTTCGAGATGACCCCATTTTTCAGAAGTCTTAGTTTTCTATAAACTAACCAGAATTTTTTTCTCCTTATAAAAATTTCTTCCATATAGCCATATCTAGCATGTGGTCATTTTGCATTTAACTTTCTCCTTTCTCTGACAAAATGCAAGTATTGTGAAACCACATGAAATCATGACCTGGTGAATTCCCTCCTGGCATTCCTTTTCCCTTCTCTGCTTCAAATCTTCTGAGTATCTTTCTTTTATAGTTATATACATAAGTATAGTAAAAAGTATAAAGACGACCAGAAAGACAACATTATCTTTTTTTCCATGTTCACAGTAATCTGTTCTTATTGCCAGTCTGATTGCCAGGCTTGTAGTGTTAGTTCATTCCTACTTACAGAGAGGCTGAGGAGATAAGGCAAAGAAAGATACATTAACGTGAGCCTGATACATCAATACTATAATAGAAATAATAATGTATTACACTTTTACTGTGTTTTTCATTCAAGGATTAATTGTGAAAAAGACAGAGAACCTGGGTAGTGTACTTTGCTTATGAAGACCCGATTTCTATGTCACAGATTCAGGAGGTGCTTGCTAAATAACATAAATTAATGCAGGATTTCACCATATTCTGCACTGGTTCTGCTCCAGCCCTGGATCTGTGTCAGGGTCACTAACCTTCGGTGCTGTGTAAATAATTGATTTTTCACTATGGCTGTTGAATGAAAAAAAAAAAAAATCAGATCAAACCAATTGTTGTTTTCTTAACTTCCCCTTCCCCCTAAAATTGCAGTTAAGAAAAATGTTCCAGACTACCTAAAACAGAAAGGATCAAGTTTGCTTCAGAAAAGCAAAAGAAATAGTCTAAAATCATAAAGCTAAACAGAAAACAGCAGGAAAGAGAAAACAGAAAGTGCTTCCCTGTGTTAACTTCAGGATACAAAAGATTCAGGCTAAATTTTTCCATTTGCTCCTAGAGAAACTTGGATATCCATCTCCCACCCCTGAGACTGCGCTCTGCTACCTGAGCCAGCGAGGGCTGTGCAGCAGCGGGGCATTCTCAGCCTCCTTCTCTGATGCCACTACACTTAGTGTAAGCTCTTGAATGCGTGGACTGGCACCCCAGCAGCCCGCGTGGAGGTGACAGACTTTCATTTCTTATAGTTAGTACATTCTCATGGTACTTTTAATTTGTCTCAGATACCCTTTTAGTATTTTTTAAGAAGCAGAAAAGTTCCCGGGGCAGAAATTTTTGCTGTAACATGCGGCGGTTTAGAAGATGCTCCAAGCCGCAGCCAGGGAAGGAGATGACCTGAGCTCCCACCTCCTCCACGAGCCGAGCCGACACTTCCACTCCTCCTGTGAGTCAGCGGGCTGAGCTTTGGCCAGCAGGGGCCATGCTGACAGCTTGACTCGCATTCATAGGGGACAATCAAATTTTGGCTGAATTTGCTATTTTCTAAAAATGTTACACAGTGTTATTAATATGCCAAAACCATACTTGTTTTACTGACCACACAGACTAGTTCTTGCTTCACGCTTCACTGTGAGAGGTCTGGCTGCTACAGACTGAAAGCCGTGCGGTTAAGGAGCCTCAGCGGGAGAATACTGGAGTGGTGAAACTTTAAAAAAGTCCAGCAGACAATGTAGCTGCTAAACCTGCAACAGTCCAGCTCAGTAACACTGACTTTTGAGGGGAAAAATATGGCAGTTCTCCCCCTTTTCTGTATCTTTACTCAGTTTTGAAATGCACACAATAACTTTCGTTCATTGAAAATGATTAAATTAACTGCTGGCATAACTCTAATACAACCATAGTATTTACCCAAGTGATTAATTTGGTTCGCTAAGAATGGACATTAGCTGACCTGTAGGCTTCATCTAAGAATTGTATTTAATGATATATCTCTTCAAAACTGCATTGCCAATACTGAGAAAAACTTAAATATGATGGATATGCCACTGAATCCTGAATGAATTGCATTGAATTTCATCAGCTTGGACCCATTTGCATGCAGACTGGATCTGATTCCTTAATACCTATAATGCACGGATGTTCAGAACATGTGGATGCAATCCACTGTATTATAAAAAACATTTATGAACAAAGGGGAGAAACAACCTGGTCACAGTTCCAGAGAAAGTCAGCATGAGAAAAAAAAACCCTCAAGAACTAGTGACTCCTGATGCTGTACTCTGATAACTGAACCATGTCTTGGTTCAATTTCTCAGCAGGAAATCAGAGATCTTCTAAATTACTCTGTAGCTGAATGTGGAAAAAAAATAATTTGTTAATGATTCTCCTTTTTTAATATTAAAAATTTTCTTCCTGTTAAATATACTGTAGTTATTAGTTGAAACCTAAAATTAAAATAAAACGGAGAAGAAAAATATGGTTAAAACCGCATTTTCTTGGTATGAAGACAAATGATCACACACAGTTTTTGTAAACAGAGCAAGATGTGTGCAGGGCTTTCTATATGTGTTGTGCATTAGCTTGGAGCCCTTAACTCTGCAGCCATTATGCTGACAAAGCTCCCCTCATCTATAACAGGAGTTTTACCTTTCCATATGTGTGCTTAGTGTGTGCACATCTGCATCCAGTGTGAATGATTCAATGTGCTTTGGGATTCATGTCGTAAGTAGTAAATTAGATTGAAATAAGAAGCTACCCGAAAAAGAATTCAATGTAAGTGTGTATATTCACAATATGGAACAGCAGCTTTTCTTTTCAGTGCTAGGCTTATCTTCTATCTGCAACTAGTTACATTAAGGCATGAACATACATTCACATGAGATGTCTGATGCCATAAATCTCAAATTCTCTCCTTGCTTCCACTCTTGCCTCCATTGTGCTGGCTATGCTAATGAAAAGCAGGTTTTTGGTTTCATATGTACGTGCATGTGTGCAAAAGGAGGAGGGGTTTTGTCATATAGGCACTTGCACTGCTCAGCACAGAGATAGAAGCCCACTGAGGTAGAAAAAGTGTAATATATGCAATAAATCTGGATAAAATCACCAGCATGTAGATGCTTTTACTGGCCTCATAACTATTTTTATAAACACATAGAAATCAATATATCATTGAAAATAAAGCAGTGTATTGTGTTATAGTTCATGGTGTTTACAGAGAAAAGCAAGCTTTTTAACCACCTGGCAAGTATTTCAGAAAAAAAAAGATTTGAAAAAGCAAGGACAACCATTATAAAGAGAGGGGGAGGGGAAGCTGGGGACGGCTCATTTGCACATGTAAAAATGCAAATTTGATCCATGTCTTTCTTATCTAGTGGTAACAGACTTGGCTCATGGAGCACAATAGCACCTACAGTTCTATGACCAAAAATAATGAAGTTTAAAAGAATTGATTGGATTATGGAAACACTCTTATAAAGCCACGTGTTCATTAGCAGATGCCCACCACCTACCTAGGAGCTGATGACATGAAAAGCCTGAAAGTAGTATGTAACGCCTTGATTCTGGGACACATTTAGGGGCAATAAGACTCCTTGTTGTGTACCTGCTAGCTAATGCAGAAAAGTGTGGGGACTTTGACAGTAGCTACCAATTTCCTGCTTCTCCTATTACCATGTAGGTCCACAGCCTCCTTTAAAGCAAAGGTCATTCCTTTGGTTGTGCCAGATTAGTTTACTTCTGTGATAGCTGGAACCTAAATAATGTTGACATAGCTACAGAGCTGGACCTGGTAGATTTGTTTTCCCACAATGTCCATAAAACCCAAGCACGATATTAACAAATCAGATCAAATTCCTCCGAACTATCTGAAGCAGGTTTGCCTCCAAATTAGGAGGGAGTTTGCTTTGCACAAGGATTTTAAGAATTAGACTATTGCAAGTGAGGGCTGCTGAATTAGAGGCGATGGTACGTGGTCTCTCCACTGCGGATTCATCTGTCAAAACCTTTTCATTGCACAAAAAACAGTGGAGCTTTTATAAAACTGGAAAAATGTTTTTGCCTTTCCTGTCTCACAAGAAAGTGTGCTGAGGAAAGCGAGGGTTGGAAGTGAGTATAAAATCAGAATTGGGGGTGGAGATGACGGTGAGGCTATACACAGCTGTAGTTTGCTACAAAAAAAAAAAAAAAAAAAAAAAAAAAAAAAAAAAAAAAACCACAAAAAAAAACCAAAAACCAAACCAAAAGCAAGCTCTCTGCTTTTGTGCTTTTGCAGGAATAAATCTTCAGCTAGGTAGCAGAGCTGGATAAAAAAAAAAAGCATTCACAGTCTATGAACCACTTGCAAGTAATTTGCTATCCCTCTAGCCTTCCATATGAGCTGAAATCAGATACAAACCAATTACCACAAAGGCAAACATGAGTGCAGCCGCTGCAGCAGCGAGCTGCCAGGCACAGCCTCAGGCTTTGCCAGATGGACACAGTGTGACTTCGTACCTCAAAGAGGGGCTGGGAGCCTGGCCGGGCTGGGAGAGGCAATTTGTAAAGAGCACAGCATATGCCACCTGATATTCAGATCAGAGGGGTATGTATCTGTTGCAGTTTACCTGTCATTTTTGTCCATCTTTCTACCACGTGGCCCAGTAACTCCACGCTGTGGGGACTCGGCAGCGGATCAGCTGCCGTGAAACTCTTGTGCATCACATGCTTCCACATAATTATCCTCCCATGTACTCTTTTTTATACCCATTCAAGGAAACCACTCATTAGAAAAACACAGCCTGCTCCTCTGCCCGTGGCCAGCCTGCTCCACCAAGAAAGCTGTGACCATGACTTCAGTCCTTCCCCCCAGCCACCCCGGTGCTCCCCCAGCTGCAGCCTCTGCACACACGCTTCTGCACGCTCGCTGCCAGGGGGCTTGTGCTTACATTTTACCCTCGTGCCGAAGTGGGGATTCTTGCACTTGCTATGCACTGAATCATGATGAAAGATACTTTTGACCTTACAACTGCAGAAAACACGACACAGGGGTCAGCTCGTGGCTCTGTGGATAAGATGCAAATGCGCCTTGAAATCAGCGGAACTTCTCTTTGGGGATCACATCAGAAGTAGGTAATGGGGCCCACTCTGCAGTTAGCAGTGGGGCAACAGGAGATGATTTTGTTCTGTGATTAGAGTTTTGCCTTTCAAAACTTGAATAAATCCCATAGCTTTTAATGAACTTTTTTTTTCTTTCTTTTTTTTCTTCTTTGGACATTTTGGACTAAAATGTACATATTGCTAGTCCCATCTTTCAAAAGGAGCTTTCCCTGTTCCCCCAGTCAAACACCCTTCAACAAATCAAATCTCCCACATACTTGAAGATGTCTGAGGTATTTCAGTGCCGTCTTCACTTCTGAGTTTGTAGAATCGGACTGAAAGCTTAGTGTAATGAAAAAGACTGCTGAAAACTTTGCTAAACAGATGATCACATTCCTGAGTTTGTTTTACTTAGTTAGCATTTTTGCCTGCTGTGAGGTGTTTTCCTTGGATGGTTACCTACAAATACAGCACTGACCTCAGTGTGCATGAAGCAGGCCAGCGCAGACAAACAGAGCCAATTGGACATGCTCTATAAATCATCACCCACATCCTTCCAGCAGCAAAAATAAAAAGGAAAGGAGGAGGGGGTAAAACAACTGGTGAGTGTTCCACATGAGGAAATGGAGGCTATTTGGTGTCACCAGCTGGAAATACTCAGAGTGCTAAAAAGAAAGGTACTGGCATGAGCTAGCCCTGTGCTGGATAAAGCACTAACATTATAAATAAATGCTATCACCTTACAGACTTCTTGTATGGGCAAAATAATAGGCCTAAAAATTCTCTCTGCTTTAAAAGCCACCCATCTCAAAGGACAAATGCAGAAACACAATACTATGACTTATGAAATAAGACTTAAGTCCAACATACGAGGCTGTCTCTCAATGTAATTCACTCTAGTTCTTCAACGCCATGCGTCTGAGGTGATTTCTACTTTTGTGCTGGGCCAAACCTCAGGCAAGCATCTAAGTTATCTCCTCCTTTCCCCATTATCCATAGAGGAAAACTCATCATGGGATAAGGCAGGTGGAGTCCTGCTGCCCTTCTACCACATCTTCAGTCTGGATGAGCCACAGAGCAGGTTCTTAGCACACTCGGCTCACAGTTCAGCTTACATTTAGGCTAAGACACTTTGCATTACCTGATTTACGTGGGATAAATTATTTTTGTAGAAAAAAAAAGCTTGAGGAAAACCAGGATTTTTTTTCCAGTGTGACAGTTCTCTCAACCCTTTGCATCTATGCATTTGAGGAGGCACTGAATTTTGACTTTCTTGTGTACCCAGTGATTTTTCTAACTGCCAAGTTACAGCATCAAACTTCTTCTGACTCTAGTTCAGCCAAAACTTCTGGATTCTGTATAAGTGAGTATTAATTAAGGACTGAGATACTGATCTGAATTCTTAGTCTTCCTATTGGTTCATCTTCTATTTTGAGTTAAAATGTTGCTTGAAAGTATTCAGTATGACCCTTTGTAGGAAAAGATCTATCCTAAGGAACCTATCTCAGCAAGAGGAATCATAGCTGAAAATCCCAAGTGAAAACATGCATCTAATTACTTTTGGAGATCTGTCCCAAGTCTTACTCTGCTCCTTAGCATGTCCTGCTCTAGGAGTTCTTTGATCATTCTCTTTGCTAGCACTCCTTTTGCTTTGAAGAGAGAGCTTTGCTGTTTTCTACTTGGTGATAGAACACATATAATTAAGAGGTGCAACACTTAAGTCCTTTTGGCTGCATCTGCCTCAGCAAATACAATGGGCCTTTGACTGTTCTCCAGCCCCAGGGCCAGTCGCCATGCCATCATTCACATCCCTGCAGTAAAATTGTCTTGTCTGTTCCCCACCACCACCCTCATCCAAAGCAGGGAGACTGTGTCCACATTGCCCATTGAAAGCAGTCCCTGGCTTGTGCTACCCCCTGAACTGTGTCCAGGCACTGGCTGGGACTGCTAGCTGTCCATGGCCAAAACTACATCGGGACCATGCCAAAAGGTAAACTGTATGGACGACTGGGTGCCAGGGCATGGACCCATATCCTGGTTCATTTTAGTTCACTAATGTAAGCATGGTCTTTGTGGATCTAGCCTTCACAAACAGTCTCGATATGTTAGATTCAGCTTCCCTGACTTTAGAGTCTCTTAAATCGAAAGTATAATTATGCTAGGCTCCCCATGCCTAGGAAGATATTTCCAGAGAATTCAGATCTCCTTATATACACAACACACCCACTCATACACACCATGATAAACAAGTAAACAAAACCCAGCTAAACAAAAAATGTGTGATGTAACGATGGGACGAGGCAGTAAAAATATCAAGAGACATAAAAACCTACCACACAAATACACTGTTCCTGCTTCAAAAAGATGAAAAAAACCTCATGGTCTGCTTGTTTTCTGTAGGGTCGACATGCCTTCAGTGGGTAAGCATTTCTGACTCTGTTCTGGGCAGATCACCACATCATAGTTGCCAGGTGGCTCTAACCTAGAGGAAAGATTACAGACTTTTTTTCTTCATAAATCACTAGGTATAACATTCCAATGCATTCACCTCATCAGCTGGTACAAGCTGAATATAAAGCTGTCCAAAGAATTGTGGTGCAGGTCATTGGCAAACTTCTCCTAGATACACATATGAGTTGACTGGGGGGCACTTGTAAACACTGAAAATAATTCTTGTCCATCAGCAAAATGGCCAATGTCCAGAAAGTCTCTCTTAGAGCCATTTGTGCCTGTGCCTGGTTTGCCAATGACTGTCCTTGGTTTCACAAATCCATGACTACTGTCAAACTGGAGTGATTTACAGAGTGAGAACCCAACCGTACACCCACTGGCAGGGTTGCAGGGAAATGCTCTCACCAGAAGCCTCTAAGTTGATATTCTGCTGGGTTCAGCATAACAAGAAATACACTAGAGGGAAAACTGCTTTGGCTAACAATGATACAGTAACTTATTTCATAATAGAAATTATGTCTTAAATCAAAATATTTGGAAAATTTTAATTTCCAGCTTCAGAAGGAATGAGATTGCTTTGCCTTTTTAGATTTTTCTTCCAAGAGAAGTAACAAGCAGGGAACAAAACCTAAAAAAAGCCTGTGAGAAAAATACATATTTGCTGCTTTCAATCTTTTTTTTTCTTACCCAAATTGTAAGTATCATTTTCTACATAGGACTAGTTTAGGCATTTTCTGAGTAACGTACTAAAATCAGTTCCATTCATTATTTTGCTATCACAACTTCAAAATCAAAACCTTGCCTTGAAACCTGACATTTGCTATTTCAAAATCTAGCTTTTCTGGATGAATCTCTTGGATTCACTTCTGTTTTTCTCTTTCTTGAGTCATCATCTGTATATTGTTTGCACATCATGCTTGCATACTGGTACAGTGTATTCTGTTAATAACGGTAACAATTTTCCCACATAACTCCCAAAATGAAGAAAGCAGTAGCTGGTTTCACTAACCTAGCCAACAATGAAAAGTTAAAACTGCTAAATTTATTGTCACTTTTACAACAAAAGCCTGGCCAACTGGAAATATTATTATGTTTATATATGTCTAACTTTGTATACAGATTACATATATATATATAAAACTCATAAGTAAGTACAGGTAAAATTGATGTATGGTTTCAAAACTGATTAGGCATTAAACAGAAATGACAAATTATTTCAAATAAAGATAAAACTAAGAATTCAGGCATAACTATTTTATGTAAGGGATAATAAACATACGGAATAAGTTAGCAGGAAAGGCGACTGCAGCAAAGCACAGAAATGAGTTGAAGAGACACCTCTGCAGATTTTTTCTCTCTTTTCTCCTTTCTCTCTTTATTTTCATAGAGGAGGAAAGCATTAAGAAGCATAGTGAAAAAGCAGGGATGTAGGCTTAAGATATACTAAAAAAAAAAGCATGCATGTGAGGCCAGATGGCTTTTTCCTGTTCCTTAAAACATCTTATGTTCTTGACATAGGCCTCATTTTTAAACTGAACTACAGGCCAGCAAAAACAATTCTTACTAGGGAAACCATCCACATCCTTCTTGTAGACCTGATGCTTTGTTCAGCTGAATCCCTGTCTCCAGGTGAGGCAGCCCTAGCTGGCAGACTGACACATGCCCATCTTCCCCTTCCCCAGCACCTCCACTGGGCTCCTCACACAGCTCACAACCTGCACCCAAAACACAGAGCTATGCCGCATGGCAGAGTGCCTTGAAACCCTCATTGCGTGGGTGCTGTGCTGATTCCCTGAACTCCCACACTCCACTGCTCATTTATATCTCCTCTCCGTGTTGGGATTTATCAGCTTGTTCACAGATCCTCCCTGAGATGTCCCTGCTTGTGGCACCTCCCTCCCCAACAGGGTGATGTGGGGGACTTTCCAATTTTGGTGCATCACTCAGTAAACTTATTTATTGGATACAGCACCATGTGGAGCTGAAGGTTTCTGAAACTCATGAACAGAGCATCTCCTTTCTCACAGGGCTCTTCACAGTTCTTATATTGGTTAAAAATCTTGTGGCAAATCTGGAAACCGTGCAGCCGGAGCAGGTTTGCATTGCTCAGAGGGACAGGTTCTGTTGGCTAAGCCGAGGTACCAGCTATTGTTTAACACAGTCTTTTATGTTTGCTGACTCGGGTATTCCTGTAGGGATATATAAGTGAAACTTGTCACTAACTGGTCTGCTGCTATTTTACTTGCTAACATGCTATGCATGTTACAGCTGTTGACCATGGGATCAGCAATTTCCATGGCAAGAGATGTTCCCCATACACATTGGATTCCCAGCTATGAACAAGCATGTTTGGCTAAATCACATAAAAGAGTTGCAGTCTGAGTCACATTTTTTAAATAGCTGAAAGATTTTATCTTTACCACAGGAGAATTTTCACTTCTGGTAAGTTATGAATAATGATATTAAAATACACAGTGGTGTAATCCTCATCCCAGATAAGATCTTGGCCATCACATGGCTGCTTCATTCAAGTCAATCTTCATTCCTCAAGAAATCTTAAATAGACAATGTTGAAAATCTTTTAAAAATGTCAAAGTGATTACAGGCATCTCCAAACATATTTGAACAATAACACCAAAACCAAAAATTGAAGGAGCCAAATTTTCAGCTGGGATAAGCTAAGGCATATAGCATATACACCAATTTAAAAGTATATTTTAGGGACTACACATGCTCCAGAAAGGGTGGGACACACCTAATAGACCTTTGTGTAAAATAGTTTCCATTCCAAATACCCTTTGAGATTCTCATTTAGAGAGTCCTACTTAGAGCAAGAGTCACAAAGTAACAGAATAAATGTCCTGTTTACCTGTGCTAGGTGAGGTAAAGATTTACAACTATAAAGTTTATAAACATAAACAATAATGATGGAAATACCGATTTTCTTTCATTAAGAAATTATAAGCAATTTTAGATTGAAAGATATTCTGAATTAATTGTCTCCTTATTTCAGAAAGGTAGTGGTAGCACCTCAGTCCTTGCAACAACAAATAAAAACAGGTTGACCCCATAGCCACATATGTCACTCTCAGAGTCTCTTAACCAGTGGCTATGAGAAAACTAAAAATGAAAACTGTAGGAATGCCAAGCAATTTTAAACCTAGTCTGAAGAATTAAATTAGCATTTATTTTGCTGAATACAAAGCAAACAAAAAAACCCCAAAAAACTTGGTCTCCAATTCTCTAACATTTACTAGTCTATCCCTCCTTTCCCTGATGCCTGTCACCCTTTTTGCCTTGAAAAGTTCAATAAAAAATTTCATAAGGCAGATTAACAAACAGCAGTTCCTAACCTGTACGTGAAGTCTGACACGTCCTTTTCAGATCTAAAGAGCTTCTGTGTCCCAAAGTTTGTCTGGTTTTCCGACCATACAACAGCCTAAAAGTGATCAGTTACTTCTCCCTACAAACCCTGCCTCAGGTGAACTTGCTTAATCCAGGGTCCAATATGATCCCTGCTGAAGTGAATAGAAAATTTGCCATTGCCTTCATTATGGCAGCACCTGGCCATTAAATTGCAAGGACAGCTGCTCCTAGTGAACACTGATTGCTCAGCAGCTTCATTTCTGAGTTGGAAATTATGAAGTTAACAGAAAAATTCAAATGAAGAAATATTTGTGCATTCAAACCAGATTACCCTAATTTTAAGATTGATGGTGACTAAGAGCGAACACACAGTCCTAGAAAGTAAACAGATGACTACAGAGAAGTAAAATGCACTAAAATATTGTTTACATTTTGATGCAATTGCTCAGTGGAATTTTGGTGGATGAAATCATCCCATAAAAGGGGGAAGGGGAAGGTTTCCCTCCCTTGTGGCAGGACAGAAGAGAGGAAACAGGCCTTGTATTTTTGTATGACACCAGTGTGTTCTCATACAGGCACTAAAGACAAAGAAACAGCAACAAAAACCCCAAACCCACACAAATAAACACCCAAAATCAAGGAAAGTCTACCTGTAGCCCTCCAGACAATTCAGGAGGTCAGCAGAGTGCTTCTTGAAGCTTTATTTCTCTCCTAGGCCTTGTAACTATAAACAGTGGGGTGGGATGAGTAGGTGCTACACACCCCTAGGTCCTGTATTTCCAAAGGCCGCAAGATGCTTTCTCCATCCCATGATGTGAATGCTGCAGGATGGAGGTGCCCAAATTGCTCTGCTCAGTCAGTCTCATACCAACTGCTCCCAATACCGATGCAAGGAAATGTTATCCTGTTTGATATCTCAGTCAGAAAACTATGAAGTTACGTCGGTGTTTAATCTACCAGAAACATCATTTCGCTTGTTTCACACACCATCATCCCATTTGCACATTAAGTGTTACCTGTTTGGGTTTTGGTCTGTTTCGTTATGTTGTTTTCACAACTGCAGGATATTGGTGGTCCCTACCTTGTATTTCTGCAGTTGACTACTTGACTTTACCAAAGTATTTTGCCCTAGTCTTCAATGACTTTTATCCATGTTTCCCAAGCTCACTCTCCAGTTTATAGGGATCAGTTTGAATCCTGACACCGTGCTGCTCTGTGTATGGACCTATTTCTATTACAGTCACCCTGAAAAAGTAGTTACCAGCCTCTTTAATTTCTATCATCCCCACTACTAATGAAGGTACTAAACAATTTACCAGAAATGGGACAGATCTTTACTGATACCGTCTTCATACATCCTTTCAGTTTAATGACAAGTAATTGGTAACTACCATTAAAGGACAGTTTTTCAAGCAACTGTGCACTCCAGACTAGCTTTAGTCAAAAGTCAGTGGGGACTAGGGCACAATTTGTAACATCCTTAGGTCAGTATCTAAAAGACTCCAAATGAATCTCACCACCAAGGTGCCAATTTCTTTCCACTGACTCTTCAGATATAGATATCCACTCTGTAGATGTCTAAAACCAGATAAGGTGAATTTCAGCTGTTTGCTAGTTTTCAGTTTTCTGTAATCTCATCTGTGTTGTATAAAATGGTCTCAAGCAGTCCCCTATGATTACATCAGGCCCAAAGCGACCAACTTATCTAGGTGCTTTTCATTTGTTTTTCTTTATTCTGACTTGAATTCTTACCCTTTGAGTGCAAATGAGGATCATGTTACCCAACTGAAGCAAAGAAGCATTAAATATTTTTGCCTCTTCGCAACTGTCATTCCTGTCCCCTTGAATAGTGGGCCCATTGTATTCTTAATTTTCCACTTGCTGCTAATGTGCTTATGAAATGTTTTATTGTTACACATTTTATTGCTTCTTAGTTTAACTCCATTCTGTGTCTGACCTTTTTTTTATTTTCTGATCTTTGCTAATAGTTTGAGAACTAAAAATTGCTGCAGTGGTTGGTCCTTGCAAAAAGGCTTTAGAGGCTGACCTAGTACACATCAGAAGCTAGACTTGAAAAGGTCTGTAGGATATAAAGGTGACAGCTGCTATAAACTGGCTGGGGAAAAATTAGTTAGATATTAAACATAATTTACTGTAGTTACAAACGACATCACAGTCACAAGAGCTGAGAACCTCCAGCTCCTGTTGAGCACCATGGAGGACTGCATCATGAGAACTACTTCCACTGCTTGCAGTGAGATTGCCATTTGGCATTGGAAAATTTCTTGCAAGAAGTCAAGAGCAAAGAATATTTCATCTGCTGACAGAAGCATTTTCTTAAACTCCTGGAACAAGCTGAAGTCTAAGCAACAGTATAGCATGAGTAGCTACCACCACTGACACCTCTCTGTAAGGGTTTTAGAGTCATCAGGAAAGAGTGTTGCTTTGGCAGGTAGGGACAAATACCAACCTGCATTGTGTTGCTGAGATGTAGAAAGGCAACTATCTAGGCAATGATTCTCAGACTAGCAATGGACAAATAATAATGACCTAAGACATCTTTTGCTTATAATAAGACCTATAAAAGCTTTTGTATTTGTAAAAATCTTAGCTATAACCAACAAAGAGCAAAACATCTGTTATTTCAGTTTGACATTATCTACAACAACTGTCAACGTTCTCTCCTGGATAGTGTAACGGTGTTCCTTCTAATTAATAACTGCAATTACTCTAAATCTGTCATAAATGTGTAGAGTTTAACTGGACTATAAGGGAACATGTTATAACATTTAAAATATATTTTATGAGATATTGCATGATAAATTGTAACTGTGGGGTTCTCATCGTTTCTGCTGTGTTTGCAATCACACTAAGATCAATATCACATTTAATTATACACCAGAAAATGCAAATAAAATGGAAGCTGCCAAAGGGACTCTGATTCAGATCAAATCAGAGGGACACTAAGGTCTGGAAGTCAAAACAATAAAGAGAAAGCAATAGACAAGCAAAGGGAACAATTAACAGCATTCATCATCATAATTTTGTTAGTTGTAGGTTGCAAGCACCCTTCTTTTGGACAGTATTCAATGACCTCTTCAAGTCACAGATCCCATCTTCCTCCAGTCAGATTTACCCTAAATATAAAATTCAGTCACTTCTCTTTTTACAAGTTTAGATCAGTAAATAAGTCCATTTGTTTCTATTCACAGATTTCCTTTAAGCAAAGAAGTTTCCTAAAATAAGGTTACTCTCTTGATCTGGGAACTCTCTGAATGCATCGTTAGGTGCTAGAGGACAATACTCCAGGTCTGAGACTATTTACCAATGCAGACCAGTTACAATGACAGTAATGGTTGTTTAACTTTATACAAGAAACCACCTAAAACAAACGGCATGATCCATTGACTTCAAACGGGATACATGTCAGAAAACTACCACAAAAAAATCTTATGCTTCCTGTTACAAAAGATAAGGCCAGACTTAAACTGGCATGGGTATAGAAGAGGTCTTGTTTGTTTTTAAAAGAAATCCATACAGTTCTGGATTCTTGAGCAGAGTCATACAAAAAGATCTTGAGCTGTTCACACTAGCTAGTCTGTTCTCTGTTGTTAAATAAAGGGTTCGGTCTGTGAGACAAATAAGCAGTTTTATTAATGTTTACCTCTTTTGCATGCAAATAAAGTAAAAATAAATCAAAACACAAGTTCTATATCCAATTTACTTCTCTTGCCTTTCTCGGTAGGTTTCCTTATGCTCCTTTTGTTCTGCATGATCTTACCATGCTCCTGAGCCAGTGTCTTTTACTGGGAGTGGTTACCTTTTACTGGTATTTATAACATAACTTGGCTTTCTAATACTGAAAAATGGACAACTGCCTAAGGAAGCTACTGCATCTGATCATCTGCTACTTGATGCCTACCGCATGTATCCTATTGATAAATGTTGAGGAGGTGAACGCACAATGATTCACAGAGGTCGGACAACAGACATGGGAACAAATCCCAGTCCCAAAGTGTTTCAAGGAAATGCTTCAAGAGTTGTGACTGAAGGAACACTCAGTGATTGCTGGCAATGTGCACGCTCAAGCGAGCAGTCATAGTATTCTAGGTGTTGTATTTCTGCATTGAAAATATACAAGGAAGAGCTGCACAGGTGGGGATCATAGCTGTAGTCCTAGTAATGGGGTGAGTTCTGAAATGCCCTTCCTGGGAGTCAGCCTGACCGTAAAAAGGTCAGCTCCTTCACATGTGAGTGCTACCACTTGCAGGAAAGGATCACAATATTTTATCTCATGCGTATCTCCAGGAGGCACTGGGAAGCTCTGCAACGTTCGTTTCAGCATGTGGTGACAGTGGGGATGCTCACTCACAGTCTCCATCTCTTCTAGCAAACGCAGGCATGCAAAGCCATTCCCTGACTCAGCTAGCACAGCCTGGCCACATCCACACTCTGAAACCCTACAGCCCTCCAAATCAGGGTGGCCATATGCAAACTTTCTTATGTCTACGGGGTCTGCTGCCACAGGCTGAAAGACTGCCAGAGACTCTTCTATCAATTTAGCAGTACAGGCTGTTGCTTTCCAGAGCCAGTACCAATGCGCTGGTGCCAGTACAGACATTGCTACACTATCCAACACCACGTTCCCTATGAAGCCAAGAGGGAAATGTGATTAACATCCTTTAATATAAGAGCCTCCCTCCCGCATACTATGTAGTGTCAGAAGTAAATGGGTAAGAATTGAGGCTTTTTTTTTACTGATTTCTAGGAATAGTCATGTGCAGTAGACCCAGATTCTCATTAAATACCAAAAATTACTTTTGGTGAGCACAAAATATATAAATCAGATTGGGGTCAATTGTGATGAAATGGCAGCGGAGTCACAAAGAGATGCCTAAGACATGTATGCTGTTTCCAGTTTATAGAGCAATCGCCAAGGTTATATTACAAAAGCGCAACGTAAAGGGAAGTGACCAGAGGACAAGAAAATAGTCAGGAAAAGGCAAAAGAAAAAAAGGAAATGTAGTATCCGGTAAAAATCAAAACAGAACAAAAAAACCTTTCCAAGGAAAGAAGAGAAAGCACAAGGGGAAAGAGAATAAATAAAAAGGAGAGAAGATGGTATAGATTAACAGAAAATGATCAGTAAGAGGAAAACAAATGAGACTACACCTTGGGGAAAGGAAAAAAAATATCGTAAAGGAGTCTGCATTTAGACTCATGGAACTGATTTTACTTGCACACCTAACAGCTAAATATACAGTATTTCTCTGAAAAACTTCAATGACTTAGTGTGGAATGAGAACAGAGTGGAAGATGATAACTTCAAATAATGAATGTTGATGTCATTTGAGAAAAATCTTTACTTATTCCTCTACAAAATATTCAGCCACTGGGCTGTTGTGGTTAAAATAAAAATATTTTCCACTAGAGTTTTTTTAATGGTGAATTATAAATTCTACAAGAAGAATAACTTAGGCCAGTGTCTCTTATGCAAGACTGGATGATTTCTGCTGCTCTACAACTGCTGTCATGTTTTTAATTTGCTTGAATTGATTTGTCTTTATTTGTTCATTTCCCCATGTATATGATCTTTCAAAAATCTACTGACATCAGCCACGGGCTAACCAAGAACAGAGCCACTGTTATCAGTAGGGAAAATAGGTTGTATAAAAAAAGAGCCTTTTACAAACAGAGAAAATATCATTGCAAACTATATGACCCAAAAGAGCTTACAGCTATCTTACAAAGGAGTAGGTTGATGGCCTAAATCAACCATATCCAAGCCCATATTGTGGCAGAATTAAGAGGTGATCTTTATGAAGTGAGGACTGACAGGGGATCACAGGATTTAGCAAATAATCCAACTTCTGGACCACAGGAGATACAGATTTGAAGAATTCACAGAGGAAAAATTTCAAGAAGGGTGACGGAAGGTTTCAGCTCCTGCTTGCTTTTTATGAACACTTGAACAGTGTCAAGGGCACTGTTCCCAACACAGCGAAACCTTCCATATGTTAGCACCCCCTAAATGTGTAAAGATATTCACCTCTGGCATGAAACATCTTGGGACAATGGGAAATGTTATAATATCATCTTGAGTAAAGAGGATTTTTGTGTTACCATCTGCACTTAAAATGCAGTAGTGCATAAGATTTGCAAAGAAGATGAAATAGTAGTGGCATGTATGGACCAGAAACAGCACGGGGCCCCCCAGTGCCAGCTGTGTCCCTGTGCTGTCACAGTCTAGAACCAGTACAAACGGTCAAAATCCCAGCAAAACCAGCTTTGTGCTGTATACAGAGAGGGTACTCCTGGAGTGTCTGGATGCAATGGGAAGGATCTATGCATATTTAAGAAACAAGATTAATTCCAAGCTGTAGTTCACAGTATCTGGAAATAAGTCTGATACAAGAGTTACTGTCCTTACTGTTTAATGCCAGCGGTCACCAGCTCCCTAGGAGAGACTACATACTGCACGGCATGTCCACTCTTGAAAAACTTCCTAAAGAGTCAGAAAACACTGGTTGTGGAGCAAATGTTCAGCTCCTGAATCTGGATGGATGTTAGTCGGTGTCCTCTGAACTGGGGTTAGCAAGGGTTAGCTTCCAAGAAAGAGCTGCATCTCACACACCAGCCTGAGCAAGGCCCTCTCAGAGCCTGGCTTTGGCTTCTTATTCAGCACTGGAAGACCTCTGCAGCTTGCCTAAATGAAGGCTGACTTGGGACTTCAGCAGCCCTTGTCCTTGTAAAGTAAAACCTTTCAGGAGTGTTCCGTGTCAAAGGACAACAGACTGGCTGTTTCAAGGAAAGGCACCGCAGCAGTAGGAGTGTTCCAAGAGCAAAGCTCCACCAGCCCACCTGAGCCCAGCTCACTACCTCCCCCATGTAGATCAGCAGTTTGACCCGGTGCACTCTCAGCCCAAACGCTTTCTGTTTAACTCACCCTTCCTTTTCCTGCTTCCCTGTGGTGACGTGCTTGCAACATCTGGATCTGTTCTTAGTTAAGGACAGGAAAAGAGCGGAGTGAAGCTGCTGTTATTAGCCTTACACATCAGTGCCACAGAAGATCACAAAGAGTTTGCCTATGTTTTTAAGTTGTCAGTCTGCATTTTCACTGTTTTCTGTCTCTTCCAGTTCCTGCTGAACCCCCAGCTGCAAATAGATTCACAATAAATTGAGCTTTTGCATCAGCCACCGAACTTTGAAACTTACAAAACTTCTCAGGCTCTCCATTTCCATATAAGCTACGACATTTCTTGCTAAACTTTGTATTTAAAATAACTGTACTATGTATGTACATTTCCCTGCATTACGTAATACGAAGAGAGATCTGGTATCTAACACAGGGCTGAGCTGGTTTTTTTTTTCAGTGAGTTACAATAACTCCATATGCCAAAACATTAAAATAGCTGCAGTTTTTTGTAAGTGGGAATAAGGCATATGCAACTCTCTCCATAAGAATTTTTAACCTGCTATCTCCCAAGTTCCTTATAAGAAATGTGAGGATGTAAAACTTACTCTTGTTCAAACAGAAACTAATCTTAAGATGATCTCATGAATATTTACCAAAAATAGATGTTTAGCTGGCAGCATATATCATACCACCTTAACATATTTTTAATAACAAGATACCTGAGCAAATCTCGATATGGGTAAATGTTAAAAATGGGTGGGTTGATTTAGGTAACTGACAATACAATGATGCATTTTGAAGTTTTATTTCCCTAAGTTCACGTAGCCAGAAAGGTAAGGGTTTGCAACACTATTTTTCAGAATGAAAGAAAATTAGCATACTCATAGCTAGTATGTTTGGTTATTAGATTTTTTCCCCTTAACCTTGTGCTAAAATATGCCACATGGAAAATGCTGCAACACTTTAGCCAGCAATTCTTAGTTTAGTTTACTTGAGTAAGCATGCCTGCTTACAGTTACAATTATTACAGTTGTTTTGACAATAAAACACAATGGCAAGCCTGCTTATAATTTAGCAATCTAGTAAACATCTTCCTCATCCACACCATCCCAGACTTTAAATCTCTTCTCTGACTATTTGTGGTCCTGCCTACTGAATTCAAAATTCTTGGTTTTCCATTTAAGATTTTGTCCAGTTTCTTCCTCGGACACATTTTGCTTCTCACCTCACCCACATATACTCACTTAGTATGTGAGGGCAGCCGGGAAGTGTAACGTTGACCAAACAGGTTATTCAGAAGAAGCTGTGAGGCTGAGACTTGGAAGAAGAGACAAAACAGAGATTTGCAGCCCGTAAGCCTGAACAGAGAGAGGAGGTGCAGAATGAAAAGGAACAGCAACCTGCTGAGAAAAGTGCAGGCAAACATTTCCCAGAGGACAGGAAGCCAAATTTTCTGAAAGGCTTTTAGCCGTGGGCTTTAGTGCTCTACATGTATCTCTCTGTTAGTGTCCATTTCCTCCTCCTGCAAGCATGCCTTCTCTCAGCTGCCCTCCCATATCCCATTCCCAAGGTGGCCACTTTCACCTTGTTTTCAGCAAAAAAGTCAGTTAGTTCAAAACAGCAAATGACCAAAATAATAAAAATAAAGAAATTATGAAATTATCACAATGTATCAGTAAAACATTCCCAGTCCAAAGCTGAGTCACCATGGCGAGATGCAGCCAGACTGGCTTCCACTCAGCTCCTGGGCTCGATTTCCCATTGGCCAAGTGCCTCCGCAGCTCTCAAGTCAGTTAACAAGAAAACATGGGGAGAAGAGATGCGCACAGACAGAAGCCCAGCTGAACTCGGACAAGCTGTAGTTTTATTACGCTGTCTTCCTACCTCCACTCTTCTTGGCTTTTCCTTGCCATTTGGTTAGCTTTTTGTTGTGTTACCTCTGCGTACACTTTGGCTCCTCTCCGCTGGCATGAAATGCTCTGCTGCCATAGTTGAAAATGCTGAGCCAGCCTCAGGGGTCTTGTGAAGAATGCTGCTCCATTGCTCCATACAATTTAGCTCAGTGTTATTGCTTGTAAAATAATCCTCTTTTAAATACAACCACCTTACAACCACTTTACAGCCTCCTGTGGCAATGAATTCCACATGCTCCTTAAGGACCCCATACTTCATTTTATTTACCACTCATCATATCCTTTGTAAAGTTGTTCTGGAACAGCCAAATAGGGAGACACACACACACATTTATTTCAGCATTTTACTGTATCTTCCACAATCTTAACCCCTTCAGTCAGCCACCTTTTACCAAAGACAAGGAAACTTGCAACTCTTATGACTATTGTAAAATTAATCAACGGTCCTACAACAATTTAATTAACACTAAGGTTTTCCACAGCCCCCTTTTTAATGTTCATATGATATGTTATATATCTTATGTATATGCAGTTATGTTAACTGCATTCACTGATTAAATCAAAATTCTGCATTTCCCTTTACTGGCATGGCAGATTTAAATTACTGACTTATTTTAAATAATCCAATTTTTTCTTTTGAGAAATACACATTTGAATTACTAGAGTGTGAAACTAATAGATGGCTCACCAATCTCTAATAAACGTGCCATAGTCCATTCCCCATTGTATTTCAGTTGTCTAATGTGAATATGAAAGCATTGTAATTCATTTTCTGAGGGATTTGTTCCACTAAGAATTTCAGAACAGTTTTTTCTACCAGAAAATCCACCTTGACCTACCTTGCCAAGACCCCTGTTGAGTCAATTTGAATAAATTACTTTAACAGCTTGAGTTTTCATGAAAAAGAGAAATGAAATAACTTCTAATTTGACAGTATGTGTTGACACTTATTTCTTTATTTAGATTTACTCTCATCATGTCCGAGCTCTTCTTCATCTCCCTCACTTTAACACAACTCATTTTGAGTGGAAAAAAAAGAGCATAGGAGACCCACTAAGTATGAAATCTGCCAAACTGGAAAGTTCCAGTATTTTGTCTCTTGCCTTTAAGCAAGTGGAGCTGTAACCCTCTGGGGAACATGTGCCAGAAGTCTCTGGCTTGACCTGTGGGTGGATACCAGACCATGAAACCATCCTCACCAACATGGTGGCCTGAGTATTAGAAGCAGAAGGTGACAGTTCCAGGCAGAGTCCTGTGGCCACAAGGATGTATGTGCTCTGGATGGCACCAAGAGGAGGTCATGATCCTCCTAGCCATGTCATTAAAAGCTTTAGAGAAGTGTTTTGCCAGGTGTCAATTTAAGAACAGATCTCATGTGAGAAACAGGACCATGAAAAAAGGGATCAAAATTATCATGTATGAAAAGCAGGCTGTGATTTCTCACTTTAAATATACCCATGTGCTGCAACTAAAATCTCAGACTCCTGACCATTTACTTCATAATCCCCTGTTCTTTCCAAAGATGAGTTTTCGTGTTGCTTCTACTCAAATTCTCAATGCAGTTTGGTGTTGATCTTCCTTTTAGGATTTATTACCTGAGACTCAATAAAAAAAAACCAGTTCCTTCAGAGGAAGAAAATTATACATCTCTGTACCATACTGTGCAACTTCAATTATAGCAACAACAACAAAAGGCAATAGACAGCTTACAGTCATCCAGACTACATTTTTTTCCTATTAAAAAGACATTGAAAATATTAATCCTCCATATTCTCAGTTTGGTTTCCAGTGAAAAGTACAGTTGATTGAAATGTTAATGAGGGAAAAAGGAGAAGAGCAAAGAAAAGATACTATGAATCTACAAAGATGGTTCTGCAAAGACACAGAAAAAGCTAATTATTAGAACGTCTGTCATCAGACATTATCATGTCTGTCATCTGGCGGTACCAGAAATGCTATGTGGTGACCTCCTGGTGTACACTAGAAATTGCTCACTTGCCTGTACAAGAATTTGTCTTAATTTCATAAAGATGAGTAAACTGTTGTAAGGAATTTTTTTTAGTATTATTATTTACTTTTTTCTTCTACAGTTCTTGAATAGTAACAAATATGGGTTTAAATATTTATTTATTTTAAAACTTCACTGTTTTCAGGCTGTGGGAGACTCTCTGTTAATGTAAAACGTAAACACAACTCATAAAGTCACCCTGACCTTCTTACGATTTGAATTTTATACCTGGTTAGAGTCTTTCTGGCAGTAACGTGGATTCATCAGGGTTTTTCTTCATGGCTGTATTTGCAGGGCTGGGGCCCTGAAGATGTTACAGCTAATTGTTCTAACAATGATCCAACCCAGCAGCAAACCCTGCTGTTTCCTCTTAGCTCACCTCCTCCTTCTCCAGAAACCTGGAGATATGTAAAACAGCATTCATCTTTAGTGGCAATGCAGCCATACAAAGAGCCAGCCTTTCCTGAGATTTCAGTGGGAAATACAGGAACAGAGGCCTTAACTCCGTTTGTTAAAGCTAATGGTCTATAGGCTAGCAGTATAACTAAGCAGAAGGCAGTTAAACGCAGTACGTATGCTGAATTGCAGCTTTATTCAACTTCTTCAGAAGGACAGTTGGAAGTGTTACTATTTGAAAACAAACTGAGAGACTAAACTAAGTGCCTACCATTTGCCTTTGCTAAGAGGGAATAAAGAGTTTAAATAGAATTATAAGCAAATCAAATTGATCTAATATGCCTCTGGAAAAAAAACAAAAGTTACCTTTAATTTGAGACGTATGATATAATTGGGGGGAAAAAAATCCCCCCCGACCAATAAATCTTAGATGTGAGACATTTCCCGTTGTGCAGCAAAGTATTAACGTTTTCCTGGAAAGCTTAATCTTGCAAAGTCATGTCTCGGTATGGCTCATGAGTTTTTGATTTAGTCAGCAAACATCAATAAGAAGAAGAGCTTCACCCAAGGACAAATCAGACCAGAAACTCTTGTTGACTTCAAAATGTTGGATCAAAACCTAAAGCGGTTGCATATGACCATTTGATAGAATTGCATTCCAGTTTACATTAAGTAGTATGATTCATCTATCAAATTTGATAATGAGCAATGGCCACTTTGGCACTCTCCTGGGACCTTATAGGTTTGATTGAGGTAGCAGGGAGTTGTGAACCTAGTAACAGTAGAGGTTTCAAGCCTTAACTCGACACCAGACATGGACATACAGCTTCCCTGTAAAGGGTTTGTGCTATTGACAGCCACCTCTGGGACAGAGCGTAACCGTAACTCCCCACCACCAGCCAGTGCCACCACACAACAGTGGAAGACAGCGACATGGTTTTTTTCCCCACCACGTGCAGCTTCAGAAAAGCTTTAAACAGATTAGACGTAATAAAATATGAAACTCTGAAAAACATGTAAGTTAATCTAGAAAGTAAGAAAATGTGCAAATGTGAGAAAAGGGCAAACGAATGCTGATTTGCCCATGGCCAGTGTTAAGGGATACTGATGCTAAGCCCGGTTTGAGGGACTTGATGTGTTTGTTTGCTTGCATTATATCTTTCACGTCAGCTAATCATATCCTCATGTTCGCAGAGGTGGAATTTCTCATAATTAGTGGAAAATATAACAGTTTTATATAAAACAGGCTTGCTATAAAAAGCATTTTGACACTTCCACACAGTTTACAATCCTGATAACTTTATATGGAAACAATCCAAGGCTGGCAAAGAAAAAAAAATCCCACAAAAAAACTGTTTGAAATTTTTTTTCTTGGTATTTAGATGCTGTTCTGTGGCTTTTCATGAGATGTGATTTTATAGCCTTCTTCCAGCTGATTCTCCATACACTTAAAGTATTGGCAAATGCTGAACATATGTAGGTCAAAGTCACTCTTTTCAACCATATTTCATTTTTATATGCAATGGCTGTATATTTAAGTAACAGAAAAGAAGTAGCTTAGGCCCAATAGAAACAAGGCTGCTCTTGGCCTTGCAGGGGAACCCTGTGTCCACCAGCCTTACAAGAGGATGCTATACCCTATACAGACTGTAAGCAACTTATTTTGGGAGAGGCTTTTATTAAACACGCAGAGGTGCATAGAGGAATGGGGTTTAGACCTGTATTCTTGTACACATCCAGTCCTGATTCCCACAGGGCCTTAGCTTCCTATTGCAAGTATTGCAAAACTTACAAATATCATTTGAATGTTAATGAACATACAGCTCTGAGAGAGCGTTGTAATGGGTGTGCAACAACCCATGCAGACAGACCTGTCAATTAGAGGTATGCAATGCCTTATAGGAAGCGTTCATCACTTTCCAAGATCAGGGCTTTGATGTCTTTTTCTTTCACTGCTTTTAGCTTGCACAAATAGCCTCTGAAAGCTGCCAGTCACTCCCTCCCTTTTCCCTTCAGGCTGCTCAGATCTATCTAGAAGCAGTGCTCTTGTGGCTGGCTAAAAGTAGAAAACTGTTTCCTTCAGTGGAAGCCTATCCCGACGCAGGGAGGACATGCCCTGTCATCACAACGGCAGGATGGAAGCTACAATCCCATTTATACAGAAAAGATCCTGAATCGGTGACTTACTACAGCCCCTGCCTGAGCAGCACTGATGGCTCATCAGCTCTGCCCCTGAGCAGCACTCAAAATGGTTAAGGTGGAGTATGGCTTACTCCACAACTCCAGACACATTGCCTCAGCAAAGTTATTCCTAATGGTCTCCTAGCAAGACAAGAGTTTGACATGGTCTTCTGGCAATGTGGAGTTAGAGCTGATCAACAATTTATGTACACTGCTTTTCTCTTTCCTTTAGATACGTTTTTTCAAAAGAAAATTAGCCACTAGAGTTTCTACAACTCTTTTCTGCAGCATTTGCTTTCAAAATAATTACAAAAAAAAATATGGATTTAGCACAAAGAATGTTCAGGGCAAGCAACAAATTTTGCAGAATAGCAATATAAAAATTTCAACTTAAAAAGTCACAAAGCAAAACACCCAGCCCCCTTCTCCCCCCAATATGCAAGACTAGTAGGAAATCCTGTGCTTAAAAAATCTGCCCTTTAAGATGTGGAATGATTTTCACCTGGTAGATAAATGTACTTGGCCTTTTTGTAATCAGGTCATTTCTCCTTTCCATCAGTGCAAATAGGACTAATTATATTTTCTTGCTTTTCACAGTAACTAAACTCTATGTATAGGTGTATGAAAATAGACAACTATAACAGACAAATGTAGAAGTCACACTCAAAACATCATTCACTTCACTAATTGCAGATGATTATTATAAAAATATGTTGGTGCTTACTATGACCTACAAAGGGGAAAACAGTGAATCAATCAAGATTGCAATTATGCTCTGAATGCCTTTAATAACCAGACTAAGATGGGCATTCAGCAGACAATTAACATAAAACATACCAGTTTGTGGTGTTGTTTTTAAACAGATTTCACAGCACTTTTCCGTCCTGTAGTTCATCACCCTTTTGTAAGCTTCTCCCAAGCATTCCTGCAGCAATGCAATAGCCCAGAGAAGTATGAAGGCAGTGAAGAGAACAGATTTTCCAGACACCTTCCCAAAGCAGAGAAGTTAGTAGTGGTTTGCTTGTTTGAGCGTGTTCTCTTCAAGTAAGCCAGACAAGAAGTAACAACCTGTGAAGAGAAGCTCACCTTCTGCAAAAGAGAACAGGCAGTTGTACAAAATGGCCAGCAATGACCTAGAAAATGCCCAGAAGCTTTGTCCTCCTAATAACCCTTGTGAGGGCCCTAAAGCTAAATTTAAACCTGGCCTCATCGCTGAAACACTGCACTGAGTGCTGTTTTGCCAGAGTCAGCAAAACTGTACTTGCATCAACGTGATGGTCTCTTCCACAGGAGTGCTGAATAACTGACCTCTGTGTATCTATAGTTTCCTGATGAATTTGCTCCTTTTCACAAGTTAATTTCAAGTTAGAAGAAGTTTAATTTGTCATAGACATTTCTGCCTTTTTTTTCGCCCCCCTTTTCAATTATTACTCTTAGGTTACTGTCAAGGAACCGTATTCAACTGTGTTCTTGTTAAGTTCTCCCACCTCACTTCTCATTTTTATTTCTTTTAACCCCTCTCAGCTGCTCACAAGCTTCCTTTGCTTACAAAAAGTTATGAAAAAGAAAAAAAAAACAAACCAAACCACTGTAAATTGGCCAATCTACCTTTCCAAAAGTTAATGGAATTCTGAAAAGTTAGAGATCTTCAGTTACTGCTTTGTTTCTTCACTTCATACCCCACTGCAAGTTAAGAAAATTTTGAATGCATGTTCAACAGTATGAAAAGAACAGAAAAAATGGGGAAAAATACCCCAAATATATAAAGGCCCCTCTCAGAAAATGGCAGGCATGCTTCATATGAATAGATTAAATACAAAAAGGAAAAAAAAAAAATACTTTAAACACATTTCCTGAAAAATTTTGCAAGCTTTATGAATATTTTCTTCCATAGAAATACTTACATGTCAATGTTCATTGCTAAAATCATTGAAAGTGGAGAACTGTGAATTATTACTGTTTTATGTCACTGGAAACAGAACTAAAAATGACCTAACAGTCTATAGGCAAATATAGTGACCTTATTATAAGTAAACAGGTAAACAGAAGATGCAAAAACATAGCTATGTACACGTTTATTTTGCTTTTTGTTTACACATGTAACGCACCTGAAAATGAGCTAAGGTTTCAAAAATATCCTCTCTTTTGGGACAGTATGAGGAAAAATTAATTCTGAAATTCATCCATGCATAGCTTGAACAAGTCAGGGGCTCCATTCCTCCTGCAGTATGCAGCAGCTAAGAGCTGTGGTAGGTTCCCCAGCCAACGAGACCGGGCCACGTCTGTCCTCATTCAGGTGGGAAAAGCTCCCACAACACCTGGATTCCTGTTGTGCCTGTCTCCTTTGCAGGTTGCAGAGAAGGGGTAGACTTTCCTACCCTCTGTAATACCTACAAAGTTAGTAGGCACAACAGGTGAGATTTGTCTTACCCAACTTCACTATTTACAGTGAATTTTACTTTCTGCTGAACTTAAGTGATGATGCCCTCCTGCTACCAAAACCTTGCTGCATAAACTTAATGCAATACTCGAGAGAGAGTCATTTATTGGACACAAATCACCCAATGTATTTTAGATATTTACTTCAGAGCAAAAATTTTAGTGTTTTATGAAATATATCCCAGAAGCATCTACTTCTTTCTACTGACTATTAAAAAACCCTCAGTAATATTCAGATGGAGACACTTATACTGTGACTCTCTAATATAATTGAAAGGTATTCTCAGAAGTCAAGCACATTCTACTGAAAGAAACATTATTTTCTTGCCTCAACTAATTCATCCCTTTCCAATGGACTATTCTTGATGGTATACTCCTAGATGCTTTGTGATGCTTAATTATAAATGAGATGATAGAAGTTTAATCAATTCCACTAAGAGAGTATTTCACACTCAGACTGGCATCATGTTAAGATTTACCTTGTAAGATCTGAGCTAAACCCTCACTGCTTGTTTCCCACACTGCTGTGAGCATTTTCTTTGTGTAGTTTGCACAGTTCCCTTCTTGAAGCTGCTGAGGGCTTTCAGGTCTTCACAGAACAAGAGACCTAGAGAACTAAAAGGAAAGTAGTCAGTCTGCTTATCTGTTTCAGTGTAATTCAAAATTGCACTGAAATGGCTATTTTAAACTTCCTCAGAATGTGAGAACAATGGGTCAGGACTTCAGGAAAACAAGTTTATTGAGTCAATTTGAACCACTTGCACCATAGCAAGTGGTAGTGTACTGCTGGAGCTGTCACGTTTTTGAGACGTGGAGCCAAAATCCTGATTTCTTGTGCCTATTGAAGACTCCAGAGCCTTTTTTCCAATAGTGAAAAGGCTAATGGCAGTTTTATATAATGCCCAAGGAAAGCAACAGCACTCTGGTACAACGCACATCTGAAGCACCTAAAGTGACTATCAGGGTAAGAAAAATAAGGGATCATGATTCTATATTGAAAATAGGATGGCAGAGAATTGGTGTCTTAGCAGCAAGAAGGAGATTAAAGTAGGGTCTGTGTATCGAAGTGAGTTCTTTGACTTCCGACAGTAACACGTGCATCTATCATTCTGCAGGCAATGCACACTCAGTGCTCACACAAGCTTCTGCCACCTTCTTCTCTTGCATGTAGGACAGTCTGAGCTGCACACAAGGGGGGGCTTTCTTCAGTGGAGAGGCATGATTTCGCAGTAGATTTGTTTTTAAGGTATGTATGTATCTAGAACTGCTCACAGGCACCAGGTGAAAGACTCCATGGGAAAAAAAAAAAAAAGAAGTAATCAGTTAAGCTTGATTTCAATTAGTTACCTCAGAGTCACACTTGCAGAAAGCAAGATCTTTGGCTGAGACACTAAAAAAAAATGTTTTGTACCTAAATAGTGGAGTTAAGGTATTTATGAACCTCAGGTCTTTTTATTTACTTCAGTCATCACTAACTTTTTGAGGAAAAGATTTGCAGACTAGGAATTATTGTGCTTACAATGAATCATTATTCTGGATTACAACATACTCGGAAGGACTGTCTCAGCAGTGAGTCAAATCCTTCTGTATTTAACCCTTTAGTGGTAATTTCCTGTCAGCTGTAATGATGTAAGACCAGTGGCAATAAAAGGGTTGTATATAGAAGTAGAAAAGAAGAAATGGACTGGCTTGAGCCTTTGCAAATCACAGTATTTTCCTGCAGAGTTGGACCAGTGTTTTGCAAATAGCTAATTTCAATTTAGTTTTCCAAATGTGTTTCATCATCCTTTCCACAACCATTTTTTATATTGATCAAGGTAATAGCTGCAAAAGAAATTCGGAACTAGGTTTCTGGGTTTAAAATTACATCTGAAAAAACCTGGCAGTGGCACAACATGTCATCCCTCTTGGTTGCCTTAACGGAATATGGGAACCAAAGGTGAAATTTATCCCTCATAGAAGACTAGATATTTAAGTACATTTTGATTCTGGTTTTGGTGCATAGGCCCTCTTTGCACAACAGTGAATTTGACCTTTAACCAAGACAGAGACTAAATTGCTCCTTAGAGAGCTTTTGGAGAGCATAGCTGGCGCTGTAGACAGAGAGGAAATGTGCAGTCTGGTGATCAGCGCTGTATCTCTTCTGGAAAGATGTCAGTCACCAAACCTGTCAAGACGGCATCTCCCTCAAACACAAAATCCATTAATGAAAATAGGTTCTAGCCAGAAAATAATGTCTTCTGTGGGTGAAGGAGTCAAGGGAATTACAACTGTGACTTGTGTTTTCTCTTGTTTTTATCTCATATCTATGCCATCCAAGGGCGAGTAAACAGTCTCCTTGGAGAGTGATCAGCTGCTAGAGAGCCTTGCGTTAGCAAGGTGGGACCCAGTGAATTACCTTTGTGGTGTTTTCCATTCCAACAACAGCAGGACTGAGATCCTGAATTCATTCCCACTCTTTAGGCTCCCCTTGGTTACTATGTGAGAAAAGCAGTGATGAGATTTTAATTCAAGATTAGGAATTTCATGCCTTAACATAATGGTTCTTCAATTTGCTGTTCAAAACATGAGTAAACTGAGAACTGAGGGGAAAACAGACCTTTAAATTAGGTCTCAAGAGGAAGAAAAATTTAATCCCTGCACATTGTAAATAAAGCAGTCTATTCCAGCCATTATATTTGCTAAACAAAGAAAACGGTAACACACATTTCATACGCAACTGACTGAGACATCAGGACCCAAAGCAAATGCTTTGGGTCTGTGTACAGACATTTGATGAGTGATAAGGTTTTCTCCTTAGCTGTGGTACTGTTGAGTTTCATGAACTTGAATGAACTTGGTAATAGTGTCCCTGAGGTCTGTTTAGGTCTGTAGGCAATTACATCCTCCCCCCTTATAAAAAGAATTTTGTATTGACTGTGCAGTTAGCAACAAGGATGTCTGCACCGTCCCGGTTCATTTTCTAATTACAGCTCAAGATGAGAGAATTTAAGAGAATTTCAACCGCACTTCAGAGAAGAGTGATATGAAAGCTGCTGATTTTACTCTGTAAATTTTCTCCAAGCAAACGGATGAGCAAATTACAACAAATCCAAACACTTTATTTGGTGTGGTTCAAATTACAATACCCATGCATAGCTATATTATAATCCTTTTTGGGTTTCTTGTTGTTTATGGCTTCCTGTTCATCTTTTTTCCCCTCAAATTTTCGTCATTGCTTGTAATTTCCTGGCTTCATCACGACTCTTTCTGACAAACCTTCTGTTGCTGCAAGGTGCACAAATATGCATATGCAAGGACTAAGCAAGGAAGACGCAATCGGTTGTCAGAAGTATGCTAATTACGCTACTTAATGTATGCACTATCTGCTTTCACATCGAAAACATAGTGCCAATCATATCAATTCAGGTAATCAGTACGTTTGTGAGAAAAAAATCCCAAACACCTGGCAAGGTAGCCCATCAATTTTATATTTTTTTAATTGTTTTTCAAAACAAGAAGATGAAGGAGGGGAATCCCTTCAAGGTCACCAGCTTAGCCAGAGCTTATAAAATTTGATGACAAGATCCACAAGGAGAAAAGATTAAACATTTAAATACAATAATTTTATATTTTCCTTTTCCTTTTCTTGGCTGTTGGTCTCACTCAGCTAAAACAACTGTGTCAAACGTATAACTCAGCGCTGGCAGTCCAGAGGCTGGGTTTCCCTCCCACGACTAAGTGAGTGAACGAATGGCAGCGAGTTTGTGACCCTTACCCAGTGGGAAAAAAGAAACGCTGGCTTACCACATGGTGAATCAATAGTGAATTGCTCACTGCTGCTCTGTTAATTATGCTGAACACATTTGTGGACTTCACCAATAAGAAAAGAATATAATTTTCTTGACGAATCTGAATAGGATCAGTTACTGATGCTCTCTCCCTCTCCTTCTTTCTTTGTCTCTCTCTCTGTATGTATATATGTATGCATGTTTATATAAATGCATGCCCTGAAGAGGGCTTCTTAAACACACAGTTAAAAGCTTGAAAGGCACAGATGAAAATCAATCAAAACTTTTTCACAGAAATTTTAACTTTGTTAGGAATCTGGACAGCTGCTTTTAAAAAATGAATTTTAAAAAAGAATTATTTAAGCAAAAAGGTATCTTCCTTTTAAGGAAGGCAGCACAAACAGTTAAGTATTTCCTTCAAGGTTCTGTTATTGCACATTCTAATTACAACCTATTTAAATTTACATATACTGAAAAATGTCTCAGACTGCAAAATACTCTCATCTATGCAAATTTAGTATACTTAGGTATAGTAGGATTACATTTCTCTAGAACTGGACCGAGACAGGAGGAAGGGAGAGGGGAATTTGGAGAGAAAGAAATACTAAACTAAGATCTTTAAAATCAAATACTAAACATGACTGTATCTTGTTACAGACTCACCATCCTTAAATTTCATGTACTTCCATCCTTCCAAGATAATCACACAGTAAGATAATTTCTTCTTGTCCTCACTGTAGAACAACTGACATAAACGATAGTGGGAAATGCTAAAATTAGATATTGACCAAAAATGTAACCTGGTGCTTTTTTTTAAAATTCTTTCTTGTCTTGCATGCACATGCCCTTTTCAGTTGCTTGACTATTTTTTCTTGTTGCTTTTTGCTTGATTATTTTTGCATTGTTGTTTTTAAACTGTACTGCTATCAAAATGTTTTCATGGCCTTCCTTTACATATAGCATGTACCAATGTACACATCTGTATATACTGTAAATAAATCAGTGATAGTATCTCATCATCCTTATCACACCTCTACAATAATACATATTCACTCAGAAGGAGAACAATGCACTGACCAAAATAAAACAAGAAGAATCTCTAGTATTCAGTTTGAAGGGCTCAGTTGTTTATTATAAAGAAAGGCAAGATTAAAACAAATATTACCATTGACAGCCTCTTTATACCTGCAAATGCCAGCACTGGGCTTGGTCTCCAAGGGATATTTCAGGATCTTACTGGTTTTGCATAAAACTGATATGGAAGAGAGGTTGTGCAATGGCATTTAACAGAAAGAGCATCCTAAACATGCAGCTGCTTATAGAATCAGGGTGGGACTCAACTGTCAGTATATATGAGAAAAATGTCATGCATGGGCAAAGCCACTATGCTTTTTGGCCATAGAATGAAACTGAGTGGGATTTTATACTACGACAAGGGAAAATCTGGTACCTTCTATCAGCACTTTAGAGTAAGAGTTGCTCACTCCAAACCAATCATACGAAAGTTTGGGAGCAGACCAAATATGACTTATCTGGAAAGGGTGTTAAGGGCTAGAGTTTGTTCTTATCATAGATGCAATTTATGCCATTACAGAGCCGTGATTCTGAAATAGCTGATAGGACACCACCATCCATAACAAATTTGTTGCTTTCATACCCTACAGAGAAACACAGCTGAACCTATCTGCCCACAGAAATCAGTACAAGCAAACACAGGTTTGAACCCAGCCCAGCTTCAAGTTGGCCACCTCCAACGGGCCATGGCATTTGGCCCTGCATCTCCTGGCTCTGCTGGCTCTAGGTGCAGCCCATGGTGCCCACAGCAGCAGCTGGGTGTCCCGTGCCGTCCCCACCCCCCCCCGCCCCCATACCCTGGACAAGGAGCCACAGCTGCATGAACCTCCCAGCAGCGGAGCAAAGCCAGTTTCCAGACCAAACCAACACTGGGAAGGTAACTAACCATTATGGCCAGTATAAGCACTGAAAAGCATCTGTTGGATTTTGTGATGTGCTGAAGTGGCTTTCTTCTGATTTACGCAGCATGCGTCTTCAGCTGCCCTTCCCCTGACAGATGAGTACTTTTAGAACTAAACAAACACACAGCGTGTCCAAGTATGTCATCAAATGACCTCCTGCTACCATTATTGATGAGTTACACCTGTTTGCTAACAAATATGCTCCTTATCACTGTCATGTGAGTAATCAGGTAAATGCTTGAGTAAACAAGCCTGTCCAGCTTGAGGCCCTGGCAGCTATCGCAGCTGGATGCAGATGAAGACCCTCTGCAGCTAATGCGGAGGTAAGGCTCCCCAGAGACTTAAAGTGGTAGAGAAGTTCATCACTGGTGGTTTTACCACGTTTCCAAAGGGCTACTGTAAGGACTAAACTAAATTTAGTAACTAGGTGTTACAAATCACAGTCATCTCTCATTCAGATGCTGGCATAGCACAAGAGAAGAGCCATCCCCGTGCCACTCGTATTCCTGGGCACCCTGGCGATGCTCGCTGGCTAGCTGGCCAGGCTGGGAGCAGCTCAAACAGCAAGCTGGCTTCAGAGCAAGCTGGGGTGCCCCCAAGCCTGTGTACGAGTACTCTGTGCCAGCATAGATGGTGTTAGGGCAATGATAAATTAGCCTCCATGGGAAAAGGGCTCTTGTGTCTGATACTCACCCACCTGTGAGGGTACCTGAGATACTGGGGCTTCACAGCTGTCAGGACATTCCCTGGAAACTCGTGGTGACTGGAGACTCAGTACTTGTTAAAGGCCTGTCTTAGCAATGTCAGAACTAGGGGGCTAAATAATGCTTGCATTTAGGTGATGTATGTTTGTCATGGATGCACAGAATAAAGAAAGGACTTGAGAGCCCAACTGAGTACAGAGAGGAGTCAGGGTCTGGTAGCTCCAAGAAAACACACTCAGAAGGGGGACAGGCAAGAAAAAGGGAGTAGTGGGACTCCTTCTCCACACACCCCAAAGCGTGTCGAGAGCACACAAAGGAGCAATCTCTGCCATCACAGGTACTTTATGCAGTCTTTTTCCAAATATTGCCAGAGGAAGTATGGCTCTGCCCTGCCCCTGCTTTAGCCCCTGTCTAAACAGCACCATTTAGCATAGTATAAGCAGAGTCAAGGTTGCTCTTCCCTCCTCCCCCCCCCCCCTTTCTTTCTCTCTCTCTGCAAATTATTGCTGAGTTCACTACTGAAAAGAATAGTAAAGTGTTTGTTTTGCTTACCTGCTCAAAGAGCAAGTAAAATATTATCTGAAGTTCATGCCACAAATATATTTTGTTCTTATCTTCAGCAAACATTTAGTAACAGTGAAGCTCTCATTATCAACAAGAGCTGTGTACCTAAATCCCTTCCCTCCCACCCCTGATGTCTTTTACTCCAGAGCTGATAAAATGCTTTCAATTACAGAGCTCTACTCACAAGAAAAGACATAGACACGTGAAAAACGTGTGTGTCGATTGTGTGGCAGAGACACTGTACATTACATTGCATTAAAGGGCTTATAATAAAAATTGGTATGAATGATTGGAATACCAGAATGAGAGCAGCTTAGAAGCTAGTATTTATTATTACAGCATCTGCTAGTGCTGCTATAAATAAAGTTTTCTAAACAATTCCATATTATGAACCCCTAATTTCAGGAATTTATAACCTGGATGTAAAATATCCCTCTGCGCTAACATTTAGAAGAATACTAAACTTGGATATAAATGTTTTTACTGATTACATACTTAGATATATGTACAAAATCTCTACTTGCTAATTCATAGTTTTCTGTCTGTCTGTCTGTCTATCTATCTATCAAAAATATAGGTCATACTGGCTGCAGAAACTCTAAAATCTGAGACAAGACACTTGAATTGTTACCTGATGTTTTTAACAGGAAAATTCAGTATTGGAGATTTGTTTGGTTTACATATTAAGTCATGGTGTCATATTTTAAAAGACAAAAAATATTTACTCACACCTGAAAACCTGGAACTTCTTGGTACTTGCCTTGTAGGTCACAAGTGAAAATGAGCCTGTCCACCCTGTTTCTACGTTAACGTTAGAAATGAGCTGCATGGCGTGTAACTGGGTGTTACCCTCCTTGCAAGAGAGGCTCAGGAGTGTAATTATTCCCTATACTTAGAGACTTGGTGCTACTGAAAAGGTAGGAAAATTCAAATCAAACCACTGTTTTTAAAAGGCAGGGACGTGTTTGAATCTCTGGATTTGTGTATCTTTATCGGTTCTTCTAAATTAGTCAGAACATCCCGCGTAAGGGACATGGCCGTGCCACCTCTCCACTGGCAGCACGGACAGCCAAGCCCTGGCAGCCCGGGCAGTGGCTGGCGTGAACCCTTCACCGGTCTCCAGCCCCGGAGTAACACCACCGGCGACAGGTGTTGGAGGAGCAGGGCATTCAACATCGCTCGGGTTTCAGACCAAGAAGCACTTAGTCATTGTGTGGATTGCAGTAAGATCTCATGAGAGCAGCACACATCCTTGGAGATCTCCGGAGATGGTAGCTACCATGCTCATGTTTTCTCCTGTTTCTGCTTGAGCTCCTGTTTGTGCAACTGAATCTTTGCCACTGATTTCACAGGGACTAGCATTTCATCCTCTTACTACTGCCCTCTCAGCCTACTATTGAGAGCCTGCTCAGTAAATTCAGTTTAAATAAAACAAAACAAAACAAAACAAAAAAAACATATTAAAAGGTCATTTAAAGGCATTTTGATCTGCTAGGTACAACAAAAGATGCAATGGATTATATAATAAAACAATGCAAAAGGCAAATGGATCTCTGCAATGTTCACTTCCCTAATGGAATGAAATTTTTCTCTGTTTATGACTTGTCTGACACTGGAATCCAAAAACTGCAGGGAGCAAGTATCCGTAGTCTGAATGACCTGACCCTCAGGAAGAGAAGATCAGCAAGTGTAGCCAGGTATGGGAGTAATTTCTAAAATCAGCAGAGGAATTCAGACAAGCTACATCAAAATTGTATTGTTTCAGACAAATGATACGATGCTTCTTTGTTCGGAATTTTGTGAGTACTTTGGGTGACATGTTTTTAACATATCAATTATTCAGAGCTATTTTTTAATGTAAAATGTATTTGGCTTCATGCAACCTTTTAATGAATAGTAAGCAAAACAGGAAAACATTTGCAGTAAAAATCAAAAAAGTAGGATAGGCTTAATAATTCTCTTTAGACTGTCAAATAGCAACAAATCACCGGGGGAGGGCAGGGGGAAGAGTAGATTGATTTGGGGAAGGTAAAAAAAAAAAAAAAAGCTGTTTCAATACAACTTCATTGTAGAAATCCACCAGGAAAAAATGTGGTTTAGCTACTAGAATTAGAAGTACCCTTCAGGTCCCATGTGGAAGGAAGTACCTGTGACCCATCAGGATGTCGAGGGTCAGGCACTCTAATTGCAGGTAAGGCTGAGTGAGCCAGCACAGGGTGCATAAGGTCAAAAGAGAGAGGCGTACTCTAGCTCTGCACGCTGGTTTAAACAGCTGCCTTTAGAAGTATTGTTGTAAATAGTCCCTTGCTTTTCACACACTGTCTCCATATCCTGCGCTGGTGCGGGGAGAAGCAGAATGAATGATTTCATGGGTGGGCAAAAAATGGGAAACAAATCACTTTCTATTAAAGTCTATTAAACAATGCAAATTGCTTCACAGAAAAAAAAAAAAAAAAAGAAAAAAAAAACCAACCAAAACCCACAAAAACAACCAACCCGCCAAAAAAACAAAAACACCAAAACTGTGTATTTTACCCACAGATGTCCAACTGCAGCTTTAGTCACACAGTCAAGGAGTATAGAAAATGGTCAGTTGACCATCCTGGAGACTGAACAGTATGCAACTCAGTCAGGAACGCTACATAAGCAAAAAGAAAGTTAGCAAATACTAAAAAACTGCAGATAAGTGGAATGCTTCTTGGCTGAATCACAAATTCCTCAAAAACTAACATTTAGCCAGTTTTTGGTTCAGAAAATAATATTGTTTGACCAATTCTAGTTTTCATGCTTAGCCTTCAGAGTTTTAAAACCCTTTTAAAAAGACAGCTACTTTCCTATACTTCTAGCAGAGTCTATCCCTATTTTGAGCATATGCTTTCCTAGATAACACAGAAAAAAAAACCCTCAAAACACTCAAAGCATTGTATTTTCCTGGAAACCAGTTTAAATTAAGGAATTGTTCCACAGAAATTAATGCAGCTATACAGACAGAGCCACAGGTTGCATCTTTATATTCAGACTACGTTACATACTACACTAAACAGTTCTGCCTTCTTCCTCTTCTACTAGGGGAAGGCTTAAACTGCAAATATCGCTACAAATTTTATATAATAAAGATGGAAAATTTTGGGGAGAAGATAATAAACTGCAGTGCTTTTTTCAGTAAGTATGATGACTTCTCATTTTCACAAGGAAAGAGGTACAGATTCTATCAAATATTTATCCCTGCTCCTTGTAAGTGCTGTTCATCTTCTAAGAAAACAATTTGTAAGGGAAAAGTATTTGGTTCGATGATCATGAATTTTGTATCAAAGTTAACAGTTCATAGCTTTAATGCTTCAACAGTTGTTCTTAGTGTTCTCAGCTAATTGGAGAAATATTTTCAATGTAATTTAGAAAACCTGTGATTTCTATGACAGCCTCAGAAATACTCTTTTAAGAAGCAGGGGTCAGCATCAGAAGGGAAGCCCTATGGCCCAGCAACTACAGAAGCAATTATAGGCTGGATAGCATTCCCACTCATTGGCAGTTTTCTGTGTGCTTTGCAACAGGGAATTCCTAAAAAACAAACCAAAAAAGTAGCGTATGCTCATATGTACTCAACATGCAAATAGCAAATAAATTGAGGGGGGAAAAGATAAGGAAATTCAGGGTAAGTGTTGAAACTCCCTCTGTATTGGAGTGAAGTTACTACAACCCCAGGTGAGAATTGTTGCAAAAGAGCTAATGAAAGTGTCCCTGCCCCTGACATCTCGTTACTGCAGCATCCCTGTCACAGGGCAGGATGGGGCTCTGCGACTGCTCCACACATGCACGCTCCAGCCTACACAAATCAGCCAGAGCATCGAGCGCTAACATCTTGTAGCCCCTCTGTGACCCCAGCTGAATGGGGACTTGAATTACCAAGGCACTGGCTTGGGATGGTGGTAAGCTCAGTCCGAAGCAGTCCCTTCACCCTCCCGCTTTGCTGGGGTTGCTGGTTGCTCTCTCTGGGTGTGCTGGGGGAGCCTGGGCCCAAGCGAGAGCTGGATGGAGCTCAGCAAGCGGTTTGGTGGTCTGCACGTACCCTGCAATAGCTTGAATTCGGCATCTGGTCGCTTGGCCAGCAGAGTTAATGTTATTGCAAAATAGTGCAGCGTGAAAAAAGGGCTGTGAAAATATATGACTATTGATTTGGTAAAGGAAAGTGAGTGTATTGGTTAAATACATACTCTGGTATGCATACTTTTGTGATAACAATCATTACTTATCCCTTAGACATTTATGGCTTCTTTAGAAATTTTATTGTTGTATAAATTCATACTTGGGCACCTTATAAAAGTAGAGTTTTGACAGCATAATAGTCCATAAAGAAAACACAGTTTCAAGAACTGGACTACAGATTTTGTGGTTTGCCATCTTAGTGCGGTGCCACTCAAAAAATACCAAAACCAGGTTTTGAGACTTTGAATGGCCTTTCATGACATGAAACCAGGCCTTCTTCCTTCCTAAAAGCACTCTTTGAAAGTGGATCATTAATTTGATATCAGGTTAATCCAGCTGCTTCCTCTCCATATATACATTTGGTGACTGAAAGCCTTTCTAAAACATTACCAACAGAAAATGCACTGTGAAATTCAGCAGCTTTCCAGTGCACAGAATTTCAGCTCCGCAATTTCTCCCCTTAAAGTGCCACAAGAGATAATGTATTAATCATTTGCCAAATTCGTATTTTCAAATCCAAGCTGTTTATTATTTTTAGTTGCTTAGTCGTATGAGGACAGAAAATGTCTTTTATCACTTTCTAATATATTTCATACCTGTTTTAGATGAAAAGTGGATCAGGCCAAATGTTCAGCAAATCAGAAGAAAAACATTCACTTTCATGTTGTTTACAAGGTGAAGTTCAAACCTGAAAAAATATTTTAAGGTGAAAATACTGTCGTTCACTTATATCTAGTAAATAGTCCAGGCAGACTACTGTAACAAGATGGTTGCATATCATTTTGAACAACATATTAATAAAGCCAGTTGCAAATTGTGATGGTGGCTGTGCTGCATAATTGCGAATCTTAGGCAGTAACACAATAATTAGTATTAAAAGGAGCTGTGGCTCAAAGGGTTTACTACTGTACTTCTGATTTGTAGGTAGAGTCTGTAACAAAATAATAATAACCAGAACTGAAATCCACAACAGCCTTCATACTCAATGAAATAATGTTATATTAATTACGTTTGTCACAAAAAGTTAATTCCCTGGAAAAGCTGTTTAATGTTTATAAAAAAGCATTATGAGGACAGCTTCTTAACCTTACAGCATTTTAGCCACCACTAATTGTTGAGTTTTCCGTGAAACAAATATTGGATATTTATGGGAATTTCTTACTTCTGTTTTCACAGCTCTCCAAAGTGAAATTGCTGCTGGTAAGATCCTATTAAGCTTATCTGAAATATAGTGACGCCAGCAAAAAAATGTGTTTGTGAGTTTTTAGGTACATGTAGTTGTTGCGTTAGGATCCTTCAAAGAAAAAAAAAAATTGTTTTTTTTTTTTTTTTTTTTGCTTATGCTCCATTTACAAAGGGGCAAATGATTGAATTTGCTTCACTGAATCGAACTTATACAGCTTCCTGCTGGGTTCTGGGGAGCATTTATGGAACACCACCTGGAGGGCAGCTGCTCTTTTCTCCTAGCCCTGAATATCATTAAATTTCAGCAGCAACATGACACACTGTAGAAAATTTTGTTTTAAGGCTGCACTCTTCTGTGTTGTTGTGAAGAGCAGAGAGAAGCAGGGAGGGGGGACATTTCTGGAAAGAGAGAGTGATAGATATCATTCCTTGTCAGCAAGCGCCCACAACCAGGAAAAGCAGAAGGACTGGAAATATAAAAGGGACTCTTTTCTTTTTTTCTTTTTTTTTTCTTTTTTTTTAGGGGGCGGGAGGTAGGGGGTGGGCAGAGAAGCCACTGGGAAGACACGTATTTCCAAACAGAACATTGTCTTTCTGTAAATACAAGTACTTATGGCCCGTGCTGTAGCATTCACAATGTAACTTCATGTCTGAGCTGCAGAATGTCTTCGCTTAAAAAAGGAGAGCAATTGCTAACCTTATCTTGCACATGTGGGTGACATTGGCTCTGCCCGAAGAACTCATTTTCTTGTAACTATTTGCTTAAGCATTTCACTACCAGATTAAACCTGAAGACAACGTTGCAGTGAAATGCTGTGAAACACTGCTTTGCTCCTGTGCCTTCCAAAGAGGCAAGTAACTGTGGCTCAGACCCACTATGGGTTTTACACATATTGAGCAGATAATTTTGTTCTCATCACAGTTACGAAACTTCTTGTATTAAGAGCAGAGGTAAGACGGGACCAGCTTATGACAGCTCACCTCTATTGCTGTGCTTCAGGTATTTTTCTCTCCTCTGGTTTTGAGCCTTTACGTGCTATACCCAACATGAAGAGAGGACTACATTCCCCTGGGAATTACAGCATATGGCCCAGCTATCTGTGTGCTTCTCATATTCCCTGAAGTCTACATCAGTCATCTTGCCGATGCTAACAGGAAGCTTGGCACAATGATCAGAAACAACAGCCTATGTACAGTAAATGTTATCAATGTGATTTATCTGCTCAGTGCCTTGTTATAAAAATTCAGTGTTTTTCAGTGGAATATGACAATTAACTCCTATTTCTGCACATTTCAATCTCTGTATTTCCCTCCCTCTTTCCATGTTGCACCCTTTCTCCTCACCCTCTTTTCCATTTGCATCAGCTTCCAATTCCCCTCTCTTTCCTCCTTAGTTTACCATTAAAAGGCCTAATAGCAATGCTAGTGTGGTCTCCAAAATGAGCTGGAGTATCATACAATTCGTCACCAATTAATATTATTGTGTGATACAAATGATTGACATTTTCTTCTCAAAGCAAAATCCAGAAATACGTGATTTTGTCAAAATCATAACGTTACTGGAAAAGCATCACTTTCAACAGCAATGAGAAATTACTGTTACAAATAAGAAAATCTCAATGAAGAAAATCAGAATAAGCTTATAATTCACGTTTCTTGTTGATTTAATGTAAAGGTCTGTTTCAAATAGAACAGTTGACAGAAAGCTATACCACTTACTTTCAAATTTAAATATCTGTGCTTTTATGCTGACATTTCTAAATCAGAAGCTTTCATAATATTCTTCAAGAGCAGCATTTCCATCAGCAGTTCCAGTTTTGTCTGGGTTCTCTTTCAGAATTCACAGTGACTACAAGTATTTGCACTCTGGGAGCAACGGAGGACCCCTGGCCTGGACCAGAGCATCCCTGTGTAGGTATCACCCGAAGTCTGAACCAGAGAGAGGCATCAGGTCATTGATAAATATTTTGGGCTCCCTAGGGAGATAGTGAAACAGTGACTTTACCTGACTGGAACTAGATGGTTTAACAGTATAACCAGGACTGGTTTTGCCTCATGACCACTGGATATGACTAATGCTAAACTTTCTTACAGGAAGAAAATTTTGTATTTGAAACAACTTTAACTCTTGGCTATCATTTGAAGGACCTGATGAGGATCAATGCTGGCAAAGCAGCTCTCATCACTGAGGTTACACTGAGTAGGAGCTACTGGACTATTCCAGTTGATTCATAATCCTAGATTTAAATACAAAATTATTTGGTTTTCCCAGGGAAGCCAATATTAGTTATCCTGAAAGCCAGGAGGGGCCCAGATAAGAGAGAGGCAGATTCCAAGTGTGAGGTGGGGATGCTAAACTGCTCTCTCAAAACAAACCATATTTTCCAGAATCGGGCCCACATTTTCCAGGCTCAGGGCTTGGGGAAACTAGAAGGCTTTTTCTATATTACAAGAAAACTCATACTTAGTGAAGCCATTGAGTTTGTCTATATTTCTTCTGCCACAGCAATCTTGCTGGAAATGAAAACCTGCATACAATGAACACCAAATAATGGATTTTCAAACTAGTGCTGAAATGAAAAAGATCTTTCTGGGTAAGACTGGTGTCTAGATAAAATGTAAATTCAATCTCTCTGTGAAGCAAGTCTGAATAATCAGAAATGCATACAGTCACTAAAATACATTACCAGAATAACATAGAAATGGAACAACAGGACAATATTTATTTTTTTCCTGCTTGAGAACAGATGTAGATGGTGTTCCCAAATAATTATCTCCTTCAAGAAAAAACCGTTCACATGTGAAAAAAAGCATGCTTCTGTTTCATCTACCTCACTCCTTGTGTTGGCTCCAATTCTGATCTTTACCCTGGCCCAAAACAGGAGCAATTGCATTGTACAAGCTGTCTTTTCAAACGTGACTCCTCAGCATACTTACTCATTTAGTCTCAAGGCTGTGTGGTGAAGAGTCCACAGGACTGTAATGGGGAGGATTTCAGGGCTATTCCTGTTCTGCCAGGCTCATTGTGTAGCCTTAGACAAATTATCTTAGCCCTGGCTCAGATCTTCCTTTCCTGCTTCGGTTTATTTATGCCTAAAGTGCCAAATGAAGAGCTTGGAGAGCGCTCTGAATTTCTGTGTAGCTGGTCAGCTGCCCCCTTTCTTCTCTCACAGTTTGGGAAATGAAGCAAAAGGAGAAGCAAAGGTATGCGGAAGGGGTTGAGCAGACCTCTGCTCCTTATTCGTGAGAGATATGATTCTTTATGGTGAATTTACCTTGCAAGGTGAGGAATAAACCAGACTAAGTTTGTACTTGAATTAAGGTTTTGGGCATGCACGCAGGATCTGGGGCAAGCCTGTGCTTAAAAAATGGTTCCCTCCATACACCACTTAACAGGCAGCACAGACACTCCCCTGGGTCGCAGAGCCAGTCAGATAAGTCAGGTAAAGCAGAAAACAGAAATTGGGAAGAGGTTTCTAGCTCCCTGTACCATCCTTTTCCAACCAGTACTGATGGTGCAGGGAGAACCCCAAAACTGCAGCTCCTTTCTATAAGTTGCTGATAATAATTCCTTACCTCACACTTCACCTTGTCGGGAGATATCCACTGCTGTGCAAATTGCAAGTATGATTAATTATTAATTTCTGGTTTATTATTGATTGACCATTTTGTCAAACAAACTGTATGATAAACTGTAATAAACTCTTTCTATTTGCTGCTCTGACTTACAATTCCTAGTGCAGCAAAACTGAAAAAATAAGATCAAGCCTCAGCTGACTTACAGAGATCATTAGTAACCATGTCTTGTATGCAAGAACTGGATTCAGGCCATGCTGACACAAGACAATCAGTTTTCTATACTTGCAGCATGCTGTAATGAAATGCCTGATTTGATGAAGTTAGAGGCGTTATGATATTTTCATCATTGTGTAATAAAGCATCAGGAAACCTTCAAGCCTCTAACATTATTGAATATCTCGCTGGTGTTGATACAAACTGCGTACAGTTTGCTACGTAAGGGAAGGCTGAGGGAAGCAGGAGGGACAAGGACAGGCAGTTTGGGCTTTTGGTTTAAGGTGAACAATCTTTTCCAAATTAATGTGTTCTCCACCATCATGAAATGACTGGTACAGTCAGGGGTTTGCATGCACCTGGAACCTCCTAGCATATTCATAAATAAGAAATAGTGGATGGAATAAGTAAATGTTTCTCATTTTTACTACAAAGCAAAGGAATGGTATGCTCGTTTTTTGCAGTTACCTGTTTCTGGTGAATATTTAGCAATCTTGCTGGATATTCTTTTAGGAACTGAAAGAACACAAGGTGATTTTCATAGGAATTAGTAATGTACTTTTATATGCATATACATTTGCAGTTCCGTAGTGGCTTTTATTTTAAGGTTATTACCCAAATTTACAACAAATTAATAAAAAAGGAAAATTAAAACCAGTATTAACTGAAGTGTTGCTTTCCCGGAGTCCCAGTCACACTCAGCATATTTAATTTATTCCTGTGACTTCAGCGGGGCTTTGTGTAGAAATAAAGCAAACAGCATTTCTATGTGCCTTCATTGTTTAGCTACTGTACAATTTCTTGTGACTGCTCATATTATTTATAACTACGAGGTTTGTTTGTTTGTTTTCCATTTGGAAAAAAAATAGGCAATGAAACATTTGTTAAATTTATTTCTTTTTGAAACAATGGTAATAGAAAGATTTACATGGACATAACAAAACAAGGACATAAAGAACTTTATAAAGATCTTCATATAACCTTTTTTCTCTAAATACATACAACCAATAGGAATATTATGTGGTTTGCTGCTTTGTTCAGTAATGAAGCTCTAATTTCCATTTCCACTGTACAGCTGTTGCACTTCTCTCACTTGGATTTTGCCAGCACAAGCCCAAGCTCAGGATTGCCAGCAAGAAAAGTCTGCCTGGAGGGAGAAGTCAGGGCAGCCCAAGAAGCCCACATCCTCAGCTTTTCCAAGCAGAGCTCTGCCAAAAGTGGGCAGAGGTAGCCTGGATGGGAACGCAGCCAGGGCACCTGGAGGATGCACTGACTCGATGCTCCAAGTAGTTCCTGCCTACGCTACGAAGCTTCACAGCTATCTAGGAAGGAGATTGCCTTGCTCAAAGCCAGCATGCACACCACCCAGCTCATCGCCTTGGGCTCCACACACAACGCTTTCACAGCTCACAGATGAGAAAGCACGGCTGAAGCAAACTTCTGAGTTGTTCCTTGGTGGGTGACTCCTGGCTGATCTGATAGGACAGGTCACATTATGGCCATGCCCTTGGGTATCTTCAATTTTGTGATTAGGAAATGATATGGGACTAGGTGGTACTTTGGGCAAGGCCCTTCTTAGCAAAACACCAGCAGAATTTTGCAGAATCCTGCTCACTGCATGAGTCCTGTAAATTAAAAATCTTTCAGGCATATGTTGCAGAGTGGCTTTCACTTGCTCTGTAACAGTATGTAGAAAGGGCAGCTGATCAGCAGACCCCAATGAGGTGAGCACATGGGACAACAGACTCGGTAAGTGTCTTTCCTGCAGGTCATGTTGCTGCCTCCTTCAAGGCAGCAGAGCAAAAAGAAACACCCTGTGTCCATTTCATAGGTTCACATGTTACTTGGTTGTAAGTGAGGGTGAGGCCAGCCGCAGCCCTCCACTGTTCTTTGGGAGGAAGGAAAAGGTAAATGATATATCTGTGTGTCTGCATCTATTCAACTGTGAACATGCTTTATAACTCTAATGGGCATATTGGTGTGATGTCTAATGCATACATTCTGTTACGCATTTTTGTCATGTCCTTGCTAAATTTTCACATTCTAAAAAGCCTGCTGGCCTAAACAGACTCTGGGGGGGG
>JAVJGI010000062.1:26792859-26844975 GCA_035590275.1 Ibycter americanus
CCCGCTGCACTCTTTTTCTCCCCCTCCCCCCTTTCCCCGTTTTGCGGAATAGCCTGGGCGAGACTTGACGCGGAGATGCTGCGGGTAGCAGTGCTGCATCTCCCCCGCCCCCGGGCAGCGCCCGCCGCCCCGGGCGGGGGCACGGCAAGGAAGGGGGGTACGAGCTTCTGCTGTAGCTTGAGCAGACGTTGTCAGTGTGCATTTTTTGCCATTTTTTTTTTTTTTTTTTTTTTTTTAACCTTAGGAGCCATCAGATTTCAGTTGCGCGCTCTGAAATAACTGCTGATGGCAAAAAACAGACTCACAAGGTGGAACTTTGTTTCTCAAGAAGTTTACTTTTTATCTAATAGGCATTGGTAAATTTAATTTTTTTTTCTCCACTAATTAATGATCCAGCTGTTTACAGGGACAATTCACTGTGCTGGTATTTTGGTGGCAACCACTGCTACAGGCTTTCAGACTTGCTGAAATGAAAATCCTGCATACACATTTGTAAGGCATAATAAAACATAACATTAAAACCTGCATGCATGTTATGTTTAATCAAAGACAACTCTTAGGCATTTAAGTGGTGAGATATCTTACTTTAGGTTAGTTAAACTGGTAGTAAAATGATTAATATAATCTGATCTCTTTCTAATAATAATAATAATAATAATAAAACACTCATGATTCTAAATAAAAGTTGTTTGGCCTAAATCTTTGCTATCAGAAAAGAGATATAGCATATCTGGGAACTCAAATTTTATGTCTTGCATTGTGGTAATTCTTTATGAGAAACTGTGTTTTAAAACAAACTTAATTACAATATACAAGATATCCTTGGCAATGGATAGTCCTCAATAAAACAGAGTTTCTTGAATTTTCAGTTTTTGGTCTCAAATGATTAGTGTGTTCTCCATGTAATAACTTAGAAATCAGATTGAAAACAAATGACATTTATCTCTTCTAAGGCAAAAGAGTGAAAGAAAATAGATACACTGAAGTGCTCTAGCCTAGCCATTCACTATCCTGCTATCGAAAATCCGGTTTTGGGCTAGGGTGATGGACTAAGTTGATCAGGTTCTAAGTCTTAAAACTGAGCCAAAATTCTCTTAGTAATTCTTCAAGCTATCATGAGAGTATGGGGACTTGTTCTTTCAGTCCCTTTCTTCTGATATGCATCCTTGTTTATTAAAGTGATAATAGGCAGTGTCAAACATTTGTGCTTTACAGATGTTCAATGAGTTATGAACGATTATGGTCAAATATAGGCTGCATTTAGTTTGCATTATGATAAGGTCTGTGTCTCAGCCTACAAAAGTTTTGACTTGCATATATTTTTGGAAGCTGTTTTTATAATTACCATTTAAAATATTAGTCAAGGATAACTGATTTAAAGAATCCAAGCATAGAGCAGTCAGGCATATTTTAAAAGAGCAACAGGTCTACTTTAGTCGAAGAATATAATACCCACTGAGAAGGATAGCTTTGCTTTCTCCTAGATGGGAATTATACAATACTATATCAGAGGAATATTTTGACTGAAGGGTATATGGTGCAGGGGAAAAAAAAAAATATTTGTCCAGACAGTTGAGTTTCTTTTATTTCAGAGTTTATTGTTGCATATCGCTCAAGGAAAAATTAGGTAGTGTTCTGTTTAAGCCACTACATTGTTAGGGCTGAAGTTTGATGCTGTTGAATGCCTAAGCTCCTGCTGATCTCAGTGAGAGTGAAAAACAATCTTCTAATCATGAAAAATAGCATCTGCTAAGCTACTCTCATATTTTTTTGCTTTTGTCATGTCTAACAATATTCATACCTTCCGTTTCCCTTTATTTTTTAGTGTACATAGGAATCCTTGTTGACATGCTAGAGCAGTCCTGTTGCAGGCTTAGTATCTCCCGTGGCCTTTTTTTCCACATTCTTTGCATTTGCTTCTGTACAATACTACTCTAAGTGTACTAGGACTCAGTGACAGAAGGGACAAAAATGAGCTTTGTTGTGTGGAAAGACAATTTACTAGCTAACACTGAGGATGTCAACTCAATGTAAAACCTAATCAAACATGCTGATTCTTTTTAATTTTAAAGTGAACATTTTTGTGAACTCACCATTTCCCCCCTTTTGTTGTTTTTATTATGTTTTTCCTCTCTTCCTTTTAAAAGAACCACAACTAAGAAATATTTTCTTCCTTTAAGTGCAGTCTTTTACAAATGTGGTAGAAAGACTCATTCCAAGCATCCTTTGAGTGCTACATGCTCTTTAGGCATTTGCTGTTATTCAAATGAAACTTCTTCAAGTCTATTGAATGTGATTTGCATGTGTGCAGTCTGATCCTTCACTCATGCCTGTTTGAGGAAAGTGCAACTCTGTTACACCAAGGTAAAACTGGTGTGGGGTCAAAGTCAGGGCCATTCAATTTTTAGGTGTTTGATATTCAACATGGTTCATTTTTACATCTTCACAATTGTTGCCTAAATAAGGCCTTAAACCTGCACTGGTTAAAGAAAAAAAAAAAAATTCTCATTGAGCTTAATGGGAGTTTTTGCCACAAGGGCTGCTGGCAGGATGGGTGTCTTAGTTCCTCCTAACCTTCATTTGTAAGCGTGGCCAGGAAAAAAACAAACAACAAAAACTTAATACAATGAGTTGCCTTACATTTCCCCTACTATACAGTTGTATTCCTTTGATTTTTTTCCTTTCCCCTCACCCACATCGAAGGCTGTGATTGTTTTTGTTTTTCTTAATTTTTTTGCACACTACCTATACCAATTAACTGCCTAATTAATTTTATCTTCTCTACATGGATGCAGTGAATTTGTAAGAGAATTTCACAAGCAAGTAGTTTTTTAGTGAGTTTAAAGTAAATAGAGTTTTAAAGACCTATTTTTATATTCAATATAAAGCACAAATGTGCAGAAAGTGTAGAATGACTTACAAAAAGGGAAACAAAAGTTCGTAATATTTCATGTATAAAAGTAATACCTTCTTTGGGTTGAGATTCTCTTAGAAAACCCAATACTTATGCCAGTGCAAAGATAGGAATATTTTAAAAACTCTTAGAAAATTGTGATTGACAGCAATTTCAAAGGAATGACTTCTGTAGATACAAGGAAACCCCTAAAGCAATATGGATAAGAAGGGGTGAATGGTTTTCAATGATGAACAACAACCTGGAAGTGTGAGAATGGAGGTTTCAATCCTTATTAATTAATCAAATTTCTTCTTTGTGGTTAGTTACATCATCTGGATTTTCTGCGAAGTGCAATCTTGCAGGAAGAAAAAGTGCAAGGGCGCCAAACTTCTAAGACATGTGAATACTCAGAAGCAGGTCTGATTTAGAGTTATATGTTATTACTTAGGGCTTAAGATTTTGGCAATTCCGACTTCCAAGAAAATCAAGACCTGATTTACTGCTTGAAGAAATTTGATCAAATAATAATGATTAATCCAGGAACTCCCATTGTCACAATTTGTTTTTGTTTCCATCGTCCTGCTTATCTCCAAAACCAACTTGCCTCAACTCCTGGCGAAGCCAGGGAGAAGAGTTATATGCCATTGTTAGTTCATTTACAATTTGTATCTGGTTTTGCTCTTGTACATATGTTGGCGTTTTGGAGTCTTTACATAAATGCTGTGATACTTTTTTTCTTCTTTCCTTTTATTTTTTTGGTGGGCTGTTTTAAAATGGAGGCCTGTTTTCCAGTGTGGGACTTTTGATGGTTACAACATTTCAATGATGTTGCATGATGGCCACAGGTGGGGGAAATTGAATGTTTTAGAGCAGTTTTTCAAGCATGACACTTTTAAAATATGTAATTTCAAAGACTTTTCAAGGCCACATGAAATTAGTTTTCATAGCCACTCCAGGTCTTGGGGGGAAAAGCTGAAAAGTACTTTTGTTTAGAAGTCTGAGTGATGGTGGGGGGGAAACCTTTTCTTGAGGTTTTTGCATGCCAGTGCACGGCCTATTGCTGTGAGAGAAGGAAGATGGTAAGGCTGCTTGAGGCAATGCACTGGAGGACAAAGTGTTTTCTAGCACTAGAAAAAGAAAATGCATGGCAAAGTTTTGTCTTCTAGTAGACTATATAGCATGCAGAGTTTAGTATGTGTCAAAACAGTGTATGACATTGCTGTATCAAAGTTGTAAAATTAAGCATTATTTATTGAAAACTATGTATTTTTTTTGTAAAAACCTGATCACCTAGAGGATTAATATCAGTGACTTGTGCTAGTGCTACAAACTTAACCAGCTTCTTTACTACAGTACTTGATATGCAGTGTTAATGCTCAGGGTTGAAACCAGTCCACTCCAATGTCTTTTTTTGCAAGAGTTTTTAAAGAAAGGAACAACATAATGCAATTGTTCAAAAGACTCTAATAAAATTGTGTGATCAATCTTCCTACGTGTTTTTATGTGGATTTTTTTTTTCCAGTGTTGCATTTGGTAAATGCAATTCAGCTATTATAGTGAATCCGCTCTTCATTCTGTGGGCACCCAAAGGTTAAAGTCAATGGGAATGTTACGTCTTTCAGAAAACCCCTCAACAGCTATGGTCAAGGTCATATGTGCAGAGGGTAAGTGCTATTCTGGGCACACCTGAGAGACACTGAAACAGAGAATAAGCCAATTAACTTCCTTTTTTTTTTTTCCTCTTTTTTTTCCTTCCCCCCTGCCCTGGTTAAGACTCTGGATAAAACAATATTTTATGATAAACATTTTAGATATTGCTTTAAAGTTGACCGTGAAAGAATGAAGTAAGATGGATTACATGCCAGCAAACCCCATTTCTCTCTGTATCTTTTTCTACAAACAATTTACCATCTAAATGTATTTTGGCATAGAAAAAAAATCATTCTGTATTAAGATTCTAGTTATGAAAATGTTTTTATGAGAACCCTGTAATCAATTCTTGGAACTATAAAAAGGTGTTTTTAATGTGTATGTGGTGAAAGTTTGTTGTATATTAAATATTGTTTTATAGAAATGATGGAGTTATATTGTTACAAATTCGAAATTCGTAATTAACACAAGCCATCTATTGCTGAAATCAACCTTCTAGAGGTCCTGCCAGTAGGCATATTCCCATATTCCGGAAAGTATACAAGGCACATCTCTCTCTTGCTTGTATTTTATGTCTATACTTTTGCAAGTTTACATAGGGATGAAAATAGCAACTGATAATACCTTCCTTCCCAGTGGGAGTTGTAGGTTACTCCTAATGTCCAGGACACAGTAGAAGAATTCTAAACATCAGCTGTAGCCAATACAAGCCTTTAGACCTGGGAAGAGTCAGTTCACCAAATAAAAGGTTCCAGATAATTTTGTGTGACTCTTGAGCACAGCTCTTCCCATTCCTGTTCCTTTCTTATCCCGACAGAGTTAGCTGAATAGCTCCTTTCTCCAAAAAACACTCTTGGATGACAAGTAATGACTTCTGTTGAACTTACAAACCTATTGAGAACACTGAAAGCAATCTACATGATTTCAAAAGTCTGTTGTAGTAATATTTTTTTGTGTGAATGGAGATGTGTAACTGATGTGAAGTAAGGGTTTGAATGACATGTCGTAGTAAAAATAGGAAGATTAAGCTGGTCATTGTACATCAGTGAAATAAAATCTTTATATACAGCCATCATACCACTATCCTTTTTGTACATATAAAAAAAAAGTTTCAAAAAAGTATTTTTAAGTTATTTTAGAAGGTTTTGAAACAATGCACTGAGAGGTTTGGTTTGGTTTGGTTTGGTCTTTTAATTTCCATAGTTTGTTTATTCAAGTCCCATTGTATCTAACCAAAGACAAACTAGTAATCTAGAACAGACTAAGGTCATCTCCGTACTATCTCAGGTGTCTCTAGCTGAAGTCTTCTGTTTGGTTCCTCCGGACTGAGAAGTGTCATTACCGCACTGGAAAGTTGAGTTTGAGTTCTGCTATATCAGGTCTTATTGCCAGAGGGAATTTCTGCGTGACACCTTGGGAATCTTTCCTATCCAGTGTTTGAAAGTGGTTATGGACTGGTAAACCACAAGTTTTATCACATCTCAGAACTATCACTGTGGAGGAGATGCTGTGCGGCCTGGGCGTTGGTTCAGTTTTATATGAAAGAAAGGGTCGAAGCATCTGTTTGGGAGAAAGAAGCAAAACATTTACTTGGCATTTCAGTTTTGATTAGTATGTTCTCAAGTTTGAATGTTAGATCTAACCCTAGAAGAAATGTATGGAAATATGGAGCATAGGCAACACAGACCCACACATATACCAAAATGTATTTGCATCATTACAGATTTAACACAAGCACATACTTATGTAGTTGTGTTCTCATTAAAATACTTGCTGGCTGGACCACTCTAAATGGCTGGAATGTAGGGTCCATTAAAATATGTACTTAAAGGTCCTGAGAACTTCAAAAGATTTTCATCTGTTGAACTTAAAGTGTTATCCCTGGAGTTTCATAAGTTTTAAGATAATCTTCTCATAACTTGTCAGAATTTTGGTAGAATAGTAAAAAAAAAAAAAAAAAAAAACCAAACCACACAAATATCTCCAGCTCTAGAAATGACAATTCCCACCACAGTCGGAGTAAAATGACCTCGGCCCTGTCCCTTGAAATCTGATGTTTACATTTATTGGCATTACTCTGACATTTACATAAGCTAAAGTGTCTATGATAGATCACTATTCCTACAACTCTGTACATGCAATTAAATTATTGGTTATCTTCAACCAAAATTGCTCATGTATATAGTTTAAAATACAAGTCTTACTTTCTCAAATTATAATGTTAATAAATACTGAAGGGTATACAGGGAATGAGGCAGGATTCATCTGCACGCAAGCACAAGACAGTCCAAGAAATGCATAACAATAAAGAAAATCTAGATCTGTCATAATTATTCCATTAAGTTTCACATTAATGTGGCATTTTGGCATTTCATATGCATAACTTTTTTTTTTTTCTTTCTCTGAGACACCAAATATGCATCAAGTTAAAACTCTGCAACAAATTTGTGTTCAGATTGCTTTTTCAAGTCAGTACTGTAACTGAGAACTTCTGTTTTGTGGCTAATTGTAAAGTAGCTTACACTTGCACCTAGGCCTTAATTGATGAGACTTCATTTGTCTGCATAATCTTACTGTAATAATATTCCCTAAATCTCTGTGAAGCCTGCCTGTTATTCACCTAATTTCACTCACCTTGTTCACTGAGTTTTAGTGCTCATACTCTTTAAAGACTGGACCAAACTGCTCCCCTGACAGTAGCACTGCTGTGCATTGCTTTTCATTCTCTTTTCAAGGGTGGAAAAAGAGTAGAAAATCACTGAGAAGTGCCCACCTTCCACCCATTTATGTCCTTGGAAACTTCTACTACTATCTCTTTTTGAGTCTATGGACAGCCATACCTTGAAACCAGCTTTGTTTTCCTTCACTACATGTGATCATTCATCACTTGTGTGTTATCAAAGTCAATAGTTCTGCAGACAGAAAGAGTCATCTGAAGCCAACTGTATTTATGAAAACCACCTACTTAAACTGTTAGAACTATCCATCCTGATTTCATCTGAAGGTGATGTGAATTGCTCCACAAAGAGAATAGTGGGATATTAGTGTCTGTAAAAGGGGAAATAACAGCACCAAAAATATCCTCCCCCCACTCCCCAAGATAAGTGCCTGTTTGAAATGTGGATCTTGGTGTAGCCACGATGACCCAAGACTTCTCCAGCCCCAAAGAAGAGCTTTTGTGACTAGACATTTTTGCATATCTTGACTATATTAGTCAGTCAGACATAAAATATTGCATTTTTCCACAAACGTATTTTGCATTTGGAAGACAAGCAAAGATATAGACAAAGTAACATACAAATGGAAAGTATTTACAATAGTACTAAAGACATTTGAGAAGACTGTGGCAATAGGTTTTTGAAAATACTCATCTTTTCTTTCCCTGTGTCAATCTCTTACACACATGTTCTCCCTCCAGCCTTTCCCTGTGCAGGTTATTTTGTATATAAGTGGACGGATATAAATATTGATATATATCACAGTCTTTAATGCACAAATACAATTAAACGAACATTACTAAAGCTGCTGTATCAGTCATGCAAATTTAAGGAACAATGTAGGAAAAGTTGCATTTGCAACTTTATTCAAATCCTTTTTAACAAATATACTGACATAAGAGGCTGTTTACCAAGTGGCACAGTACCTAGAAGTTAAGCACTTGGCATCAACTGGCCATCCATGGTAGATTTCTGAACTCCGCCTTCGTGCTGGGTGAGGATCTGTCTACAGCTGTAAAAGTGGGATGTGTTTGGTGTCTCCGACACCTGGCTCAGGATTTCACATTAGACATCTCTGTCCACTCAAGACCTCAAGCGAGTTCATAGTTTTATTCTGACGACAGATGACAAACTCTTTCCACTGATATGGTATCCTGTAGGTAGAGCGTGTGCTTAGGAAATAGAAAGCACAGGGAAGAGATAGAAAGCACATCTAGACTAAGAAATTAAAACAGAGTCAGCACATAGTCCAGGCACTGGAACTCAGCTGTCTGTATTGTTAAATTGTTAGAAAAAAAAAAATCCCTGACACGGTTTTGGCTGGTGAATGCTAGCACTCTTCCAAAAAATCACTGGAACAATTTGGAAATTAGCATGGGCCAAAGATCATTCCCAATAGGCAGTTTGGATTCAGCCACTCTGTTTTGGAAAGTAAGAGAGTTTAATAGCATAGATGTGGCCCAGTCATGCCAGCTGGCCTCAGATCCAGAAAACAGACCCTGGTTTAATTTACTAGCATAGAGGTAGCTACAGGTTACAAAGACTACTTCTGCAGGACTTTGACTGTAAAGCCCCTATAATTTTGGAGAATAACTTAGCCTCAGTCTATGGAGTATTCTCAGAAAGAAGCTGTCACCACTGTCTACGACTGGAATGCAAAACTCATGAGGCCAAAGGCAAAGCAAAAAGGAATTTGCCCTGCTGCTATATTGCTGATCCATACTGCCTCTCGTTATATACTGTGTCAGTTCTATAACTGTTGCATTCCTGTTTTCATGGGGGACCATCTGTAACAGGGGAACCACAGAATGAGGTTGTGGGTACACATTTTTTAAAACTGGGAAATTTCTTATAGAATTTGGGATGAAGGACTGCTCCAGCTCACAAAAATAATAACAATTTACACTGCAGTGCCTTCACTCCTGAGAATCCAAAAGCACTTTACAAATACTGTTGGCCAATTTTCTTCTCCCCTTGTACTCAAAACACCTACTGAAATCACTTGTAGAATCACATCTATTGAATCTCCTCCAGCTGCAGAGCTGAGTGAGAATTTTATATGTTGAACAGCTATAGAGCTGGAGCTTTGAAATTGCTATTTAAATTATACATAAGAAACATACAGTGTATGTTCTTCTAGCACTGTCACAGTTAGTTTAGACAATATTTTCATAAACTGCACTCTTAGGAAAAGAAATCAATCCATCTGGACTAGATAAGAGGGAATCATTAAGTATTTTTCCTGCTTAAATATTAACATAATTTAGTAAAATTGATTTAGTGTCCTGAGAAGGGAATGCTCCTGTGATCAGTACTTCAGTGCTGTGGTCTAATCTCAGTGATTACCAAATCATAAAAAGTCCTTTCTTCAAACATGAATGAGATTTGCTTTTTCATTTTTTAAATGCTAAGAGTTAGAGATGAAACTAAAGCTGGAAAAGCATAAAGGAGGATACAAGTTTCAGGCTCATTTGGGTTATACTGGTATTGAAACAAAATGGTGCAACCAATCTCATGCTTTTTCTGATGTTCGATGGTTTCTTGCTCCATGCATGTTCTGCTGGTGTTAACAGTGTTATTCACAGAATAAATGCCATCGAAGTCTGAACTTAGACAGACACTGCTGTGGGTAGCAGGAAAAACAGTGCCGAGTAGGCTTGACTTGGGGGAAAAAAAAGAAGAAAGCAAATAAAGTTAAAAGAGAAAGGCAGGACGAACAGCTTGCCTACAAAGAGTTGCCCACTGGTTTTTAACACCTGTATGAGAGGGCAGCCTCAACAGGATACTTTCCAAAGTGCCCTGAACACTGAGGAGCTGCCTCTGCTGCTGGATCCGTCATGATCAATCCTTGTTAAATGACATTTCTGAGAAATGAACGTGCCCAGGGCCCCAACCAGCAAGATGCGCTGTGGCTTCCTGGTGTCATCCCCGGCTTCATATGGGGCACATGAGAGCTCCCGTCTCCACCAGTCTATTGCCGTGAGACTTGACCCCAAAGGGAAGACACGAAGTGGAAGTTAAAATGTGAATTTACAAAGGGTGAGGGTGGGGATTTACAATCCCCCATCCATGCTGGCATTCACAGACAACTCCTCTCCTAAACTACTGGAGGTGCTCGGAGGGCTGCGTCTCCACACTTCACTTGTGGAGAATGAGATCCTGAGCTGAGTGATGCTCCTCCCACCTGACACCAGCCTGTTCCTTATTCACTTTTTCAAGAGAAAACTCAGTATGAAAACTGATTAAAAATAAGTGTGACATATGTTTTTGGATGCATCTCAGTACAGCTCTGTTTGATTCCCTGTGTTCAGTTAGCCAGCAAAAAAGTTAGAGCAGCAGCAGATCTCTGCCATTGTATCCTAGAGCAAAGAATTCAATTAATGTGAAAATACCTTTCCCCAGTCACGCCCAGAAAGTCATTTTGTACGAAATTGGAGACAATATCTATTGAATAATGACCTGATATTGAATGAAGATTCCCACTAGTGTAGGATTAGTAGGGTTAACCATTAGCAAGTTTCACAAAATGCTAATAAAATATTTATTTGGCTATTACTTTTCTTGACCTATTAGTTGAGTTCACTAATGGATTCAGGCTTCCCAGACAGAAACTTATACATTTATCTGAAGCTTAGCTGGCTATTTACCTCAGTGATGATACATGCATTTTGCTGTCACACATAGTTTTACTTTATAAAATCAGAAGTGTATATATAAATATATATATATATAATGTTATGAATATTTAAGAAGTAAAACACTAAACAATTTAAAATAAAATATTTTCAGGTATAGAAGATTTAAAAGAAATATTCACCGGTTAGTCCAACAACCATTTGTTTAGGATATTGCATGAAAAATCAGAAACTACTTACTGTATACCTTAGATTAGGACACTGTCTAGGCAAATCCATACTCACTGAATAATTCCTTTTTTTTTTTTTCTGTCTTAAATTCTCCTCTAAGAACCTTTCAATGCACTTTTATTCTGAAGGTCTCCTCTGTACAAATCACTCTCATTCATATTAATGTCATTTTTGCATGCAAGAGAGCTGGGATGTTAGAGGTGATATATATCAGAAAGGATTTTTGAGAAAAGATTCTCAGAATTCTTATCCCTTGTGGAAAATATGAACGAGCTGCTTGAGGTGCCACGTATAAATACATTGCTATAAAAGTTATTTTGAATTTAATTTATATGAACTGTGGTTTAAAACAGGCACTCAGTTGCAGCTATACATGACGCCTTGCATGTTACAGCTGGAGAAAAAAATTTTTAAAGTTTGAGTCCGTCTTAAGTTTTGGCAAGCCTTGAAATAGAGGGACTATCTGGTAAGGACTTGCAGGGTGGCAATGAAATAAATATTTTCTCCAAGAGAAACCATAGTTTATCTTGTAAGGGCCAGGCACCAATTCCCAGCTCACAAAACGTAGCAAAGACTGGAAATTCTCCTTGCCTCCTGAGAAGTGCTTGTAGCCTGCTCAGCTTGGGGGGTTAATGCGTGGGATGGATTTCCCAGAGCACCATAGAGAAATAAATTGCCTCCAAAATACAGAAGGATACTCTCATTGCTTTTTGTCTTACTGCTTTCTGGTAACTTTGCAATGTGATTCAAAGACTTACATATTTCACATATGTAATAAATAGAATCAAAATTAAATAAAGTAACCTTAAAAATGTAACCATTGACCTCTTACTGGGGAAACCAGACAGATATTTAACAACCTTCATTTCTCCTCCTTTTTATTTTCCTTTGGGAAAGTGGCACCAGGAGAAGCTGTGGGGTTTTTTTGTGATTGTCTTCTCCAGTCTTTCTACCACTAGTTTTGTTTCATGCTATCTATCACCATGTAGCCTTGGATTGATTAGCCTCTCCAAAGCTAAGTCTTAGCCACTAGACATGTAAAGTACTATGAGAATATCTTGCAAACGACTTAAGTGAATGACACAAACAGAATAGTCTGCTATCTAAAACGTCAGTAATAAGGAAAACAAACTTGAACAGGCATCTGTAATTTTCCTCTCTTTTTCTATAAATGTATGTTTTCTAATAGATGCCTCAGTGACAGCTGAAACAAATATGTATATAAACCATATGCACTATCTAAAAGGAATGAGAAATAGTAGAAGGTGAGACACATTTGCTGCCTTTTTCCCTGGGGTGCAGCATGTGTAATATATGAGAAAGATGACATCACCCACAGAAGGGACTGGATTCACAGACATGCTATAAATAAATCATTCAACAAAATGAAGAACCAGCAAAAAGGACAGCCAGAGTCATATTTCTTAAACATGCATTATTTACCCAATAATCTGAATCATCTCCTACACTCTTTCCAGTTTCACAGGTAAAGGCAATAAGCATTGTCATCTGAAAAACAACAACAAAGAAAAAACCAACCCTTTTTTGTATTTCTTTATATTTACAACTAACATGTACAGAATGAAGTTAAATAAATCCAGCTCCAAACAGTTGCTTTCATATATCATTTTTACAGAACCATACATGACTATGGTTTGGGTTTTTTTTTTTTGTTCAAATGCAAGATGTAAATACTCCCCTGGTCCCAGCAGGTATGGAATAACTTGTGGGCTGTCAGGACTCAGTGCACAGATGCTGAGTGTGGCCAGGCTCCAGTAGTCCAAGAGGGAGGTTTCTATAGGAAACCATCACCTCCAACCCCCCAGGCCACAGGGTGAACATTGGGAAACCAGCCCTCCCACCCTGTGAACACTTTCCTAAGGCCAGTCTCAACAATCATTTTAGGACTTAGATACCTGCATCTCTTGGACTTTCCAGACTTAGGGTGAGTTTCAGACTATCAACACCCACCTAGGTAGGTCCATGCTGAGAGCTTAAGTGCTTTTGGTATCAGGCAATTCAGCCCCGCCTAATCACTGCCGGTGATTAAAATCCTCTGCTGGGGCAGGAGGTTCCCCCAACACCCATGCAGGGGCCATACCATGTGCTGATCTTTGGTCAAGGGAGCACTGTGGAAAGCAGGCATCTGGGTTCTCAGGTAATTCAGAATGGTTAAAAAAGAGGGGCCCAGTCAGTGTACATCAACCAAGCCACTACATTTAGCTCAAAGTTGCATCATTTATATAGTTCCTTCCCAGTAAGACTGCTCTTCTATGCAAGGTTGGTCTCCGGTGCCTTTCTCAGGCCGCAGCTCCCAAGCGGAGCCTCTGGAGATGCTCTGTGCCTGGGGCTGGGGCAGGTCCCTCTCCCGATGCCAGAGCTGAACCATCAGCACCGAGCACAAGATTCATGGGGACAGACAAAGCGAAAATATGTGCAGCACTATTTACTGTCCTACAGTTATTTGTATAAATCATGACAGCATCAAAGAAATGTGTCTTCCTCTTGGGGTAGAGGGTGATGAGATTCCTGTTTAAATTTAGTGCCTGGGGAAGTGCGTTCACAGCCGAGGCCTCTGAGAATGCTCGGTCTCCTTCATGAACGAGCTTCGCTGCTATTTACAGCTTCCAACTGTGCGCCACAGACTGCAAGCTGGCAAATGTAAAGATAAACTTGGATATGCGCTTTTCTGAATTAGAATCTCATAGACTGCTTTCGAGTTGGTCCACTCAACCTGGTCATAGGGGAGACTGAAGGTATTATGAAAATAGATGAATAATCAAATAAGTGGAAATTCTGTTTTTGTGGTGCTTTTTGGTCTTGGACTTGGTTGTTGGTTTGTGGGGTTTTTTTACTTTATAGTGCACAAATTGATGCAATTTTCTTTACATAGCTTTAGATCTGACTTTTCATCCTTTCTTTGCCCTATCTCTTTGCCCCTCAGCTTTCCCTTTCTACAAGACATGCATTAAAAGTTGTGACCTCTATTCTCCCTATTCTTTATTATTTCATTTTGCTTTTTTCACCTCTAAATTAAAAAAAACCAAAGACTCTTTAGCTCTGGAAAAGTGTAAAGCAACAGAAAACTGAAATTCTATAACTCTCTCTGTTACATTTAAAAATCTTTTTTTACCTTTTAGAAAAGTTATAGAGTGACAGAGTTACTGAGTTTCATTTCACTTACTTTCTCTTTGCTTTTTCCAAAGTTGAGGAAGTTTTGAAAAGTTGCAGAGTGTCAGAAGGAAAATGGAAAAAGTGAGAAGACATCCCAGACCCCTTTCATTCATTCATTCACCTGGAAGAAAAATGAAATAAATAAAGCAAAATGAAATAAAACAGGGAAAAGAGGAAAACCAAAAAAACCTTGTTAAAGTATCTAGACAAATAAGGGTATAATAACAGTATAGAAGTTTTATTTTAAGAACAAGTAGGTTTTTTTCACTGTAAAATGTTTAAATGAAAATATTTGTGAAGCTTTAACTGGTCTCTGTGGTGCTAGGCAATGCTTATAAGGAAATACAGATATGATCTCTCCTGCAAAGAAATACTATCCTTTGGATTTTAAAGATATTAATGTTTTTATCAATGATGTGGATAAGGGGATCGAGCACACCCTCAGTAACTTTGCAGATGACACCAGGCTGGGGGGGAGTGTTGATCTGCTTGAGGGCAGAAAGGCTCTGCAGAGGGGTCTGGACAGGCTGGACAGATGGGCTGAGGCCAATTGTATGAGGTTCAACAAGGAGAAATGCCGGGTCCTGCACTTGGGTCACAACAACCCAGGCAACGCTACAGGCTTGGGGAAGGGTGGCTGGAAAGCTGCCTGGTGGGAAAAGACCTGGTGGTGCTGGTTGATGCCCAGCTGAACATGAGCCAGCAGTGTGCCCAGGTGGCCAAGAAGGCCAAGAGCATCCTGGCTTGTGTCAGACACACTGTGGCCAGCAGGACTAGGGGCAGTGATCGTCCCCCTGTACTGGGCACTGGTGAGGCCGCACCTCGAATCCTGTGTTCAGCTCTGGGCCCCTCAGCGCAAGAAGGACTTTGAGGTGCTGGAGCGTGTCCAGAGAAGGGCAACGGAGCTGGTGAAGGGTCTGGAGCACAAGTCTGACGAGGAGCTGCTGAGGGAACTGGGATTGTTTAGTCTGGAGAAAAGGTGGCTCAGGGGGGACCTAATCGCTCTTGACAACTACCTGAGAGGAGGCTGTAGCAAGGTGGGTGTTGGTCTCTTCTCCCAAGTAACAGGCCTCAAGTTGTGCCAGGGGAGATTTAGACTGGGAATTAGGAAAAAATTCTTCACTGAAAGGGTGGTGAAGTATTGGAACAGGCTGCCCAGGGAGGTGGTTGAGTCACCATCCCTGGAGGTATTTAAAAAATGTGTGGATGTGGCACTTAGGGACATGGTTTAGTGGTGGACTTGGCAGTCCTCGGTTTGTGGTTGGACTTGATGATCTTAAAGGCCTTTTCCAACCTAAACGATTCTGTGATTCTATGATTCTATGATTTGATTCCTCTCATCCAACTCTTTCTAAATTCCCCTAATTCCACTTAGAATGCAAAAGTCTTTTTTTTTTCTTTCCCCCTCAAGCATGGCTAGAAAAACTAAACAGGAGGATATACATGAGGCATACTTCCACATAAACTTAAAAGTAACAAAAAAAGCATGGACTTGGCATACAAGATGACTGGGAGGCAAATAATTCAATCTAAAAAAAAAAGTGAAAAAAATCAGAATAGCAACATTTTTTTAAAGACAAGTTGAAATACATAACAAGAGCAAGACTGCAGAGTCAGCATGAGAGGAACAAAGCTACGGGCAAGGATTGTAGGAAGAGAGGAGATCAGGGTCTCAGGGCTGATGCATACTCAGGAACCAGGATATTTGGAGAGAGCCTGGCAGCAGGAGGAGAGTGAAGGTATGGAGTTTGTGTGCTTGTTCTATATGTGATCTCTCTGGAGAAATCCTGATTAGATGAACTCATGTATGGGTATGATAACTCTATGAAGGGACAGGAGCTCAACTGTAGCAAAGGATCCTTCCTCTAGAAGATCCCCACTAACTTTCTGAGAAAATTAAAACAAATCAGGTTTTGAAAGATTTCAGGGCTCACATGAATCATAAGTATAGAAAAATAAAAGTGAACGCATGTTACCATTCACTTGGACAGGACTCAAAGAACCATTACACAGGCAAAAAATTAACATACTTAATAAAGCCTCTTCCCCAAGGGACAGCATGAAAAGTCATATAAGTGCCCTGCAGATTTTTTTCTGTGTACCAAGAAACAGCTGGGGTGAGGCACTCTGAGTCTAGCTGTCCTTCCCATATGTCACACATACTTTTATCCAGTTGTTCTTTCTCTGAGTGGGACAGAGCAGAGACAAAAATAGGTGGTTCCTACACAATAAGTATTGTGGCCTACAGTGGAAAGGAGGTGTCTGTGGAAAAAGGTTAGAAAGGAATGGATGAAGGCATGTGAGAAGTGGAAGAAGGCTGATGTAACCCCCATGCTCTTTCTGTGCTTAGAAGGATGCTCCAAGTACTGCAGCTACCAGGAAGGAGCTGGACCAGACTCGGAGCTGCCCTAACTCAGGCTGAGGTTTGGTGGGGAACAGAGAACCATGGGAAACATTCCTTGTTCATAGCAGTGCTCCTCTGAGTTTTGGAAAGCATGATATGGATCCGTTAGATCAACGATTCCTAAGCTGTTGGTTTGTGGTGGCTTTTTTTTGACACCCACCACCCTCACCATTGCCTATCACACTTCTGTGGGGCTCATGAACCTACTAATCCTAATTGCTCACAGCTGTGACCTATAGTTTGGGAATCACTGACTTGCACAAACATAAACATTTTTCCTGTGTCATACTCAAGAATATGACCTTATCTACCTATTCTGGTAGATAAATTATTGAACTAAGATAAAATTTAATTCTTTTCCATGATCATTTGTACTATACACATCTCTCTCATACAGGTTACATACAAACAATTCTCATTCTACTTGACATATGAACAATTTGTGGATCTCTCTACTAGGTATGCCATTAATAAAAACTGTATAAACCCTTGGGAAAACTTAATACTGGAATGATACTGATGAATTGTAAATAGTTCAGAAAAATACTGTGTCGAGGAAAAAGAAACTGGAAAAATTGCTTTACAAGGAAAGAGGCGAAGCAATCTAGATCTATTTAGATTGACCAAAAGAGACTTAAGATGGGTATGGTAACAGATCACAATTATTTGCAAAATGGAAATACTGTGACTGAAAGGAATGGTTTCTTTTGGCACAAGGATTGTAAGTAAGCATGACAGGATGAAACAACACCAGAACTGTCAACCTACTAGATGAAGGGAGCTCCACAACCACTTCTGTTAAAAGCTGGGTTTGACAGAAAACTATTGTAGGAAAACATTCTCTACTGGCATGAACCATGTCCTAATACATCTCTTTTTGCTTTACTTTCAACAGTTCAAGTTGAAAAAATGTTAGCATATTTGTGCAATATTATGTGTGCTAACATAGTACTGTATGGTAGTATGAATGAGGTTGAATGGTCAGCTCAAGAATTTTATATGACTACTTTTATTCTGAGTTTTAGCAAACTGAAGAGGGGTAACGAACCTGTCAAGGTTATCGGGAAGATAGAGAAACATCTGCTATCAAATGTTTAGAGCAGGGGAAGAGGTGCTGGGGATCAGCGGGATTGCTAATGGGATTTCCTGTGGTTTCCAGTGATCTCACAGTAATGTGGTAGCAGTATTTAATTCCTAAATGGAGAACTGGTGGATGTGAGTGGGAATGGGAAGTTCATGCTCCGCTCGAGCTTCCTTAGTTCTTCTCAGTGTGAGCTGATGAAACCACACTATTGCTGTCAAAGGCCAGGTTAACATTTAATAGCCCTGTAAAACTTTAAACTTACTTTCAGAAACTCTTAAAACATTGTTATAGCCTGGATTAAAATTCAGTGGAACTATTAGGTTTAACCACTACATTTCTTTTAAGATAACTTTAAAAAGTCATTAACTTCTGTTATAGAAGAAGGAAGCTGAAGTAATAGAAATCTCTGAGAGCAAAACATAGACACAAAACTCTGTCCAAGTTGGAGGCAAGGCGGCTCAGGCCCCTGCTTTATCGGAATAGACGTGTTTGGATTTTGAAAAGCAAGGACAAGTGCCCAGTCAGAGGCAGGGAAGAGAGCTTGGCACAGTTTGGTCACTGCTTTGTGGCCCTAAGGGTTACACTTGCACTGGTAGGGTGTAGGGTAAGGGGTTTTAGTAGGAAGCTGGCTAAAAACCATAATGACTGTGAATGTTGAAATTTGTGTTCTGATTTGTCATGCTTGAGGAAGCAGGATTATGTACATTTTTTAGAACGAATATTGTCTTCATAAGTAATTTCTCTTTCTACTTAAAACCAACTGTAAGATACCAAATTTTGTCTAGTGAATAAACCCACTAATAGTGATAGCAATATGATAATCCTTCATTCCCTTTTAATCATTCTGTCCTTCAGTCTTAGCTGAGAATTAATCTATTCCAAATTGGACATACTGTAGCCAGATAGAAGTTCATTAAAGTGATTTTAACAAATAACCATAAACCACATGTGATACAATAATTATAGGTATGCTGCAGACCTCAGGTTAACTGAATAAGCGGCAATGCTTGTTCTTTCTTTCCTGGGACAGAAAACTGCTGGCACAAAACTCCTGACACAACTGAATGAGAGAATCAAATTTTAAATACTGACTTTCAGACTTCTATTAAAATGAATCTGATGTATGCATTTCCTCATAAGTAGGAATGATTTCCCCAGCCATAAGAGCTAAAGAGTGTTTTATAGGTGCTGAGTGTTCCACAGTGCTCTATGCAGAGCCACCACAACAGGGTCCTGCTCACACAACTTTTGATTCTTCTGTTCAAGGCTTCTCAGGAAGACAGGTCCTGAACGTGCAGTATTTCCAGGACTTGCTCGTATGACAGCTGGAAATTTCTGGGAATTCAAGGCAAGGACAAAGTATCTTTGTGGATCTGCTCACAAGCGTTAAAAAGTTGACCTGGCTGCTTGTTATTGTCCTGCACCTGAAGATTATTACCTCCACTACAACAACATTGCCATAGATAATTTTAGTTTTCCTTGTCTTATCAGAAAAAATAATCAGCGGAATTCATTTAATTTGTCACTGAAAGGGATCTTCTTCTAGCAGAGGGAATAGACAGGTACATCACAGTAGTCAGTACTTTTGAGCTGCTCAGCTTGCAATATTGATCGACGTGAAAATAATTTTATTACTGTAAAGCATACAAAACTGCTTTGGGAGCTATCAAAAGAAAACAAAAATGTAATCCCAATACGCAGAGCATATTTATTTATGTATCTCATCCTAAAACATTATGAGTTCACAAGGCATCATTTGCATTCTTTACACCCTCCCAATTCAATTCCAAATCAAGTCCAGCATGAAGCTTTATGTCATCTACGAACACCCACTGTAAAAGCTTATGCTTTTCTCTCATTTTCTCCCAGTAATGCAGTGTTCAGTATACTTTCTGTGTAGTTCTAATATCATGAATGTATTGTTATTTACAGATGGAGGACACATGAAAGGTATTAGGCTCAGGGAGGTCTCAGTCCATACCACTGCTAATTCCACCATGCAGCCCAACTCCCACATTCATTGCAAACTATTGTTGCAAACAAGGGATAAAAAAAAATATTCCAAGGTGATGTAATGGATTCTGCAGTGACATTCCTTTTCACATCTGCTGCTGTTATCAGAAAAGATGGGGAGTGTGTGGTGGCCTTCTACAAGTGGTCATCCAGCTGAGGAAATAACACATAGAAATTGCATTGATTTCATGCAGAGGCTCAGGGTGACCTCCTGTCTCCAGCGAGGATGGTAGTAAAACTCCCAATGGTTTGGAAGGTACCAGTATTTATGTCATCCTTATTCTTAAACCACTCTAATGAGTTCTTTTTGTAGAGGTCACCTCATCTTCACCTTCAAAGGATGAAGGGGTTGTCCCTATGGGTAGTGTTCATCTCGCTTTAGCCATTTAAAAGTTAGGGATCTATCAAAGTGCATCATTCAGGTTGCTTCATGTGGGAAAATGGTACCTAAAGCAGAAAGCCTAAATTGTCCTCCAGAGAGTGATAATAAACTCTGAGGTGACATGAGTGGATGTCTAGATATTAGATCATTAAAGAAGGTGAGATGAATCCCATCTTACAGCTCTCATGATTAGGTCATAATTAATATTAAAACCAAGACAAATATAGTGAGCAATGAGATCTGTATTGTGAAATATCAAACCCAAGACTGATAAATAACTAACGGTACATTAATCAAAGGAATGAAAACTACTAAAGCTTACCTTCTCAATTCAAACTCACTGATTAATCTAATCAGATAGAATTTTAACATGAGTATACCCTTTATTCTCTGGAAATCTTATCATTACTCTGTACAATGACTTCTGTTTGCTGAAGACTGTCTGTCTCTGACACACACCTTGCCATTGCATGATAAGGCAGCCGTCAATTATGCTTAAGTGTCTTATTGCTGGTGGCATGTGTCTAAATAATATGCACAATGTGTTTCTAAAACAATCTAATGGTTCAGCTGAATTAAAGCAAGCTTGCAAGGTAACACATGGGAATCTGACAGGCTGTCTTTATTTGTTGGACACGATATATTGCAGTAAGGATATTTTACATTTGCATATTTTCAAAGCGCAATGCCACACGGTGGGTGAAAGTCTGAAAATACCCATATGTGGTAGGTACAACACATGAGTGTTATGGTCAACAATAAACTCTTTGTAGCTACTACTTAAACAGGAAATATGCCTTTGGCATACCTACCTTTCAGTTATCTGCAAAGGATTTGCATGATCTCTTCAAGTTTGGTTCTACAGAGCTTGGTTTATCTCCTCACATCTAAATAATATTTCTGGTTGTCACTAAAAAGCTTTTCAGATGATTCACAACCAGATAACAGCACCTTAAAAACCACTACATGCCCAGTCTTTTTATAACCCAAGTATAATTTCACATGCATATCTTTAATATGACTCCTGACTTTTATGTTGTGGATTTTTAATGTCTCTGGATTTGTCTTCCAAGGACAGCATGAGTTTGGGATGTTATGGTGGCTCTGGTCTACTGGAACTTTTCATTCAAAAAGCTACAGAAAATGGAATATAGGTACAGGTGAGGTAGATACACATATATACACACATATCAATAGATATATATCAATGGCATATCCATAGAAATTATACTGTTTCCTGAACTTTCATTAAGTTATAGGTGGATTTTTCCACCTCTTGTATGGTTATTAATTTCCTTTATTGCCCTATGACATCTGTTTGGCCTCATTAACCATACAGCTTTAGAAGTATGAAGTTTCATAATGTGTAGATTTTTTTCTTCCCATTTCAGCTAGGGAAAATATACAGGGTAACTAATGGTATTGGCAAACTCATCTCGCAATAGGGATGTAGAGGTAAACAACTACATTTGCAGTATATAATCTCCTCTGCAAGATTTCTAATTATTGTTATGCTTGTGTAGTCAGGAAATCATGGTCTATAAAGCAAGCCTAATTTCCTGTGGCTTGCACCTGAACACGATAAAAGCTCTTGATCTCCTTTCCTTCTCCAGAGGCAAATCACGAAACTGTGACATTGCTGTTTAATCCTACAGTGAGTACATACTTTCACCCATGTAATCCTGAAAGTGTTACCTTGATGAATGCTTGACCAGGGTCTCTCTGGACTTTCTGTTACTGCCTTAGTATTTCTTTGTAATAAAACGAAGATATGCTACATTGATTTTTTTGTAATCTCAGTAATTGCATGAGTTTGGCAAAGGACACTGATTAGTTTAGGCAAAACTGTTTTTCCTCTTCTTCTTCAGACTTTTATGCCAGCTTGCGAGTGTGCTTGTGTTGGACAGAAAGTTAATTACTACTTCTTCCTACAACAAAGAGAAGACTATATTGATTAGATGTAGCTGTGAAAACATTTAAGAAAAAACAAAGCTCCAGGTTTGTCCTATGTAATGTGAGCTTTAGTGCTTGTGACAGGTGCCAGATTTACAGCACTAGAGACTAAAATCCTCCCTACCCAAGGCAGGTACAGCTCTTCCCCGCCTGTCACTCAGCCGTGCTCCAGTGGGAGAAGCACCAGATGTGCAAAAGCACTTCATTGCTGTTTAATCCTTTGGTGCTGACCTAGTGGGATTGAATCAGGGACATCAACTTATTTCACACGGGCCAACAAATAACATTGACTTTGCAGCCTCAGTCCAACAAAGCTGTTAAGCACATACATAACTTTAAGATCACCCATAGCCTCAACTCCTTCAATTCCAGCACTTTAGGTCCTTATTCACTTCTGCCCTGGAGAGGATTTGAACTAGTGACTTACAGCTAAAATGTTTCATATCCTTTTACTAATCCCCCCCAGTCACTTCCTAACAAATTGCCTTTGGAGGCATATAAACCATACCTTACACTGAATGCCTTGGCAGTACATTCATGTTTCACAGCATCTGGCATCTAACGTTATCCTGTATCAGAGGAGTCGGTTTTATTTTGCTGATGTTTGTCAAACTTTACATCATGACTTCACCTACTCTGAACAGTACTTCCTTATACATTTAATCCCGTGAAAACTCATGATTTACTCAAGTGAATTAGGTCTGCATACTCACATCCAACCTGGAATGAATGCTTATTATTCTGCAAAAGATTAAATATCTTCAGCAGCATGTCCAGTCTTATAGACTAACAACTTTTCAGTTGAGCTGCTTGTGGCAAAAGGAAAAAAATGAAATAGATAGTAATTAATATGAAGAAGGAATGGAATCACTGAAAGCAGCACTGAAGTGTTGCTCTGAAAATATCGTGACCAGAGACCAGAATCACATTACTATACAACCACTATTGTTTTGATGCTATAAATTACTTGAAAACTAAATATATATGTAAAGTAGCCAGCAGAGAGGTCTGATTCACACCTTTGCAAGCATTTTGCAAAAGTGAGCATTTCTTTTGAACTGTGGGGGGAGTCTATCCATCTGCATCCCACGTGCAGAGGATTCCTCCTGCGTTAGGACCTTCCCCTCCCTTTCGGAGCAGGAGTCTGCGCCTCTGTGGCACTGAGGCTTCTGGCTGCAGCTGCCACAGACAACTCGTGGGTTTGTTCTGGGAGAGCGCTGGGCGCAGAGCCATGGAGGTCTGCATCATGTTACGCCAACACTGCTTCTCAGTGTGTCCTGTCTCAGGAGCACAGGAAGGGAAGGCAGCTACTGCAGGTCTCATGAGGACTGCAGAGAAAGAAATCCTTCCAAGCTGATGGCTGGAAAAGGTTTGCTGGGCTATCAGGTCCTGCTTCTTCATATTACAAATGACCTTATATATACATATTACATAAGTCTTCCTATTATTTGGTCAAATTCCATCTCAGCAGATCTTGCTACTGACAGAAATTGTTTGAACGCTTCACTGCTCTACTGATTTTAGGTATGTTTGAATTTAAATCTAAAGTTATGTGTGCTACTGCTTTTTTGTATTGGCACTGTCTTTGAGCTGGAGCCAGTTCCCTGCTACATGAACCTGCTCACTGCTCCCCATTGCACGCAGCCACAAGTTCTCTTCCCTTACCACAGCCTCTTTGTGCTCAAGTTTTTTTTACAGTTTATCTCTCAGAGTTGATTGGACCTGTGTGCAATATTCCCAGCTCAGAACTGACCATTTGTTCAACAACACTAATTTTTTGTTATCCATGCTAAAATACAGCTCCTGTTAACACTGGCCTTCTTGCAACTGCATTACTTTGATAGTTAATAGTTATCCTGTGACTTGCTGATATACCCAGGTTTTTCTCTTCCATAGTCATTTCTAACAAATGAGCTTTTAGACTGCAGCAGAAGCTTTTGTTATTAGCCCGTAAGTGCATGACCTTGCATTTTGTAGTATTGAATTTCAATTACACCAGCCTACAACGTCACGTAGTTCTTCCTGTGTGCTTCTTCCCAGCCATCCTTTAGAGTCATATTCCCTCCCAACACTGTATCACTATGAAATATCAGCACCACACTGACTCATTTTTTTACCAAGGGCATTAAAAAACGCACACAAAATCAGTGCCAAGAATCCACGCCTGGGAAGAGCAGTAGGAACCTCCCTGTAGCAAAATACTTTCCAACCAATGCTTAGTTCTTATGGCAGCACTAAAACTTGGCTGGTCCCCTTTTATGCCCTTATCCTGTTAGTGATCACTGTTTTCTCCAGTTTAGCAAAAAATTTCGCAGGTAGCATAGTATCACACAGTTAATTACAGTATCGCACGGTTAACTGAGATCAGGACAAACTAGCTGTGCCACATACATTTTTCGAAGAAGCAAGCTGCCTTTTCAGACAGGCTACATACATGAAACTAACAGATATATTGATCTAAATGTATGCATCTATCAATCTAGCAATTATCTATGTCTACATGGTTATACAGAATTTAATTTTCCCCCCTTTTTTTCCTCGAATGCTTGTTTCCTTAAACCTTGCATATCAGTTAGTTGACTAAGTAGTCTTGCAGCCACAACACTTTTTCCTGTTAATACAGTACCACTCAAATGGCATGACTTCTGCTTTAGCTACATAATTTACTGAAAAGATTAGAATATTTTTGTGCCTGTGCTTTCAGTGCATCCAGTAGTCTTCCAGAATTACTTACCTATCTCCTTCAACTGGGCAGTCCCATTTTCTGCAGCAACAGTTTGTTCTTACAAACCACCCATTTCACTTACTGGCTTCTTGTTACTGCACTGTTTTGTTGGTCCTAGCTACAAGGAATCCGTAAGATAAATTCACCTAAATATCCAGCAGACCGGGGGATACTTCCTCCTGATACGCAAACTGGAACAGGCTCAGTAGGGCAGAGTGAGATTTTGCTTTCAGAATAAGTTGTAGGCTGGTGTCTGTACTTTGCTTATGTCACTGTAGGGAGAATTATGTGAGAGTTTCTAAGGGTCAGCAACTTTTTTTTTTTTTAATGGCAGATAGTGACAACTAGATGTCTAAATCTCTTTGGGAATCTAAAATTCCTTTATTTCTAAAACAGAACTGGCACATAAAATGTATTTGTTACAGCTACGGATGCTGTATCCCTCCGGTTGTTTTCGTGTGTGTACCTAGTCCTTGCTGAAAAACTGTCTAGATTGTACACAACAAGGGAAGAAACGCAGTTCATCTTTCCCTACCCAGCCTTGCCTCCATGGACTGTGTTGCAGCACCCTATCCGGTTTGGTTTATGCCACAAATGAAGTAACACTTACTTTTCCTACTTGTTTAGGGTAGACCTGTGTCACAAGATTGCTGCCTGGAGCCCTCTTTCACGCACATGCAAACATTGCACTCTGCTTCAGACACATACCGAGGAAAGTAGGCTGAAAAGTGTAACCTGAAAAGCTAAGCTTCGAGCAGGTGCACAGAGGTTATCTATGCTGCCAGACTGGATGCACTTAAGAGGAATGAACAGGTGAAAGAGCCTTCACATTTCAAGGAGTGCTTGAGAAACAGTTCACTAGTTCAACAGAAACTTTTTTTTTTTTTTTTTTTTTAATGAAAGCAGAATTCTAGAGTAAGAAAGTATCATTTATGTTGGGGATTTTTAAATTTTATTCACAGCAAAATGACATTTTAAGATGTGTAACTGTGCTTTCTTACTCTTTGTGCTAACCAGTCCTTGCTATGGCTTTAATGGTACAGATCAAGCCCTTACAGAGACAGAAGAGATGGCACATAAGCTGTGGCATATATTGTTATAGATCTACGGTCTGAGCTTTGCATTTTCATTGTCTCTACCTAATTAGATCAACTGGCAGTTTTGTGACAAGGAAAAGGTTATAATTGACTTGCTTGAGCAAGACAGCTTATTTTGCCTACTTTCACTGACTCTCGTCAACATGCTTGCCAACTCAATTGTGATCTTCTAACAGCAATCATCTTCTAAATATCACTGTGTCTGAACAGTGCTTGGATAAAACCTTTAACCCAAGTCTAACTTTAAATTATTCTCTAGACAATTCCTCCCCCTAGCCATGAGCGCATAGGCACCTGAGCATGGATCACTTGGCTGCTTTCATTGCCTGCTTTCCAAAACACATCTGCATTCACATAGTGGCTGGAATCACTCATGGAGGAAACGAACGCGTGGAAGGTGTACTTTCAGACCTAACCAGGACCAATGCTATGTGAGCAGCAAGCATGAGTGTTTTCCACAGCATTCCTGCTGCATGTGAACTTGACTGTGGTGCAGAACACATGCAATGGTCCAGGCAGGAGGGTGGCAGCTGAGTGCAGTGTACAAGGCAGAAGTCCTGTAAAGAACCAAGCAGGCAGTGTTTAACTGAGGAAATAAAACAGCTCATATTCATCAAAGCTCTAAAAAAAGCTGGGGAAAAAAAAATCTGTCAGGCTTAATATAGCTACTGCTTATATTTGCACTTTATTTCCCTTCCTTGTTGGTTTAAGGGGACTCCAAAGCATTTTTTGGCTTTCAGGTTTACTTATTTTTCCTTATTTTTTATTGAAATTAAGATTGGCAACTAGAAGAAAAGAGTTAAGAGAAAACTAAAATCCTTCACAGTAGGACATTAAAAAGACTGTAAAAAAAAAAAAAAAAGAAGAAAGAGGCTTGTTTATATTAAATTGGTATCATTTATATTAAAAAAAAACAACTTTACTAAAGGACTCCTACAGAAATAAAATATTTGTATCCAAGCATGTCCTAAGAAATGAGTGGGACAGCCATAGCATGCCTATTCATTTCAAACAACACATGATAAATAATGGCAAAATAGCATGTGTGAAAATTATATACAATTTCCTTTAGACTTAGTTCTATTATGAAGGAATCATAAAATCCCTCTAAATATTTTTGTTAGTGTTCCAAATCTAGATCTAGGATGTTAAAATCAAATAATTAAACATATCCATCTTCAACCACGAAAATGTATATGCAGATTCAGACCTATAGAGTGAAAGATATAATTCAGTGATGTCAGAAGAGGTGTAAGAGACAAAACCTCTAAGCTCCATCCTTGATGGGGAACTGTTTTGTTTTTCTAAATTTAGTCAAGTTATTTCACTTTGGTCAGACTTGGTAACTATAAAAAATGTGGATAAGATAATTTGTCTTCTTTATAAGAATTTTATAGGATTTTAGTTAGTATTTTCAAAACTGCTGGAGGGATGAGAATTACTAAGTATTGTGATGCTCTGTGGCAAGAGGTGATCACAATGAGTATTAGCATGCACTCCAGCTCTGAGAATGAAGCAGTGACAGAATTGTTAATCTGGGGAGGGAATACTACTGATGGATTCTCAAAGAAGCTCTAGATTTTTTTCTTGTTCAAAGAAAGATGATGGTTAAAGTAATAGTTTTGTGAGAAATTTAGTAAAAGAAATGATGGGTTCTTTGCTTCTTAAGGACTCCCTGGCATAAAATACAACAAAGCAGGCAAGGCCAAGCACTTAAAAGTATCCTTATAATGTATCCCAAACATGTATGTATCTCTGCATCACACTAGACTTCTAAATTTCAAGGCCTTTTGTTTTTCAGTTTGATCTGGATTTTCATATTTCCTCTATCTACTTTGATTTCCTCAGCCTCTTTTATTTCTTTCTTCACAAAGGTAAGATTATCCATACCCTCTGCTCCTGCAAACTGGCACGCTTCCTTTGAAGTCCGTGAAACTGTGCCAATTTACACCACTGCAAACTTGTTCAATATTGTGTTATAACTACAGATGGGTCCCAGCTGCAAATCTTGGTTTGGATCCAAGCTCACCCCAAACTAGGGAGTGTTTGGATTCATGGTTGTGGTTCAGACCCCTCTCTATGGATGTGTTGTAGCAGAAAGAGAAAAATAACTTTCTGAATAGAGTGGAAAGACAGTACCTGTCAGGGAGCCTCCTTTGTTATAGTTAATCTACATGAAACTGGAAAGCAATTTTTGTGGAAGTCTCCTGTACAGCAGTGTTGTCAACAGAGAAGAGACATTCAAAAGAAGAAAATATACAATAAGGTAAAATTTGTGTCGGGTGTAATGCAATCTCAATATAAATCTCAGTAGTCTTGAATCATTTCTTTGGCTTATTGATTGAGGTTATATGCTGCATATCACTGTCCAGTAAAAGAGGCAAAGAAAGAAAAGCCCTATTAAAGTCCAGCAGATCAATGAAAAATACATAAAAGCTCAGAGAAATTAGCATATATTTCATTCTGTCAAAGGAACACTGCTAAATCCCACATTGTCTTAGCTTTTCCCCTCCTACTAATACAGAAATGAGCATGTTTTTTTCTATTTCATTTAGAAGATCTACAGCTAATTTAAATGAATTAGTAATATTTAATTCATGCTTGTTGAAGCTTTGTTCTACTTCAGTTTTGACCTTGGAAGCTGATTAAAAGTATGTGGGATGTAACTCCTCGAAAGCAACTTTGATTCCAGGGATGAACAGGTCAAAAGGGGCTTCCTTAAAATGCTGAAACAATTTTGAGGTGTTTCAAATCAAAGTTTTCTTTTAACAGTTTCACACACGCACAACCTTCTCGGTTAGTGTTGTGTATGAGCATTATTGTCAAAGATCAGATGAAATATCACCAAAGATCAAATAAAAATTTCAGATCAGACCTTCAGAAGGGTTGCCCAGTTGACATGGCTGGTAGGTCAAGGTCCATTACAGATCAGAGAATGAAGCATGGCAGACTTTGCCATGTTATCTTCCCAACAGGTTTCTGCCCTGAGGAAAGATGACCAGTAAGAGGGTTTGAGAAGTTCAAGCCCACTCAGTTTGCTGCTGCCCTTCCAAATGTGTTACCTCCGGTTGTGAAGGAACGTTGGTTTCCTGGCACGGAGAACATGGAGTGAAAGCTCAGACTCCTAAATAAGTTACTGTTATCTAACATATGCTACTACTGTACCTTAAACCTTTTTTTCTTTAAATAGCAAGTCTTCACTCCCAACTTCACAGTCTGTTAACCACCAGTTTCAGCAGACAGCAGAGATACAGAAGTAGTGAAGAAGGAGGCTTAGCTGAGCTTTGGAGTGGCACGTTTACTGTACGGCATGTGACAGAGCGCTGGCCAGGCAGTCCTGCCTTCCTCTCATTCACATTAGAGCTGCATTTACCGCTGTGGGAAGGAAGAATCACCATTGCATATCCGGATGGGGTCTGAAGCAATGACTTTTATACACTAGACTCTAAAAAGACATGGATACCTTTACAGTACGTATGTATCTTTTCTACCTTTACAACAGCACTTTGAAACTAGTGAGTAATTTTCTATTCTGAAAATGAAATATTCTGTATTCTGGTCCTCTTTTTGATCTTTATATGTATATATACACATATATATATGACACTTTTCACATCACTGTCATTAAAATTAAAATTTTATTAATAAATAAAAAATGAGATTATCATGAGGTGTTATTTTTCTAAGCTCCAGAGCCCTCCAGTGCTCTGTGCTTTCATAATACTATTCTACTATAAAGAATAAGAATTATGATTTGTACCAGATACACTAGCATTGTTAACTCTTCCTGAGGAAGTGGAGTAAATAGGGAATCCTATTAGTCCAAAGAACGCTGAAGAAATTTGTCTTGAAACAAATGCCTACATATGTGTAGGCAAAATAACTTAATATACACTTAATGTTTGATAAGAAGACTACAGTCAATATTTGCATGAATTTATCTTCCTAAACTGTAAGAAATACCACCACCTTAGTTACATTGACCTTTTTCTAAAAATCAGTGCTATTTCCACAAGGTATTGCAATTACAATCCTGTCTCTTAATTAATGCATTATTAGTAAACCATCAGTCCCTTAACTGAAAGAAAGTAGTTTAAATATTTTACAGAATATTCCATTTTGTCTAAGTTGAGCATACTAGGAGGGGGATATTTGGCAAGATGTTAATATTCTTTTTCTTCAGTAATCATTCAAACCCCAAAGCCCTTTGTTCTGCATTTTTCATGTCACATGGGCCTTCCCTCCAAGAGAGCACGATATTCATGCCTCAGGTGGAGACTAAGTTGGGCTCTTCTTCCACCACCAGAATGGATGGCTTGTACTACCCACTGACCAAAGGCAATGCCCAAAGCTTTCTCCATATAAAACAACCTTAAGTTTGCAGAGTGCATTAAAGAAATATATACATGAAAGGATATTTTGCCAGAAACTCAAAGCCCCTGTTCCACAGGGGCTGGATCTGAAACCTGAGATTTAATTGTCCCTTCCATTATTTATGCAGATTTACACAGCGTTGCCCATAGATGCAATTCCCAAAATGTACAGAGCTGGTGGCTGGGGATACCTGATATGACTAAAGGTTTGGGCATGACACTAAATTAATCCACTGTGTCCTGAACATCTCTTAGGACCATGTGTAGATCAACTCTGTGATACATCAGACTTGCTGGCAACTGTATACCATATGCGTAAGGAGTCCAGTGCAGTCCCACTGCATATAGGGTGTGGAAGCGATGTGGGTTTGTTTGCTCAGGAGCTCAGACAAGGCTGCCAGACCTTCAGAAATAGTTAGAAAACATGAGGCAAAACCTGCAGGGTTGTATATAATTGATAAATTTGTAATTTACTGCCAAAACAGGCACAGTAGGATAGTCTGAGTACAGGGATAAGATTTAACCTGATATTAGCCTAATAAATTTTGTTACCCAGGCAATTTTTAAATTATTAATCAAAGTACATTTTGCACATTTTCTTTTTTTTTAATATCTCCATGTCTAGCTTCTTCTTCTAAGTGCTCAAATACATTTTCTTTTGTGTTTGTGGGATATTTAGTGGTAACACGGGCAGCTGCATTCACTTGGGGGTAGATCCTCCAATCTTACTGACCTTTGAATCCTGAAATATCTGTAGGTCCTGTCTCAATATTGTGCACAGGAAGAAGTCAAAGGTGCTTGGCACAGGAGAGCCCCTACCCACACATGCCCTGAGTTACATAGCTGTCAACGTGCTGAAAGATGCAAAGTCTGGTCCTGAAAATATGGTTCATGTGAGAAAAAAGTATTCACAAGGAGCCTGATGTGGCAAGGACCCAAGCAACTCTGGCATCTATCCAAAAAAGCACTTACGCATACGCTTAGAGCTACAATTCACCCGTAAGTATGTGAGCAGTAGTATTGCCTTTGATTGACACTGAATCAACAAGATGTGAGAGGTGATTAACAAATTTATCAAGTGAGGACAATATTTGGCCCAGAACTGGACTTCTGTTGTTCGGTTCCTGAATAAGAAAAAAGAAATTGTTTGTAGGGGCTGCACAGAATTTCCCGGACGCAGAGATTTTTCAGGCAGACATGGTGACAGTAGGCACAAAAGTATCAGAGTTTTCCTAATGTTTGAACAAAACAGAAATGTGCTGAATAGATATGTTAGCACTAATAAATAAATCTAGGAGCTATGTTCACTGACTACTATAGAAGTCTTAATGAAGAAAACTGAATACTTTCTGTTTACTTGTGCAATACCATTCCTCCACATGGATAAACTGGGCAGAATCTGGTCTTTTCTTAAACAACACCCATTTTATAATGTGCGCTGTTTTATAACTGACAAATTGAAAGACCAAGACAGAAGACTTTTTTCCAAGAATTAAATAAAACACAACCTCCTAAGTCTTTATTCAGATTCATAAGCAAGAAATGCCTTCACTAATTTAGGGTTGAAAGTTGCTAAACTTGTTGGAAAATGGACCCATTTATTTAGAAGTTACATTTTCTGCTTTGGAGTAAATGGTTGAGGCATAATTTTGCTTGCAGTTCTGGAAGCAGGAAAATGTGTGTGGGTAGTAATAATGAGGAATGAAGGTGTCAGAGGGGGAATTTATTTTCGAGAGGAGTCACGGAGCGAAGTTGTGTGGGACACATTAGGCCACAAGGCAGGTTTTCAAAGGCAAAAACAGAAGTTAGCGTAGTGTAAGGACTTGTATGTACCTCTTCCCATTTTCTGGGTTTCTGAGCCATCCAGTCCAATGACACAGATTTCTGCATGTTCTTGCCAGCAGTTTGGGGTTCAGTTGTCATTAAAAGCCAATGGAATATAATTTTCAGTAGTGTTTTTGAAAACCTTTTCTTACATTAGGATTTAGTAATTTTAGATTACTAAGGGGGGCGGGGGGGCAGAATTGTCAAGATGTAAACATATTTAAAAGAACTGCTTCACCTCAGATATAAATTTATAACCCCCAAAATTCCAGATTCCATGGACTATCGATAGTCTATATTAGTTTATATTATCAACAACTTTTATTTTTTTTTACCCAGTTTGGGGTTTTTAGCTTTTTAACAGATTATATTGAGCATGCATTTGAGGTTTCAAAGGAAATTTTTAGTCTATTGGGTAATCAGTTCCTTAGGTTTAGATCCAAGCCACAAAATATGTATTTGTGTCAAATTTTGCCTTGCTATGAGAGACTGCTGAAAAATCTGCTCGAAATGCAGTTGGCCAGGTTTGCAGCTAAATTATATATATTAAACCTCATCTCTTCATGAATAGTTTGGTTTCAGCATTTTCACTGTCTTGAGCATCAACTTCAACTTTATAGACAGCTATTTGCAGGGGAAAGTACATTTAATTCCACAACAGTTGACATAGATAGAGACCATATTGTAGATAAAGGTGTCAATAATAACCTTGTGTTTTATATTGTTTCTGCCCTAGTTTAACAGCACAGTTTATTGTTAACCAGTTTCCTCTTTATCCCTTCTAGCTGCAGATTTATTAGCAGAAACGCGTTGTGCAAATGATGATTTATGATGGAATCCTGTTGCCTGAGAAAATGTATTGATTTAGAATGAGGTTGCAGCCCTTACTACAGAGGCAGAACGAAGGAGATGAGAGGGATCTGCCTTGAGTTAAGTTAAATTTCTCTGACTGCCCTAACATGCGTTTTCTTTCTTTTGTAAGACTTTACATGAAAGAAAAGGTTACATTAGGCATTTTTTTTTTTTATTCAGTTCTTGTGATCTGCATTCCTCAACATGCCACGATTACTATGATTTGTCTTTCTTCAATTCTTTCATCAGTTCAAAGCAGTATGGCATTTACCTTAGTAGCATTTAAAATGAACTGATCAATAGCTAGATGTTTGCTATTAAGAATGATGAAGAAAGGTTGAGTGGGAGGCAAACAAGGTTATCTACTTTTAATATATTGCCTAATTCTTTTCTGTGTTGGAAGGTAGGCATGCCTTCATTTAATTGATTCTAATGCACATACATGCAATGTAATGTGAATGACCAAGGGTGGACATCACAAATGCTGTTCATTTTTTACTGCTTTCATTTCTAAGTGCCATGTCTTCTCTGAAGGAAGTACATTGCTCTATTGTTGAAACTGAAGATTTAAAACAGATTTTAAAGATAGCCAGACAGCTTTAGCATATAAAAAGAGAGAGAAAAAAGTGTATGTTTATTGCTTAAGCCAAGGCTTAGGGAAGTTATCCTATTGTTGAAAGAGCTAGCTTGCTTTTGATACAACATTTTTTAGACATCTGTGAGTTTTTTATCTTTTAAATTCTATTGCAGTTCCTGCGTAGGATCCATTTCACTTGATGGTTCTATTGCAACAGAAATTTCAAATAGTGAATTTATTAATTTTCTGAGATCCCAGAAAACCTGAGTTTTTTCAGAAATATTTGGAGCCAACTTATTCTTTTCATTATTTCATGAAAGGATCCTTCTGCTACTACTTCTTCCTTTTTCACTAAGCAATTCCTATGGTACAAAACCAGCACCACTATGCCTAAGTTTGTAACAGCATCAAAACTAGAGCACTATCGATCGTCATGGCTCTGGGTTTTGTCAGAGGGCTTTATGAAGGACCATCTCCTGAGCTCCATCCAGCTTCTTTTCCACCCACAAAACCACATCCTTTGACTGCCTCCAGCTTGCCCAGAAACCACGCTCCCTGCCTGCAGACTCTTTTCTGTTTGTGAACCTCCAGATCTTGCAGAGGCTCCTCCAGCTCCTTAGATGCCAAAATGAAGTCTGAGCATCTATGAAATGACAGGCTGCATGCAACAGCAATAACATCCTTAAACAGCATCTGGGGAGCAAATTAACAGACGGGTGCCCTCAAATTACAAAGCGACAAGGAAACATTCAGTATATACATGATGGCAGCTGCAAATGAAGGAGGAAATTTGGTGCTAATAACACCCTGCTATCCACCCCAGCCTGATTCAGTTTTCATTGGTTTGCATTATCTTTAATAGAAGCTGAATAAAGATCAAAGAGGAAGAAAATAACACAGTATACAATGTGGGAGAGCAACCCAACAACAACATTTGAAACAATAAAGGGAGTTAATTTTCCTCTTGCTGTTGATTCTACCCTAATGTGTTTTTTTTACATGAAACCAAGCCAGACGTACCTTGAATACTACACAGTGCCCCTTCCTTTGTTAATACTTGTGATCATGACAAGAAACATGTTCTACTTTTCTTCCTAAAGTTGGGTCTTACTCTAGCTTCAGCTGCAGTTTTAAGGCTTTTCTGACTTTTCTTGAAGAGCATTCCCTTTGTTTCTGTCTCCGCTAAATAATATTTTGGCCAGCATTATACAATTATTAGCATTGCATTTTCACTGAGCCGTATCCATGCTGACATATCAAACTTTCTGGCATAAATGTTACCCATCTCATTCAGAAATAGTTAAAATAACACTTTATACACAGACAGAAATATTTTTCTGTCCCTCATATATTGCCAAGAGATAACACACTGATATTCTGGTCAGTCACTTAGCACATTTTCATTGTTAAACATCAAGGTCACACTTGACAGAAAGAACAGATTTAGTTTTAATATTCCTGCCAAGATGCAATGATTCTGTAGTAACTTTGTTCAATGTTCATATCACAACAGGAGCTGCTGGGAGTGTTTTGATAAGATTGGAGCTCTAATTCAATCTACAGCAATTATAGTAACAAGGGTGGTAAAGAAGGGCATATTTCAAATGTCTGCTTCTCTTTGATTTAAATTCCTGAAAAGTAAAACTCACTAAATAAAATAATATGAATGAAATTTCAGCTCATTTATCTAGCAGAGTGGCATCGACTTCAACTATGATTTTGGCTGTAACGTGTAAAGATAACGTTCCAAGATCTGGTATGTGACTCAAGATTGACTGAAATATTTCATGGCCTCAAGTATTTATAAGTAGATGTATCCATTCCTTGCTGCTACATTCCTTAGTGATAACTGCACTTCAAATTTCTGTTGCCAGCTTGAATGATAAAACACCAGTTCTAACTATTATCCATAATTGTAATACTCTTTATCATCTACAGATTATCCTTACTTTAGTATGGAACAACTATATTTTATCAATAATAGATAATAAATGAAAGAAAAGAACAACTCATTTTAGTCTCAAAGGTATGTATACTTCTAATCAGATCTGCTTCAGCTCAATCCAACAGAGGATGAATCAAATGTGTTATTGATTTAATTACAAATACTAAGTAATGTACATATTATACATATAAATACACACATATATGTATATATAATCTTAGCTCTCTTTAAAGGATGGGGAAACAGATGTGTCACACCTTATCCAGGGTAACTTTGGGCAGAATCCAGAATAGAAATCTGACACTGTTATTCTGGAGCTCTTTTCCACAGTGTTGATGAAGCTGAGCTCCCAGAGTCAGCCACTAAGTGCTGAAGGCTTTATCACCAAGAATCAGTGGAGTTCTTGAACATATGTCTGCTCCTAAGCACTTGAATGCTCAGACCTAATGAGCTTAAAGTTAGGTGAGGACTTAAGCACTCTCCTAAATCTGTCAGTAAACTTCATAACTCCTATAGGATTGGATGCTAATGCCGATATATAATAGATAAAGACACAAGGCTTACTATGAAAGTGAAAACAAATCAGCACTAGTAGATAACAGCACATCAGAAAGCACCAGGTAGTTTGAATGAGAACTGGCTGTTAACCATTGCCTTGAGGAAGGGTAACTGTTCCCCAGTCAAATAATATGAAGGCAAGACTAAAAGGCACAAAGACACAAACACTTAAGTAACATTGTCTGTTGTGGGTTACAGGATGGAAAATCTATGCCAAGTATTCAAAGGAGAAACTTTTGCTGTAGAGGTCCTTTAATGTAAAATGCCAGTTTGAGAATTTTGTTGTCAAGATGGTTCTGTCCTCCACTTTTAAAGATCGCACTGTTTAATATCTTTAATACTTCCTTGCTATGGTGCATACACACACTGTTTACATTGACAGATGAATGACAGTTGATGCCCTTTTCCTAAGTGTGTCCCTTTTTGAGCTGAAGCAAGTCATGGAAGGGATAATTACAAACATGAGGGACTTTGGAGTTTGTCGAGTAGCTTAGGCATTTGTTGAGATTACTGAGTGCATTTGGAGAGTCACAAGGTGCTTGTTAAACTGTTTTGGAAGTGAGAATATGTAAGAAAAGAAAGAACTATCACCACGGAAGTTTTGATTTTATGCACCAGCCTCAAAAATGGCAAATGTGTTCCCCAGGCGTTTTCCTAGATGCTTTTGAAAAAACACTAAAGGCTGAGAGAAACACCGGTTTGTTACTAGCAGCAATCATTATCCCACAAAGCAATATCCAAACAGCACGAAGAAATATAATCACGAAGCCAGTATTATCTTCTGGGACTTTATCCTCCTTTGGAAAACTGACTATAATGGCATCTGAAACTGTAAGCATATCCTAACTCCCTGACTTGTTTACTCAGAGGCAAAATGCTTTCTGCTGCAAAACTCAAAGACATGCAAGGGCATAGATGAGTAAGTTTGTATGTGGACATGTAGGGACTAACATTTCCCATATAGATCATAAAATTATAGAACACTTGTGGTTTACAGTGCATGTAACAATAACTCTTTGGAAAATACGAGCTGAAATATTGCTGAAATACTGAAATTCAGGAAAATGGGTGTAGAATTGTTGGTATATTCAGCAATAAGACAGTTGCGTTATATATCAGCACCTCAGAAGACTAAAACACTTCTATCAACAGGGAAGAAAACAGACTGTGCAACTATCAATTTACCGTCAAACTACTACTTGGAATAAAACCTTTTTTATGTGATCTTTTTATTCTTGTTAATTGAAAATGCTTCATGACAGAGCATCTCAAAGGCAGACTTTCAGTTGGAGCTAGATAAAAAATTCACATTTTCACCTTTGAAAATCTTCCTCTGGATCCACAAAGAGTTCCCCTTCAATGTTGCCATAGACAAAAGCATTGTGTCCTGGAGTCCCCAGCCCAAGTTTTAAGCTCTAGTTCTGAGTATGAGAGGAGTGTGTCCCCAGTGAGGAACTGACAATCCAGATTTAATCCACCTGCAAGAACTGGCTTGTGCCAGAAAGGCAAGAGGGACAGAAGGAAGGATTACTAGGAGTGAATACCTTTAAGCATTGTATTATGCACCAGGCAACATCACAGCACCATCACACCCAATACAGGGAGAAAATGCGTGAACTCAGCATGCACCAAACCTGGGCAACAGCTTTGACAGCTTGGCATCAGATGCAAACTTTCTCCATTTTTCTGTCTTAGCCCTGACTCTCACATTTCAGGCTGCATAATGGATGGATAAGAGAATCAGTCATAGAATGGCTTGGATTGGAAGGGATCTTTGAAGATCATCTTGTTGAACCCCCTGCCACAGAGAGGAACATCTAGGATGTTATAGGATTCATAGGATGCAAGTTATCCTTGCCCCACAGTAGTCCTGGAAAGCGAGTTTGAACACTGTGCATCCAGATCAGGCATAGAATATACCTGCACATTAAGGGTATGCTGTCCAACCAGATTATCAGAGGTAAGTAATGCTCCCTCTTCTGAAACATAAATATATATATATATGTGATACATGAATACATGTGTATATATACGTATACATACATATTCACATATTTATCTCTAAGCTACTTCATGTGAAATTCCCGATGTTGCTAGAAGCCATCAGAACTCAGCTATCCACTTGCTCAGCTGGGTCAGTTTGCAATATTCCAGAAGCAGGACAGACAGCTTTGGTCACCTCTGGGGACTTTTATGATTTTAACCTTCTTGCCATTAAAAGAAATCTAAGAAATAGTTGGATAACTCTGAGCAACAGGGATACAGTCCGGTGTCTGTTTGGTTTCAAAGCCTTTGGCAATAAGCAATTAAATCCCATTACTTATGTTCAACATTGAAAGAAGGAGATGGGACTAGCTCCCCCCAGCTACAGCATTTAAGCCACCCACTTGGATAGTCACATTCAAGTCTTCTGTAAAGCAATGATTTTAAGCCACATTTTTTTGTTTTCTAAGAGACTTCTGTAATTACTAGACTATGAGAGAAAGTTTATTCAGTTCTATTTTGTGCCAAACAATAGTAAATTCAAGAAATGTGCAAATAAATGTAAGCTTCACTAGGGCTTGCATTTGTTAGGGAGCCTTTGATTATAATCCTTGTTGATAACAACACCACCACACCACCACAATATTAACAAACACAACAATAATTGCAACCACTTGCTAAAGAGTAGATCTGTACAGCTGGCCTGCTTGGATGATCTACCATCAGATACAGTAGTCACCAGGAAAGAAAATAAATGCTGATCATTTAATCTTAAATGTTTCTTTGGTTTTTGCTTTTTTTATAAGGGTCCATATTTTGAACAATATTCTCCATGGTTAAAAATTTGAATAGCCCTCAAAGTTATGTTACATTGATTGCACTTCCTAAAGGTCCTTTCTTCAGAATGTAATGACATTCCACCACTCAGAGCACCTGTAGGCAAAGATAAAACAGCCAAATAATGACAAGATTTTCTAGAGAGCAGCCAGGCAGCCCAGGATATATATGAAAATTACAAAACATTTTGTGCAGCTAGATATGCTAACCAAATTTTTTACTTAGAAGCAGATTTCAAATTCTGACTCTAAATTTGGCCACTAGAAAAGTAGTAGGTCCTGGAAACAATAAAATGAGATCACAATGTTTTTATTACAGGGTGAAACTTTTCTGATAATGATGAAAGCAAAATGTAATGAAATCCACTTGTCCACCTTGATGCAGTTAAAGTCACTGATCTGCTGCTTAGATATCAAGAAGGTATTTGACCAGGTCAAATAGACCTGCCTTTCCTATACATTGTGAAAGCCTGGATTTGACTTACTATTTTGTTCTTTTTTTTTTTTTAATTTTTGTTCCTCTAAGGGTATGTGTTTTGGTCAATGGTGGGTTATCATAACAATTTCTCCTTCAGAGGACCACTGGACAAGAAGATCAACATATTATGTTGCTCTTTAATTTCATGTATTTTTCAAGTGGTTCAACTAATAGGAAAATGCTCGTATTTGAAAAATCATTGGTGCTAACAGAAAACAAATTGGTCCATTACAGGGGCATATTTAACTTGTTTTTAACCTCTGGTTTGTACTTCCTAATTTTACTTTTATGCCCAGGGACTTTCAACACAATCTGCATATACTGTTAATAAAGCTATGTACAAATTCCAGTGCTATTAAAACTAATTAAAACCATTCCTTCTCATTAGATGGATTCCTCTGACGTTAGGAAGGATTCAACAGCAAAAGATAGTATAATTTGAAGATATTAAATGTTAAACGTAGAACTGCAAATTACAATTTTCTATTAATGTCCTGCCAGACAGTTTTTAAAAACACAATGCAGTCTCCTGTGATTAAGAAGGAAGACTACAGAATAAAGTTTTGTAGAATAAAATAAAATTCTGAAGCATAATTTTGTTTTTTTTTAACTTGTTTATTTTTATTTATTTTTGTGATGTGTGTTTTGTTAATAAGACCAAGTTAGATTTTCTCTAGATTCAGAGATGATCTTGGAATTTGATGGAAGCTTTATACCTCTGTACAACTGGGCTATAGATATGAAACTGGTTCTTCTGCACCTTTATTTCTCCTGCAGTTACTGGAAAGGGAGCCACCAAGGTATGGAAAGGTACAGAAGATGTTCATATTCTTTGTACCATACATCTCTTAGAGACTGCAAAAAATCTTATCACAAAGGACCTAGCTGTGATCCTAGTAAAGTGTGTTACTCCTTGCCATCTCCTGAGTGGGCAGAGAAGGAGCCACCACCCTCCTCAACATCTCTGTCCCAAGAACAGTTTAGTTAGACCTTTCAGTTTTTTTCACCCTATTTCACCCTCCTAGGAGTGGAGAAAGCAACGATCTTTAGAAGAGACTGTGAAACAGTGCTACAACACTCGGTGTGATTTAGTGCCATGGCTCATGCCTTCTCTCTCCCCTTGGCCTGCACCTTGTCCACTCTGGGCAAGACAGGTATAGGCACAACTGGGGTGCATGTGCCAAATCTTCATTTTCTTACGGTAAAAACTGAGCAAATTGTTGTATTTTAGCCTTGGAAAATTTCCCTTTTTGTCTTTTGCTCCATCCATTTCTCCCATCAAACAAATAGCTGCTGATTGAGGCAGGTGCTATTTTTAACTAATAGCTGAAATGTTCCTTTATCAGCTTTTCATTTTCACTGTTCTTTCTTCCCCATCTTAGTTAATGGGTGTTTGCAGTTTTAGAATTCATTAGATGAATCCAGAGACACAGGTTAGGTGGATTTCTATGGAAATGCCTACAGCAGGTCACGAGAATTTTTTCTTTTTTCTTGTGTTCAATCTTCCCAGACTGCCTTAATTTAGGACGAAACAAACCACTGCATTTAATAGACTCTGGCATGCATGACCCAACACTTAACACAATTTGCTTAGATATGGAATTAAATATGAGCTACTTTGCACAATTTAATGCATGTCAGGTGGCATGTAAAAAACAGGAAGAGTTGTTTGAATGAATTTTTGGCCCAGTTTCTATGTGAATACCTGTGGGAACTGAAAGAAAGAAAACAAAGTAATTACAAAAATATTTAAATATCCTTGTCTGCTACAATCCGTTATGAAAACTATAAGAAAAGAAAGGATAACAGTTTATTTTACATTTCAGACATTTCCTGACACCTATCAGGAAATTCATCTAACCAAAAGGAACAAGATTTCAGTTTCATTTTTTGTGTTCAGTAACCATTCAGAGGTGAGGAGCCTGATGGAGATCGGCTTCCTGCAGTGGCAGTTTTCCAGGCAGCCAGCCCTGGAGAACACGAGCCTCTGTGGAGCACAGCTGGTCCAGGTGCCTCATGCGAGAGCCCTTCAACATTATAGCCTTTCATATCATCTTCTTTCAAGTGAAGAAAAGAAAAAATGAACAATGTTAAAACTGCGTGGCCTCTCTGATATCTATAATTTGAAGTGTGGTAGTGCTCATTTGGTGGGAGAGCTCTTGCACACCATCAACCACCTAAAAGTCTGACCTTTTAGCCTAAGCCTGTTACTGTAAACCTGTTTGCAGTCACTAGAGGAAGACCACCATTTTCAGGCTTACCTCCTTTCAAAAACAGCTGCTCTTTATCTCTCTGCTGCCCCACGCTGCTACCTGCATCGCAGTGTTTCTCTTAGTTGTCTGTGGAGCAGGAGGTAAATCTGGTCTTTCTGGGGTGCATCTGTTGTGGACAGATGCTCTTACATCCCCCCTTTCTGGGCTTTGAAGAAAGAAATGTTTTTCTGGTTTTTGTGATAACTTCTGAAGGAGCTAGACTGGGTATGTAAAGCAAAGCAGTAATTTTTATCCCATGATGTATAGCTTAGCTGCACTGGGCTTGTAACCATACCAGCAGTTTCATTCTTGGCCTCCTTCACCAACATTAACTGAAGCATATTAAAAATACCAAGGGAATGATTCAGTGTGGAATGATCACTCTTGGATACCCTACCGTGTCTAAAATGGCACAAAGCACCTAGTGTAAGCATCTGAATTGCTCCCAATGTTTTTTAGCACCAGCTGTTGTCAGAAACAGCATTACCTTCTGGTACTTTTCTTTTGCATGTGCATCCAGATTGCACAATCAGAGTGTAAAGCTGTTTAAGTGTTTCTGTCTCTGCATTCCTAGAAGTCTCAACCACTCAGGGCATCCTCCCAGTGGTTTTTTTATTTCTGACAAAGTGTGTTTTTCCACAATCACTGAGAGCCAAGAAGTCTGATAGATGCTTTATTCAGCACCTGAATATTAGGTGATGCACATTGAGCAACACCAGCCTTTGCCTAACACAAAAACCCAATTAAAGCCTGTGTCGTGGTTCCTGTCATGGCTTCTCTTTGCCACATACTGAAGGAGGATGCCTTCATTAGAATGTCGCCCATAAAAGCCCATGTGCTCGGTGTGCGTGGAAGTCAAGCTTTCATGGGCTTCCATGGGTGAGTGGCACTCCAGGCTCCATCAGGGAGTGCCCTCCAGGTGCTGCGCACCCGCGGGATGCACACAGGTGTCCATCAGAGCAGAGATGATGACTCCAGTCCTCACCCCCCTGCCCTGAGCTCACGTGGGGGAGAAATGCCAGTCAGGCAACAACAGAACTCTGCTCTTTAGTTTATACAATGATTTCTCTTTACTTTATCTTAGGGCGGGGAGGGCAGCCTGCCAGAGAGAAACACTGAAGGGGGATCACCAAACTGAGAGGCTGGAGGGGGGAAGTAGCGTGGGGGGGTGGCATTTCTGTCAAGACCTCATCCAGTCCAGGGAGGTACCCAGGCCGCGCCTGCATAAAAGCAGGTTGACTCACTGCAGGCAGCTCCGCCAGTCTCTTAACATGCCCTGTAAAAAGCAGAGCTCATAGCTTACTGCTGTCCCGGGGGGCAAAGGATGGCAGCTCCATCCAGTTCTGCTAGGCTCGGCAGAGCCACCCGATGCAAGGAAGTTGCCCCCCTCTCCAACTCTTTCTGGTCCCCTGCCATACCCCCGGGGCCTATCATTTCCACCTCCTCTGTTTCAAACACGCTCTGAAGCCTGAAGCTTACCTCATCCTACACTCTCTACTCCTGTTGTGCTTATTGTGCTGCTCATCCCTTAGTACAGCCATGAGATGTTTGACTCCTGTGAAACTCCACCTTCAGCCCCGAGCAGTCGCAAGGTCTGCTCACGGGCTGTCCGTAACACCTGAAGAGCGAGATTATACAGTAAGTAAGAAGGTTAAATACAAACTATCATCGAAGCAACATGTTGTATTGGTTTAATTGTATTAATTGTATCTTTCATTGATATTTATGTGTCTCTGATATACCACAGCAGGATTAGGAGGGATGAAGAGAAGGCAGACACAAGCAAAGAGCCAGTAACCTACTGTTCTTTTCTACTAATGGTGCTCTATGATCATGTGAAGCCCAAACTAACTTCCATTAAAATAAATAGAGATTTTGCTTTCACTTTGATATTTCAGAAACCAAGTTTAAGATCTACCTTTAATACAAAAAAAAACCCCTAACTGAGCTCAAGGAGCTGAGCTGAACGCTGTTTGGTATTCACTGCCCTGCTTCTTCTCCTCTGTCTTCCCTCACCCTCTGGGTTCGGTGGCTCCGTTAAAGCTTCTCCTGATTTGCAACAGGATGAGAGAAGAGTTTACATCCTACATATTTTTTCAAGCCACACACAGGAACTGTAATGTAGCAGTGCAGAGGCACTCCAACTAATATACTAATTGGATGCAGATGTGTTCTGCCTCTTGGAAAAATAAGACCAACTGGATGATCAACAAGAGCCAAATGGGTAATTTCTTTTTAAACAAATTGGTTTTATTAACTTAAAACTGCCCATAATCCAACTAGTCTGGCAGAGTTTGGGTACTATGAAACCACAAGCAGCGTGTGATACCTGTTATTATCTCATACTACTTTTGGCTGTGATATTGCCATTCTGAATAAAGGACTAACATGTAACACTGAAGTCTCTCTTAAATAAAGGGTAGCATGTGTGAGCACTGCCCCAGGAGCTGGCCAGGAAATGAGCTGTGATTCAGGCTGAATTCTTTTCTTGCTCCCTACTTTCTTCAGCAGGAATGCATTTGTGCAGCCTGCCCAGGGAAAGCCTGGCTCTCACCCACCCTCAGTGAGCAAAGGAGGGCACTGCCAGGGGGAAGGAAACCATGCTAGTCTTGCCCTTAGTGCAGAGGAAGCGTTTCAGCGATAGTTTTCAATGCTACTTGCAGTCCTATCGGCCACCAAGACACACGGGCTACCAAGGCTGACATTTTAAAGGTTAACATGGGGCCTTTTCATCTAAGAGATGCTACTGTCAGACAATAAATTCTTACATAGCTCACACCTTTGATAGTGATGGGAGGAGTGAGATGCTGGTGCAAGTCCAGAGGCTACAAAGTCAAAAGGATCCCACTGGACATGAATCCCTTGATGCCACTTAACAATCTTGACTTTCCTGAGTGACAGGTGACCAAATGAAGGGCCAAGCGCTGCACACAGTTGAATATTTTTCATCCTTTGAAAACCAGCATGTTTTTATTCCCCTTCTGCCAGCTTTATTTCTGTGGAAAAATAATCCATCCTGTGAAATGATCGTTTTGACTTTACTAGGGACAGGAGCAAAACCAATGGGTATTGTAAATACTCTTTGGAAACAAAATGGTTGGAAGAGTCAATAGTGTCAGTATCTATACAGCTAGGGCTACCAGCATCCCCAGCACTGCGTCTCTCTTCTTGAATCCTCTGGCATCACCTGATTTCTGAGTCCTGCTCTTTGGGTGGTGATTAGTGGTTTGGTAGGGAAACCAAAGGTTTTAATTTCAGAACGAGGATTGCCATCTACCAAATGACATCTAGGAATTACTGTGGGACATGTCTGTTTTCCAGGTCAGTTAAAGCATGTCTTTTTTTTTTTTTTTAAAGACATATAACATAATTCAATAAATAAATACAGGATCAGTGAGGCCTAGATATGGTATCAATGAAACCTAAGTACGCATTTTAGCCTTTGAGAGCAATGAAAAACAGTAACAATGACAGTATTCTTACCCCTGAAAACAATAAAAGTGTAAGAAAAGAGAAAAAGGAGCTAAATTACCATAGAAGAGAGAAACCATAAAGATCAGCTGAAAGAAGCAGAACACCCCCACCCCCACCCCCACCCCCCCAAACTTTGGTGTTTCCTATTACTGGTTTGAGAGAATACAATACATCTAGAAGTGCCTGTCTTACGAGGATAGCCTTGTACCAGAACAGTGGGTTATGAAGAGCAGATTTGAATAATTACATTTGAGATGATTGCCAGTTCAGATTATTTGAGATTACAATGACTTCAGACGTAACTTCTTTTGGTTTTAATTTTAGAAATGTGCTGACTGAGAACTACAAGCGGAGTAAGTGACAATCGAGTGAGACCCATGTGAAAGATGTTTATTTGAACCAATTGAAGAATAGGAGTTAAACACAGAAAAAGGAAAAAAGAAAGAAGGGTTGCAAATTTACATATGTTCCAACACAACAGATGAAACACTTCAGTTCTGAATCAAAGAAAAAGTGGCAGCCAGGCTGGGATGCTCACATCACATGAGATTCAGGAGTGGACACTGCCCTCATGTAAGAAGATTCACAAGTCATAGGCTGGAGTCATGGCATAGATCTGCATGGTCTGTGCCAGGAGGCACTAACAAGTACCTAGAGGCTTCTGCACTTCAATCCCTACCCTTCATGTAAATCCATTTGTGTTAAAATATGTGCTTTTCAAGAATTTTCACTAGAAACTGACCAGGCCCTTAAAGCCACATATTTTATCTAACAGTTGATTGCAACATCCACATACAAATGTCTTGAGGTCATATTTGAAAACATGACCTGCAAACAAAGGGAACTCCAAAACAGATATACAAGCTTGAGAATGACCATGAAGAAAAGCAAAAAGATTCCAGTTAATAAATTTTGAGAAATATATTCAAGTCAGTCCTTCTCAAACTCCTTGGGGAGGTAAAAAACAAAAAAGTTACATAAAATGATCTAATTAGTAATTCACACATTATGCTGGGTTCCCTGGAACCTTTTTTAGCTTCCTGAAACTGTGTGCAGATGTTTTTTCTCTGTGGGGCACTCCTTCAAGTCAAAGCACAGTCCCTTGCTTGACTATCTTGTAGAGAATGGAAGTGGCAGGGATCAGGCAAGAGCAGGAACGCTCTGGGTGTGTACACATGGCTAGGTGAGTTTTATGTTTTTATTTATTAATAGTAGGCATACCTTGGAAACAGCTGCAAGATTCACATTCTAGGTTTCGTTTTCCAAAGCTGTGCAGCAGTTATTTTGGCAGCTAACACATCTAGCCCTCAGTCGTGTCCTCGTGGTTCCATTGTGTTCACAGGCTACGTGGGAGAGCTCTTGCATTCGGAGGATCATTCACAGGATCAAACCACAGAAAGATTTCATTGGGAAGGGGCTGTCAGAGGTCACCGCAGCCAGCTTTCTTCTGTAAGTCAGGCTAACTTCAGGACTAAAAATCTAGTTAGAATTAAACCTTTACCTTTTAGAAAAGTTTTTTTCAGTCTTGCAGTTTTACACCCTAAATGGTGGTTCCCAAATTTTCTGTTCTCGGGCAAATTTGTCCGCTGCGTCATCATTGTTCTAAACATAGATGTATGTGTAAGTGACATACTCTTTCAAATCACTGTGTGAAACAGTTACAGTTCACCTATCATGGTTTTGTGGACAATCAATGAAGTGCGGATGACAATTTGGCACTTTTTTGTTTTAAATTGTATAGAAATGACCATAGTTGCATATATGGCCTTAGCCTAAATAAAATTCTACTCTCAGTTGGCATAATAATAATTATGTTATATAGATTCCTTTTAAGATCATTATGACAGATTCAAATTAGACCTAGATAGTCACAGAATCCGTATCAAATGAGATATGGATACACTAAGACCTTCAGAAGAAACATTTCAAAGTGGATAACTTCTAAGGCAAGATTTGTTTTTATAACTTTTGTTCCACAGCACTGCAATTAAAAGCCTGACATGATTAAAGCCAGTCTTGTTGGAGGACTTTGCTTCTCAGCTGATAATATCTTATGTATCTGATTTTCAGTTCTGTGTTTAAAGTTAATTTTGTCACCCTTTTTTGATTCACTAGTCTATGCAATTTTTGTTTATTTTTCAGAAACCTGCACTGGCAGTATTTCACAGACTCTTATACAATTCTGACACTCCGGGGTCCAGCTAGTCAAATGCTTCATTTCTGTCCTGGCTATATTTGTCTGTGCCTTAGAGGTATATTCGCTAACAAAGCTGTGGAATGGTTTGCAATCAGGTAGATATTGTCCCAGATCTGGATGAACTTTTAGAAATCTGCTCTGTAAATGATAAGAATGAGATATGTGATTAGCCTGTATCTTGATTTCATATAAAATACCAGGATAGCTTTCTGTAATAGGAAGACTTGTACTGCAGAACAGCAAACTGGTGTGTATAAATGCATGTAAGCCGCTGCTCTGCTGGGCTCTGAGCAGCCAGATGGATTTATTAGTCTTGCCACTCACTGGAGAAGCCACTGATTCTGCCAGTGTTTGGGTAATAACTCTGCCCTGGGATCTGTTGGAGCTGTTGCACATCCATCTGGCAAAAAGTTTAGTGATGCACGAGAGCTCCAGCCCCATGAACAAATACAGAGCAGTGTGCACTGATGCCAAAGACAGACACTGGCAGAGCTGCCTTGCCTGGCAGTTCGTACATTACGGCGCTGACATAACCCCCGACGCACTGCGAAGCCATGTAACACTGTGTATGTCCATTCAGCGTCTCTGGAGGTGAATAGCTGCTCATCCTGAAAACTGCTAAGACAGCAGCCTTAAATGTACATAAGACGACTGAGCCCCTGAATGTAGAAACAGCAGCTGCCAACTTATTTCATTTGGAGGAGTGTTCACCTAGCGTGTTGGAGTATGTGCAGCGTGTATTAAAGTAGCCACCTAGAAATACAGGCAAATAAAATACAAGGCTAGCTTAAGAATTCTTGGGAGAGAAAAATCAGGCTCAGTTCTGAAAAGTTTCTAATGCTCATTAATGTATAGGGTCTATGGAGCAGAGTGTGTTGGTGGGAAGTTAAGTATCTTAAGAGTTAGCTGCAAAACAATGGGGGCTGGTGGAAGGAACAGAATGATGAAATCAATGTTCTTTTATAGACAGATAAAATATCTAAACCCATTTCCCTATAAATAATAATGGCATATAAAACCTGTTACCCCACTGTAGTAAAATGAAACACTAACATCTGTTCTAAAGCTCTTCGGTTCCTGGAACATTAGAAGTTAGAAATTAGAGCAAGAGAAGTTACCCAGAGATTAATTGCTGGGGGGAAGCACAAACAAAATGCAGCTTGGAGCATGATTATGTATCTCTGAGGGGGACTCTCAGCAGTGTCATTGTGGCTGTAAGCTTTCTGATCTTTCTTAAAAGCTTCAAAAGCATCTGCACAGGGCCCAGCCTGAAGGACCTCGCCTCTAACAGAAATCTGTGAGTATGTGGTTCAAAGAGAAATAGTCATGGATTCAGTAAGCGGGTCACCACGTGACCTTCTTTTTAATCTAGCTTATGCCATTTGGCTGGTGCCAGAATATAAGAGTAGGTTTTATCAGCAGGCAATTTCACTATTTGTGTCATACGGTCATCTTTTCAAAATCTCTGGAGAACTGTAGAGATATAAATCAAGCTGCCTTCTGACAAACACAAAGCCACAACTCCATATCACTGTATGAGAGCACTTTATTAAAAAAAACAAACCCTGAGGTAATGCAACAAGCGAATCTGAATTAAAATAGGTGGCCTAGAATCACTGTGGGTTTTCTTGAGAATGGGAAATGGGAAATATAGCCAACTAGTACTATCCTTTCTGAAAATATATCAGGAATTTAGAAATCGGGAAGGGTATCCTGGGTGAAGCGAAATGATCTCCACACTTTCCCTTTTTCAACTTCATTAAAAAAAAAAAAAAAAAAAAAAAAAGGAATTAAAAAGAGCAGTCAAAGCCTGGATTTCCATATTGCACAATTATGTCTTGTTAGAGCGGTTATGTTAAAACTGTCACTCTGGTTTCTTTTGGTGTTAAAAATTATATACAGTAATGAGATGGGCACAACCAGAGGCACTCTTTGATGACTGACAGTCACTGTCTCCTCAACATAGATACTTTCTGCGCTACTGCTAGTTTTCTACAAAGAAGTAAGAAAAGTGCATGCTAATGGCCAGCATTTTTGACAAATGTAAACTTTCCTCCTTTATATTCTTTTCAGAGGGTGATGCACTTGGCTGCTCCTGGAAAATTCATGAATCATGGTTTCCAAGGTCTTTGTCACGGTTCCTATTGTAACAAAGCCTAGATGGACAATTGGTAATTATGCAGAGGACTTAGCCACTTTTTCTATTTTAGATGTTAGCTTCAAGACAACTGTGAGAATTATGAATTTACTCACTCCCTATTGCTGTTTAATTCTTGAGGTGAGTGAACAGTAATCTGAAGGTTGCAACCTGTCCGGTGTAAATATTTGTTACTTCTTGTAGGATTTGTCCTCCAATTGCTCTATCTAAGCAGGTGTTGCCAGCCACTGCATGCGAGCTGGCTGTCCCAGCTGGCCACTGCAGAACAATTTACATGAATGAATAACCTTTGTGACTTTGTGGGGGTTAATGTGAGTTTTAGAGAAGACAGAAGTTCCTGGAGGGCCCTTCATTCTACCAGGGAAAGAGTGAGTAAGCACAATGGGAAAGGAAAACTGCTGGAAATAAGGAGAACATGCTGAAAAATTTAAGTCTCTCCTCTTCCTTTGCATGAGGAATATCGTTATATTTGGCCATATGCATATCCAGACTTAAAAATAGCTGGATTCATTCCTGCCTGAGGGAGAAGGGTATAAACCATATGTATTGGCTGTCCAACAGACTTACATCTACATGTGAATATGCATGTGTGGTCCTGGCTGTGACTGATGTCATCGTGTGCCTGTACGAATGCCTGCCAGGTACACTGGAAACAAAGCCATTCCCTGCTGTGCTAATAACACTATCCTTCCTGAGCAGAGCTCTAGACAGCTTTGAGGAGCTTGGAAGGGGTTTTTAAGGAAAATCTATTGATGATTTCAGTGAATCAGTGATGTGCATGCTGCTGAGCTATTTATTTATGAATAACGTGCATAACGTCCTTTTCACCCTTATAATAGGAACCGCATTGAAAACTCTTGCTTTTCTTCTGAAACTTCTTTCCAGCTGATTCCCTGCCCAAAAGCTTCCTTGTTGATTTTCTCTCAGGAACATGGCACAAATGTTTTCTAGCTGACTTTTTGGATTATTCCACCTACATGGTCTCTGGATGCTTCCACACATCCACCGCACATTATTCTGCCCTGTGCTTCTGGAGACAACCTACAGAGAGTTCATCCACTCACTGAGCCGTGGGTTGTTTGGCCAGTCTCATCAATGCTCCATGGCCATGTTTAGGTTATAGACTTCTGTTTTTCATCTATTTTTCTTCCAAAAGTAAGCTTAATTACTTTCTTTTTAACCCTGAATGAAATATTGTTCCCTTTGGTTTCAAGATTTCATCCAGTTTGTGCCATAGCAAGAAAGAATAGGAAATAATGAGGGCTGAAGGACTTCCCTAGGTATGAATTTTCTCTCCCATGAGGATGAAGGGGACAGTCATCATGGGAATATCATTAACATGTCTAAGCTGTACCAACATTGGCATAGCGATGCTGGAAAACTATATCAAACTGATAAAAAGAAACACATTTGGGATTTTTAGACAAGATGAAAAAGAAACTACAATAGCAGTGATTGAGAGAAGATAATTAAATACAAAGGATTTTTCAGTTCCAAAGAATTCAAGAGAAGGTCTTTCTACCTGCAGGAGGAGAGCTTCAGTTTTGGTTCAATCACTTGTTTTGGTCTATATTTAGGATATGATATCATGCTGTTGCTAATAGAACTGCTGTCAAAATGCCAGTTTTTCTACAACCTGTTTCAGATTAAATAACTGGTTTTTTTCAGTAGTGAAGATAGAAAGTCGTGGAAGTTTTGCACACCAGTGGAGATACAATGCTACGGTTGGGTACTTCTGGAATATTTTTTCAGACTAAAAGTCTCTCACACAAAGATTTTTTTATTTGTTTCAGAAGATGGCTATCTTGCCAGAATTCATCTATCCATCCAACAGATTTGCCATCCTAGAGAAAATAATAATGTAAAATTATTCATTTAAACTGGTGTTTCTATCTGTGGCTAAAAATTGATACTTTTAAGGAAGGTTTCTCTTTCTTCACACCAAAAGGATGCATGTAGCGACCCTCCATATATAACACCTTTTGCAAACACCTTCAGTTTTGTTTCCTTCAGAGTTCTTCCTGCACATATTTTTAATAATTTCTGCCTCAACAGTTTTGTGTTCAGCACTTGCTGTTCCCACCTTCTCATGAAATTTCTAATACATATGAATATTTTGAACCCCACCCAGTAAAGCAGACCAATCAATTACAGACCAATAAAAAAAAATCCCTGGAAATGAACCAAAACATATCTCCTCTGCAACTGAGGAGCCTCAGACAAGCTGAGGGTAAAGACATTTAACTTGGTCCCTTGCCAAATCGACCATACCTCTGTGAGAAATCAGATCAGACAGGAAATGAACACAAATGTATAAAACTCTGAAATTCTAGGAAAATATGGGATCCTCCCATTATCCAGAAGCCCTCTCTGGTAGCATTTCCCTCCCATCTCTGCCCTTTTATTCTGCTGGACTGGTTGCAATCCCTGTTAAAGGAACTTGGTCAGTATTGACAATGATTTTCCTGTGCTTGCTCTGTTAATACTTGCTGCAGTGTGAAAGATGTATTTTGTCTCGCTTAGCCCAGATCAAGAAATAGAATGTTTTTATAAATGAAGCAGCGGTTTTCTCAGGGGGGGGGGGGGGGGGGGGGGGGGGGGGGGGGGGGGGGGGGGGGGGGGGGGGGGGGGGGGGGGGGGGGGGGGGG
>JAVJGI010000062.1:26845075-26893542 GCA_035590275.1 Ibycter americanus
TAATACCTGTCTCAGCCCAAATCAGGAAATATGATGTTTTTGTTTATAAATGAACCAGTGGTTTTCTTATCTCTCTGTCTCTCTTTTTTTCTTTTTTCTTAGAACATATTAAGTGAGGAAAGGGTTGGCAGGTTAGATGACAGGGTGCATCTCAGCTATGTGCACTGCACTTACTCATTCTATCTGTGTTAAAATAAAGACTGCGCTGATGTGGTCAGCCTGAGCAAACTGCTTTGATGCTTATTAGGCCCCTGGCTCAGAGAAGAAAAAAAAAGAAGAAAAAAAACCTTCATGGTAACAAGCAACTTTAAGCTTTCCTTAGCTGGCCTATACCCAGAGCATTTCCTGGGATGGCCAGAGTAGCTGTGATACTTAGTATTGTAAAATTAACATTTAAGGGTGGAAGAGGTCCATATGACTCATCTAGATTCATTCATTTATCTGTCTAGCTTTGGTATCTTGTAATATTTTTATCCTCTAAGTACTTGCATATCTATATTTTTTCCCAGTATGTTCCGGAATAAAGCATATACTGCTACTTTTGGTGCTAAGAGATTACCCAGTGCAGAAAAAAGCGAACTCCCTTGGCATATACTTATTTCAGTTGCCTAAGTTTGTACCTTCTATAAATTATTCAGAGAAGTGATATTAGTGGATCAGCAACAGCTCTGGTTCATCAGGTCATATTAACAATCTTGGACCATTAGGTTGGTAAAGTGCCAAAGTACAACATAGACAGTGAATTTACAATGCAGATTTTCAGAATAATCCTACTCTACACAGTGTCAAAGTCCATTTGTGAGATATTCCTGTAAAATATAATTGCCAGTGCAGCCCCATCCCTGGAGTCAGGGATGAAATCTGGGACCTTTGGGAAGGCAATGTTTAAATGCGTGATTTTCCTGTCATCCCTCTTCTTACTGCTCTGAAGATGATTGCAATCAGGAGCTACACATAGGCAGCCATTTTGTGTATTATCTGTTCACTTCCCCCATGCTTTCAAAGTGCTCTAGGAGGATTTTTGCTGAAGATTTTCCAATCACCTTTTTCTTCCTTTTACTGGTCTGTGTAGAAAATATCTATAATGGGGTGCAATTGAGAGATTCTGATTGTCCCTCCATTCAGTTGCCTAGGAAACAGACTTGTGGATATCCAGCTTTTTCCTTCATTACTGAAGATGCCATTTACAGTTGATTTCCTCCTATGTCTCCTTTGCTGTGTGTGCTGCTGAAAAGGAAAGGACAGAATAAAGCTTGTTCTATTGTTTGGTTTGCTGTTTTAAGGTGTTATTTGTTTGGAGAACATTCAGGTTATAAAGTCTGAATACATTGTTCAAGACTGATATCCATGCCATAGGCAATATAGATAGCTGAAGATACCACATAATTAATTCCTTTCCCTTTTCTGTTTGTTCTCCCCCCACCCCCCACCCCCCCCCTTTTTTTTTTTTCTCCTTCTGCTTAATGGGAAAGATTCAAATGTAAAGCTGGTTAGATTCCCTCAAATTCTGTAATCTAGTTATACCTGTGAAACATTACCATGGTATTAATTAATCTGAAATTCAAATTGAAAAATAGAGGTACAACTGAAAGAAGATTTGTTTCCTTCCACTCACTTTAATGTCTGCTTATGTACACTGAAGTGGAGGAAAGTATTAATTTTGAAGCTGGGTCCCAGCATACCCTGTTGAGAGTGGATCTCAATCAGTCTGACGACTTTAACCCTAAAAAGCTCAAATTTGACATCCTCCTCTGAAAAGGTGTAACTGGTGACTCACTGTACCGTTCAAGTGCAGCATAAATTTATTCACAGTAAAAGAAAAGATATTAATCATTAAGACCTCCAGGTATTCATTTGGATGTATGCTTTTCTCCTCTCTGCTTCCTTCTCTTTATTCTTTGCCTTTGTTCTCATTATTTCAGCTCCTTCTATTTCCTTTCTTCCTCTCATCCATCACTTTTATCTTTTTCATCTTTTTCCCTTTATCTTTATCTGTCCCTCTTACTATTTACTTTCTTTCTTCTGTAACTGTTTTTCTTTTAAAGAGTCTTCCTAGCCCCCCTTACCTTTTCTTCACCTCCCAGGAAGCATCCCTCTTCTGAGAAATAGACCATATTTGGTTTCAAAGTCATCTCCTGCCCATTCTGGTTTGAAAATTATTTATAGCAGTAATAAAGAGTATTGAAGGGCTGGGTAGCAGTAGAGAAGGTTGTTTATAGGCTGGAAAGGAACAGAAAAACATTAGGCATTTCCTTACTGTACCAGTTTCTCTTCATGTGTGCCCCTCATTTTGCATCTTCCAGGTTTGGGAAGATCACCCCAGGGCCACCAAGCTTTCTGCCCCCCAACAGCTTCCCTCAGTCTCAGACCTCCTTCCCCTCCTAATTCTTTCTTTTGCCTCTCTCTGCTACCCTTCCTCCCCCTCACAGCCCTCTCAGTGTGGTTTTCTCTGCTTCTTTCTGCCTGGCCTCCATTTTCCTCAGATTGTTCCTTCCCCTGATTACATCTCTGTCCTTCTGACCCCAGGATGACCGCAGAGTCGCCCTGTCCCTGTTTTGGTTTGTTTTTTTTTTTTCTCTGGTGCTTTTCTCAGTGGTGTTTTTCCCTCTTTCGTTTCCTCCCAGCATCCATTTTCCTTATTCCTTATCTCTGAGCAACTTGGCCTGTCTCATTTTAGCATAGTCAGCTACCCCAAGCCACAGCAAAACAGGTAGAGTTGGGCAGAAATTGAACAGTAAAAAAAAAACAACAACCCCCCGCCACCATTTACATTAACAGGACTAGCCCACAGTTTAGATAGAGAAAGGAAGAGCAGTGTCTCTTCCCCAGTGCTGGAAGAGGAAGAACGACAGTGACAATGATCTTTGGTGTCTTCCTCTTTCTTCTCTGGCCTCGGGTCCACACTTCCTGCTATAGTTCCCTCTTCCGCAAGGAAAAAATACCTCGGGTATCAGTGCATCCTTACTGCTGCCTGAGGGAGCTCAAACAGGCTTTGAAAGGAGGCGAGCGAAATGGTGATCAGAAATTATGGCCAATTTCTCTCTCAGCACGCTAATGGAAGTGGGAGAGGACGTACTGCTGGGTGTATTTTGTATTCTTACACTTGTTCTGCAGGCGGTACTTTGCTATGCAGACATGGAGGTGGTAGAGGGATGTTAGAGAGGGATGAACATTAATTTATTGATGTTGATTATCAGCTGAGGCTGACAGGGTGGTTTTCTACTAAATGTTTTCCTGTTTTCATCAGAAAACGCTAGTGAGTGGGAGCAAACCCAGAGGTTTTCATAAGGATATATCCATTTCTAACATATTTTCATTAGAAAGCTTTCCCAGTCTAGTCTGGGATTCCTGTCCAAACCCCTCAGAAATGACATCCTCCCCCAGTATAATCATTATTTTGGTTAGGGCTTTCAGAGGGAATTGCTTCAACTCTTTTTTTCTAATTGAGACACTGATTTGAATCTGTGTATTTAATAGCTCAAGTAGATGCCTGTGTCACAAGCAGTAGTGACTTGTCTCTAGTGAGGTAACAGTTCTCATTTTCATAGTGGGCCTCGATTTTACATCAGTGAAGATTTATGGTTTTTATTTTGGTAAATTTCAGGGAATGGGGAAAAACTTCATTATTACAGAAATATGTCCTGAAAAGCATATTTCAGAAACTTGATTCATGTGTCTCCTCTCTGTCCACTGACAACACCCTGAGACATCTTCGGCTCTGAATCCCTTGGGCTTCCCGGGACCTCCAAAGATCTCCTTCCTGAGGGCGACAAAGAAAAGAAAGAGACTTCAAGTAAATACAGTGATAGGCAGCCTGAATAACCAGTTTTTAAGAATGGCTCAACTGAAATCTGCAAGCTAAAATGTATTTTTAGTAATAAAATTAAATCTCCTGTTAGATTTGTGCTATAATGATAACAAGTAGAGAAGCTCCCTGCTTTCCTCAGTGGCACTTTTTGTCTTGAGTTGGGATGAATCAAAAAGCCAACTGGGAATTGAGGTGTCTGACTTGTAAATTACAGCATCTTCCTGCTAGCTGGAGTGATTATGAACAGAATATACATAATAAACCTGTGCCCTCTTGAATAATCCAGCGGGACTGACATTTTAAAAGATGACTGTTTTCTTTGATCAAACCAAAGTGCAGCCACCCACATGACTTGCAGCCAAGTTATTATTATCTGAATAGGGCTCGACTTGAAAGGGAATCTAACAGCGTGTAAAAATGTTAACTTCTGGATCGGGACATATGAGGGCCATGCTCAAAAGATTTGTGAAGGAGAAAAAAGGAAAAATCGGACGTAATAGCAAGCCTATTAGCTATGAGGGTTTGTAGTGATGCAGATCCTGCCTGCTTCTGCTCTGCCTCACCGCTCCCCTGCCCCTTCCTCCCTTTTCCCCTCCATTAGGGACATTTCTGGGGAATGGCTGGCTTGGCCACCATGCTTGGTCGGTAGGGTAGGAGCTGCAGCCTGACCTGCACACACAAACATCCGTGTACATGGCTCACAGTCCAGCAATACGTGTGCTCCTGAGTCAGCCTGCACTAGCTTCCACCACCAGCAACTGGAAGAAGATGGAAGCAAAAGCTCCTTCCGCTTCCTAAGAAGCTCATCACGTGAGTCAGTATAAGGCTAGCCACAGTCAAGCACTGAGTTATTTCATTGAATTAGGCTGTAGGGTTATTATTAACAAAACAGAAATAAATTGAGAACAGGATGGAAAATGGCTTTCAGTAGGGAGATTTATGACTTACATGTCTTGTGTGCACCCTGTCTGCAGTCATGACCTAATTTCTCACCAAACATTAAAAAAAAAGGTAAGACGAAAAAATTCTAGTAAAGGAGATAAAGTGAAAGACTAATACAAAACACACTAGGTAATGTCGCTGTTCTCTTTGATGAGTGCATTAGGGACTAATTTCTCTTCTTTGAAAACTCTGGGGATCTGGGTCTGCTTATTGAAAGAGCCTACTAGATTAATATTTTGTTTTTGTTGTTCTTGCACTTCATAGGTTTTATGTTAAACCTTTATCCTTCCTTGATAGCATTCAATAAATCAGGTATTTCAAAAAAGATTTGTACAGTTTCTCTGTCTTTCTGTGAAGAGTGAGACTGTTTTAGGTTTCCTCAAAAATGCCATACGTTGCCCTATAAAGCCTTGAATCAGGAAAGCCTCCATTCAAGAAAACATTTAACCATATGCTTAACTAACTTTAGGCATATGCTTAAAATCTAGCATGTGCCAAAATTCTTTTCTGAAAGGGAATGGATTTAAGCACTTGCTTATGCTCTTTCCTGGATCAGAGCCCTATGTGTTATACATCAGATTCTGCTGCCCTCACCAACAGAGTTATTCAACTACTATTATTCTGGTCAGTATTTTCAAAGCAATTTCAGTGATTAAGATGTTACTTCATCACTGGACAAAAATAAGAATAGGAGACTCAAATTTTCTAGACATTGTTGAAGCTTTTACCTCTCAGTAGAGTCTAGCTCCTGTTACCTACAACGGTTCTGCACTGCTCCTGCATATTTTTGAGTAACCTTGTTAGTGACTGATGTGGTAAAACCCAACCTTTGTCTTAGTTTACCTTTGGGTTTTGTGATCAGTATGTAGGTATTTCGGTCATTGATGGCCTGTTTTATGACCCTTGAAATGAGTTCAAATTAGCTTGGCAATTTTGGAAAAAGTAGATTGACTACTTTTGATTGATTATTTCAGACAGAAGAGTGTGTGGATCAGTGACAACTCTTCCACAAATGTAGATGCATTTCCCTGTTTTCTTACTTCTTTTTCTCTTTGAAAAGTGATAAAAACTTACAGTGGCTAAGGAAAAAAACCCTTCTTTTTCCCAGTCCATCCTCATATCCATTAATAATGACATGGGTTGTCATTATTAATGCTGAATGAAATCCTGTTTGAAACAATATATCACTTTTATCCTTGGGTAATTACCAGAGTTTAACAATTTCCTTTCATATTTGCTAAACTTTAAAGAGCACAGTCTGAAAAAGGGGAGTCTGTGGGGGGGGTGGGGGTGGGGACTGGCGGAGGTGGATGGAGGGAGGCAGGCGGGCACACAAATCCCTTTATTTATGAATGGGATTTGTTCGTGCACTTCCTGCACACAACCCAAGTAAGTATAAGGATCAGAAACTATTAAGCAAAACTCTTTCTTGGGAAGTCAAAACCCTGTTATTTCCTAGAGGTCTGACAGCCCTAGCATTGTATTTATGCTTCGTTATAATTAGAGCTGCTTGCACTCTATTAACAAAATACTTTGTAATTTGTATATAATTGTCTTTAGACAATTATGGTTATTTCACACACACCCTTTTCCTTGTTTCCTAGGAGATTATTAAAACACACAGTTGAACACTACTACTAATAATAATGTAGTATGTATTCCAGACATTGAAACACACATGCCAGACCCACCAGGGGAAATAAATCACATTTTAGTATTCGATCTCAAGCAGCCTACGGGTCTGTCATTGCAGGCATATCTTCAGACACCGTAGTGCTCCGGTTAGAGCCCTCTCGGAAGAGAAACTCCAGCTGACAAACTCAGAAATACAGCTGACACTCTGCCTATGCTAACTGTATACGTGAATAGGAAAACTAAGCTATTGTGCTCTGCACAGAGGCAGTTACAGGGTGCTGGCGGCAGCTGCCCTAAGGGACTCGCTACCCAGCCCTGAACCTGCCTCCCTGCCAGGGAGTCAACAGCAGCCCCTTGCACAAACTCACAGCGGCTCCGCGGTGTTCCACAGTGCTCCACAGGAGCCCCTTGCCTGCTGAAAATTGCTGGAAAGCCTTTCAGACAACATATCTTAATTGGACTCTCTCATAAAAAATATTTGTAAGAATAATGTTGTGTTTTCTCCAGGCACGTTTCAGTGCAGTGACATGGACGCTTTGTTCCTCTTGTTTATAAGGAAGTGGTATTACCTTCATGAAGGAGGTGAACTGAGTTTTCAGCAGATTCATCTGGGTTCTGACTAGGACGGGTGACCTTCCTGCTCAGGAGCTCCCGACTGGGAGTATCTGGATAAAGGGAAAAGGGAATTTGTGCTTGGAAGCTCCTCTGAACTCTCTCTGAACTAACCCTGAACCCCATCCTGAACTAACTCGGGATTATTTCAACTCTCCATATCTGAATTGCTTCAGATTTTGGTGCATTTGAGTTTTCATATGAATCCAGCTTTAAAAGTAGAGGGCTAGATCCATTTCCTCTTCATTTATTATCTAAGCTCTCTAATCTTCTTTGTCTCCTCGCAGTTTGCATACACTATGTATGACATGACCTGCATAGGGCACTTGCTATTTTCAGTCCTGACTCAGTACTCCAGTCATTGGTTATTATTAATCTGTCTTTATCTTCTATTAGACATAACAATATAACATTGGAGAAAGTCAATGAAAGGTCAGTGAGAGACCCTTAAATCAGCAGATCCTTTGAGAAAGCATAGGTTTAAAGTAATATAATTTTCGTCTGTCTGAAAATATTACTAAAGTTTTTCATTTCCTGAAGAAAAAAAAAGCCAACAAACCGCATGTGAAAGCAAAATTATTAATTAAAAGTTCATATTAATTACTCAGGTGAGTAATGTAATTCCCTTGAATCAAAGGAATTAGGTGAATATTTTGGTGAATGGCGGTGCATTTCTTCAGACCTCAGCTTGAGTCTGTGGTGGGGACACAGAACACCTCACACAAGCGACTTCCAGCGTCCCCAGAATGGCCTAGGAAGGTTGCGCCACAACTGCTGCTCATTTGCAGTTGGAGACTGTGAATGAAGGGTACTGAATAAGATTTCCAGCACAAGTTAACAAAATAAAATATTTCATTTTTTTTCATGAAAAGGCATAGAAATCACCAGAAATCGAGGTTGTATCTTATAAATGATGCATTCAAAGCTAATGCATGCCCGTGAGTATGGAATAAAAATGTATTTGTCCACAGTTCACTAAATTATACACCTGTGTAAATTAAACGGTGGCCTCTTCATCATATCTCAGCATGATACAGATATTTACCAGCATAAAAATCTGTTAAAGATGCCTGCTTCTAAGACTTCATCTTCTTGACAAAAGTGCTAAAGCATTTTACTAGAAAGAATCTTAATAAAGACCGAAAGTAAATGCAGAATTGTCAGACAGATGGAGGAATCGTGAAGAGAAACAGCCAGCCAGCGATGGAGAAGAACCTGTTCAGGAGGGTGTGGAGCTGATTTTAATCAAGTTTCTTCTATTTGCTTTGTGGCTTTTTCTTGTGCTTTTTCAAAACTGTTTTGTGCTATCAAATGTGCAACTGGCAATTACACTCCCAGCTCCTACTAGAAATAGCCAGAATGGTTATTGTTGTTGATATTATTCACAAAACAGTAGGGCTTGGAGTCAGCCAGGGACTCCCACTGCGCGAGGGACTATACAGATACAGAATAACAAGATAGTTCTGTCTGAAAGTACGCTCCTATTTCATAGTGTGGAGAGTGAATCTGTGTTCATACAATATCCCTCCCACCCTGTAATGCTGGGTTGGGAAATCTAAATCTGTGCTGATTTTTCCATAACAAGTCAGGATAAGAGACTGGAAGCTTTGCTGCAACAGCAAGAGCCTTTGGGCTTGCCCTGCTCCGTATGTGCCAGCACAGCTTCTCCTGTCTTCTGAATTGTTCCGAGGGTCATCTTTTAGCTTCTCCCAATTTAGTACTTGTTAAAAGTAGACATGCATGAATAAGTAGCGGGCAGAGACTTACCCAGAGCCAAAATTGCAAGGCAGTTGCCCCTCAATCTTTTGATTGCACCCAGGCTGGAGGGGAATTCCTGCAGGCTCAGCTGCTTCCTCTGACATATTCTAAAAAAGATGCTCTGTCTAAAGATGGGCAAGTGTTTTTTGCTGGATTTCATGTGAGAGGAAAACATATATTCAGTGACAACGAGCCTTTTCACTAACTCATATTAATTTTGTTAATTTGAGAGAGGGAAGGGGAAAGGGAAGAAAAGGACTGAGCATGGTTTTCAACAGAAAACATTGACTGTTATTTTGAAATTATAATTTTTCTAATATTTGTCTTTTACTTTTTAGAATGTAAGAAATCTTAATAGTTCTATTTTCTCTCTTTAAATTAAATACAGTTGCTCAAACTCTCGATATGTTTCAGTAGAGGTTAAACGATTCATTTTCCAGAAAACTATTTCATTTAACTCAAAGTGACTACAGTTTTGAATATTTTGACATTACTACTATGACAAAGCATCTATTGTTTGTTCATCTGTATGTTCCATGTGCTGCTGTTAACTAAACTTGCTTAGAATAAAAACTGATTAATTAGACTGAGACTTTACATACCAGGCATCTTTTTCAAACTGATCCTTTAGCTTATTAAAATTACTGTATTGTTCTTCAGCCCCAAAAGTTTAACTCTTCTGGGAGAAAGTCCGAAGCAAAAAGGTTTTTAGCTGATAGTAAAAATTCTGAACACAAAATTCTTCAAACAACGTTAGGCCTTCCCAGCTTCGCACAACAGAAACAAAATAACCAAAAGGTGCTATTTTCTGTACAGCTTGGCCTTTACCTCCTTATAGAAACCCAACACAATGTGACAAATAATGCATTTGAGATAATATATTTTTTATCAGCTAAGTATCCAGAGGGCTCATCCTCAGTAATAATGAATTATGGATAACTCATAATTTTGAATATTCCCTGAATCTCTGTATTCAGCCCCTGCAAAGCAGCTGAGCTCTGCACTTTGTACATTTGTGCCCCTTCTATTCCCTACCCTGGCAGGACCACACTCCGCAGTGCCTGGCACAGCCCTACCTGTACTCCCAGCAACGTCTATGGATTACCAGAGCACCCTGCCTTCCCCACAGCCTCTCTCGGGCATCCATTACTGTGCCTGGGAGCTGCCAGACCATGTTCTAATGCTAAATAAAGGGACAGAGCTGGGACACAGCTGACAGAGCATGTCCTGACACTTACTTGGAGGAAGGGTGCAGCTGCATTCCCAGATTATACGCTGGAGCTAGGAATGGCTGCCACCCCCAGCACAGCGGAGGCTTGAGGCAGATAGAGACTTTAACATCGCTTGGCTCTCTTACGCCTTATTAGAAATGTAAAAGAATCCAGCAAGCCGCCTTTTTTTCAGGATCTGAGCACGACTGTGTCACACGGCGTTATTCCAGCTGATGCAGCCAACTGGCGTACGGGGCAGAGTTGCTGCGGTCCCCATCAGCCCACCTGCACAGCAGTGAGTTTTGCATCGGATAGCCCTGCCCTGGGGAGCGTACGGGGACCGTGCTTTGCCTGCTGCAGGGAAGGGACTCGCAGATCAAGGAGGAGGCCTTTTGCCTACAGGCTCCTTGCATCATTTCTTCTACATGCTTCAGGAAAGCAGAGGAACACAAAGTGGCCCCTGAATACCGTTGGAAGTGCCAAACCTCCAGCCATGCATGCTTTTCGTATCGCTGTTAAAAAGCAAATAATTACCATGTGGGAAAACCACAACAGCATTTGGTTTTTTTCCCCTCCCTTGCCTTGCTCCTATCCCTCCTCCCTCCCTTTCTTCTCCTGCTCAACTCCCAGTCCCACAGGCACACGTGGTCTAATTTGTCTTGTGTGGCAAAAGTGCTCGAAACTCAGCAAAGAAAGCTTTCCCTGGCAAACATAACCCAGCAAGGTCACTGAACTTCTCGTTATCGTGCTTCGCAGGTTGGTGTTTCGCAAGCGGCCCGAGCAGCGGCGGCACAGAGACAATGTGGGACCCACACCCCGAGCAGCTGGGCAGCACAGGCAGCCCGGCAAATGCTCCTCGCAGGCAGCAGCCAGTGCTGCTTCTTGGATCGGCTTCCCGGAGTGAGCTTCACAGCACGTGCACCAGCGTCCTTCAGACAGAAGAACGAGGAAAACTCTACACCACGCTACAAGGATTGTCGGGTTTTTTTCCTTATCTAGTTTTAGACTAGCGAGCTTGGAAACCATTAGTAATTTAGCTGCACCAGCAGAGGCAAAAGATGAGCTAATTTAACCTGCTTCTCAATGGCGAAGTTATTTAGTATAGGCACTCCTTAAAAATGTCAGCTATATTAAATGAAAAAAACCCAGACGCTTGGCCATTCAGCCAAACTTCCAGCACTGCAGCGTACTGGGAACTTCAGCTCCTACTGAGGCAAAGAGGCAAAGGCAGTTTTGCCTTACAAACTCCACAAACAATAAACAGCCATTTGACTTGTGACTAGGACACTTCTTTGTATTATTCTTATTCTGCCTAGTGCAAGTGTCTTCTGCAAAGCACAGAGCATTCAATCCCTCGAGGTCAGCATCTCTCAGCAGGTACTCAGCAAGCTACCATAATCACCTATACTACTTATTATACTTGTTAATGGGATTTGACACCTTTGCCTTCTGGCTTCAGCTGCAGCCTACACTTATACTCTGAAAACACTGATTAAATTACTCACCTAGTAATTTTCAGGATCAGGCGGACATTTTGAAAAACACACATTGCAATTTGATCTTGTTGTATTATATAAACCCATTTGAAACCCTGGTTCAGCAAATCGTTTAAGCCCTTGCTGAAGTACCATTGAGTGACTTCACAAAGAAATATTTTTTGCATATAATATTTGCTCTATGGCATTATCATGTAGCTTTCTGAAAGGAAAGTGGATTAGCTTCAAATGTTGCGATTTATTATTTGTTGAGTGCTGACAGTACACTTCAATGGAACTTGAGGAAGTGCTTAAAGTTAAGCACGTTTTCAAGTACATTGCTGATCTAGGGCCAAAAAGTTAATCTGAGACCTTCTTTGTGGGAAAGTGTAGACATGACACCAAGGAAGAGCATTCTTTAATTTTCCCTTAAGCAGAAAACACTGGTTAGCCATGTGCGTCTATTTTACAAATAAAAGAGTTGACTGTCAACCATTTCTCATTTTGATATATCAATGCCAAAGGAAAAGTGTATCAACTGTTCATATAATATGTTGAATGCAAATTTAGAAAAGTGGCCAACTGGATGCACATATCTTCCCAGAGAGAGATGAAAGAGTAGAATGGAAATATGCCATCTGGGGCTTGCAAACCCTATCCCAACCTGATGAGCTATCACATCCTCTTGGAGGGTTCTGCATGCGTTCAGAATTTTTTTTCTGGGCAGAGCCAAGGACATTGTCAGCTCTCTGTAAATAATACAAGAAGGGTAACTTCAAAAAGCGGTGGACTCCCCTCTTCACAAAACTACTTGTTAGTAGTGTGCGCACAGACGCTAGATACCACTAGCACAGGAGAATACTGGGTAACCCCAAATTGCTGTAGGTGGCAAGTGTCTTTGCTATTGCTGTGTAAGGTGGTTCTTAATGCTCCATCTAGCTAGCACGACTGCTCAGCACCTGCCAGGAGCAGTCCCTAAATTAATTAGTCTGGGATTGTATACTTGTCTTTTTTATTACATGCTAATACAGAGTCTAACACAATAGGACCTTGTCCCTAACTGTAGCCAAGAGTCTCAATAGGAACAACAACAACAACAATAATTATATGTTGCCTAAACACAATTCTGAAACATCTGTGGCTTGTCACTATTATAGTCCAGAAGCTATAGCCTAAGCAAAGTTTTTTTGGAGGCTATACAAGGAAACTCACTATGGCTCCTGAAAACTCTCTTGGAATGTAATAATATAAATGAGGAGGAAGTATTCTATGGGGAAAAAAGTGCTTAAGGCAACAGTAATTATATTGCCAAATATAGCATATAGAATCTGCAGAGTGAGAGCTTCATATAACAAGGGAAATGTAAAATCATACTTGGGGTGTAACTAAATTGTAATAGAATGGCTGGGGGGAGCATTCTTTGAGGGAGTTAATATTTAATCCCTGACTTGCAGTGGAAGCATGGGAGGCTGTTTTCAAAATTGTATTTTCTTTATTTGTGCAGGAAACAGCCAGTATGTGTTTGGGTGTTGGAAAAATCATAAATAATAATCTATTACAACCCCCACAGAAAATACCTGCAATAATGTAGCCCCTATCTCCATCTTCCCATTTTTCTGATATTTCTAAAGTGGTAATACAAAATCAAAAGCTCTGCCTTTGGAGAGCCTCTCTGGGCAAAACCAAGCAGCTTTCTATTTGTTTGAAAGTCAGTCCTGTCCCCACTACAGGGTGCTGTAACAGGAAGGGATTTGGAAGAGTCCTCTTCTCTACCAAACAGCTGAGCAGGGCTCTTCTCTCCCTGTTGATCTCATTTGGTCTGAATGTTGAACCAGTGCAGCAAACAGAAACTTCCCCCACTCCATCAAGAAATTTGCATTTTCTTCATCTCCCCAGCTACAGCTACTGCCCTTGGTTTCTCCCTCCCGCCTTTTGCATTTTCTCATTAAAAACGCATTCATTCCAATCCATCTGTCATAGTCTTTTCTTCTCATGTATTTCTCTTTCTCCAAGCATTATCTCTCCATGAACATGGTTCAGACTCATCTCACACCTCAGCTGCAAGCCCCAGAGTGTCTATGGCACCCTGCGAATAGTTCCTTCCCCATCCACGGTCAAAACAGGGACAAGCGGCATGAACATGTGTTTACACAAGCAAGCCATGGCACTGAGCCAAAAACCACTGAAGTCATCAGGGTTTCTCCAATGCCTCCAACATTCTTGAATCATAAAACATACATAAATGTTTTTAAACACGAATAAACATAAGTAATGTGTATTGTTTCTCTGCACTTGGTAGGGTTTTTTTGTACGTGCATTTCACAAAAAAGTTATGGAAGAAAAAGAGGGTTATGTCTTTGCAAGCCAGAGTGGGGAAGCGTATCTATGCATCAAGAAAATCCAATAACCTTTTGTAGAGACAACTGGAGACTTTGTGGCCAGGACCTTTCAGTAATTGAAACTATTTTAAATACCCGTTTCTTTCCTCAGAGTTTCACTTCGAGAACTGCTGTGAAACTTGCACGTATCAGATGAAAATTTTCAACTTTTGAAGGACGTAAGGAGAAAGAAAACATTTGCTTCCTTTCTTTGACAAAATGTAGGTCTTACCTGGCAGAGGAGCAGATGTGCAACAGCAAACAAACATTCTTCTGCTGTTTTCAAAATCAATTTCCATCTTTATTTCCTGGGCTGTTTTGACAGATAGTATGAAACAGGAAGGTCACTGGAAATCTCCCTCCACTGAAGGGCCTGGACAACCGGCACTTCTCCCTGCATCCATCAGCACGTAAGCGATGGCTCCTGGGTGTGGAGCCTGACATTGCAGCCAGCTGCTGCAGCAGCGCGAACCGTTTCCTTTAGCTACACCAGATGAGTGGCAGACGTTACCAAACCAAGGAAGTTACCACTGCCGAAAGAGAGATGTTTTACATAGATGAACAGTACTGTCAGGGTGTGAACAGCCAGGGTAATGCAAACCCATTTCAGGTGATGCAACAGGCTAGTCCTTCTATGCCATTTTGCCTTTTAAAAGGTACCTATTCCCTATTTTTTGTGAAGATAATTTAAAAAAAACTTATTTCATATCTTTACAACATAGAATGGGAACAGGCATATCTGCAAACTGAAACCAACTTTAAACTGAAAACAGAAGTTCCTGGTTAAAGATCTATTTGGAATTCACAATCAGATTTTAAATACTCGTTAAAGAAAACAACAATAACAAAGAAACAAACATCCCCTTTGCCAAGAAATACTCGATGAGTGGGAAGGACTTTGAAAGATATTACTGCAAATGCTGGTATTTAAGAGAAATGAAAGCTAAACCAGATCTGAAACAGAAACAATTATTACAGGTTGCTTGATTGGCTAAGAAATACTAATTCTTCTTAAGCCACGGAGCAGAAATGAGTTGTGGGGATAAATATGTCAATTCATCAGTTTGCAGTTTGTGCCTTTAGTGGAGATTTGGCAGAAAAAGTAAATTATGTTTCAGAGGGATTCCCCTTTATGTTTTTCTTTAGGATTTTGTAATGTTTTGTGGTCTTTCAAACCCAATGAAACCAAATACATTTTAAAGCAATCAGTTCATTACTAATGATGGCGAAGGCCCTGACAGCAGAGCTAGATAGCCACTGTGGCCCTCGCTGCCAGCGTTTATGTAGCCAACTACAAGAGAGACTCTCTGTGCTGGATCTAAATTCTCTTCTGCCTCAGGTGCTGCTACAAAAATGCAGTGTGCAGACACAGCACATACGTGAACATCTTTCTTTCATTTGCAGCACAGCTCTCTAGCATTTTGCCTATAGAAAGCAAAATTCAGGGTATTTTGTTATTTATAGCTATGGGATCTTTTATGAACACTTTTAAGCCCAGGTCCAAGGTAATCCATTCAGCCCAACTGGTTCTCAGCAGAAAGGTTTTTAAAATGCCTTATTGCCACTTCTCTGTGTTGTTCCAGGGTCAACATATTTTCTTAACAAAGCAGTACTCATTGAAAGCAGTAGACTGTACAGTATAAATCCTTAGAGTCATATAATTCCACCTTATATATGGTATTTGCTATAGAATACCTTACAGAAACCAAGGAGAGAGAAATGTATCATTTTAATCCTCCAAAACCTTCAACTGTTTTCGTTCACTTTCCAATATTTCTTCTCCAAAATCTCCCCCAGAATAGTTTCTGGACCTCATTTTTTCATCTCTCCCTGTCTGTGTTGTTTCTCCTACATCAGCTTTTTTTCTCTGTCTCTAACTTTTGAAACTGCTTAGGTTTCATGGTATCTTTACCGTGTCTTTCAGGCTTTTCCCATAAAAGTAAATGAAAAGGACCAGGGAGTGCTGTGTCCAGACAAGGTACTGGGAGTGATCACCAACCCCTGGCAGCCCCTGAACTATCCCAGGGCATCGCTTGGGTAGCTCAGGCCAAAACTGACAGCTGAACAACAGGAATGACCTCGGTAATTACCTGAATGCTTTGAGTTTACTGCAAAAGACCCGGTGCCGTGCTCTGCACGATCAGCTGACTGCATCACCCTAGTCACAGTTTTGTCACAGTAAAGTTCAGATGACAAGAAGGAAATGTTTTGTTTTCCTAGAAAATGCAAAGCTTTTCCTTTCTACCATTTTTTTACACCTCTAATTTCATCCATGGTGTTAAGGTCCAACATAATAGCCAGTTACACGGTACACATATGATCCAATTTCCTCTCAGCTCACCATGACATACAAGCTGTTCTGCAAAACACCTCTCTTAGTTAATCTACAAAATCATTAGCATATTTTCTCTATATTCTAAAAATGTCTTTCAGAAATATGATGGTTTAATTCATACTTTATTATCCAAATGTTTATGGGAAGTATTCTTTTTCTAAATTAACTCATGCCAAATAATTTATGTTGTTTCTCATCTCGGCAGAGACTTTCAAATTAGTCATCTTTTTATTATTCTCATCACCCAAATTAACTTCACAGTTTTATTGAATTCAGTGATAGGCTCTGGGGCCTATGAAGCTTTTACTGTTTTAAACATTTTTTCCTAAAACTTTTTACTGTTCTGAATAGCACATTAAAACAACCAAACAAGCTGGAGAAGAAAATTAATATGCTTAACTTGGACAGTAATTAGGATTTCATATTTCAGTGATCATTAGAAGAAGCTGTTTGCCTTATACCCTTATTCATTGCTGCCAGAAACATGTTTGCTAACTAAATCATTCATCTTGTACTGAGATGTGCTGATTTGCCTATAAAAATTGATGTCTCCTAAAATTCTCAGTTCTGTGCTTTTTGCTTTTTTTTTTTTTTTTGAGTTAGGAAGATGAAAGGAAGGACTGAACCAGTAAATGAAAACTAAGTTGGTAACTACTATTACGTCAAGTTCTTGGTGCTGGTGATAATCATCTAATTCCAGATTTCACAGATCTGCCAGCCTATAGCCAGATTAACTGTGTTAACTTTTTTCTAAGACCACAAATACATGGCTCTGCCTTCAACTGGGCATCTACTAAACAGTTTCTGCTTCTGTGTATAGAAGGCTTATTCTGTGCAAACCTTGTGCCTTCTGCACGCAAACCTAAAAATGTGTCATTTCATCATACTTTAATTGATCTTGCAATTTTATATTTCCTCTGCAGAAGAAAAGGAAAGTCTTCACTGGTTTGCAACAGAGCTGTAATATCAGTTCTTAGTTCTGATGCAAAATTTCTAAGAGATCTAGATGAAACAATCTAATAATCCATTAAGTTTAGTTTACATATAAGGAAAGGGGGCAGTGATGTTTGCCTTTTTCATCATTTTCTACTTTCATAATTTACCACATTTTTGGAACAAGGTGTGCCTGTATGTACGTAGCACAAAGGGCTGTTGGTCTTAGCTGGGACTAACAGGTATAGTAGTGGTAGCAGCATTTGTGTCTGTGATAGTTGCTGGGCATGGGAATTGTATAATGACCATATAATCCATGAGGAGGCACCCATGTCAATAAAACACTCAATGGTACAAAGTAGAAATGAATTAATTTTACATTGTTATTTCATTCCAATAATACCAACATGCAGAAATTCAATATTTAGCAGCTATTTTATAATTTTGATTAATCCTTTCAGAGTTTTAAAGTATCATATTTGCTGTAAATGTTTAGGTATTCACTTATATACTATAGAATATATGGCATTTGAATATTCAAAACAAAATTAAGCAACAGCATCAAAACAGTACCTTGTTACTGTACTGAAGTGAACTGTTTCCACACTGAACCAGCATTTTCAACAGTTGTTTTTTGTGTTGGATTTTTTTAATGTGTTTTGGAATGAAAAGAAACTTTTCTTTCTGTATCTTTACAGTTAAGTATGTAAATTTCAGACTGCCTTGGAAATGCATAATACTATTTTGTGTACATTTGAAAATCTTCTTACATGCATCAGGTAAAATACTCTGTTTTGACACTCCTCATTCTCTGTTTCTATCTCCAGTCTTGAGTTTTAAAAGTACCGTTGGGTTCATTTTTCTCTAAGTTATGTCTTAAGAAATGTAATCAGATACGGCATCTTCCCAGAGCCTTGCAAGCATTAGATAATATGCCATTGCATTTTGTTTGTCTAGTGGGTAATAAAATTTTAGAGCTATAATTTGGAAGATTATGACACAGATAGAGAGGAGAAATATCTAGCTCACTTAAACAGAAGGTCAGAAGTGTATCACATGGGCTATGACTCTTGTTTCCACCTCCATACCAATAGCCCATCCTGACTTTCTTTTCTCTACTTTGTTTATTTTTAATTTTTTTTTTCTTTTTCTTTAGTAATAACCAGGCCAGAATTAGTTAACAAAATACCAGACACCTAAACATGATGCCCTTTCTTTTTTTGCAACTGGTTGGAATTTGGAACTACCCTGTAAGGCATAGTTTTTTTGTTGGATTAATGCAAAATCCAAGACTGAATGTGCAATATCTCATTTTAACACTTCACAGTCATTAATCACTGTCACACTGACAGCCACTCCGTGTTCCCCAACATGCTGAAGCACTCTTGTATTTTACAATAGCATCGTTTGGCACTTCTCTCACACTGTTCAGAAACAAAAGCACTGACAAGCTGCTGCACTGTTGTAAAACATCAGAATGGTTCATATTCGTTGGAGGCACTCCAAGGGGTACGGTAAAATAGATTTGAAGCTATACCAGCTGTAGACAAACACACCAGGATCTCACCTGATAAACAGACAGAGGTTCAACTGCAACATCAATAATTTAGCTGAATAATCATCTTATTCACTTAGTAAATTTAAACGCAAAATGGAATTGTCTGAGGTGCTCGACAGTGTTATCGTGCATGCAATTTCCAGGGCCTTTGCTATTGACACATCTGCTTATTTCTATAGTAAATACATGCCTATAGTATGCATTACTAGTAAAGACATGATACAGTTTTTTCTGCCCTTTTCATGCCAGGTAGGTGCATTTCCATTCTGGGGGTGACCCAGAGGTGCAGTAGGGTAAATTCCCCTGTACGTTTTCAGAAGCACCATGAGGGAGCATGGCTGCAATGTGCGCTCAGCCTCTGCTGCACCCAGCTGTGGCTTCACTAAGCTATGGCAGAGAACTATGGTCTTTCAAGGCAGATCTCCCCTATTAAATGGACTGTTCTAGGTTTGTATGTAGGTACATACAGGCAGAAGTGAGAAAGATTTTGGGCACTGCCATGTGTGCATGGTGTCAGCCAGTCCCTATGTAATGGTGGGCAATGGACCGATGGTACAAAGCTTGAATAAAAGTAAAGAAGTTGATTTTTCTGCTGCTGTAGTGGTATACATATTATTTATTACATTTGGCTTTTATTTTAGAGATGGAATAGTACTTTATGAATGGCATGATAGTAGACTTCTATACAGAGCTTTGTACAATCTAAGTTAACTCTTTATTTCAATAATTTAATTCAATCATTTAATTCTGTACCGTGTTAAGAAAGACCTGCTCATGTCCAAGTTAACAAAAATTGTAACATTCATCTCTCTCTTTCTTTGTGTTTCTCAGACTCTTACAGGTCACAGACTTCCATTTGTGCAGTTATTCAGATCAACTTTTCAGTTATTAGAGACACCTGGAAAAATGAGTTAATTGATTTAATATAGTATCCCAAGGTGGACATCTTGAGGAAATGCCTTGCCCCTATCCATGAACACCTGAAACTGATATAGTTTATAATAAAATTCATGAAACTTACCATAATTTTTTGTAGACCAGTAGTCACAGTATCATCTTCTAATTCAATTTCAAAGGTAGTCTTTGCTACCTCCCTTTGCTCCAGTGAAAGAAGATGTTAATCTTCCGCTTTTATAACCCTGCACTCAGTGTATGTGATCATTTCAGCTACGCAACTCTCTGTGTGGAAGCTCAAGCACAGGTTTATTTCACCAAGATCAGAGAGTGAGAAATCCTGCTGTTCACAACTATCAGTTTCTTGCGAGCGTTTGGGGGAAGGAGTCAGCTGTTGCTGTGGTGACACTGGTGAAAACTCTGCTTGAGAGACAGAAGTGGTTAAAAACCATCACACCATCAATGGTGTTCACCACGGGGTGGACATTGTCCTGGGAGGTGAGGCTGTAGCAGGGCAGTCACAGCCCTAAACGGCTTGAGGTGGAGAAAAGCAGCCCAGAGAGCGGTGGGACTGAGTGTCCGTGTGGCCACCACCACATCAGAAAACGCCAGTGGCTACTGCCTTCTCTCCAGGTAATTCCCAGAAGGAATTGCCCAACAAAGCAGGAGAAAAAGGGATCGTCCATGGGATATACCTAAAGATTGGTGCAGAAATTATCAGACGACAGAATGAAGGAATGTAATGCACAGAGAGGAAGTTAATGATGTATGATAAGAATATAGTATGCAGTGTTGCCAATACTTCTATTTACCCATATGAACATGAGGATGCTGAGGGAACCTGATGGCTAGCTCACATGAAAGGGAATAAAGGATTTTGTTTTTTCTTGTACTGCGTGTAAGTGTGCTGTGCACCTGCTGCCACAAGGCCTTTCTCTAAACATCTCGGAGTTTAGAAGAAAAAAGAGGTTTAAAATCATATTACATAACTATAAATATAATGCAATTCTTCATGTTTACATTGCACGGGTTAGAATTTCACAAAAGATGTAGGACCAGGGCATGAATTTGTTTGATTTAAAAATACATTTGCTGTGAGAATAACTTTTTTCCTAATTGTTGATTCTGCCTGTTGGTATGCTTTTCCTGAAGAACCTGGTGCTGGTCACCTTTGAGAAAGAATACTAGACCAGATGGATCATTGCCCTGATCTACTGTGACAAATTCTGTGTTCCTAGTTCAAGTCCAAAAACTACTTGCATTCCCCTTTTTGTCATCACTGCAGGGTTAAAACCCAGCACATTCTCACACAGAACCACATATGATCTCATTTCAGATGCCATATGTGTTTAAGTAGATTTCACACTTGAAGTGCAGCAGAATAACATTCTGAGATGAACAGGGATTTTTTTTTTTTTAAGGATTTCATTTCCAGAGAGGTCTGTTTTTAAGAGCCTAATCCAGAATAGCCTGGAAAGTACTTTTGCATAGTTAATGTACTGCACGTGAATACATCTGTTAAGTCTGAATGCCTATATAAATCCTACAAAGTAAGACTCTGAAATTGCCTAGGTGACAGAATAAATCCATCCTGTACAAAAAAAAAGTTAAAATTTAGCCTCCAGCTGCTTAACCTTAGTTACTGCATTGTGGTTACTGTGTGCATTCCTGGGTTTATAACTTTTTTTTTCTTCTAGATAGGAAGATATCTTGAGTTTATTTTTATTGGCCATCAATTTTCTCATAGGATCAAAATATCACAGGTTGATTAGGTATTAATGAGAGTTCATTAATATTAAGTTTCTGGCTCCAGAACCCTGAACATCTGTGATCTTCCAACTTTGTGTATTTTGAGCACCGATAAAATCTTTCTTTCCAATGAAATTTATTAATAAATGATTGAGCAATGTAATCTATCACTGGCTGTATTATTATTTCTTAGAGCTAAGGTTGCATTATAAATTGACTCTTCAGAAAAAGGTAAACTGATTCACTTACTTCAGGTCTTGCCTTGCATTCTGACATATGGTTCTGCTTAAACGTGTCCATGTTTGCAACCTACAGTTGACATTTTTGGCACTCAGAATAGTGTCTTGTAATTATGCTAAGTCTAGAAAGGAGGATTAGCTTTTATAGCAGAATTCATAAAATAATAATAAAAAAAAAGTTTTAGTCAAATTTATTGGCTGCAATGAGCCCTCCAGAATGCAGACGTCTGGTCTGGTGGAACTCAATAGATTTCTGTTTGCTGCATGTGTGCATGTGCACACACACACACACACACACGCACGCACGCACAAATGACTACTTTATGAAAGCATTTGTGTGTAATAAAACGTTAAATATTTTCACACTTAAAATCAGCTTCCCCACCTGCAGTGATTATTATCAAACAAACCTCATTTGATATGTTTTGAAAGCCTTTTTCTCCCTCTTTCCTCCCCCACCCCTTTCTTGCTCTCTTAAAATACACCGTATTGGTTGTATTGGTTGCTTGGCAAAACCTGTTTTTTGAACACTGTCCAGGTTTTTCCATAATTCTCACCCCAGTGCAGTTTTGTGGAGCAATTTGCAAGTGCTTCATTACGGATTCAAAGCCACAAGGTTGAAAGAGGGCGAGCTGAGCTCTCCTGCAGTATGTTGCGTGTAGAAACCATCACTTATCAGTTGTGAAAGGCACATTCCTGATAGCTGAGTGTTGGTATGAAACTCTGACTTTTATCTCTGCACCAAAAGGGAAAGGTTTCATTTGGGTTAGCAAACACCAGGCACCTATTTCCTTTGCAACAGCTTGCCTCAAAGTGCACTTTAATTCCTGACGATTGCACTGGAAGATCAAGCTCACACACACACATCTATCAAATAAATCTCCTCATCTTTGAGCATCCTCATCCCCTTTTGAACTCTCGTAGGAAAGAAATAGCCAATAGCAACCTAGCTGCCATGCCCTGTACATTTTGCATACAAATGTCTGCGTTTTGTAGTGGAGGAGGGACAAGTTGAGTTCTGTGCTGTTAATGACTTTTTCTTCTTTCATCAGTTTACACTTCTAAACGCCTCTAGTAGACACTGTAGGGCAAAATCAGGATGATTGCCTTGAGTTATCATAGTCAAGCATGAACTACCATCTCTGCTTTTGAGAAATAATTAATCCACTATTTATAGGCGCAGTTCAGAGGAAAAGGTTTGATTTCTTCAAGGATTAAAAGCCTTCTTTCACTGCTTCCCTGCATTAGCGTGGACCTTTAAAGGGTGATAAATTCAAGTTATGAGCAGCTGTCACTTAAGCTCAAATTTTCCTATTTAACCTCAAACAATTACCTGCAGCACCTAAGCCAGGAACCTACTCGCTTTGGGACCCCCTCCCCTGCTCCGTAGCCCGTGAAGCAAGCCTGGCACCTCCAAGCTGCCCACTGCACATGAGCATCTGTCTCCTTCTTTTGATCATCTGCACGGGAAACAAGGGCAACCAGGCTCCTAATTTAGATACCTTGCTTGAGCGTTTATAATGAGGTGGGATTAATCTAGGCCATGGTTTGTAGCTGGAAATGGATGTAAAACATTGAAAAAGCGGGGAAAAAAACACGTCAAGAAGGAGAACACAAGCAACAGGAACCACTCCAGTGTCTCAGTCCTGACCAAGGAATGCTTTTGTTCTCCTCTGCTTTAATTGTGCAATATCTGGCAATTATCCTGGACAGCATTATAGAATGAGATGAGATTGTTTAGATTACACCTAAATTTAGTTATCTGAAAGGTGGGTGTCCAGTCCAATTTAAGGGCTTACTCTCTGTCAGTAATCAAGGAGGAGAAGCAGACACCTCTCCAAGGTGATATTTCCCATGTGAAGGTGCGTGTTTCAGAGACGACAGGCAAATCAGCTTCTCTGAGATAGCTGTTGTCACTGGAGAAAGAAAGTTATATCTCATGCAGCTACTTCACACCACTCAACTAAATTTTAGGTTGCTGAATTTAAGCAAGTTAATTCCTTTCCAAGCCTGTGGATCCTGTATCTCTAGAGGCACAGTGAACTAAATGCAAGTCTTTTCAGCCCTAAACTGTATCCTGTCACTATCACTATTTTTAACATTAGTTTTGCATTAGAAGCTAATAAATGTTGCCAGTACCTTTTAAACTCTTAACTGCATACTACATGTGCTGGGGTTTTTGTTGTTTTTTTCTCCTCCTGTAAAACTGCTAAACATATGCTTAACCATCTGGCAAGAAACAATCAAAACCAAACAAACAAGGTGTTTGAAAGTTCAAACAGACAATCAGTCATAGTTCTTTACAGATTTTATATACAGGCCTGAATAATAGCACAGTAATGTAGAATGAACTAACAATGTAAAAATTAATTAACATGCCACACTAGGTAGTTTAATGCTCCCGTTCAAAATAAAGATACTGTGAGGGAGAGAGTTGCTCTTCTCTTCCTGTCCTGCTCTGATTATATTCTGTCTGAACTGTATTTTTGCAGGCCATTAGTTTTACTATGCATACGTTACCTGGGCCTCCCCTGTCCTTCCTTTCTCCTCCGTCTCTGGATTTTCCACCACACTGTGGCAACTATCCTAATTTTCAAGGCTCTGTGCTACCTACCACCTCCTTACCTTTTGCCACTGCTGTTGTGCCGGCTTCCCTGGTCTTCTGTCCTGGACCTGCCAATATTCCTTGCTCACTTGTGAAACTCTCAATCAAACACCTTGAAGTCCTTCCTACGCTCTTTCTTAGACACAGAAGAATTGCACCATAGATGCCTGTGGAGACATGAACGTGTCCTTTGAGTCAGGGCTTTCTGTTTCAAGCTTTTATTAAAAAAATAAAGGAATTTTGGTGGAATGCTACTGGGTGTCCCAGGCCCTGTGGCCATACAGAGAGCTAACCAGCAAAAATAAGGGTAACAAAAGCAACAATAGTTGGTGTCTTCTGTTTCTCTACATATTCCATTAGGAACAGTAAAGATATTAGAGCAGGCAACTTCATCAAAGTCTTGTCAGCTGTGTTTCTCCTAGGCTAAGATCCTGGCAGACTTTGATAGGGTAGTATATTCCTATTCAAGTAGTTGCAATAAAATCAGAATAGTGTTTTAATTTTTCTTTTGAGGAATTGAGACATACCATGTGGGGAGTGGGGAGGGGATGGGGGGGGTCAGAACTTGGCCCTTTCTGGTTGTGCAAAAGGAAAGAACAAGGAAACCAGTACAGCAAGGTGTTCAGTGTGGGACAGATGTTCACCGTGGGTTCACAAGAGCAGCAGGTTTGGTTTAAGGGGCATGCTGTACAAAAACATAGACTTTGAATGAAGAGCATTAAAACTTAAACGGAGCCAGACCTCTTAAAGTCATTAGATTGCAATGTAGTTTTAGGAAAGCTTTTTTCCTGTTGCGGAGAATGAAATGTACACCAATAATTTCACACCCTGCTCTGAATAGTCAGAGCCCAGATCATTTTCCTCCTAGAGCAGTTCAGCTCTGTAGTATTTGGCTCTCTGAATTTATCAATGTGAGCAAAATAAATGTAAGGAAGGCCTTCACAGGATTGGATCCGCACTCAGTTTCTGAAACTGAGAAATTAGAAAGTAGATTTTTGTTTTGTTTGGTTTGGTTTGGTTAAGTTTTTAAGATTTTGGACTTGAAGCTGATGTCCTGCCTAAGCTTTATGGTTTGAATCCCCGTTTCCATCTGGGTGCCTGAAGTTCATTGTCCTTTACTGTTCCCTAGGCACATGCTGCCTGCCCAGGAGCTGGCACTTTAGCTCTGTGTCCTCAATCAATGCCCTCCTTGCAGGGTCACAGCTAACCCTCCCTTTTTCCCTGCCTTTTCTGCCAACAGGCTGGGGAGGACACAGCAATAGGGCCACATCTGATGATACAGCTATCAAAATGACACATTGGGTAAAAGATCAGTATTGATAGTCATAAGCTCCCCTCCTCTGCTGTCAGCTGGGATGTTACAGTCCGTCGGGACTAAGGAAGTTTCCATCAACCTGTCTGCATTGATGGAGTTACAACCTGAGCAAATCTCTGGGGGAGACCTTCAGAAAGGATGTAAAACAGACTCCGTGCTGTTGTGATTTATCCTCCTGTTTGGCACTGGGTACTCATATCAGAGTGAATTTGTCTTACACAAGTGCTGCACATCTATCTGGGTACGAAACATGCACTACAAGCTAGGTTGGAGCTGGTGGGGAGCTCACTTAATCTTCCACAAGACATGGCTCTGTCTCAATTTACCAGAATGGGCTCTACATATATGCAACCCAGGGTGTTGGTTAGACATAGCCCAGCAGAGCAGGCTAGGACAGGCAACTAATCGATTTTTGGAGTCCAAGACACAAAATAAGGTGTTGAAAATTCACTCTATTAAGCTATTTTTGTTCTTCACCACCACTTTACAGAGAGATATGGCTGTGATAAAGCGGGGTACCATGATTTCTACCAATCATTTCCTGGTGTGTACCTAGAATTTTTCTTTGTTCTGCTTTTCACCTATGAAAATTATGTAAAAAAGATATTATTCACCTCTAAAGGTAATTTTCACGTTAGAAAGTATTCTTTAGATATTTTGTTTCAAGTTGAAGATCAGCACCGATACATCTAGCAACTTCTTTCCCCTCTTTAAACAAGCAAATAAAAACCCCAAAACACAGTAGTCCAGCAGATGGCAAAACAGTAACAACATGATTTAGAGAAGTCTGGTCTTCCAACTAGCATGAGATTAAATGACGCATTATTTATTTATTGGCATTTCTGGTCCGCTTGCCATGATTTGCATATAATCTAATCTAATATTATGGAAACTCTTTGAGACCCCAGTAGAGTTCTTCCTTTTGCTAGACGTTGTATGATCCCTCTCCCAAAATGCTTATCTGAGAAGTAGACTCTGAATACCTTGCACACGCTAATGAATTTTTCTCCTCACAGCTGCCCTTCAGGAAAGGAGAGAGTTATTGCTCGATTTACCTGTGGGAAAATAAGATTAAATAATTGGCTCTGAGCCGAGAGGAAGCCTGTGGCTGAGCTGTGACTAGCACCCAGATATCCTGAGTCACAGTCCAGTGCCTTAACCACAAGCCAGTTCTGTTGCTGACAGACTTTTCTTGGTAGCAAGCCCACATTTCTGGAATGTATTCCCTGCAGTAATGCAATTAAGTATGTACTTGGCTACTTTTAAAAGAGCTGCAAGCCACACCTCTCTGCCCAGGCCTTCCACTTGCTAAATCCCTGCTTCTTAGTTTACTAGTAAAGCTACAGGCAGCCGGGAGGCTAGTCTGGAGCTATTTTTATGGTGGTTGTGTCTCGCTGTAGCTCTGAAAACAAATTCATTTTACAAACAAATAAATTCAATTAAAAGAAATGTGTTTTGACAGCAGAGGATCCCATCACTGCTGTGAGGGCCAACCTGCAGTGGTTGTTGATCGGACACTCTGATGTCCAGGATGAAGAGCCCACCTGAGCTCACCTAGGAGGTGTCTGTCAGTGGCTAGTAGGCAGCTTCTATCAGGTTAAAAAACAGAGTATCCTTTCCTTTCCCTAGGTGTCAAAGTAACTGTCATCATAACTTAGTTTTTAGAGAATTTGTTTCATGGAGTACAATTTTTGCCCCATTTTGATATTTGATGATAGGCTAATCCTCAGGAGATGGAATATTCGTAATATTGAAATCCTGTGTATCATAATCTGTTAGGTTTTTATGAGCGAATGGAGTAAAATGTTAAATTAAACGTGTATGTCTCCCTGTAAGAGCTAAAGTGTTAATTTTTACTTCTGTGCACAAGGAATTAGATACACTCCTGCAGTTGTTGTCCAGCCAAGCCTTCCTATCTGCACTGAAAATAATAGCATCTTGAAGAGAATATTTATTGTTACTAAGCCCCTTTAGACATGGAAGGTAATGTAATATCTTTTGAGTAACTGTTGTTCAAAATATCTGAGGCTAATCGTCACACTGATCAGAGAACATTAGGGTGCCAATCTAAGCAACATTTGGTTCTAATTAACCCCATGCTTTATCTTTGTTATACTTTTTTAAAAAAATACATTTCACAAAATTAAATCTGGAGTCTGAACAATTTTATTGTAAATTATCTTCACATAGATAAATAATTTTGGGGGTTTGCCAGATCCTTCAGTCACCCTTGCTGCAAGTACTTTTCTCAAGTACCCAATTTTGTAGATACAAGCAAAGATAAAACATCATTAAAAAAGACAAGTGTATACACGCTTATTGCATGCCTCCTGTATGCACTGCTGCATTGCAAGCACATGCACACATATAGCTTACACGCAACACATCTGCCTTCTGCAAAGAAGATCACATAGGAGAAAATATATTTAGCGAGTAATGAGTAGCCTTCCTTCACAGTTAGCATAGCAGCTTCCATCTGCGGTGAATTAGAGGATATTCCAAGAAAAGATCCTGCATGACTTTTGTCAGGAGAAATTAGTTTAGTGTGCTGTAAAATCAAAACCAGAATGATATGTGATTGTTGCTGAGTGGCTCGGTCACTCCTAATGTTGTCTTGATTCCTATAAACATGAAAAGGAACCTTGAAAAAAGAGACATCACAGCTCTGTGCAACTGTGCTCCTTTCACTGTCATAAAATGATATTAATCAGCGTTAGCCCAAGACAGCCTAACCCAGGTCAGGGGATGCTGGAGCAGCGCAGCCAAGTCAGTAGGTTGCACTCCTGTGGTGAACAGACCCCGTATTTGTGTGACGGTGAAGTTCTGGGCCCAGGGAAGTCCACAGCCAGAATGTTGTTAAGTGTAGTGGTGCCAAAATACAATAAATTTTGGGGTGCTAAAGTTTTACAAAAAAGAGATATTTTTGAAATCTTCTACCAATAATATTGGTAGATCTTTAAACTCTGTACCAACCGTGTAACACTACTTAGGTTAGATTTCTGTGATTCTGTATATATAATGTCATTTTCCAATGCCCGTTTGTTCTGCAGTGTCCAGAAACAAAAAGCTTTTAGAAAATGTAAAACATGAATATTGTTACTGTTACTCATATCCACAGCTGATGTAATGCACAGTCACAGCATTTACTGTAGATTCCAGATTTAACTGTTTTGAAAATACGTAATCTGCTTTTGCCAGGGCAGAATGTTCTGCCTGAGCTTACAGACAGCTCAGAGAAGTGGATCCTCTACAGTCCCTTCAGGCCTGAAATGAAAATATTCTAATTTCTTTGCTGACCATTTAAGCAAAATCCTGCGGGCCCTGTTCTTACCCCACAATCCCAATGGTTTTCCTCTGTCTCTTTGTCTCAGAGTTTACAAGGTCCCCCACCAGAGCCCAGCAGTTCCCCTTTGATCTGTGCAAACCCGCACGGGGCAGCTGAGAACTGCAATGAGCGTGCGTGTGTGTGAACACGAAATACAGAAAACACTTTGACTTCAATACTAAACTAAACAGTGCAAAAGAAGCGGAGTTCACTATTAACATGAAGTGGATTGTTCATTTTCATCTTGAATTAAAATATATTTCCATGAACAGAGCAGCTGCAAGCTCAGGTCCGCAGAGAATATCAAATTCAAATATTTTAAATGGAAGAGATGCATTACATAGCATTGAGGGAGTGATTGTCACAGGGGAAGGTGTATGGCTTTCTGGTTAAAACTGGACTTATTCTGGGAGCTGTGATGAACTTTGAGCCCTGCCACAGAAATTTGTGTGCCCTTGTCTGCGTCACTCCGTCACCCTATTCACCAGTTCATCATTCGCAACTCGAACACCTCCCTCACCCTTTTTAGCACACCAGCCTTTTAGAAGAGAGACGCAGTCTTACAAGTATCATTGCTTTTTTTTTTCTTCAAATTGAAACAAAAATAACAAACAAAATACGAATATTTTAAATGAAAATTTTGGTTTTAAAATAAAGATTTCCCCTTCACCCAACTTTTTTCTTCTGTTTTATTTTACATATAATTACAGGGTTAGCTGGATGGCTCCTGAACGGACTTCATAAAGCTGCATGGTTTACCCAATAAAAATTTGAGAGGGAAGGGAAGGTGAAGAGAGGGTGAAACTGCAGATTAAATATTTTTGCTAATATATTTGTGCAACAGTTCAGCATGTTAAAATCATGGGGGTTTGCTAACAGCATATTTGCACTTTAATATAATGTGATTTGAACATATAAAATACATTAGGAAATAGTTTTAGAATCTAAAATTGGGGAGGTTTATGTATTATCTAAGCTTCCTGCAGAAGAGTTAACCTTCCTGAAGGTGAAGGGAGCCATAATATCACTTTGAATATGACACATGGGTGAAGGAAAATGTTGAAATCCTTAGCAGTTGGATCAGCAAACTCTCTGCAGCAACGTCCTAGCGCAGTCAGAAGCACAAATGAAGCTGGATAAACAGACCTTGGATAGCTTTCACTGGTTTGTCTGGCTGCGGACTAAAGTAAAGCCAAAATCTGGGCTTCTGAGGCATATTCATGATGCCAGGGACCTTCAAATGCCCATAGAAAAATTCTGCTGCTACTGCAATACTAGTGACTGCAATAAATCTACTTCCAGTGTATTTATACATGACAAATTTACACCTTTGTCATGTAAATACACTGCATTTTACCTGAGTAAAAAAAAAATTTTACCTGAGTGGGATACTTCCAGGTATATCTTACCTCACTGTTGGTGGGTTGCCTAGTCCCATCTGTTAAAAAAAAACAAAACAAACCAAACCAAAACAAACAGAAAGAAAGAAAAAGAAGAAAAGCGGAGCAAGACGTTTCTCAGTGACCTATTTGAAGACCCGCATAAGCATGTGGTGAACTTTAGACATGAGCTTGAGTTTCCAGCATGTGTTTAAAGTTAAGGGCTTTGCCTCGCTGAAGCTGATGTGAGTCAGGAAGGCGAAACCTGGCCTTGAGTAAACGAGTCAGGTTATGTTCCAGCGTGATGTCAGGAGGAATAGAGTTAAAATCTGCATGTGAAAGCAGCCAGCAACCAAGCAGAAGCTACACCCTAATGGTGTCAGGTCAGCATTTTGGATTTCGAGTTAAGATGTGGTTTCCCACACCCAGCACTGCCAAGCACCACTTTTTTTATGGGAAAAACCCAACCAGATGTCTTCCCTAGACTATTATAGAACTTGAAAAATATGTTTGCTAAATATATGTATATGTGTGTGTGTGTATATATATAAAACTCTAAATATATAACCATAACCCTAACTATATATATCACTTGCAAACTTATATATGTAGATATATACGTCTCTACAAGAAGTGGTAAACAACCCTCTGGTGCCCTGAGTCAGCATCTAATTTATCAGCAAGAAACTATTCCTAAAGCAGGGAACCACCAGAAATGAACCTGAGGTTTCTGAAAGCATGTATCTCTAAAGACTGTTATCAGGTGGTAAAAAGCATCTAGAAATTACCTCATTTAGCATCTTGCATTTAACCATGAGTTCAGATGTTTCTGTTCATAGCGGTTCAAGGAACTGGCCCGTCTTAGAATACAAGTAACCACTTACAGTTGTGCAATCAAACACAACAAACAACTTAAAGCGTAATAATAGTATTGAAGTTCAAATTCTGCTGTGATTAACACTCCACATAACCCTCAAATGATCTTGTGGTTGAAGCAGCAGAGCATTGCTCTGGAGATGCCACATATTTCCTGTGGGATCTTGAGCAGCCAGGTATCCCGTTGCACCCTATGCCTAAATAACGGGGGAGCCAGCAATCCTCCTGCACACAATCTGTCTGGGTAGGGACTCTCTTCTCCTATTGTAGCAAGCAATATAATGGGGCCTTCATCGTAATGAGGGACTCTAAACACTGTTGTAACATACTAAGACCCTCTGTTCTAAAAATGGATCTTTCCCTTGCAGGAAGTCATCTGGCACTTTGCAATTGCTTTCTGAATTCTGAGCAGGGACGAGAAGTCAAAGAGCATAGATTTCTCACCAAAAAAAGTATTCTCTAAGTTTCAGTTTAGAAACGCCAAATAACATATTTGCAATGAAAATCATCAGGCATCCTGAAATAATATTCCAAACTTTCTTCTTGTGAGTCCAAATAGATTTGCTGAAGTACAGAAAGGTCATTTGGAATCAAGGTTAAGAAAAAAAAAAAGCTTCCTTATGAAATTTTCTTATGAAATATTGGTGAGATTTTATTTTGACTCTCCTCATCAGAAAATATGAACTTTTTGTCCACACATACATTTCTCTCCAGGTGAAAAATCATGGAAATGTTCTAATGCGAAAAATGTTCATGAGTTTATTCAAAGCCATTCTAATATAGCAAATCTGTAGTACCATAAAGTATACGAGATAAAGAAAGTCTCTTAAAGTATAATTGTAATTTGGCAGATTTAGGAAAGTTAATAGCATTCTAGTAAGTACAGAAAATGTTTCTCTTTGTTCAACTTTATCTAATTTCTGGAGTGTGATTTATTTATAATCAGCAAGAATATTTTTAGTACTGCCTTTTCTATTATTGCCCATTGGTATCTGAAGTGGCTGAACACACATAATGTGCACCCTCTCGTCTAGCACAGAAGGACTCCTAGAAATTTTGTTCCTAATAGAAAGCTTGCACAAAGAACTGGGTCTTGATCATTGAAGCCAGAGTTCCATCCATCTCGCCCAGCTTTATCTTCTAAAAGTGATATGTCTAGTCCAAATTACTCAGCGATGCTCCCCCTATAATTAATGAGCAGACACAGGTAGTTACAAAGGGGTATTTGTCCCATGCAAAGACATATGTCAAAGACAGATGGGATAAACTATGCTCTAGTGATGCTGGTCTCCTTTGACCACAAAGCATGAAATTAGATGTCTAATTTCCACATGGTTAAAATTAGGGGAGATAAAAACCCTCTTTGGTCCCCAGTCTGTGTAAACACAAAACGTAAACCTTGAGGGAAAGAAATGAAGAAGAGGCTATGCACTCAGAGTGCCTGTGGGGTGTTCTCCCTGTGACGGATTTGTGCCAATAGTGTCTGTTTTTTCTGCACTCGTTACATCAGTACTTTTAGGATCTGTTGAAGGGATTGTATATTGGGAGCCCTGGAAAGAAGGGCAAGTGGTCGCTACGGAGAAGGCAAATACTGATTTTCTGTGCGTCACACTATGACTATACCATATGGCTTCTACCATTCAGACTCTGTCTTTCAACGTATTTCTCCAACTCAGATAGCAGCTGACAGCATTTTTGCTCCTTACCTAGTGGTTTGATGGCAGTTTTGCAAGATCCACGTATTCTGCCTCCATCCATTATAAAGAGCTGGAGTTAAACACTTCCAATAAACTTGCATTTTAATATACCAGTTCACAGGAAAAGTGATTTTCTCTTAATGCTGAACAACTGATGTTCTTCCTACTTAGGAAAATAATATTCTTTATAGCCACTAATTAAGGCTTTCCAAATTATCTTGGGAGTCAGCCACACAAATTCCACTGCTTTAACTATTTTTTAAAAAGGAGTATTTCAGGAAAGATTTCATGTTTGTTATTCTTTTATCCATTTCTCCTGATCTCCAGTGTGAGCAACCACTTAGGGGGTTCACTTCATCAGATTCCACTTAAATCGTAAATGGAGATACTGGTAATTTCTTTCTGCTCATGCTCAGAATGAATTAAATTCTCCAGGCAGATCTTTGATGTGACTTTTTCCTCAATCCATTTTCAGATTGATATAGAAAATGTCCCAAGGCTTTAGACTTAACTGTATTTTGTGGTAACAAAAGCTGCAAGTTAACAGTGCTTCTTGCTAAGAGGAGAAACGATACTTTTATTAGGTTTGGATATGTCACCTTTACGTTTTTAGTTGAATGTCCATTTGCTTCTGTAACAAGGGGAAGTAAAAAAGCTCTCGCTTTGTGTTTATTTCTATTTTTCTTTTTCATTTTTATAGTACTGTTCAAAACAGTATTATCTGAGTGCTTTCCATGTCCAACTTATAAAAAATGATGGAGTATCTAGAGGTTTCCTGCAGTTTCATTCTTTTCAGGGTGAAATCTGTATTTTGAATAAACTTCCAGATTTTTTGTTTTCTTAGATTTTCTTAAACAGTGGTAGAGTTTGAATTTAGGTGGAAAAAACACTTTACATTTTTTATTATAATACATAATTAAATAAAAAAAATAGAGAAAAATGTTATGACATTTAGGTAGAACAAAGTTACAAGGGTTTGAAATCAAAATATTATGATTACTCTGTTTTTAACTAGATACCTCTCTTCCTACATACCACTTCCTCAAGCCTTGACTGCCTGTTGTCATATCCAAAACTTTTTAGCCCTGGAAAATGTCTTATCTAGGTTTCCAAATGCCATTATACCTGTTCCAACTACTTCAATTCAGCTTTTTTCTAATGTTTTATCTCTATACTAGTGCAAGATGCACCACAGGGAGTAGAAGGAACAGAAAGGAGGGAAGGGGCTTTACTTCTCCCCATCCCACCCCATCTCTGTGCCTCAGCATCGTCCTCAGGTTCTCTCTCCTGTTTCTTCCAATATAATGTTCAAGCTGTAAAATCTCCAAGGGACTTCCTCCATCCATACTCTTCTGTTCCCTTTAAAATATTCCATCCCTGATCTTTGATTAGGGCTTCTTTGTCCTCTGCTGAAATAATTACTAATGTTAAAATGGGTCCTGCAGGGCTTCTTTGCAGTGATTGCTACTTCTTTGCAATAAATAGAGTGGAAAGGAGTTTAAGCCACTGGGCTCTTACCATCTTTCCTATGTGGCTGAGAAATTAGTGCAAAAGAGTTCAGATTTTCTTCAGCCACGGGATATTTGGGTCAGGTTGAAGAGTGAAGGCAGATTATTTTTACTGATGGAATGAAGGAATACTGAAAAATTAATGGAAAACACAATTAATAAAATGGTGAATGTATGAATGAAAGCTGACAACTAAATAGAAGGGAATAATAATAAAATAGTGACATATAAAGCACTGAAATTGACTATGCTTGCTAGCCAAGGGACAAGAAGTAAATCTCAGGAAGCAGATGAGTGCTCCGGTGTAAGGAGCTATACTGGTTTACTGACTAAGGACCTGGACCTCTGCATCCACAACAAACAATGACTTGGGAATTTGGCTTGCGCAAAGGGAAGGTTAGGTGGAAGACAAGGAAAATGATTCAGTGAAGTGACACAATATCTAATGAAAGAAATAAACAAATGCCTACTTGTCAGTGGGTAATTCCTGCCAACTTCCAAGAGAAGAACTTAGCCTCCTGGAATCCATTTCTTCCTGGAATTTGCACAACAGTGCATGGGAAGACTGCTCACATGAGTGCCTGATGGTATATGGGCATGTCAGATCACTTGCATGCTAATATGATTGTTGTTTAATAGGCATCAAACCTTTCTTTGAGAGTAATCAATTGAATGTAAGGATATATAGTTGCATTTTCCAGGGGAGCTGGCCACTTGGCCATATAGCTTATGAGTTCACTTCAGGAGAAATAATATGTATGTAGATTGAGTTTCTTTGTACCAGTACCAGTACCAGTTTGGCCAGATGTTGTAGCAGGAGAAGCAGAGGCAGTGAGGGATTTAACTGTACGCACAACTTTCCCCCTGAACTCTCAGAGAAACATCTGTGATGTTTTAGAGGTAACATGCGGCTTGTCCGTGATGCTGGCTATTCTGACAGGACCCTGAAAATCTGTTTTGCAGCTGCCATTAGCAAACAATTTGTCCTGTCTTTGGCTCAAACCTATCACCGTGTACTTCCCAGGCTCCTGCAAGATCCACAAGCAGTGCAGGAGAGCATAGGAAAGGTGAGATGGGAATGGCTGCTGCTGTCCTTGCCTCCACCCACCGCAGCCCCATTGCCAGCTTGGACACCATCCTCTTTCTTCTTGAAACGGTTATTCCACTGCCAGGAACAGGTATCATTACCGTTTTGCCGGTATCTACACCTCTGAATTTTTTGTATGTGAAATATTTGGTTTGGAAGTGGCTTTTTTTACTCACTATGAACTGAAAGGCAGCTGCAGGAAAGAAAAACAACTGGCAGAAACTCAGACGTACCTTCTATAACCTACAGAAGCCTGTTGGAAAAGCATGTGTTTGTTGGCACTGATGTCCAACACATATCACAAGGGCAGATTGGAAAAACTGACTTTGACTCCATGCTGACATGCTGCAAACTGCTGGAAGGTTGTTTTCGTAAACAGAAGGCTTGAGGTAGTAGTGATATCCATCTCCTTTCTCCGCTCCCCTTAATTTTTTCCCAGGCGTCTGGCCATCAAAGTACATCTCATGAAATGAAAGGTGTTTATATTCCCAAACATTTTGGAGTACCAGAGTCCAATGACAGAGTAGCAATTAAATTGGCATGCATACGGCTTGCAACAGCAGCTGCCAATGCTTCCTAACTTCTTCTAACGGAGAATCAAAGTTATTAAGTCAGAGGTAAAATTAAGACTCTCTCTATATTTCTAAGATAAAATAAGCTTATAAGTCGGTTGCTAGAAGGATGAAAACAGTAATTCAAAATTAAAAAGTTCCCAACTGGGGTTTTGTTCTGAAGCAGTCTGATTCATAGGGAAGAAAAAAAAGAGGTGGAAACTTCTATCAGGTTTGCAAAAAACCCTTGAATTCATTATGCTTATTTACAGTACTATACTTCTACATTCCTTTTTACTCACTCTGGCTATAGTTGCTGTTTAAAATAAGATAATAAATCAAAATGCTCTAGTTATATCAGCAAACATCTTCACTAAATTGTAAAAGGTGATATGTTTGCCTTAGGGTTTTTTCCTTATGTTGTTTTTTTTTTTTTTAATTTTGGTAGGGTTTTTCTGGAAAAAGTTGAAGCTTCAAAGCCCTTCACATTCTAAAATCAGAATTTCCGCATGGAGTTTATCAGTGTAATTAAACTGGCATCATTTCCACTTACATGGATAACTTGTCAAGTGTGCTTACTTTTCCATGTAAGCGAGTCTTTAAAATCCAGGACTTGTTGGAAACCTTTTCAGAGGAAATGGCTCTATCTGAAATAAAAAATTCTGCAGATGTCTTTTCTCATAGCCACCAACCCAGCTACTTGTGCTTGCAAAAATTCAGTCTGTAGCTGTAACGAGGATTAAATGAATTAAGTTATATGGGGTAAGATTAATCTCAATTATCTGTTGTCATTTAAAAGTTAGGTGTCTAGCCTAGCCAGTTGTTTAAGTGCTCTCTGTAGTCAATGGAGAAAGATGGGCACTATTCCAAGGAGTGAGTCATCCTGCTATTCTGGGACACCTGTTTTAGGATGGGCTGAAACATCATTTGGATGTGCATCTCCTCTGACTACAGAAAACCTGTGTGCAGGGCTTGGTTATACACCTGAGTTTAAAGTGACTGAACATGAGTAGGAAAACTGCTACCTTGGATCTAAGTTTAGATAGCTGGGCAGAGGAATCCTCCTGACCACTGCAAGCTATATCTATAACATATAACGCACACCAAAAAAAAATTTGCAATACCTAATTACATAAGTATGTCCCCGTGAATAGAGACAGTTGTGTCAAAGTTTGTTGTTTTTTCCCAGAAACCAGATTGAAGATACTCTGCATAGCCACATTTTCTCATATTTTAGGTATTTACAACTTCAAAGCACTGTTTTCTTTTCAGATTCTATAGGATTAAATTGTTAAAGGACAATGGACTTGCTGAAGTCTGTCTTTGACTTTTCCATCTCTGAGCTAAAACAGAGGGGGGAAAAAATCACAGAAGAGAGAAATTCTCCTTGGACACTTGCTTTACACTTTTAGAAATCTCATTTTTGTTGTGATCTATGTAATTTAATGTATTTGCAAATGGTATGGAAAAGACAACACATAGGGAGCTAATAAAACTGTAGTTATATACTCTTACTTGGAATGGTCAAATGTAAAGCTGATTGTGAACAGTTGCAGTTAAATAACAAAACAGTTAAAAAAAACCAAAATAAATAACAAAACAACAGTTGGTTAAATAACAAAATAGCAGATGAATACATATATGTATGCAGGAGAAGGGAATAACCCTCCTTATAGAAATACAATGACTTCTGTAAATTAGCCTAGAACAGGGACGCACAGATCTCTGAAAGCATTGACTCAGTGTTCAGCTGTAGCCAAAAAACCAAACTTGGCCATTTACAGAAAAACAGAAAACATCATTGTACTGCCTTAGACACTCTTTTGCCTGTCTCACACACTGTGTGTGTCTCCAGTCATTCTTTCCAAAAGGACATTGGAGCAGTTGGAAAAACAACGAAGATGATCAAAGGTATGCAGTGATTTCTATATGAGCAAAAGCTGGAAGGTGTAGGGGAGAGGTGACTGAGAGACATATGATACCTAAATAAAATCCTAATGTTATGAAGAATGTGGCTGGAGAGCAGTGGTAGAAGAAACTGAGGGGCTCCCAGGTGGCAGGTTGAAAACAAAGGAAAGAAAAGAAAATGCACTGAGGTGTGGAACTCACTGTGGCATGATGTTCCAGGGTTCAAAAGTACAGACAGAGGCAAAAAAGGCAAGAAAATGTCACAGAAGATGGATCTTCCACGGGCTTCTTAAATGAAGGTCTAGACAGAGCTTCTAGCTCAAAAATTCCTGGACATGCTGATTCTCAAAATCTAATTTACTAAGAATCAGTCTATAGCTCCTCTTTTTTTAATACTCTTTCTTTTATACTTCTGTATAGAGTATATTGGACAAACTGGACCTTTCCCTGACCTATGTTGCAGTTTTTAATGTCTCACACGTTCTCACAAGTTGCATGAATCCAGACCTCTCCTACTGCAGGTCACTAGACACAGCTGATTTACATGATTGCAGACCCACTGAAACAACTAGCATATTGATCATATTGAAAAGGAGTACACTGGATGATTTTCTGAATTTCAAAAGCAAAGGTTTGCAAGCAAGACCTGAAGACTTCAGAACAGGTCTGTAGCAGTGATATTCTTCCCCTGGTGGCATACATAGCCATGCCAGGAGGACCCCAGAGATGATCCAAGGCAAAGGAAGTGACCGTTTTACAGACACGTCTTCCATAAAAAACATCAGCTCATCATACACCATTCTTTCTGATACTGAAGAAGTCATCAACCTCATTTTTCAGTTTTTTAGCTTAAATGTCATGGACTGTATCACATTTGGAACTTTTAGAAGCTTCATCTGGCATTCTTGGGCAAGATCTGTAGACACCACATGGGGGAAAATAACTTTCAGCACTTATATTTTTTATCTCCTGTCAGAAGTGATTATTCTGAGTCAATACAGCACAAATACAAGTACACACTCTCAGTGCCCCCAAAGCTGACACATTTTTAACTCCAGCCATTTCATCCTAAAGACTTGCTATAGTAGGGCATTGGTACTACCTGTTGTATGAGGAATTCTTGAGTAGGAGATATTTCAGTTCTGGGTCTGATGTAGGAGCTATATTCAGAGTATCTTGTCAACTTTTAATACAAATGGCCTCATGTTGCTTATTGCTGTTAATATTTGTCCAGGGTAGTCCTAACAAGAGGACTCGCACAGACCTAGAGGAAAGTCAGTCCATCCTTAAGGCAGAAAACACATTTTGTTTTAACAAAAACAAATGATTTTTTATGGAAAGGTGAATTTTTATGGAAGAAACATGTTGGGCAAGCCTGCCTCCAAATATGCACTATGGAATTTTGTCAGGTTTATACTCAGTTTGAGTACTTTGGTATATTCAGCAAGAATATTATACAAAACCAGTGTTCTTTTAATGGGTTCAAAAGCTTCAGGGCAAAGTTACATTATGTCCAGAGCTACATTTTACGAGAGCTGCATCATACCAAAAAAGCTAAACATAATTATATAGTGGTATTTCATTTAAATGTTAAGAAATCCTTTAGGCTAACTACATAAACACAGGGTTCCATTCATGTAATTTTCATCTGTATGGACCACTCAAATACAGACATCTCCCTTCTAATATAGAGGCTGTATACAACAAATATGTTCTGGTTTTATGCCATCAAGGTACGGAATTCTGAAAAAGTCCCATGTTAGCACATCACATATCTATGCATGCAGTACAGGAATTACACATACACATATATCAGTAATTGCATATGAGTACTTAAAAATGCCTATATCTAGCCATATACAGTGATCCCAGGAATACACACGACTTCTTAGAAATTTGAAAGAAAGAAGAAAAAAAAAAAAGATTTCTGCAATGAGTTCGTTTTTCAAACATTTATAAATGTTTCTAGCTCACAATAAATTAGGAATAACAATTAGGGATATAAATAAGGATTCAGTTCCGCAGCTTAGAAACGGATAAAAACTGAAAGATGATATTTATAGTATGGAGTCTAGAATGAGACAATCGTAATTTTCAGAGGCAGATTTTCTGAAGGGGGAAAAAAGTCACATGGTGAGAAAGCTTCCTCTCCCTCCGCTAAGTGAGGCCGATCCGGCGCTGTGTGGTGTGGCCATAGCTGGAAAACGTGCAGACTCTCCAGCCAGACTGAGGCCATGTCTGCGTAGAGTGCTCTGCAGCTCGCCTTCCCTAAGCCTTTGATGCTCCAAAGTATCTGCAGATCATTGACTTCGTTCTTGTAAATGCTTAAGCAGAGCAGCGATATCTTTTACCACATCTGGCAGATAAGGAGCCCTCCCTCCTTTATGGCTGAGGCTGCAGCTTAGGACAACCTTGTGCGCTTGCACATGGTGCTTTTGCTTCCATTGGCAGTCAGTTTATTCCACTTCCACTATGTACTTGCCTCAGATTAATTATGGAAATAAGGGTATAATCCTTCTGTATCACATATATATCTCCTCTGACAATAACTAATTTCTATTTAACGTGGTCAAAATCCCACAAGAACCCTTGTGAGTGTACCAATCTATATATCCACATCTATCTTGACATCCCTTTATCTCCACATAAAATAATGCACATCCATATATATATATGTATGTATACATATATACATGGATGTATTTTATATATTTACAGGCATAAATATGTGTGAGTGTATACAAAAAAGTGTGTTTATGTTGAGGTCCAGAGGTCTGGTGTGATTGCAGTGTATAAGTACAATATACAATTTTCAAAAATCTCATAATGTGGTCATCTCAAAATGAAATTTCATTTCCACCCTAAAAGAAGACTGTTTCGTTATGGTCAAGGTTGTTTATTATGACGTACTTCAGCTCAAGACCTGCTTATTCAGGGAAAGGTTGAAAAGCTTGAAAAGATAGTAAACATTAATTTTCAATTTATCAGAATGGAGTGGAACATCTTTAATTCAAACTTCTCCAGAAAGTCAATCCTCAATAAAATTTCAGTCTAGAATATTACATTAAATTAATTTAAAATGTTAAAAACTTATTGGAGCTGGAATAAATGTAACCACAGTACCTACTCCAGCTTTAACCATAATTATTATTTATACAGGCCATTTTCAAAACATCAAAGCATTTTCTGAAGATACAGACTAAAGGTACTATTGAAACGCAGCCAAGGCTGTGGTGGAACATAGCACCTGCTGTAACAGTGTATTGTACAGTGTTAATGGAGATTCGAGTGCTTGTGTTTGTGGAGGATATGTATGTATGTATGTATATGTGCATACACACACACATATATGTACAATTTTATCTTGTTATCAATATTACATTCACATTTTCTATCTGTATGCAGCATAATTAGAATTGAAAGCCCCAATTACACTGAAGTGAAAGGCTGCTTATTAATTGACAATAGGCCTCAGCTAAGTAGCAACAAAAGAAGTGCTTTGTTTGGCAACCTTTGTTTAAAAGGTCCTTTGAAAACTCTTTAAGAATACTATGAATAGAGATTGAACAAACCTTTAATCCTCTTCAGGTCACGTATGTGCTAAAGTGAATAATAGTGTGAGGTCTTTTTCACCTTTTGAATTCTTTTAAGCCAGTAACCTAACTTGAAATGAGATAAAGAAAAGGCCTAAGAAAGCCTGAAAAACTCTAACTTGTACACTTCTGGTTTATTTATTCTTCTGCAATAAGCCCAAAGATGCATTTCATGTTGGACAGACGTAGAAATACTCAATATTTGTAATTTCATTCATAATTTGCTCGGTCCCTGCCAGTTATTTCCCTTTTATTCACTTCAAATGCATTTAGAACCTTCAAACATTTTTTTTTTTTTTTTTTCATTTAATGCTCCTGTTCTTTTGTGAGTATCAGTGTGAAAATCTTTCCTTCGTGCTACAGTCCCTTTTTCCTATTCAACACTAGACTGCACACGATAATTAAACCTTGGGGGCTTGGAGATTTTGGACTAAAGCTTAAAGAAATGCAGTAGTGAGGCCTCTTCTCTCTCGATCTTCCACCACTTGCTGTGGGGATTTTCTTTAGTTACACATGGCTTCACAGGTAAACAAGCTTGGAAAAAAAAAAAAAAAGAAATCACAAGCAGGAATTGAATTAACACCTTAACGTTCCTTATAATGAACCAGTTTGCTTAATTAGATGATTGAAAAAATTATGTTCTAAAACATGACAGGGCATAGACCAAAGTCTCCATTCACACAAACACCCATAGAGTTACACTGGGACATTTGCAAGAGGAACAGCATCCCAGCCAAGACTAAAATGGCAATGTGAAAATACTGAGTTTCAACCTAGACTAAGGTGCTTTTTTTAACCAAATGTAGAGAAAATTCTAGGGTCTTTCTTACACTTCTGTTTATAAATGAAGTTCTTCAAGTATCTCCACAACTTTGAAAGTAAGCTTGTGAGCACATTTCCTAAGATACAGGTCTGTAAACATCGAGCAATGCATTCACCTCTGAACTACGTGTGAAAATAAGCCACAAATGAATTCAATGACCAAAGGACAGAGAGGCACTAGAGCTAGCACCCCAGCCAAGGGCCAGTCCACTGTGAGAGCTCCCCAGGCACCCCACTAAGCTCTACCCAGGCTGCCAGGACAGGGGAGAGCAGGTCCCAGTACTCCAGTATGCTCCCAGCACAGCCACTGGTCAGGTCCTGCTGCATGGACTGCTGGAAGCTGGGATGGGTAAGGGGTTTGTGACTCTTTGGAGGAGCTGGAGATGGCAGAGAAGCAAGGGAAGATGCAGGATTAAAAGGTGTTTGAAACCAGTCTCCAACACTTGGGGTCCTCACGTTATTTCTAAATGAGAGTGTGTGTAAATGCCTTGTGGTGTTCCTGGGATCCTCCCTTAGCCTTCCTGCTGGTCCCATCCATATGAAGGCATTTCAGACCAAAGAGGAATGGTCCGTGTCCAAAGAAAAATCCTATCTGACACAAATACTTGCAACTCTTCTTGCCTTTTCCTTTCCTGTACTGTGTATGGAGATGCACCATAATATGAAGGGCTTTTTATGCACGCACAGGGCTGCATAGTTAACTATTGCTAACATCAATCATAAATTGTTTTATTTCTCAACATAGAAATCAGTATAACAGTAAAACACCAGCTGCTTCCAAAGACAAATGCATTGTTTAAATCAGAGCAAATTATTTCCAAATAGGTTTCAATATTCAGGGTCTGAATTTTGCAGCATGTGTGCAAAATGTTTCTGTGCAGATCTATCAGCTGCACATGCACTTGATCGCTTATGCCGAGCAATCTGGGAAGTAAGTAATTGCCATTTCTCAGAGCTACTGCTCTGATCAGCTACAATCATTTCTGGAGCTCCGTAAGAAAATCCTGCATATTTTTAGCTTCACAGTAAAAGCAGTATTTTTGCATATGTTTGTTTTTTTTTTTTTTTCTACTTCACTACCCACTGCTTTACAGGGTGACTGCATTCTTCTGCAGATGTTTATCTCTTAAGGTGTTTGTATATACTACTGCCTGCCATCCTCTCAGCAGAGGCAACCGCCAGAACCATAAATTATTATCTCCAGTAAACGTAGAAGTTGTCTGCTGTCTTAACTGTGAACATTTAGTTTTAAAAGGGACAGTTGCTTAGCTGGGCTCTTCTCTTAAGGAAATTAACTTTTTATCTCAAAGACAGCTAATTTAGCTCTCAGCACCTTTGCTTCCACTCCCAAGTACCTTCTTATCTTGGGTAATCAGGATGCAGGGATTCCCAATCTATCCCTCTTTATAGCTCTCTTTCAGTAGTGTTACTGTTTGAACTTCGTACCCCTGGATAAAAGGGCTAGCACACCAGCTCAGGAAGCGGTTATAAGTATGAGGTAAATATGCAAGTTACTTAACAGCCCGTATATGAACTCAATTACATTCTTCATCTCTTAAGATATGAATAAAAAGGTTTGGCTTTGATCTTGAATTAAGCAATCCCTACTTATAAATCAGTGTACCATGGGATTTTATTAGTAACAATAATTAGTGGTTAACATTGCAACGAATACAAGGTTGGAAAGCTCTGAAAACCAGTGCCAGGTTGGGACATAATTCTCATATATTTTATCTGAATTACACTGAAGAATGTATTTTTAGTCAGGGGGGTACAGTGGAGATATGCAAAAACTATTTCATTGAATAGGATACATGGAAGTATTTAAAAAATAAAAGCATACACCTGGGTCCTTTTTCATAACTTCATCGATTTATTTTAGTCTAATTTCAAAACTAAATTTAGAATAAAAGGTATAACACTTATGTACTAAAATCTTAAGGAATATGTGTATGCTTCAGAAGAAATACAAGGAGGCACCAGGAGTTATTTTTACTGTAAACACTCTTTGTATGTTCCCATGTAGAATGTAATGCCTGCATAACAACTTCTCAAATGTCCAAATTCCCTCCTATTCACATAGTGTGGAACAGATGTTGTCCTGCTTTTTATTACTTTCATTTATCAATCATACTTAGGCTGAATTATGAAATTAAAGCAATATAATATGTTACTTAAGCTTGGATTCTACTTCTGTAACTTTGAAACATTTTCCTACTTTTGTTTGAGTGATCATTGGACTATTTTCCCCTTAGTTGCAAGGTCAGATTTCCCATTTGTAGGTTAAAATGTAGCCAATCCAAAAAAAATCACATGTATAAAGAGCCAACACTGAGCAAGAACTGTGCATCCTTACAGAAACTTGAGATCCATAAATTCAACCATGCTGGAAAGAGCTTTTTGTTTAAAACATCGAGCTAAACAAAATGCAATTAAGGCTGGCAGGACAAAAAGCTTCCCTCTTGAGATTCATAAATACACTCATGGGAGACTGGAAGTGAAGAGAAAAGACCAGTATAATTCTAATTGTGTCTTGTCTAAGCTGACCATTTAAACAGACTTTTCCCAAAGTAAATTAGTGATTATTTTCCCTAGTCAGAACCTGATTCTTCTCTCAGGCAGAAATCACCCTTTTAAGTGAGCATGGCCTGTGATAGCCTTGGTAAAAGAGTTACAAACAAGATTAGATTAATTTTAACTTCTATCTTTAGTCCTTTTGTGATGCTAGGAAATAATCTCCACCAGAAGGCTCAGTCTGAGGAAAGATTGTGGTTCATACAGACCTGGTTCCAACAGAGGCAGTAGCAGTTTAGTTTTCAGATGCAAAATTGTTCATGAAAATAAAAGGAAAAAAGGTAACAGTGGGACTTCTGTTCTCCAGCTAAAGTCAGATTCATTTTCAGTGAAAAAGAATTTATTCTGATCCATATCTAAACTTAACATCAAAGTTGCATTTTCCCAGGTCTGTGGATCACAATGGCATGATCTGAGGCAAAAACACTCTCAGACTGAGAGTAAATCAATTACTTTTTTTATGTTTTTACTTTGATTTTTACCCACTAAATATCTACACTTTTGGGGGGATTTGACTAAGGTGAACAGCCATCTTGGCAAAAATAAAACACCATAGCAGCATAAGCAATCAGAACTGTTGAAAGAAAATTATGATGTAGAAAATACAGAAGACTGTGCATAAGAACTGCCAGCAAGTGTTTGGGCATCTCTGAAGTGTGAACACATTTTAAAAGTACATTGCTGAAAATATCATAAAAGTCAAGCTCAGAATCCAACCAGTTTTCTTTTGAATAAAAAGCACACTTATTCTCTGCTTCTTTCCTATTATTATTATTCAAAGTCAATTTGTGTATATCTGCTTCTCTCCATTTCATACTTAAGCTGGATAAACTTGGAGCATTTACGTACTTTTTATGAGTCTTGGTCAGTTTTTCCCTCTCCCTGTGCATATAAATATATGTATATATAGGTAAACAAATTACCAGCTCTGTGTTGAACATAACGCTTGTCTGCTTTCTCTGTTATTTCCTTTCTCTGCTTCGGACATGAATACATGTCAATGATCATGGCACAAACCATATTCTGGCATCTTCTGCTCACATGATACCGGATTTTATGTGCTATAGATAAGAAAATGACTCCTTAGAAGAACCTCTGTAATGCTATGGCAATTCTAGAGGAGTGGATCACCCATGACTTACCTAGATAAGCAATCTGAACATTTTAATATAAAAGATTTCTCCCCCAGTTTTGAAAATGAAAGAAATGGTAGGTATTCGTGGGGGTTGGGGGTGGGGGAGAGGGGGTGGGAAGAAAGAAAAAAAAAAAAAGACATTCTCAGAGATTTGTGTTCAAAAGGAAAAGTCAGTGGAAGGAGAAAAAGGGAAGGCAAAGGATCACACATTCCTTACAAGATTTTGAATATTCTCAAACCCTATTCAAACAAACAAACAACAACAGCAAGGCAGGGAAATAATTATACATGCTTTATTTAGGCCTGTGTATTCCCTCCCTGCCTCAACTACTGTTTGCTCACCCTTGTGCTCCTCACCCTTCAGGTGTCAATGCCTCCCCTGCTCCTTCTTAGAGCAGATACTGCTCTTCACTCCCTCCAGAGTGCAGAAGTCAGAGGCAGCTGTAATTAATGGCAAATCCTTGCAACCCTCCCACCCCTGTGCCTCGTCCATCCTTTGAAAAACAGTGGTCAGAACCATTCTCCCTGAATGGTCAACTAGACTGTCTCCAGGGCTGCTGAGACATTCATGGGGGATCACTGTTTGCCTTGGAGTGCCTCCTTCAGCTCAGTGATGAAATTCCCTTTCTGTGAAGAGATGAAAACCACTCTGTACTGACAAAGCACCTGGAATTGATACTCAGGAGCCCATCAGTCCACAGTGTGTTCAAGTGACTGCCCAGCAGAAGGAGAAACTGGGGACCTGTGGCACCAGCAGTGATCTGGGCAGCATCTCCAGATTTTTCACTAGATCAAAAATCTTTCCCTCTCTGCTCCTTCAAGAGTAGAAATAAGAGATTTAGTGGAAATAAGACTCCGTGTGTGTTTGCACTTAAGGGAAGTAAGCTATGGTGGGAAGGCTACACTGGAGAAATGAGCTTGGCAGATCATTTTGATCGCAGTGAGGTGAGTCATTCTTCTAACCACTTCTGCTTTAGCAGGTCACAGATCTCTGCACGTCCAGTTTTCTGCCCCTCGCCAAATATTGGTATCTCTTCTCCAGCAGGCTGCCCCAGACACAGGAGTGCAGTAACAGGAATGAAGTCATGAAAACTTAGGAGTTCAAGACTTCTGACAGAAGATACTTTCTTCTCTTTTCACGAAAAACCCAAACGCATACTAACACTTGTCCTTATTTTCTTTCTGCCCAGGGCCTATGTTTTTATATCATTTAACCGCCCCGTAATCACCAAAGTAAGTAGGGCATCACATTGCAAATAAATGAAACCATTTGGGTTTTTCCCATCAGAAGCAAAAAGGAAGATAAGAATCCCTATTTTTGTCATAGTCTCTAAGAGGCTCATCAGTAAGGTACACCTTTTTTTCCCCTACTCTTCCCATCAATACTTCAATACCTAGTGGACTGATGGTGAAACAAAAAAATAAAAAGGAAGAATCATCTGTAATAAAATAAGTAGAACTGTCATTCTACAAAATTAAACAGTTTGGATAATTTTCATATAAATCTCAATAATTGAATGTCAGTCTATGACAAAACCTTTAGATATTTTCACAGTTAAGTCTTACTTGTCATTCCTGGTCTTTACTGAAATTAACATGAATCACTGACTCAGACACAAGCTGAATTTCTTGTAGGAGTTCACTGTTTTACCTATAAATAACATTTGTAATCTGTACTTCACCAATATCTTTATTCTAAGTCACCAAAGAAGCATTTTGGTTGTGCTTTTTTAAGCTTCTTTTCTTGCTTCTTGAAGATGAGATTTTGTGTGATGTAAAACATCATCTGGGGGTCCATGGCAGTGAGTAATTGATACAAGAAAAAGAATTTGGGGATGTTTCTTTCTGGATATATCTTCTTTAAATAAAAAATACTTCCAATTTTATTCATTCCAGGTCACTCTTACTTTGGTCTTTTACTATTGTGAAATAAAAATAATGAGTAGAGGAGAGTTACTTTCTAACTTCCACAGTGGGTTCAACTTTTGAGGCTATGACGTACAGTTTAGGACAATGGTAGATGGATGACACTTGGCATCTGAAGACCAGCCAGCAGAAGAAAGAACCTATTGTCTAAGGGATTACATCCAAACAATGAGGTTCGGTTTTTGCTCTACAGATATAAACCAGTCCCATTTGCAAACATATGTAGATATGTCTGTATGAAAGTTTGTTGCAGCCTTTCATTTCTGAAAATGTGAGGGTTTCTTCATGATGGAATATTTTAATCTCCGTTTAAACTTTGTGTCTTCTTTTTTACTTCTTTCTTTTCCATTACCTGAAGAAAATCCTATGAGAAAGATAAGACATGGGGGAAGTCTAATAATTTCAATAGTTTATTCTCTGACAGTGCTTAATTATGAGTGGGATTTAAGCAAGTATTAAATTATTTTTCTTTGAAGTGTCCAAGTCCAAGAAATTGCCTGATAAAAAGCTTCTAGATAGTTGGATCTCCTTGTGGCTCTTTTTTTTTTAAGTCTTTATAAACTAATTCCATATATGCTGTCCTCTTAATTCCTTTTAACTTTCTTAGACCAATGAAGACTAGACATTTTCTCTTGTACC
>JAVJGI010000062.1:26893642-26918057 GCA_035590275.1 Ibycter americanus
AAGAAATACTCCAGCCTCTAAATAAATTTCATAAAATCATGGCAGTGTTTTAGGAGAGCACTGCTTCTTGTCTTACTTAAGCAAGACTGGAGAAATTTGAAATATACTAACATAGTACCTGTACAAAACTGTGGACATTGCTACTGATGTCATGTCCTTTGCAGATGTGTCTTCACATCTTTTCATGCTCTTAAATTTTTACATGGGAAATCCTTTGGAAAGTTTGTATACTTTGCTATTTATTTCTTTGCCTGGTTGACACCTAGATTATTTCACTTTGCCATATTACTTTGTACATTATTTGATTTTTAAGAAGTGCTTTAATAATAACCCTAATAATCTCACACCCATATGAAGTAAATCCCTTCAGATTTTTAAGTATGTTAGTGCCATCACGGACGATAATGATGGTTCTTAGCAGTGAAATAACCACCAGGAGAGGAACTTGAAATGTCAGGAATAGAAATGTCTTTCCCTCAGGCTCAGGTGGGAAGACAGCAGGAATGAGGTACGGAGCAGGGACGTGCTGGCTGGGCCAGGGCTGGCGTGCCTGCCGCCGCGCAGTGCCACCCGAGCAGCGCTGGCTGCGGCTTTCCACCAAAGTGCTCTTTGATCAGGACAGGCCAGCTCAACAAAACCCAAGCTTACCACTTCCAGCTTTCACTAGCTGATGTTCTGTCTCAAGGATGGAGTTCTCTAAAATACTAATTTTCTGGAATGGGGTGATTTATTTGTGAAAAAGTAATGTACATGTTCTTGGCTTCATCCAGTACAGACTGGGAATAAACTATGTTTTGTATAAAAATGTTCCTTACCTCTCTCCACTCGGTAGCCCATGCAAACTAGGTAGAGTAAGACACTAAACCAGGGCACAAGAAACCTAGACTTGCTTTCAGCTTTATCTCCAAGTTCTCATGCATATTTATGAGATTCACTTTTTTGTCACCCCATGCCGTTATGCAATGGAGGTGATGCGTATCTACTCCACAGGCTGCTGTGGCAATAAGATTCGGTGACACATTTGAGATGCTCAGATAAAACAGTATGAGCCAAGAATTTACCCTGGTAGATAAAGATTACAGAACTGACCACTCTTGATGGGAACCAAAAAGAAATATTCCATTTTGTTTCACAGGATGCATCTCCTGAGATTTAGGAGTGATCTACGGGCATGGAAGGCCACACGCTTTCTCATACATCAGTGGAGCCTTATTCTCTTATGTGGGCCATAAAATAAAGTTTCCAAATTGATCTATCCATATTCCTGACACTCCTCTCCACAGCATAGTTCAGTGCAGATGTTAGGCAAGAGGATGTTTCACAACTTTCTGGATTTTAGCCCCAGGTAGATTAATGAGTTTATAACTACAAATATTTGTGTCTTTGAGCTATATGTGCCCAAATTGTTATAATATACAGAAATTAATTTACTATGCTTACTGTGAAAACAGCAGGCAATATGAAACAGTCACTTACTAAACAGAAGAACCTGTTTGAAAATCAGTGACACAACTGGAATATAATTCTTGTTTTAATTGAAGTACTGCCACACTTACAACTGCACAACTGTACTCGTTACTTTGGTTTGCACGAGTGTAGATCTGATATGAATTTAGTTTTGTATTTATGAAATCTGCAGCATAATTTTTCCACCTATCCACTGGATTTCTAAACTTATTTTTACCTCTGCACTGATGTATTATATCCTCAGGCTATATAGCCCAAGAGGTGTCCAAGAACTGAATCAAAACTCTGCATCTTCAGGGTTCCCAAATTTATGTTTCCTTTTCCTTTCTCCTCACTTTCTCCATTTAGGCATCCTTTCCTTTTTCCTGATGGCTCAGCATTTCCATTGCACATTTATTAGGAAAATAAGTATCACTAGGAGAAATTTAAAGGGAAGTAGAGCTTCTTTTATTTCATCTGAATACAGTCAGTCACTCGCTCATCTCCAGCCACAATACCTACTTAAGCTAACCATCATTTACCTGATTCAATTTGCAACAGGATGGTGAGGTGTGAGGGCTGGGATCCAGAGGTGTTTCCCCAGTTATCAGACCATTACCACACACAGGTGGGTGGATTACGGAATACCTCAACTATTTTCCAAAAAAATCAGGTCTTCTCTTGTATTGCTATTTTGGCTGCTGCTTCAGGCAAATGCGCTGCTTTTCATTTTAAACCGCTTTTGCTGCAGAAACACACATCACACATGGTGACCAACACCAACAAAGGCTGCAGACCAGTGTAGCTTTGTGGAAACCTTGTTGACAGCGGACACCAGGCAGGAATCCCGAGTATCTGTGTAAAACATTGGCTGTACATTTCATTCTCATTCAGAACAAGTCCCCATACAAGACTTAATTCTCAAAATACCATTAGCGTTCAGTTTTTCCAATTGACTCACCTTCTGCAAAGAAAAGCCAAATCTTACATTATATGCCAAAAGGCTCTAATCTCCTTAAACAGGCACTACATAACTTCTGCAGAACTGATCACTCAACTGAGTTCGTGTGCACGAGCAATTCCTGCTGAAGCTGATGGTTCACCCAGACACTGAGAGGTGACACAAGTAAATCTGTGCTGTAACACGTGCACCCACACACATGCATGCTCCCAAAGTAACTCCTGCTGCACTCCTAGTTCTCCTACCCTCACCTTCATCCCTCCCTGCCTGTAAATTTTGCTGAAGTAATTTGCTCATGAATAAGTGAGGAAAAGTGTCCCTGATCTCTCAAGCCCAAGTATGTTCAATAAAACATGCATGTACACACTGAGTCACACACGTGTGAGAAAGGAAAAACTCCCACTGCCAGCCATGTGCACTTGCAGGAAACACATCAAAGTTGAGAGAAGTGTCTTTTATTTGGTGGGAGCGTTCTTGGAAGGAAAAAGAGGAAAGGACAGGTCTGCCCTAGAAGGACTGGCTTCCAAAGGCTGAGCAACGAATCAAAATGAGAAAAAGGGTCAGGTGAGGAGACAGAAATATATGGCCAAAGATCTTCAAATTTGAAAAAGGTAAACTGCCTGTTGAAATATCCATCAGCTTCTTCAGTCCTGCATAGGTCCAGGCTGCTTGAAAGACAGATTGCATATTCTCCTGGCATGACTTGGCATGACTGGTGGACATTGTGATAGACAGGAGAGGGAAAGGATATTTCAAACCGTGCTGCCATTTGGGATATATCTCACATCTGAGATTCAAAGTATCTTGTTTAAAATACAACTTCCCAATAATGATACTAATAATTTCTTTTGCAGACTCTACACCCTCTGTGTTTAGGGTTTGGGGGATTGGTATTTTTTAATATTAAAAGAAAGGAACAGCGTAGCACTACTAGGAAGAGCAGAACAGAGACTTTAGGCATAGACGAATACGCCATAGATTACAGGAGAACTTATTTCCTTTATGTACCACCATTTCCTCTCTAAGAACATACCAAAATGTTCACTGTTAGAGGAAGGGTTTTCATGGTCAGCACAGCTCCATATAGGATCATGGGGCTACATCTTTTGACAGTTATAAATTAGCTTTAACTTATACGCACATTTGGCTTTGCTTTCTCAGCAAGCATATCGTAAAGCCACATACAGGCCAGTGTAATTGCAAAGCGTTTGCAATATGTCTGTATGTCTCATTCATGGACACACTGTCCACATCTTCCCTGTCTCTCTCAGTGAACATTATTCGTGATTGTACCTTAAAATGAACCACGAAGTCTTCTGGTAAGCACAGCTGTACAGAAGAACTGCTCTCCCTTTGGCAGTGAATGGATGCAAAAGGTGCAGTGATTCCAGTTTTATAAGAATAAAGTATGTTTTCAAGTTCTGAAAGGATCAAACCTTTCCTATTGCAGATAAAATTGAAAAGAAAAATCAGTTTGAAATGTATTCAAAGACCTGATTCTTTACTGGGGAGTGTAATTCCTTCAAATGCAGTGGGCATACAATCTCTTGTATATGTGACAACCTGTCCACTCTTCTAGACAGTATTTAATTCCACTAGTACTCTGCATGTCAAGTGATACACTTAAAGTACAAGAAATTCTACTCTATGTAATGAATAGCACAGTTAATATCACAAATTATGGCAAAGGGATAAAGAAATTGCTATGCCCTGGGATTGGGATTTTAATTAGTGGAGTATAAATATATAAAAAGTTTAGGTGGCTATGTAATACATGTGTGCCCTTTTTGCATATTTTGTGTTTTAATACTACAGGACTCACTCACAGTAAATGGAAAAGTTACATGTGCCCCATAGTAATGCATAAAAATTGTGTAAAACTGGAATCAGTGATAAGAAGTTATTACCTTTCACCATCACATGTGCTTTTTCTTGTTTAGTTTTCCACAATTGACATAGCTTATGTGAACAGATTATTCCAATATCCCATCCACACAGTGTGATAGAAGGCTCACTCCTACCATTTTTGCTTTGGAGAAAGTAATTTTCATTGACTTTATTTTATTTACAACAGCATAAATTAAAGAACCTTTAAAAGCTGGCAATAGAGAAGACACAAGGTTTTCCTCCAATGTTCAGATTCATTTAGATTTAACTCAACATTTTCAAAGTATTTTCTGGGCTCCCTTGAAAAATGGCAAGAAAAGTGAAAGAGCATTTATAGCAAGGTAATTAAAACGTATTAACCATCTGTCTATGAAATCCCAAGGGAGAGGCAGTGTGAGGCAGCAAGATGAGGCGAGCAGTAAGACCCTTCATTAGTGGTCGACTTCTGTACCCTTTCAGGCCACAGTGTGAATGCAACAGCCCTGCAGCCTGATTTTTGCTGCTACATGCACAACGATTTCAGAAAAATACACCGAGCTACTCACTGACAGTGCGCCTTCCTGATGGCCAAGTGGCTGAAACTTAGGAGTACCACCGTGCTAGGCTTCGGATAAACTTCTAGTAAAAGTGTTGTCCTCCTGCCAAAACAAAAAAAGGTGTTAGAAGTTTGATTAATTGTATTTTAATACAATGCTGCAATGACCAGGTAAATGTAATCTGCTAATGGCTTCAGATGGGCTGTTAGCACTGTGTCTGAGCACAGCCTGGCTATCAGATTTTCTCTAACATCCCCGTGATGGTTTACATAAACATTTCATTTCAGAGGCTTATCTTAACTCTTTTCATCTACAAATCAAGACAGGAATTTCAGTATAATCATCTGGCAATTGCTGGCAGCTGTTTAGTCTGCGATGGCATTATTTGAACTGAGTTGCTGGTCTCAGGCTCCATCTCAGTCCTCAAGTAAACTGGTCTAGTGTCACAAAAAAAATTAAATTAGTCACCTCCTTTGGCCAAAAGGCCACATATTCAGTGGAGGTTTGAACTTCTCTCCTCTCAAGGGCTGATTGTCATGACTTAGGAAACTGGCAGGTCTGCCTCCCCATGCTTGGGAAGCCTGTTGGTAATGACATCCTCACGTACAATTTGACAGGTAGGCTGTTTTCCAGTTCAGTAGCTACATTTTGCTTTGGAAAGAAGTTACAATCTGACAAGACCAAAATCAGTAATGATCACTGGAAGACAAAGCAGCTTTCCACGCTCCCTGACTTATGTAGATCTAGTGGGTCACAAATTTATATTTCACCTATTCTGTAAGGCGAAGACAGGACTGAAGCATGGGAATGCATCTTGCTAATCCAGCAAGAGTGGATAACAACGGCAGTGAAGAAATTGTGGCATGGATTTCAGGTCAGGCTAGTAAAGCAAACACACACCTGGTTGTCCAGCACCCTAACTAAGCAGTAGTTGTGCTGACATGCCTTCTCTGCTGTGGCTGACGGGTGAAAATCAGCCTAGGTATGCCTCTCTCTACCCTATATAGACCTTTGACTACGGGGAAGAAGCATGTTTAGTGGATAATTTCCTGCTATACAGAGTGGAATTTATCTACAGGGTGGAGATATGCACATTACTTGTCTAAATCTAAACTAACCACTCAAGACTCATCTAATCACTGACAGACACAGGCAACCCTGGTGGGTGATTCACCTCATGTCTCCAACAGCTGTCAGAAACAGGTGAGATGAATCACCTTTCAATTTATTTACTATAAGGGTAACACAGGTGATTGGCACAAGCAGCTTTAGATACAGGCATAAATTTCATTACTAGTGTGCTTCAAACCTCGCTTCCCTGTTCCCCAGTTCCATTTGCAGCTGTTTACTGGCTGGAATCCTAATGTATATAACATTTTTAAGTCTATGGTACAGTCTTCTGTGTAGCAAGAGTAATACGAAGATTTCTTGAGTTACAAAACAGCACTAGTCAATAGTTCAGTGATAGGGCAATTATGCAAATAAACAGTCTTGCCTTCAGTCTCTAATGCAATCTTCTGTTTAGAGATATGCTAACACCTCTGAATCAGTTTGACCTGTTCTTCTATTAATAAACTTATCAGTAGTAATATCCATTAACTGATTTAACTGGTATGCAAGAACTTAATTATGCAACAAGACATGGCAGGACTGTGTTGCAGTGACATAATGCACGCCTCTGACATGGTGTGAAACACCAAGTGGAACTAAATAACTTCAAAAGCCTGGAAAGTATGTTGAGTTGCAATATTGTGTTGTGTGATCTCGGGCAGTGCATTGAAACAAGAATAGAGAAACCTTTCAAGAAAATTTTAAAAATTACAAAATCTATGTAAAGAGGCTACTGAGTTATTTTGTGGCTAACTCATGAGCTGTAATAGCAGCTGTGTTCTGCTAACAAGTGTTTTAGTAATTTTGTGTTTCTTAGTGGTAAATTCAATGAATGGGGAATGAAGCGTCACAAACTTCACTGATACTGGCTGGGGATATCAACCTGTCCTTCCAGGTGAAAGACGTTTTTGTGTAGCTCCATTGTCCTTAGCAAAACACATAGCACATCATTCATGCATTAAATCAAAAACAAACAAACCCCCAAATCTCAGAAACTCGTGCAAACTCTTCCCCCTCATCTCCCACAGGAAAGAAGAGAGATAAGAAAAAGCACATGCAAAAAACCTGTTCTAGGCAGGGAAAATTTCTGATGGGACCAAAACTGGATCAAGTTGAATCAACTGAATTGAATAAAAAAACAACCAAAAAACCTCTGCATCTGACCGAGAAAAAAATCCTTCAGAACCACTTCTTGTACTCCTGAAGCAATATGCTGATTTTATACAGGAGTGTTAAAGTACTTTTCAAAAAATAAATGAGTGGATTTTTGCAAAATAATTTCGAATTAATATTTCTTCCATTTTACTCAGCAGACAGAGTCTGAAGAAACTCAATGCAACAGAGAAAGCCTGACATAGTGCCAGAGACTCTGGCTCCTAGACCTGGCAGGATAGGCTACAAGACCATTTAAACTCCCACTGTGCTGTTAGCAGAAAGCTTATTTCACTTTTGCAATTTTTTTTTCTAATTGATAGTTAGAGGTCGTATGTTTAAACAAATTCCTAATAGCTTCTCTTCTCTCCATTTACTACAAACTTCCTCATTCAAGTAACTGCACAAGTTAATACTAGCTTTCCTACAAAATCTCCTACCTCTAGAGACCAGGCACTATATCCTTAGTAGAAATGTGAGGATGCTCAGCAGCTCTGACAAGGAATCCTGGAAAGTAACAGGGGAAAGAGAAATATATTTTGACTTTTGTTGTCACATTAACATTTTCATTTATTCTGCCACGACGTGAAGAATGCAGGAGCAGACTCCAAAAGAAACCGCTGATGTTCAGCGTTGTGCTCACTGAGGAAGGGGCAGCAAAGGGATGTCTTCCTGCCGAAGAAGAGGCTGACCCTTTGACCTTAGCTGTTCCCACTCACATACAGATATAGAAATGTAAGCTACTCAGCATGATGCCAGTTAATTTAAATTACCTAACATCCCAAAGGGCAGCTCCCTGCTGAGGAGTCTTTTCTTTTTCTTTTGACCTTCTAATACAGAGTAACTTTTCACAAGGATAAGTCAGATGGTCAGCTTGGGAAGTATTCAGGTTTTGTGGCCTTTGGAGGTTCATGCAAAAGGTCACCTTAGACTACATTCTGCTGAATAAGGGGTTGGAAAATTGCTAAATTATACTGAATGGCCAGATCCTTAGTCCACGTAAAATGGTGCAGCTGCACCAATGTAGCCATTTCACTCCTCCAACTGGCTTAAGCAATCACCAAAACTAGATGACAGATTTCCTTCTTCATGACTGCAATATATTTAATTACTTTTCACCTAAGCAATTAATGTTCTGTCAGCCCACAGAATTTGTACTGTTTTAACCAAATCTCTCCAACGTTTCCCGCTTCCCTGTGTTAGGTCATGCTGTGCTGCCTGGTGTGACAGGACCCTTTGGGTCACAGGGTGGAGCAGGACCTTTGGGGCCCTGGTAGGTGCATCCCATTGAGCTGCTCTGCAACAGCACAGCATCTTCCCTCCTCTGTGACCCTCCATGGCAAGCTGTTGCCCAGCACATTAAAGGGTCTCAGAAACCAGGAATACATTGCAAACATAGAAATTATGGTCATCATTACAAGAAATATTAGATGGGAGATGTTACAGAGGTTGTGTGTTTAAGAAGGACCTGATAGATCTATTTGAAAGGTATATAAATAATGAAAGCAATACAAACTAAAGCGTTTATGAAAAGTTTTTTCCTTTTATCCATGGGGCCTTTGCCTAGGTATGGCTATGTCCACAATGTGAGAGATAGTAATGCTTTCCTTGTGTAGGTAAAAGTAAATTGATCACTTAGCAAATCAAACATCCCATGTGCACTGCAGACCTTCATTTAGCTTTCTAGATCTTCTCAACTCTGGGATTTCCACCTTGTTTCTTTATTTTTGCTGTTTACCCATGCTCCTGTTCATGCCCTGCTCCCCTGAACTTGTGTTCAAGACACTGAGCAAACTCAGTTTTGCCTGAAGAGCTGACCTCTGTTTCTTGATTCTCAGCAACCTGTGGGTCTTCCTGACTGACATGAATTTATTGGAAGATGATGGTTTATCCCTTGCTAGTCATTTGTCTGGCTCCAGACACTGGGCTGGTGTTGTTGGAGGGCTTGGCAAAGCTGGTAATGCCCTGCAAGCATCTCTTCTGCTGCTGCTGGGCGCCTCGGTCAGCCCTGGCACAGCCTGAGCCCCGGGATGCTGCCTGATGCTTCCTGCAAGCTGGTTTTCTCCTGCTGAATTCTCCAAGGGAGCCAGTGTTCATTTCAGCTGGTGTCCAGAAAAGGACTTGACTTGTTTTTCTAAGGTTTCTCCAGTTTAAAATGTTATTTCCTTTGTCTCAGAAAAGGTCTCTCTCTTTTTCAGTTGAATTACACAACAGTCCCGTATTGTATTAGCTGGGCCTCCAGAAGGTGTTAGCATTTGAGCTTCTACCCAAATAAATCCCGAGGGGCTTCAGTCAGACAGCAATGCTATTTTGTTTATTAAAGATCCATGTGTTGATTTCCACTCACTGGGCCGGTGGTAAATGATAGCGGGAGTTACCTATGTGCAGTGTATAAAGCTTGTATATAATTTTCTGCGAGAAAGAGACCTTTCTTCTAGTATCATATTATGCCTGTGAACAAATCTGTTAAAATCATATTCTGATTAGTCAGATTAACATATTTTTTGCTGCCAATTATAGCCTAAATCATAGCTATCTACTTTTAGACTTAGTAAAGAAGATATGCTCGCAGTAGCAAGGTGTAAAAGGGGGAGTTGACAAGAAGGCTGTGAGCTCTAGGCCAGTATACCCAGTTTAAAATTCTGTGCAAGGATGTGCCAGAAAATTCTTGTGTCACTCGTAGAGAATTTAATTATAGGCCTCGGAAGCAAATAAAGCATGTGCTTTTTACACTTCTGTTCATGATCTATCAGCTGATACTTATCAGTCCAGTTGAGTCTGTTCTCGGGCCCCACCCCCACCCCCTCCTTCCCTCCCACCCCTCCATATCCCATATGGATGCTTTCAAAGGCTTCTCGTCTTGAAAGGACCAGGCACCACTGACAAGGAAAGGCTGGCCCTGGGGCATTCACAGGAGAAACTGAGGAGCTGTGCCTCATAATGATATGGATTCCATATGAATTATCAGTGTACTCTGAATAGATCTGCTGCTAAAGGTCTTCCCTCTGAGGGGGAACCTTTGGTCTGCTGGCCATGGGAGGTCTGTGCTGGCTCTGCCCATGGCTGTCCCCATTGAGACCGAACGGGCTGCATCTCCACCACATCACTTGACCCAGACCGCTTCTGGTTGCCATTTGGCACCCATCTGTTTCCTCAGTTCAAAGTCCTTGAAGTAAGGTGAAGGCTGCATTACAGCCCCCAGGGCAATAATCTATATAACTACAGCCAGTCTCCTCTTGGAATGAGCTGGTTTAATCCTAAATATAGCTCAAGAGGACCATGAATCAATAGGCATAGAACACGGATTTTCAGGGGGCTGGTACCCATGGGGAAAAACACAAGGATGTAAGGAATACCCTCTGTATTTCCTCTGCTCAGCTTTCATTTGGTCAGTGCGGGTCCCCCACATCTGAGCCTCAGGTGGCCCAGCAGTTGGCAGTAAGAGTTATTTATTGAGGTTCTGCTGGGGATGGGCAGAAGTAAAAGCATAAGTTACTCCAGCATGAACTAGAGAAGTAGGTAGCTGTGGTCAGAGATTATAACAACTCACACATGCTATGGGTCTGCACAGAGGGGGCCCTCCAACACCCACTCACCAGTGCGTTACACCACCTTGCTACACCAATTTACATCCTATATCAGAGCACTAAGTTGGCTCTGAAGTAAAGTTAAAGTTGAGTTCAAAGCAACCCAGCTGCTTCCAGGAGCTGCTGTGCATGGGGCAGGACTGGCAGGGGAAATAGTGATTTCTCTTTGAAGTCCTGCTGCTAGATGGATGCTGATTGTCTCATGTTACTGTAAGCATCAAGTAACTTAAAAGCAAGCTCTCAATTTACTGAGCAGATGACAACAGGCAATGAAAAAATATTTCTCAGGGATGCTAACGACTTCTACGTAAGGCCCACATGTCTTGAAAGCCAAAGAACTGCAAACAAAATTGATTTCTAGAAATCATTTTCCAGGAAAACAGTTAGATACACTAACGCTGGGTACCAATCAGATTATTGGTAAGGCAAACAACACAATACCTAGGCAAATTAATTTCTCGTTAAGTCAAATATAAACCAATTGAGGTTTGGGTTTCATAGACCACACAATTTTTAATCTGAGATGTACGTAAAAATATTTTTATATTAACAATTTTATATGTTTTTATATTTATGTGTTTATGTATTATATAGACAACATGATATAAATAGTATATATTATTTTACTAGAATATAACTGAAATAGCAATAAATTACTAGAAAGAAAAGACTTAACAAACAAAAAGCATGGGCTTTTTACCAGATTTAATTTTCCTCTCTGACTGTTGGAGTGCAGCAATATTATATCCAAGACATTTTCTGGAGTGAATAGTTTGGGACCTAAGTTCTGCAGTTCAGCTGCAGCCCTAGCAGTTTGGGAATACCTCACTGTTACATGAGCTATTCTGTGATACCTTTGGCAGCTGGGAAAGTACAGAGCAAATAAGAGTGATAGTGCAAGGAAGTCTGAGGTTGATCACGACTGTTAAGATTCTTATCTGCCTTTGCTTCCGAGACTGGATGGTACCACTGGCCCATAAATTATCTTCCCTTTATCAACATGCGTCACCCTAATATGGTTAAAAATCTTTACTGGAGGTTCAGTTCTCTTATCTCTGTCTCTGCAGATTCTGAGACTGGACAGAAGTACACACTGTAGCACGGTAAAATATGCAGTATATAAAGGTATGTAGTTCATTACCTATTATGAATGTGCTCGCAATTACATCATGCAACCAACTTTGCTCATAATATGCATCAGCCTTTGTAAGGGAGAATTAAGTAGCCTGAAAATGTGTTTAATGGTACCATGGTGTATGACATTCATTGCAAGGGTCTTTGCTCTCAGAAATGTCATTTGCTGGCAAAGTGTGTCTATGCATCCTGGTTATATATTGGTCATATAAAATATCTACCCCAAAAAATATTTGAAAAGAAACAGCATCTTTTCCCATCAGTCTCGCTAAAGTGGAGAACTGTTAGCGTATGCATTGAGTTTATACAAGCAGTGATGAAAGTTTGATTGCTCTGGAAAGATCTAACTCCTATGTCATCACTTTAAAACAGAGTCTCTTTGTATACCATTCTTTCACACTGCAAACCAAAGTATTTGTTGTACTCCACCTTTTATATATTACCAAGCAAATCCACCACTGTGGAAAGGTCCCAAAGAAATCGATAGATACCTGGAAATCAATAGTGTTCTTGAACAGAAAGCGATTACTCCAAAATTTTATGTAAATAGAAAATCATACTGAATATCTGAACTATCCTTAGAGGGTTTTTTGATTATTACCCGATAGCATTCTATAGATATATTTCACAGCAGTATAATGTAGCTGCATAGTATTATGAAATAAGGGTGTTATAAGGATCAGTATAAAATAGAATTGAAGTGAATCTGAAAACAAAGTTTTCCATGAGGGACAAGCTGTAGGTAACTTGGGCTTACAAAAAATGTATCATCAGTAAAAAATAATTCTGAATTAGAAACAGAATCTTAATTAAAAAGGTCAGCAAAAATTAAACATTGTAGCAATACATTTTTTTATTTTATAAAATAAATAAAATGTATTGTCTACAGACTGGCAGTTTGGATAAAAAATCACATGCATAAATACCAGGAGGTTACTTTTCTTCTTAAAATAGACTATTTTTCTTGCAAAATAGTGTGCTTCATTGGATTGTACTGGTAATTTACTTGAGAGCAGAAGGATGCTTTTTCTCCTGTTTTAAGCGCTCTGAGACTAGTGATGATATCTGCTGAGTGAATTTAACCGTGATGCTTTTCATATCTTGAAATACAAAGTTTCCGAGGTGACTCTTGATCTTATTAATTCTGATCTTTATCATGCTGGATAGAAACTCTTCCCAGTATATTTGAACCTCCCAAGGACACACACTTATTACCCATGGAAAATCTCAGGCTTTCATCTAGAAAAATTCCATCCCCATGTGATATTTAAGTGGCTAGCTGCTTGAGCTTTGCAGCTTTGTTTCTCTCTGATAAGCAAGCATTCACCACCCAAAGGTGCAGTTTGTCTTCTGAGAATGACATAGGAGCAAATATAGCCCAAAACGATGAGTCATTCCACTGGAATGGCCTCTGAAGGCTGCTACAAAGAAATACGTTGAATATTGCTATAGGATGGCTTAAATCTCATTGAAAGAGTCTCCACTACCTTTCATTTAAGTTCTACTAAGTTCTTTTATGGATGCAGGTTGCTGAAATAACAGTATTTTCCACATCGAAACTGCCGACTCAGATCTTTACCTCAGGCAGAAAAAACCCCAACTGTACTTCCCTGTGATTTTAAACTCACCACCAGGATAAATGGATGTCTGTGTGTAAATATGTGCATGGAAGAAGAAAAACCAAACTGCAAATCTCAGCTCAGAAATAGCCTGCAGGGGAATCACCAAGACACCCTGATTATTCACAACAATGTTGCCCCCAAGAAGGACCCTAAAAGAATCTTTGGAGGGTTCTGGCAGAAAAGAGGTTTGATATCATTGGCAAGAAAATGACCTCTAGCTGTTTGAAACTACATTTTTGAAGAAACGAAGGCTGAGCACATTTTTGCGGGTAGAGTAATATCAACGTCCTCCTCCAATGCGAATAACCTACAAGACCCTCAAACTTCAAACCGCTTTGTGTAGGGTTTTCCACTTCACTTGTGCACCCTGGACATGGATATCTGCTGTGTGTTGAACACACACTGATCTGCTGTACAACACGTGGTTGGAACATGGTTGTAACCAAACAGTGGTCTTGATGTTTCTTCACCATGTAATTGTTTCTCTAATAATGTTGTCTAAAACCTCACTTGAGTAATTTTCAGAAGAAAAACACAGGGCCCTCAAACACCACCATAGATATGGGTTTTCTTTAGCCCTGGGCACAGCAGTGATGATTTTTGTTCATCTTCTGTGGAGTTTGGTATCTCTGTATGCAATTCTGACAGTAATAGCCCGTAACAGTGTGTCTGTAACAGCAACAGCAACAATTTCTACTACTACTACTACTACTACTACAACAATTAAAAAAAAAAAAACAAACCACTCTCTTTCAGGATTTCCCCTTGTGCTGTTTGCTTGAATGAAGATTAAGATAGGTGAATGAGATCTTGCCTACCTGGAAAGATTAAAAATTACTTACCTGTAGAGGGTTAATTAACATTGATAATATACAGTTGTGGGCTTGCTCCTGGGGTGGTGGGTTGGCTGATGTGGATAATGTACAGCTGTGGCTTGTTCCTGCTAAGTAGCTAAATAGCACTGAGGAGCCTGGAAGGGAAGGAGCCCCAGTGGAAGAGGAGACTGAGTGAAGAGAAGCAGGAGATGAAGAGGAGCCCAGGGATGTAGGAGAGACAAGGAGAGGCCCTGGGAGAAACAAAGAGAAGAAGGATGAGGAGAGGCTGGCTGGAAGAGGAGCCAGGAGAAGGAAGAACCTAGATGCAGCAGAGAGTCAAGAAGCAGGGTGGACTGGTTTGAAGAGGATGAAGAAACAGTGTGGACAGTAGATGAACCATTGAAACCTTGTGTGAGACGGATGGTGGTGCCAAGGCATGAGAGGGCTGGTATGGGACAGTAAAAGCCTTGTTGCAGCTTGATAGTTTTGTAGTGCTGTGATGCTTACTTAAATCCAGGCTGAACTCCCCTGACATCTAGCTGAGATACAAAAGGCACCACTGGACAGTCACTAAACCCACCTGTCTGAGGTACCTATCTAAGTGTACTATGAATCACCCTTTTCTGATATTTATTTCCATTCCTTTCTTAGGTGAGCTGGTGAAGTATCTAATTTTTAGAAGTCTAGTCCCTGAATCAGAACCAACCCAATGTGAGGCCCCTAGACTCCCCAGGCACTGCTCTGAGGCAGCCTGGTGTGGGCTGCCAGCCCTGGGTCCCCAGGGACTGCCAGCAGCGTCTCTGCCTCGCAAAAGGACTGTTTCTGTATTTCACTGTAGGCAGTCGTTAGAAAAAGCTACAAGAACAGGCCTGGGTGTATGCGTTGAAAATGAGGAATCCCACTCTTCCCTTGGGTAGCACTCGAAATCCTTATGGCTGGACTCTAAATGTGGTGTTATAAAAAGGAAATGCCCTTTTGTCACTGTCCTCTGCCAGCAGGATTCCTGCAGTTCAGCTGGAAAGTGAAATGCAATTTATAGATGATCCTGTGACACAGAAGAGATGCAATACTGAGCAGAAGATGAACTTAAAGGGTTGACTTCAGTTCAACGCTTATAGAAAGAACTTGTGTTTCCAACACATTTTTAACAGAATTTCCATTTTGTGAAAACAATTAATAAAATAATTAAACTTTCAAATAGAAGCAATTCCCATGGGATGGAATTTTCAGGTTTTAGCAGCTCTCATTTCTACAGTGTATCTATTCTATGAAGACATGGGCCAATCTAGGCATTCCCCCAAAGCTTGGAAGACTTGTAAGATTTACAGTAATATTTTTTATGAAAAAAAGTTTTTTGTTGGAATCCATGCTCTTTGAAATAACGTGCCATCCAACAGTCCAACTTCTGGTAGTCACTCAATCTTAGAGTAAAACATAGTATTTATTTGGATTACGATTCCATAGCTCCATAATATACGGTGACATACTAAAAATGTGGTTAGAAAAGAAACTCTGGAAGCTACACTCAGCATTACACATGCTATCCTCATTTAATTCTATAACCTTTTCAATTATCCCTAAAATTTTGTGGAAAGGTGAGCTTGTTTCAAGGACAGTTCTATTTTCTTTTTACCAGGCAAGGTCTAGAGTCCGGTTGTAATAATTTTGAATGCCAACTTGATATAAAGCTTACAGATTCTCACAGGTTATTCAGCATTCCAGGAAACTGATCCAGGCCCAAATTGGAAACACATTATGTAACTGTATCTGGCAAGAGAAGAAATTAGATTTATTGATTAGGGTTTTTATCAAATAATACCTCACACGGAAGTGTGAATCTGTCTGTGGGGCATGCCTGATTGCAATCACGGACCATTAACAGAGGAACAAACTGGCTTAAGCACATTAAAGCATTTACAGGATATACTGAGCAGTGTTAAAATAAAGGATGTCATAAACTGTGTGCTGCAGCACTTTTCAAACAGCCAGTCACCTCTGCTGTGAACCTTACTGCATTTTAATTGTCTGAACCGTGCTGTTATCACATTCTCCTTCTTCAGGAACGAACTCATGAAGTTATTGGAATGCTTGATAATTTTTTAACATGCTCACCATTGCCTCAGCTTAGATAACCTACAGGCTGCCTAACCAGAAAATGCTAAAAAACCCTGCAAGTTTGACTAATGAGAAGTTTTCAAGCAGTCATTCTGTGCTGAAACTTGCTTTTTCTTTAGCAAGTAAAGTGGGAACAAATCCTGGCTAATTATAGTTCGGCTAATGTTTTATCAAACCCATTTCACTGGATTTTGTTGAATAAGTCGTTCAGAAGCATACAATTTCTTCTCCTTGCATCCCATGCCATTCAGTCAGGTGGCACACATTCCTATTGCCAACTACAGGTGGAAATTTTTATTTTTCTTAGGAAATGTTTTCAGGAAATTTTTATTTTCTTAGGCAATTTTATTCCTTTATTGCAGTCAGGCATTTCCATATGAAAGATCTCAGCAATACTCCAAAACTGTTATCTTGTTAAGGCATTAAAAATGGCTATTTATATAAACACCTACAAGCAGGAGATCTATGAGTGTTCTTCTTCAGTAAAAAAAGGTCACCTGGCAATGAGTCCACCTCTGCTGCAACTCAAGGGTGAGTGCAGTGCCTATGGGCAGCTCTAATCATACTTCAGCCAGTTCAGGTTTTGACAGTAATAAATCTGTTGTATCAGAGATGTCAGGTTCTCAGAGGACTTCACCGGTGCCGTAGCCACCACAGTTAGGGAAAAATAAGCTTGAGTATGCCTGGCCATGTCGCAGTCACACCTCCCCTGCAGACACTGGCTTCAAGCCATCTAATGGTTTGCAATGCATGAGCTTGCACGAGCTGTGATTTTATGGAACATATTCTGCTCTCCGTTGCCTTGGAGTATGTATGCCACAATTCATTTGATACCATTGTGTTGCATTACAATTTCTAAGCTCTCCTTGGGTGTGTTGTCCAGCTATGGCAAGAAAGAGGATAACTTCCCAGCCTTATAATGCTTTCCTCTCAATGAGGTTTTGGGTTAAATATTGTAGCTGGCATTTCAAAAAGACTCATTTTGAAAGCCTCAAGATCTCAATGTGCATGCTGTAAGATTTACGCTGTTTACTACTATTTACAGGTAACTGGATTGTTTCTATAGAGAGGAAACCCTCAGAGAATAATAATCATACAAAAGTAGAAAGATACATATTTATATATAACTATATAATAATTATATTTATATAAAATATATCAATAAATTATTATCATTATTATTGTTAATAATAATAAGTTTCTTCTTCACGTCTGACATCTATATTTTAAAACCCACAGTACTGCATTAGGAAGTTGTGTAGTCTGTTGTTTATTCAGTGGATGAAGGCTTAGAAAAACCACAGCTGTTACAAAGGAGTAATAATCTATTCAGTTACTGAACAATAAATACAATGCAAAAGAAATGCAGATGAATATTTGCATCTAATTAAAACTATCATCTGAAATTATAAAGCTGCATTAGTGTAAAATGGGAATAATTCTGTGTTTACTTTGGTAGAGGAAGAATGCAGAACTGCAGTAGTTTCCATGAAAGCTTCTATTCTACTACTGGTCTTTACTTTCGTAAGAAAAAAAATTAATATGATTGTATGCTCTTGACTGACTACCAAAAGTAAAATTGTTGAAATGAGTTATGTGATTTCATTTTGGAGCCAAGAGATTAAACAGGGTTACTTATCAGTCACCCACCAGCTTATTTAGTTTGTCACTCATCTGCGCTGAACTCGGTAGTCCAAAATCAATATACTGCAGCTGCAAAATAAATACAATATATGCCCTTGGAAGAGGAAAGCATGTGGTATGTAAAATGATGGGTATGAAGATCAAAGTGAAAACGAACAATAGATTTTTATTTTATTCTTTCCCATCTAGATTCTAATAAAAAGGAGTTAGCACTGTAAAATGGAAAGTGTTTTCACCTGCACATGTCCATTCTTCATTTCTCTTACTACTTCAGTGAATACAAAAAATAGATGATGGAAAGTCTTGGTTTTCTAAGAAAACTGTTCTTAGTTCTGTCCCAATAGGGATATTGTGTGAGTGCATACACTTCCACACATATTTTATTACTCCCATATGCACATATATGTACAGACAGGCATATATCCACAGAGACACATCCTCTATGTATAATGAGAATGAAAGAAAAAATGTTATACGTATAAATTAAATTTTTATATGCTTATATGATTGATGAAAATACCAATTATTTATAGCAAGCTTTTTTTAGATGAAATGCTTAATTAAGTGAAAGTATGCAAAGAAATATTCATATTCAAAATGCCTTATGAAGATAATCTAATTAATCTCTACAACTTCTCCAGGTCCCTTTGTAATATTTCTCTATTAAGATGCTATTTACTTCCACTTCTAGCTAATTAATGCAGATGCAAAATAAGAACAGACCGGTCCCTCTGGTCACAGCACATCTACCTGCCATAGCTCATTTTTCTGCCATCTATCATCATTCTTTATTTATAGACCTGAGGTGGTTTTAAATCCACATGACTTTGGGTCATTTTATGAAAGGTATTTAGAGAACTAAAGATGCAGATAGATGAGACTTTGAAAAGACCTTTGTCTGAGGTCAGAACCTGCTTTACAAATACAAAAAAAATGCAACATGTGAAGACAGCCTCTGTTCCAAAGAGCTCTAAGTCTCAGCTGACAAAATCTTACCACCTCCCGTGTTTTACAATGTAACATATTTTTCTCTGTTGTGTGTTCCTGTCACATATTTGCAAAACCATCTCTTCTTTCTCTCACCTCCCTTTGCCAATGTAAGTTCACCCGGATAACTGCCTGCCCTTCTGCTTTCTGTGCTAGCCTTTAATGTTTGAACACTCTCAAGTGACTATCCTGCTATGATGCCAGATCAATTTAATTTTTGCAAAGCTTTGTGGCAATGCTCTATCCTGTACAATTAACTACATGTAAGCATTTTTTTCCCCTTCTGTAGTAGTGTGCAATAAGGAATCATTGCAAACATTCAGCAACACAGAATACTAAAAACAAAAAAAAAAAAAAAAAAAAAAAGGAATGCTGTATAATCAGCATGAAATGTGTCAGTCAAGAGAAGAATAATTGAAAATGACCAGTGAAAAAGCTGTACAAAGAACTCAGCCTGTATTTCCACTGGCTTTTGCAGCTGACCTGGTCATGCAGACCCATCCTCTTGCACTTACATGATATATTACAACGTGAGTCAAAGCCAACTGTATTACACATCTGATTTCTCTGGTGTAACTCCAAAGCACAAGCATCGCAGGAACTGCCTGTAGAGCTGCCTTTTGCTCCACTGCTGGAAAAATGATTCCACCTTAATTCCCAGACATTTACAAAAAAAAAAAATACTGAAAGAAGACCAGACCTTTTCCAAGGGACAGATAAACATGTGAATGAAACTGAAAAGCAAGAAATATCAGAAGCATATTAAAGTTCTCCATGTTAGATTGCTGTGGGAAGGTACCATTTTGCAGAAGAGAGGAGGTTAAAACTCCAAATTATGTTAAAAAAGAAATTCTGGAGCTCCATCTTGCTTTTGCTCCCACCACCTTCTCCCTGCTTGCCCCTGCTCCCCAGCCACAGCTCGTTTCCATTGGAGTGGTTTCTCTCCACCTCACACCACAAAGATGTCTCCTTCAAAGAGGTTGCAGAGAGGCCATCACACAAAAATGACTGTAGTTTCAGGGTTCATTAACCTTTTGTGGATTTACTACTGATGGCCTGGTAGGCACTCTGCTTACTAAACCACTTCATTTATTGGATGCTATGCTAGCTAACATAATGAAATATGTCACCAAGTGCCTCTCTTTCAGGAAAGTTCACCCTAGAGTAGAAGAATGAATAATAGGTAGAACAGATCCAAGTGATTGAGACAATCTTATGAAAATATTTTATGGGGATTTTGATTCCTGAAATTAGCTTTTTGATGGCTTTATGGCACTCTTTCTTCCTATTCTTGAAAGACGTTAGCATCCAAACAGATGTGACCTTATGACTATATGAAAAATACATAAAGAAAAGCAGGTGCTCCAGGAACAAATATAATGACAGTAGCCTCGCACCTTGTCCACCTCTCACCTTCAGTTAGCGGAACTGGACTGTCTGGCCACATAGACCTGTCTTGTGCTTGTTGCTCACAGCAGCCTCAGCCTCACTTTATCGCTCAGGTCCATTCCTTCCCTCCAGTCTGTTGGAAGAGTTTTTGCAACCTGTCAGAAGAAAAAAGGAAAAAAAAAATCAGCTGCTTCCTAATATGTAATTAACAAGGGATTGAGAATCAGACCTCAGCAATTCTAGTTTGAGTGGGTGACCTGCCCAGTCACAGACGGTGGTCGCTGGAACGCAGAGATGCTCCGTCTGGATGCATCGCATAATAGTGCAGCTCCAGCCAGCTATCGGAAGTGCAGCCAAACACATGCTCATGTCAAAAATAGAAATTTGTCTGAGCAGTGTGTTGGCACTGCTTTGACAGGTATACGATTTATAAACTATTCCTCGAGGGGAAAAGGAAGGCAAATTGTTTAAACAAAAGTCTCAGTACTTTCATCACCCTCTTTCCTGGGCAGCGTTTTCTGACCTGTGGCTGCGTGCCAGCGGTCTCCGGTACCAAAGGGCTGCTGAGAAGCTGCTGCCTCTGAACAAAGCTGGGGGCTGCATTCCTGGAAGTGAAATTATAACTATAACTTTGCAGAGAACTGAACCCCCCCGGGCTGATAAAATGATATACTGTAACAAAAAGGGAAAGACACAGCTACATTTTGGCTTGAGCTTCCCAGACTTGGTGTGCTCCCCTCCGTTAGCAGCGGCTGTGTGTTTTGCCCGTGCCGGTGGGCACCGGCAGCTGGGAGTGCTGTCCGGAGGAGGAGAAGGAGGAGGACGTGTGCTGTTGCTGGTTCTTCACACACACCTTCCCTTGCCTGCCTGCAGGTGCTGGCCTGATCTGGCAGGGTAGCTAGCACCTGCACTCAGGCATGACTAGACACTGGCAACACCTGCCTGGATCCTCACTTCACTGTTTGGGAATGTGCTTCTGCAGGGGGGTCAGGAGATGCCCTCCTGTTTGCTGCTGATGGAGATGGCTTACCTTTCACCTGAGGGCCTCCACTGGATGGACATGTAGCAACTGGGTTAAAATGACCATGAGGACTTCCCCTGAACTCAGTGGAAGAGAGCTGGGAGCTGGAAGACATCGTACACGTCCAAAAAGAGCAGTCGGGCTTTTCTCAGCAGCCCTGAGCTGGGAGCCAGGCAGCGCGTCACGGTCTCTGGCTAAATTCCCATTTGGCCTTAGGACTCTCGGTTTTGAATCCTGCCTGCAGAGTGTCTCTGGCATGGTGCTTAAATTTTTTTCTTTTTTTTTTTTTTTTTACTCTTTCACATCTCTTTGGTGGCTTCCCAGCACCACCAGGCAATGCCTTAGCAGCGAGAGGAGGGATGGACCTGTCTGCTGACCATCCTGCTGCTCCCCTGAACCCATCTGTCCCCTTGGAAAAAGCAGGCAGGCACCCAGCTATGGGCGATAGGCAAAGCAAAGCCCCCTGCTTCTTGTGAAAGCTTTGGCCTGTGCTTAGTGTGTGCCAAGGGGGCTTCCCTGGAGAAGTGGAATTAACCTGAGTCAGCCTGTCTTTCACCTGTCTCTGCAGCTGGTTGGAACTTAAAAAAAAAAAAATAATCTGCAGTAGTGCTTTGGGACACTCTTTCTCAAGGCAAAATGGATACCTTGGAGATAAGCAACATTCTGTTTCATTTCGCCAGCAAAAACATCTAAACAGCAGCACATTGTAAAACATTGACTTCTATTGTCAAGGTTGCCTACTGTAAGTCCAGTTGCCATCAAAGAGCTTTTGACATTTTATCTCAGTCAATAGAGATAAACATTTTGTGCCGATTAACTCAATTAAAATGTTGTGCATTACAATAACAATTAACAGCTCCAGTCTCTGCGAAATCCTGTTTATGAAAGCAATTTGTGCTAATCTGTGACTATTCTGAGGCTTGAAGCTTGTCACCTTGTGCTGCACTGCCCTCTTTGGCCTCTTTTACAGTGAAAAGCTAGGTTGTTTTAGAAAACATGATCAACTTGGCATACCCTCCGTTTCAAGCATGCAGATGGAGACATCCATAGAAGACTGAGGGCACAATTTTCCAAAGCACAGGAGAGGTTTGTAAGTCTTTCATCGAGACTTAGACTTCTAGATAACTGCATGGACAAATCACATCCTTACTCAGAGAACTCCATTTAACCTTAACAGCAATTGTGCCTCTTGGTCCACCGGCTGCTTGAAAAGCCTCCAGTCATGTTTAACAGTATGTCATGTGTCTATCACCCTTGACTTCAGGATTATTCATGACAAGCAATATGATATAAAGCAAAACTAACTTAATCTACCCTGAGCTTGGATGGGTTTCACATAGAAGAAGAATACTTAATGTGTTCTAGCCCAGCCAGATTTTTACAAATTACATAAACCAAATACAAGGACTTCCACTTAAGGGCAAAATCTTTACTAATCTATAACTTCATTGGCTGTGATGTGAGCCTTGATTAAGAAAGAGCTGTGATATAAGGAAGTCTCTGTGGCTACATTTGATTTTAATGGAGTAGATAGCCACATTCATAAAACCCAGCCAGTCATTATCAAGCATCAGCCCTTGATTCTGCCGCCTGCTCTGAAGGGATAGACTGTGTGGTCACGCTGATGGCTGCTCAACTTCAGTGGTCACAGCGTAGTAAAGGGACCTACTACTTTAAAAGTGTTTTAAACTATAATCCATATGATTTTGACTGAAAGTCCTATGTGTGATTAATGACATGCATGACATAATTTTGTTTACATGTGGAAAGTAAAAAACTCCAAGAAAAATGCTGAAAAATCAAAAGGTGATAAAGCTAGTTGGAAGAGGTGTGAGTTTCCCAATGTAAATCAGATTACATTAATACAAAAGAAGCTTAAGTCTTCCACTTAGTTTAAATACACATTTTTAAACTATGGACTAGTTAACACATTTTTATATATATGTATACAATCAACAGCAGGAAATTGCAAATTACAGCTGAATAGGAAGTAATTGATCATGACAGAAAGTTAAAAGAAAAGGTGACTTATGTAGTGTCCCTTTGCCTATATTATCACTGTTTAGTAGCACATTAAAACACACACAGTTCCAAAAGATCTGAAGTATAACTCAGGCATTTTTAATTCAGTTGGATTCACTTTTAAACAACTCTATTTGCACCTTCTAAATGGATTACCATACACATAATTCAGCACACAGTACTTTCCTCGGTACTATCTCATCTGTATCTCTGGCAGTTTCTTTTGCTGGGACACAAACAAACAAACAAAAACTCCATAAAGCCTTATTTTTATTTTCACTTGCAATTTCCTCAAAGCCCTTCCCACCGCGGTGCTGTGGCAAGTCCTTTACACTTACCACAGTATTGCCACATTATTCTCTACATCCCGTGTAGCTGCAAGGGGAAATAATTCACATTGGCTGCAGATCCACAGGCTCACATGTGCTTAGCATTAATGTAAAATCAAGGAAACATAAAATCATATCATATTAAACTTAACTATAATACACAGTCAGTTTCCAATGTTAATTGACACTATATGTGCCTAACTTATACTGTATTAAAAAACCCCAATATATATATAAATAGTGGCAGACGTATCTGAACATATATTTGGACATACACATGCTGACAGATTTATGCAGCTCTTTGAACACACATGCATATATGAGTATATACCTGCATACGTACAAAGTGAGGTTATGGAGTTCTGCTGAAAAACTCCTAATGAACTGTATTATTGAGCATTTTGCTGAACTCTGCTATTACACAACCAAACCCAAAAGACGAGGGTTTTAAAGCAGGAAGGTTGGAAAAGTAGTTAAAGGCCGATTCTGAATGAAGGAATGCCTCAGGGTACGAGATTCATTTGTCTTTGTACTAATGGGTTTATGGCTTGCTTTTTAAACAGCCAGCTGGGGCCGGGGAAGGGGTGGGTAGGTAAAAAGGAATTGCTAATCCCGGCTCCTGCTCTCCCCATCTGCCGCCAGCCAGCTCGGCCGCTGC
>JAVJGI010000062.1:26918157-26954198 GCA_035590275.1 Ibycter americanus
GCCCGCTTGGCAGGCGCCCCGTCACCGAGAGGCAGGGATGGGACCTGCCGTTCTGCTGCTGGGGTATCCCCCCACCCCCTTTTGGGGGCAGCCCCCGCCCCCGCTGCCCGCTGCTCGGTGCCCTGTGCCCGCCCCCGCTGCCGGGACAATGCCCGGCACCAAGCCACCGGCCAGGGGGAAGTCACAGGTCAGAGCCCTGCAGGACAACAGATGACACGTAGGGAAGAGCATCTATCTTGTGATTTGTGGGCGAGGGAGAAATATTTGAAATGCTAATGCCTGCCAGGTCACGGGCGATGCGACGCACCCTGGCTCAGCCCCACTGGCTGCAGCAGTTACCCGGGCGCTCCCCTGGAGCATCACCCTCCGATTTTGATGTTTTCCTTCCCTACATTCGCAGAGGGGCAACAGAACTCGCCCCATTCCTGGCATTGCTCTGCCCGGGTAGGCTACAGGCATGCAGTCTTGCTAATCTGCATGAAAGTGCCTGGGTATGGAAGGGAAACAGCAAGACATCTTATCTTTGAAGAGATCTTGAGGCCTTTTAAATTTACTGTTGTTGCAGTCATTATTGTTTAGCATATCCTTGAAGGTTTGGTCTGAGGGACAGCTGGTGGGAATGCAATTTAGCTTGTTAAAATGCAGCAATTATTTAAATATACACCAAGCAGGAAAGCAGAGGCAGAGTGAGTTTCCTCTGTTAAAGTGTTACAATATGGGTCTTTCTGGGGGAAAAAAAAAAAAAAGAAAAAGAAAAAGACGAGCAATACAATCTGCAGAAAGACCATTACGAAAAGAAATTCAAGTACTTTCAGGCCTGGAAGCAAATTTTTGTATTGTTGTCTGCAGTTGTTCAGCTACAGCTTAAATCTAGTTTATTCTTTAAAGTTTCGTGCGTGACAATGAAGTGAAAGAGAAGCCACCCCCTTGTTTGTCAGGGGGGTGACTGGCAAAACCTCCAGTGTAAACATAGATGCTCCTGTAATAGTGCTTATTCACTCGGGGTGGGGGGGTCTCTTGCTGGCATAAACCTGATGTTTACCAGCACGGCTTGTCGGTACTATGTGCTTGCAAACACTATTGCAATAGGAGCAAATCACATCAAGCACAGAAGAAGCCTCAGAGTGACCTTAAGAATTAGAAATGAGGATGCCACAAGCAGCAGGAATATCACCGTGGATGAGTGCAGAGCATGGTGTGAGGCAGTTATAGTCCAGTGATCTCCAAACCCAAAGTCACACTACTGTCAAAGCTCAGTACAAGTACCCCAGCAAAAATTCTGGCTGTGACTTGTGCAGGGCTGGGCTGGAGACTTTTGCACTTCTGCCTGTGACCCTGCAGCTGCAGAAAGAAGCCAGGACCGTGGCTGTGATCTCATGAGTTTATCGGCTGGAGGAGGCTGGAACTGGCAGCAGAGTACCCACAGGGGGAGAGAGCAGTCAGGGGAGGGTGAGCATGGGGGAAATGTGAAACACTGCTATTTTTCTGAGCCGAGTCCCATCGGCACAGTCGAAAGCATGGCACTTGGCCTCACACAATCACACCGTTCACACTCAAAGGATATGGAAATGATTCCTTCCCTGAGCGCAGCATCTGCTCTAGTGGGATTAGAAGACATGTCGAAGGGCTGCCTTGGCACAGAAAGGCTAATGGGTCCTACCAGTGCCTGGTGGAGCCTGTGTGTTGCCCTTGCATGCCCGCCAGCTCAGATGCAATCCCTCCCCAAACCCTTCCTGAAGGCCAGTAGCTCTGCTCGCTTCCTTTCACTGGCCGGGAGCCAAATGCCACAATTTGGTTCAAAGTATCAAGGAAGACCTCCTATGGGGCTGGTTACTGAAACCCAGAAATATCACATTGTTGAAGGGAGAGGGCTAGCTGCTACCAGATCAGCAGCATATATCTGCTAACGCTGCACATTTCTCTGCATCAGGCATCACTGACATTTTATCCTCCGGTTTGTAATAACTCTTTCAATGCCATGGGCCTGCCACAACTGCTTCGCTAGCACCTCCCCTCAAAAAATCAAGTGCGAAAGCAAAGGCCTACTTCTTAGAGCCAGTAATCCCTTTCTAGAGTTTGTGGCATTGCTCGCCTTTAAAGCGTTACAATCTGCCACTTCCCAATGGCATTCAAGTCAAGTTACGTCCCAAACAGCTCGCCATGAAGGGGTTAAGGCTGTAGCAGCCTTGCTCAGTGGATCAAATTCTTGCAAGAGCAAGGCTCTCCTTGCTTTGTTCTTTAGTGGGATGCATTCAGCAAGTGCAGCCTTAACACTGTAGGATCTGTTGTCCTCCTTCCACCAGCACCCTCGCTCTCCTACCTGACTGCAAGGCAGCAGGGCTCCAGCGCGCTCCCTGTTTGCGTTTCGGCCAGGCAGGAACAATCTCACCCTTTCATGTTGTCCCAGCAGCAGCTCCGCATCAGTAGACTCTGGCCCTGCGGGGCCCCGGATCAGGGACAGCAGCAGCCACCGCCACTTCTGTGCCATCAGGCGGGACAGGGAGAATGTGCCTCGCCTTGTCACAGGGGAGGGAAGCCTGCGCTGGGCAAGAACTCTGAACAGATGCCACTTAGCTGGCTCAGAAATGGCTCTTCGGTTGCTTGCTATTGCCCAGGCAGTCTGTCCAAGCATCCAGCGCTCATCCCAAATCACTTTCATACCAACAGCTTTGCCTTTTGTGATCTGTACACACTACTGGCATCTTGATTTAAAACCTCATTCAAATATTACATGAAAATGCTCCAGATCACTTCCTGGCACTGGATCCTGCAGGCAGGGGATAGCCTGCAGCTGTGCCACCACGCTCTGCCAGCCCCAGCCCTGGATGGACACATGCAGCGAGACTGTGCTCTCACCCGCTGTAGCTTCTTGACACTTACATTTACTACTAAAACCACAACCAGAGGGTCCCACGTTTACAGTAGTCAAAAGTTTTCTAATTTTTATTACTCAAAACAAATCGCCTTGAGTTGGAAATCTCCTTGTCTTATGGTATGTCCTTAAAAATGTGGGAGTTAATGATACCTTTTGCACCCATGCCAGACATAGGATGCTGTCTGTGGAGCAGCTGCTGGTGAGCTGAGCCGTAGCTGGGAGTGGAAGGTGCCTGGGATATGCCCCGAGGCCTCAGGGGTGTCAGCACATGGCCAGGGTCCTGGAGGGGCTCCCCACTCCCCAACCCCGCTCTGCCGGTATGGTCACCAACGGAGCGCAGAGGTTAATGTTCTCAAACGCAAATACTTTCAAAACTTAAAATATATTCAAGTAAGCATCTGCCAACCACCCGAGATGTTGCAAAGGAGAGTGGTTAAGGACTTTAAAGCACACAGAGGTTTGCAAAGCTGAGTTTTTGGGAGCCCACTTTGAGAAAACAGACCACCAGCAACTTTATGCCCCCAGCATAACAGAATTTGCCTTGATCCTGGGCAAAAGGCAGTGACATCGATGCCTAAAATGGCCCACACTTACCCAGCTAAGCAACATGGGTTGTCTTCAGAGAAACAGAAGAAAGCAGGTTCAGCACCGTAACACCTCACAAAACCGCACCAGCACGGCACAGCTGCGGCCAGGGAGGGGACAGTCCCGCTCCCCCCTTCCCTTGCCTGCTGCTCACCTGCACTACATCAGGAGGCCAGGTCTGCATCCTCTTTTGGGCCTGCTCAGCCTTCAAGACCTTGTTCAAGCTCCCTGTTATCAAACCCCAAAGTGTTTCAAACTGCCAGCTTTGTCCTCCACCGGGAAGGGGACCAATGTGGAGGTTGGCAGCACTTTGGCTCTGTCCTGAAGAAAGCCCGAAAGACAACAGCTTGGGGACCCTGAGCCATAGGTTCAAAATCAGACATCTAAAATGTTTTCTAGCAACAGAGCCCATTTGAAAGAAACAGGACAATATCACAACTGTGTCATCAACATTCATGTGAGTGTCCAAACCTGTTTTCTTTGAGTGTTTTTGCATCCTTCCTATTAGCATTCATTTTCTGTAGGTGTTATTGTAGGTGAGTTTATAGTCAAAAACAATTTACAGGTTGGTCAATTTTAAACAAATATTTGAGAGCCTTGATTTGATGTGCATTCTGAACTCAAATTAAAAGTGTTTGTCCTACATAAGCCTGACAGGAGGATTTCAGAGGGGCAAAGAGTCCATGACCAGCCAGACCCTACCCCTCGTACCAGCAACAAATGGCTTATGTAGGAGCTGAAGGTTATGAGGAACCAGCTGCAGAATTATCTAACAAATAATTCATGGGCTTGAGCAAGTTTAATGACACACATTTCATCCATGTTTAAATTCAAGTCTGAATAAAGCTAAAGCATTACAACTGGATCAAGTGGAAAACAACAATTCCACTTTAACAGGAAATTCCAAGGTTTCAGACAAAAAACCTTCTAAACATTTTCACAGCTTTCAGGGAAAAGGCACGATGTTGGTAGATTGGCTCTCTAAATCACTGTCTTTACTACTCATAGGTGCATTTTTCAACAAAAAACCCTCTTAAGGGGGAAAAAAGAAGGAGCTCTCATGTTTCAGCAAAACCAGGATCTTTCTTTAGAGTCCCAGAATGATCTAAACACAATAGTGTAAATACCTAATTTTTCATAGCTTCCTGTAACAAGCAGCCCAAGGCTTCCTTCAGGCCCATCAGCTGAATATACCTTGTTGTCTCAGGGATGATCAATTCTGCGCCCCAGAAGCACGAGGCAGAAGCTTGGAGGGGTTAGACACCACACCATACCTTTGTTTTGTTGTTTGCCTCTACGTTATAGCTTTGTCTGTATTGGCTCTGCAGCATTTTTACCTCCTTTTTCATCAATTGCTCTTGATGAATTTAAGGTTCGCTATCATACAGACTACAGATTTAGAACAAATAACCCTTTCATTTAGTTAATACCAGCAGCATAGCTATAAAGCTGTAATAGTTTACGACTTTCAGGACATAACCTGCAACCACAGACAATACAAATTATATTACACTGTGTTTTATTGCTCTTTGAGGCCCACTAAGAGGCTCAGTGCTGTTTCATAGTCCAGAGTAACAGCTCTTTATTCTTTTTAACACACAGCTGAAAAATACTTTAATTTTGTTGCAAAACGGTGCTTGGTTTTTTGCACGTTTGCCCTCAAAACTGCGATGGAGTTGCATACAGTGCAAACGGCATTAACATAAACAGCGCTAAACAATTAAAGGGGAGTACGCATGCACAGAGAGCAATACCTTCTTCTGCATGCGCTGCTCTCTGCACAAAAAGGAGCTCCATTTTGGAATAAAAAAAACCAAACACCAAAACCCAAACACCAAACTACACTTTGATAATGGTTTGCAAAGACGTGACACGTGAGAAGGGAAAAACCTCAGCAATCGCAATTCCTTCTTAAAATGCCCCTTGTTTATTCAGGTTGTGCATTCAGATGCTGAAGGGACCATAAAGGCTGCTGGCGCAGCTTCTTAACCCTGCCTCTTCTCCTCTTGGCCTAAGACTGGGCGCGGAGAGGAACAGAAAGGGAGTAGCCATGTTTTCTTTAAATGGAGGGTCTAAATAAGAAATGAAGGTAATAGAGCTACAGGAATTGCAAAAGACCAGAGGGAGCGAGGGAGCGCAAGCCAGCCCTGCCTTTTAAAACGTGGAAAGGCCATGTACTTTTTCCTGCTGCACCTGCTGCCTGCGCAGCGTTGTATTATTGAAGAGGGCTGCAGTCCGATCTGCATATCAAATAGCTGATTTGTAGATGAGGTCATTCATTTTGTGGTCGTATGTTTGCTGTGGTGGGGATGGGCTGTTGCCTAGCAGTAGGCCACAAAGTCCCAGCAGGTTTCTTGAGTCAGCAGCCATCCTCCTCTCCCCTCACCACTCCCCTCGCCTCATTGCCAATTCAAATCCAGTCTTGACCTTAATAAATAGAACTCCGAAATGTTCGACTCATTTCTAAGTTCAAAGCGCGGGTGATGTGCTGTGAATTGACAGCTTCCTTTGATGATTCATTGGTTTGGTGGCTCGATAAGCAAAATACAGATCCAGAAACCTTGGTGCCACGTGAATGGAGGGATGATAGATAGCTCCTTGCTGCAAAAACACCCTCCGAGAGAGGCTGGGGCTGCCTTGGTGCCTGGGTACGCCGCTCCACTGTTAAAACATGGAAGAGGGGATTAAAAGATCAGCACCACATTTATTTAAGTATTTAAACACGTCAGAAGCGGTTTTGTAAAATTTAAGCTAGTTTTCATGTATGACTCTCAGGGAATCAATTATGCCTTTCCTGTTAATTTTGACTGCCACTTCACAGTGGTCAATGCTCATTTGAAACACTTTTTAAGAGGTATTTTCTTCTTTCAAAAGCAGCTAAAGCTACTTACTTGTTAAGTACAGCACATCAAGCTGATGGAAACAGAAAAAGAAATCAGTCACCGTTTCAAATTAAAAAGAGAAAGAAAAAAAAAAGACCCAACCAGGGCAAAGAAGATGAAAACACTGAGTACAAAGCTGCCTTTAGAAACTGCAATACATATATGTTGTCACCAATCGGTGCCTGATAAGTTGGCAGAAACTGAAGTTTAAGTGCTTTTATTTTAGGAGTGATCTGCTGACAAAAGACACATGTGCAAACCATGCCATTTAGATGAAGGAGTCATATTCACTTTTTGCAAAGTACAATTTATTTATTTTTTCCAGATTATAATGTTTTCTAGGAAGAAAGGAGTACAAAGACCCCTCAGCCCTAAAACAAAACCAAACATCTCAGCACAAATTGGAGCCTTGATAGCTCAAAGCAAAAGCCTCACAAACATCTATTAGAAGCAGGAAATGTCTAATGGAAAACTTACAAACATCTGATACATGAAAGGGAAGGCACAAAACAGGAAAGCAGAGGCATGAACAGCTAATTGCTGTAGATTCCTCACAACATTCGCTGAAACACAGCAAGACACATCAGCCAGCTCCACAGCACTGGGGTATACAACCACCATTAAAGTATTAGTAAGAACACTTACAAAATGAGCGCTTAAAAAAATGCTGCCACTTTGGACAAAATGAAGTTGATTCTGCTTGTGACTGAGTTTACAAGGATGCTTTGAAGGTGGCCAGAGGCATCCTGGCATGCTGCTTCTCAGCTAATCCCTGTTAAGAAAGCTTGCAAAGAGAATAAAAGTATGCTTACTGTTGACACCGAAAGCTAGGCATACAAGCAGGCTATATGTCTTGCCAGCTATCGCATATATATCCAAACTTGCAGCCGACACTTGCATTTAGTTTTGATAAGCTCTGGTCCATCTAAGGAAGATGTGAAGTTCTGAGCAACAGCAACGCGTTATGCTGGAGCATGGGCATGCAGCAAGTACACAGCACCTATTCTTGCCCCTTGTAAATGCCTGCTGCTTGTCTGATTTGAATAAAGTTATGCCTGCTACTGTCAGAACTGAATTTGGCTCATGGTCTTCATGCAAATTGCTGCTTGCCTGAATGTGTGCACCATATTAAGAATGCAAATATATTTGGACTAGATGATTGTTCCTTTATTTGCTGTACACCCTAATTCACAAGGAACTGAATCAGGGTAGTTTTGGTGCATGCAAGAAGGCAGGCTGAGACAAAAATACATTAAACTGTTTGCAAATAAGTTAATTATGTCAATAGATCCAATCTTAACAGGCACCCTTTCTGATGTTATGTTTATGGTTTCTTGGACATAGCCAACAGAAAAAAAAGAAAACACATTAAAAAAAAAAAAAAATCACTCTTCAGGACGTGAAGTACCTTTTCCCACATATACCCTGAATGAGATTAAATCCAGGATTCCAGAATTTCCTATCTCCAATGCTTTGAGCTCTGAAGGCCAGAATGTACCATTCTATCTTTGTCTGAATTTCAACCCGTAGACATTCTGTGAAGTTAATCGCTTGTAGTTGTCTATTGGAAAGGCATCCAACGTTGAGCTGAAGACATCTGGAAATCTAAAAAACAATCCCTCGTTTATAATTTGTTCAAATGAGTGATAACTGTACCCATTAAAAATGTATATCCTATTTCTCATTTGAATTTCTATGATATACTTTTTCATTCCTTCTCACTTCCAGCTGTTATTCTGGAACTTTGCCAACCTTCTGTAAGGCACTTGGAAAAAAATGTAAAAATTAACATCTGAGGAAAGAGAAATAAAAAACCCCAACAAAGTAACATTTCTTGATTTCAGAAATAAAACAAAACTTTAACTACAAAATTAATCCAGTGAAACTGTAAATTTTTATTTTGCTGTCATTTTTTCTTGAACACGTTCGAAATTTTTTTAAAAATTATTTAGAAGGAAAGGTCTTGAAAATTGACGATGCCCTGTTTCCTAAGGAAAAAAACCAACCACCACCAACAACAAAAAAAGCCCGAAACAAAACAAACCCAAAGAAACAAATAAAATCTTTTTGGCCATATTTTCAGAGCATGCTATTCTTTCCTGTGGGAAAATTCGCACATTCCTTACACTGAGATATTAAGTTTGAACTTTCAGTCATTTAATTAGTTCCCAATTCAACAAAGCGTTTAAGCATATTTTCGAAGCACAAAGCACTTAAGCACATTCTTATTCGGTCCCTGAATAGGGGCGGAGTGCTGAATCACACTGGAAGCTCTCACAGCAGAGCCCAGGGCAGCCTGGTAGGCCACAAAGCCTGCAGGGTTCTCTCTGTTTTTATTCCCCAGCAAGAAGGGATATGGTAGTGATTACATCACACCAAGAATTAAAGCCAGGCCTGGTTTGAAAATGCAAAACTTTTTGCAATCCTACGTAATGCTGCAAATTTATAACGCGAAACTGAAAACACACGTCTGCCCCATGGAAAAAAAAAAAAAAAGAATCCATTGGGTATTTATATTTGCTCACTTTTGACAAGTATAAATTTGAGTATGTGTACAAATATTAAATAATAATCTGATAAAACTTTACGTCCCATCTGTGGTACTCGACTCTCACAGTATTTTGGATATATGGAATATTAAAACGTAGGTAAGGCAATTGCACACATAACCAGACAGAAAAATACACAACTGAGGCTTCCAAAATCTTCAGCTGCCAGGTGCCTGAGGGACATATGCCTACACAAATATACACACACACTTACACACATATAGCACACAGGTGAATTGCAACAGTGTCTTGGAGAATCAAGTAAAAAAATGATGCTACATATCAAGCAGGTATCACAAATACATTTTGAGTTAAATTAGCAACAAGATTACCTTCTCAGTAATATTTTCCATCTTTTGTGTTTAAGTTTATACCAAGAAGTCTGTTATTTGGAACTATGTTTTCCTTTTTTTTTACTTTGTCCCTGGGTGTTCAGCAATATTTTACACTTCACATTGTATGCTAAAATAGTAATATTGCCATTTCTGATTATTTCATGTGAGGTTTGTGCCTAAAGTAAGGCTGCCTGAAATTTAAACACTCAGCCTTTTGCTTCCAAGACTCCCTGTCATATCAGCGAGGAATGTAGGCTTGAGCCCATTTCTGGGTAGCCTTTTCAACAAATACCTTTAGCAATGCTAGAGGTAGCAGTCACTTCTCTATAGAGATAAGCACTTAGCAAATGAAGAAAGCAAAGAATTAATGGGATTCCTAAGAATCTGGGACCTGCCTCCTTGCCACAATGCCATGCTGGTTTACGCTGCTATAACCCCAGAATGACAAAATGTTCAACTGGGCTGCTTAGTTTTATGTTCACTTTCTGCATGGCAATTCTTTAATTGTATTCCTTTGTATTGTTTCTGTGTAAAGCTTTAAGGATTGCAAGTCTGGTTTACTTTCTACATATTCTTTCCAGTTCTGAAGAGCCAAATTCTGAAAAGAAGAGATTATACCCATCACACCAGGTAATGTTCAGACCAAGCAAAAATATCAGGAAGCAGACAAACATTGTTTTATATTTTCTATTTCACTTCAAAATTATTTTCTACAGTGGCATTAAAAATGTATATACAGAAACACTGTTTGCAAACTCAAAAAAAGGGATATCTAATGCAACCAACTGAAAAAGTCTGTTTGCTCAGACTGAAATTCTTTGTTTCATTTTAATAAAACAGTAAACCATTTTTTTTTTAAAGAAAAATGTTTCGAAGCGTTGAGAAATTCTACTGCCAAGTGGCTTTAAGCAGGAAAAAACAGGAATCCCTGTATGTTTCATCTATGTAGGGCTGCTAAAGCCTGAGGAAGGGGGAATTGTGCTTACGCAGAGGAAGACGCCCATCATGCATTCGCTAGCGTGGAAATGTCAGCCATCTTTCTGCAACACTCGCACCAAGCGCAGGCTGGAGCTGCCCTCGCTCCACCATGTCAGCCCATCTGCTTCTCTCCTCGCCCTGAGAGTGCCTCCCCTCACGCAAACATCCTCTGGCTGACTACAGGCATATCGAAAAATGTTTTCTTTAGAAGAGAAACAAATGAGGAAGAAGGGGAGGAAAGAAAAAATAATCATATTTTCCAAACAAGACAAAGAAACGCGAGGCTCATCCTGCCTGCCTTGCTCGAGAGAGCTGCTCTGCATTCAGGGGTTAGCCCGGGTGGAGAATGATGCTGTTGTCTCACAAAGGACTCATGTTGAGCTGAATCTTTGATTACAGGACAAGTGCCTGCATTAGGCCCCTCATTGCGCTCACATTCTGCTCCTGCCATTTGTACAAAATTTCTGAGTGATCCCTTTGTGAATACGGACCCCAACCGAATCAAAGACGAGCTCCTTCCCCCGCCCTTCTTTTTCCACAAGCGCCCTTTTTCTCTTTCCCTGCTCTTCCTCTCTCTGATCCCCCCTCTCCCTCTCTCCTTTCAGATTCTTCACCATGTTAGGAAAAGGGATTGCTATGGATCTAAAAAAAAAAATAAAAAATCCAATGAATGGTAAACCCTGAAAATAGAGGTGGAGGTGGCTTTTGGTGTCTTTTAAACTTCCCCCTCAAATTCTCTCATGTCTCCTACACAAATGGTGCATAACCTCGTGCTTTTCTTAATAGGATTTATGCTTGTCGGCGCTCTCTATGTACCCTGCCACACCAGATAGAGGACTCCAGAGCTGCTGCTGTAACCATGGCCACTCCTAATTCCCAACTCTTGGCAAATTTCTCCCAGTATAAAAGGCAGCGTGAAGGAAAGATGCACCAGCAGATGCACAAACATGATAACCCTGCCTCTCTCTGAGCAAACAACAGCGTGCCTAAAACCTCCGGGTTCTGTAGGTATTATCTGCAAACACTCTTTTAGCAAAATCACCTCTCGACGTCTGCAACATGGAAAACAAAGTAAATATATAATCAGCCTAGATTAAAACCCGGCTTCAGTCAAATGTCACACAGACTTCATGCAGGCTCTGGAAGCTGGATTTTTATGCATCTGCCCAAATTGAAAAGGTTATTTCACTGTCTTCAGGATGACTCTTGAGCTGAAGGCAGAACGGAGGGTTGCTGCCCTGAAAGAAGGGGAGTTGCTAGGAGATAAGTCCAAGATTTCAGACAGCATTGGTTGGAGTTATCTCTAATTGACAGCTGCTTACCCTAAGGGTCTAATTCTAACCTTGAGACCAAAACCATAATGAGAGGGCAGCTTTCCTTCACCCCTGTTTTCTAGCCAGGGCAAGGAGATTACTGCAGGCCTGTTCTTCTCTGGTTTTTGTTATGCTTCTTTTCGTGGGGCAGCCCTGTGAGGCTCAGAGCCTGCTGTGCTTTCTGAGGCTATAGTTTGCATCAGTGAGCCCTGTCTGATTCATACCACCTGAATAAACTGCCTCTTACAGTTAAGATGGTCTCACTTTTTTTTTTTTTTCCTTTTTGAAAGGGGGAACGGTGCAAAGAAATTCTCTTAAACATAAAATGATTTAAAGACTTATTTTTTTAAGCAGATACTTTAGTGTACGGTCTATGGTTAACCCTTTTTCAGGGGGCCTTAGACTGTCATTGTGAGTTTTAAATCAAGTCCGTGCTGTTAGCAAGTTGCTGTTATTTAGGACTCAAAACCAAACAAAGAGAAACATTCAGAGAAAAGAGATTAACCAAGTCAGGATAATAAAATGGGGTAAGTTTTTTCGGGGGGGTTGGTTGTGGTATTTTTTTTTTTTTTAATGACTAGACTTGCTAGGATATTGATTTATAGAGAAAGTCTCTTTGAAAACTTCAGCTTATATTTTGATCAGAACTTTCCTATAAAGAGTGGAACAGTATATCAGAGCCCTAAGTCAAAATTTCTTCTTAGTTGTACTGATATAAATCTGGCCTTCTTCCCCTGAACTCACTGGAGCTACTCTGGTTTTATACCAGGGTGACTGAAAGCATAATTTGGCTAAACATTTCCAGGGGGACAATTAAGAACAGGGAATGCAGTCATGTTTAGGAACCTATGGGAAAAAGAAAAACAAGAGAGAAAGAAAAGAAGAAAAAGTAAAAGAAGGGAAATAAATCTCAAGAAATTTTTTTAGAAAATAATCCCATGAATTCTTGAATCGCAGTCACTTTCACGTCCAACAACAAAAATTACTTGTTCTGCAAATTTTTTAAGTATGCAAGATCAATTAAAAATTTTATATCTTAAGGTGCATCCGAAAGCTGCATCCGTCGCAGCACTTATCCTTTCGAGGGAGAACGCAAGCAGGAATCCATTCATAAATGCGACGTCTCTGCGGGAATTGCCTCTGACAGACACTGCGGGGCTGAAGCCCCCATGGCTGAACCCATTTCCCACCACTCTGCATAAGAGCAGGTAGCCAAGTGGGGAGCAGAAGCAAACCACAGCTCCAGTGTCTTTCCAGGCAGGGGGAGAAGATAAGTCCCAGCCCCTTCATTCTCAGTCTCAAAAGCCTGCTAATTTTGGATGGCATTGAGAAATGCACTGAGACTACAAACTTACTCCACAAAGACTGACTGCTAGCGCTGATGTTTTCAAAGTTAGCAGTGTGATTGTTCAGATTGCGTTATGGTATTCTTACTCTGGAAGCAAAGTCCACTGGGCAAATTAATTTCTGAAGAAATAGCTGAATGCCTGCTTGCCAAAGTGGATAATAAGCGTATCGCCAGTGAGTCAGAAGGGAGTCAGCAAGGGAGGCTGGACAGTGATAAAAGAGCATAGAGGGAAGTTCAGACCTTGGCATCACCCTCATCTCTCCTCTTGAGGGAGCGAATAAAAAAGACAACATCCAAAGCCCTTAGAAAAATAGTCTTTAATGAGTCCCATAGAATGAACCCCTAGAAAGGGTTCTGTGGAGGCTGGAGGAATTTGAAAGTGCAGAGACACCCAACCCAGTAGTACATACTCGCATAGCCACAGCTGCTGGAAACCAGTGACTCTCAACTTCAGCTTCAGTTTTTGCTGCTTAAATTATTAACTACACTTTCCTAATACGCTGAGTCCTCTTATGTACTGCATATGACTACTGCCTCTGGAAGTCAGAGCATTTGATATCACTTAAATGGAATTTGTATATCCTTAAGGCTTCAAATAGAACTAAAAATATGGTTCAGTGGCATATTTCTAATAATACCTATTTCTATAGCAATTTCACTTATCATTTAAGAAGTCGCATGTATTTGAAAACTGATGTTTGTACTGGTGTCTGATGTGCAATTCAAATTTGTGCACAAACTGCTACTAGAATGTTCACAAGAGTTGTTCTCTTGCTCTGCAACACAAGTCTCTTTTCTTAGCACTGTCTTGGTAAAGTTACCTAAAATATTTGTTTCTCCATCTGAAACAATGAGAATAATGAAAATCAACTGCTCCCATGAAAACTTGTGATCTTCACAGCAGAGAACAAAAAAAAAAAAAAAAAAAAGGAGCACAGAAAAAGAAACATGATACAAAATTAAGAGAACTATCATGCAGTTTCACAGGGACGTAAAGGGGTGTAAAGCACCTCATCTCTCTGCATGGGCTGCTGTAATAGAGCTCTGCACCTGAGTTAGGAAATCTTCCTTAATTTTTATCTTGCTGTGCGCTTCACTTTCCTGGCCAGGACAGCTGGTCAACCTTAAGGAAAAAGAGAGAAGATGCTCCATGAATCAGGCTTGTGAAAGGTACTGACCTCAGGAATAAGAGGAGGGGACTGAAAATCTCGGGAGTCTGGGACCACATCCTTGTCCTCTGAGTCACCAGGTTGCAGGCATTTTCACCAAGTTGGTGTCAGGACTGGGTTGTGCTCAAAGTTTGGTGCTAGTGAGATAGCCTTGTACAGCCCCTCATTTGTAAGCATCTGATGGTCTTGTAATTATTCTTCATGGCTATCTAAAAAAGATCTCAAAACCAACAGCAGTATTTAAAACACAAAAAATAACAGCGGTCAGAAAGGGTTTGATTCTGCCCCAGCTGGAACCAGTGAGACTACTGCAAGGCTCCCAGTTTACAGCTGTGGAGGTACCCCCTACACCACAGTTTCAGGATGTGACCATCTGATGCGGTAGTTGGTCACTGATACAAGATTTTTTCATTTTTAATAAAGGAAGATAGATACTTAACAAACTCCCAGGAATAAATCTGTATGTTCAAATCAGGACACAATCTGCTTTTATACATGGCATCAAGCTATACGATAAGTAAAAATTTCCCCTTCTGCAAGTTTTCAGATATCTTCTTCACCTATTCCTTCCAAAGCCATTTCTAGATTATTAGGTGTGTGACATAGTAGAACAAAACAAAAAAGTCCTGGCACCAGGGCCGGCATCCCCTTGATAATTAGCAAAACTAGACGTGATGACAGGACGTAACGATGTTGCTCTCATTTGTAATAGTGACTAAAATATTTGAATACAATTTTCCCTATGTGGTATTCTAAAGCTCTTTCTCCAAACGCAGAAAATTTTTTTTATTCTATTAGTCACTGCACAACAGTTTATGCCTTTCACAGTTTTCCGTATATTATTGTATTTACTCTTTTTTCCCAGTTCCTAGAAGTCCTTCTTGATGTACAACACTGTGTTTTGAAAATCAACATCTTGCTTCCTGCCAGAGCCAGTAGATATGCCAGCCAGTATTAGCTGGTTTCTAATTTTTTCTCTTTGTGCTAGGAGGAAAAAAAAAAAAAGTAAAAAAATTTGCTGACTTTAGATCTTAGCCTATCAGATGAAGACTTACTGGTGCATTAGAGGCCTATTCAAAACAGGGCTTTTCTTGCAACAGGAGCCCCTAACAATTGGTAATGAGGACAGATTCCGAATTGTTTGTGAGCAGCTGCTTAGTAGGTAAGAGCTTGTTTGGATTCAATTGAACAGTGTTTTTAGAAGCAGTTACTGACCCCTGACCCTTCCTACAGACTGGGTTGATGGGATTAGGGAAAGCTAGCGTTCAGTTTACACTTGGCTATAACAAGCTGGCAAGAGATAACATACTTTTTAATTATCAAGTTACACCTCTGCCAAAGTTTGGCTGTGAATTTACCAAATGGGTCAATGAACTATAAGAAATCAAGCTAGGTTATGGGATAGTAGTTACATAAGAAAACAGTTTTGAGGGAGATATAATTAATACATTTATGTGATTTTTTTCCCCCCTTTGCAAATATTTCAGTTTTTCAAATCTTGTTCTACATGCCTCGCATTATGCGCTATAGAGGCATATGTTGTATGCGGTATTTATGCCAGTGCATTTTGTACACTAAAAAAAGACCTGAATTACTTCTAAGAGCTGCCAAAAAGGTAGACAAGGCAAAAAAACACCCATGCAATACATGGCATTTAAATTGAAACAACAGAGTAACATTAAAATTTGAAGCTTGGTTTGTTCTACCACTCTGAGGCTGGAGTAATATAAAAATACTTATTATTGGCTAGAAGCCAATTTGCCTAGCAGTCTACAACCATAAGAAAAGGAGACAATTGTGGTATTATTCACCTGGAACAATTAAAGATAATTTCTGACATAATAATGAATTTTTTTTCAAAGGCCGTAGGGATTTTATGTATTAATTTTAATTAATTAAAACTAAACCAAAATTATAAAGCTTAATTAGTTTGAATGATTCTTTCTCTGTTTTATTCCAAGACTAAAGTGTGAAAAATTGTCCAGTTCAAGTTATTTAAGGCCCATAGCTCTCTTAGTTCTCTGCTCTGTTAGTACATGTCATGTCTATTATGGGAGCATTCGGTTCTGGGAAATTCTTGGTACAATAACCATAAAATTTATGCACACCCAGACTGATCCTTTAATGGATTACAGAACTTATTGATAAAATAAAACATAGTAGGCAGTGTGCTTGGTAAGCAGCGCAGATAGATTGAAAGCCCTAGCATGGGTAGGAAGCTCAGCTGGATTTGCCAAGGGGACTTGGAGCATTGTAGCTGTGCTCTCCATTGCTGAAGTTCACCACAGACCCAGCAAGTTTCTTAGTAACACAGGATTTATTGTCCTAGTTCTTTCAAATGTCTTTTATACCAGGGAATGAGGGTCTCAAGGCCAGGTTTCATTTCTAGTTGCACCAAATTTCCTGTCTCAGCTGGAGCAGGTCCCATCGTACCTTTGGAACAGAGAGGACGTCTTAGGAGTGACGAGCAACACTGGGCTGGGCAAAACACCCCACATCCTCAAGTCTTCCCTTTATCATGGGAGTTACCACACACCACCATTTCATGAAGCGTCCAGCTGCCCCCTCAGAAATAGCTGTATGTTTTCTTTCCTCTATGCCTATCAGAATTTGGATTCTGAATCTCAGTGCTCTAATGGTCAGACACCATTTAATTTCCATCCTAAAGCTATTAATTGCTAGTCTTTACCCATTAGTTCCTTTGCCAGTCATGTCTTTTAGTTTGAATAATGTCTTCTTTTCCCTGCTGTTTATTTCCCTAACATGTTTATACATGGCAGTCACTTCTTGCCTCAAACTTTGTTTTACCAGGATAAATAAGCCAAAATTTTAGCCTCTTTTGAAATAGCTCTTTCTTTGTCTTCCTGATTTTCCCATAAGCCAGTTTTAGCCGGTTTCTATTTAATTTTTCTTTCTTAATGTGAATGTCCAGAATTCTACACAGTGTTTTGGAGGACACCTCATAAATGTCTGCTGCTGTGTAAATACTTCTACCTATACATCTCAAGATTATATATGCTAGGCTCCCTCCCTGCTGGTCTTCCAGGTCCCTCCTCCTCCTCCTGGTTATTTAAAAGTGATCTCCCAGTTTATAAAAGCAATGTAGCTATTGAAATTTGAGCTACTGATTTTCATCCTATTTCTATTACTTCAGTCTTCAAGATAATTTTGTTTTCTCTGTATAATAATCTAATAATGTATTGACAGTGCAAGTGGAGGGCACAGAAGGAAAGTGTAGCAACAGAGGAGGTGTGTGCAGAGACCAGCTTAAGCCTATCAAGGTTAATTTTCCCAGGCTGCCTCTGTAGCCAAGGGAAGGAGCACAACTTATATATAAGTTGAGTTGGACCAAGAGCCTCATGACCTGGTATGAATTGTGCTTGGTGGATTTCAGCCATCATTTGCCATAGGAAGATCACAGAAAAATTAGCTCCACTGGAGTTAAGGTAGTTTCAGTGAATACCCCCTCTGTCTGTTTCGTTTACTTTCTTCACCAGTATACTCGTATTTTTTGTTTCTTAGTCATTTGGGAAATATTAAATGGGATTAACCCACACCCACACGCTTTAGGCGATTCTGCAGAAGCTTCCCTCTAGCCCCACACTTGGCCTTTCAGCCCAGGGTGGGTGACCTCGCAGGCAGTGCCGTGTGTGCTGTGCTGCTCCTCTGCCCGTCCCTGCCTCTTCGGTAAACTCTGGCTTTGCAGTGGTAGTGTACTGATTGCTGTGCTGAGGTTCACATTGCCTGCATAAAAAAAGTCCAAAACAGGCATCAGTATCTAGTGCGGCATGATTTACCTATGCCGAAACCATATTACACGGTCTTTGAAGTCTTCGGGCCTGATTTCACCAAAATTTGCACTGCTGAGGTTAGGCTGAAGGGTTCTGTAGGTACTAGGATGACTGTTCTTAATGCAGACACTGATTTGTGTATTCCTGTTATGAGAACTGCCACCAGGCTGATAGGTTTATTCCAGCCAATTGCTATGGGAATTTGGGTTTCACACACCTATTCTTCCAAATTGGTGAGACTGCAGGTTATCTGAGCAACCTCAATTTGAGTTTAATAAACTATTTGGGTATAATGTTCACTTTGCTTGCAGATGTCTTCTTTTCTATTTGCTTCCCAGGGTGTAATCCCACGTTCAAAAACATGAGTCTTTATTGAAAATTGAAATGTTTAGATTTTTTTGGCCAAATATAAATTGACCCAAATAAAATGTGGGGCTTTCATATGTATCGCATACTCACTGCAGTCTTTCAACTTCCTGCCTTTTTCTCTGTCTAAACACATACCTGAAGAAAACTTTTAACAATTTAGTCTGATTTCCTTTATGAGGTCAAACACAGTTTGACTTTTGGCAAGTCCTACTTTTGCCAAGTCTCTTTAGACCTGCATTTCTTGACTTCGAAGTCATAGTTTTCTTTGGTGATCACTCCTTTTTTCCATTCCTTGTAGGCTTCCTACTTATGCTTAATGTCATTTTCAAGATGGTTATTCTTCCAGTTAGGTCTGGAAAGTTCTCGTACAATTTTTTTTCTCCTTGCCTGGCATACAGATTCCAGATAGCTTTAGCAGGTTTGACATGGAGACATTCCAGGCTGCCTCCAAAATCAAACCCCCGAGCTCCTTAGTTCAGTCGGCCTCCCTAAATAGTTACCTTGGGTTGCATCCAAACTCAGCAGCTTGCGCACCCGGCGCAGTGCCTGCAGTCCCAGTTGCTCGATCCCCAGATAGGGCATGGTGTCAGAGCGAGGTGCTTCTCCCTCCTGACTCATGTGCCCAGATTTCCTTCTCATCAAAATCAAAGTTCAGCAAAGGAAGGGAGCAATGCCAAGGTTTTGCCCTCATGCGCTTGGGAGATGGCCAAGGTCTATTTCCATATTCGGGAGCTCAGCAGTACTCCCGGCTGTCGTTAGCTTAGATGAAGTTCTGTCTTTTTGAAATGAAGAACTTTAATGAGTTTTAACTGCGTTCTTTCTTTTTTCCGTTAAAACAAATTAAATGCTGCACACTGAAGTCACTGCTAGTTAACAACAATACTTCTTCAGACAGATGTATCGATACTATTTGAGCCAATAGTAGTGTTTTTCCTTCCAACAGGATAATTCGCTGCTACATGTATCTTTGCAATGACAGCACAATAATCTTTGTTAGAGTTCAGATTTGGTTCTGGGATCAATAACAGACTCCTATCAATTTACCAGTATTCCCAGAATTTATTTTATCCTATCTCCCACAGGTGATTTTACCCAAACAAGTATTGTTTCATTTTATTGTCTCTTGTTTCTTTATACATTATGGATATACATTTCTGGAGAACCACTTTTATTTTGGTGTTATCTTTTGTCAGCACATTATGTCCACCAGTACAATCATCATTACTAAGATTTCATTCAGTGCTTCAAAAATTCAGATTCCTCCATGTTGTTGCCCAGGTTTCTCCATTACAGTAAAAGCATCTTACCAACTGCAATCAATTCTATGTTTAAATCAGACTCGGCACAGTTTTTCTACCATCTGTATCCAGCTGCTCATATTAATAGTAACTCTTCCCTTGACTAAAGGAGTTAAGAACTCAACCATTGTGTAGGTAACTTGAAGAAAATAGTGCTCCTGCACCTCGTGAAGGGTGTTGAGAGTCTGCAGAAACACCTATTCACAAATAAGTGCTCTCCATTTTCTAAGGTCTGCCGTGGCCCAATGAATTAAAATTTACATCAGATTGACAGATGCATTTCTTATCTAATACACAATGTTATATCTTCAAATTACAGTCTGGATCTCTACATCTGTCTGTGTAACTGGGAATGACGTGAAGTATGAGCTAAGGGGAATCTATATGACGTCTTTTGTGCATGCATACACAAAGTGAGCGTATCACAGAGATGATATAGAAGAAATGATATTGGTAAACACCTCAAAACATTGGATGAGAAGCCATCCTGGCTCTAAGGCAAGGACATGCATATTTTTTTTCTCCACATTCACTAATACTTTACCGTAAGATTGCACTACCTGACCCAGGCTTTAGGCTTGTGATACGAGTTTTACTGGTGGACTTAAATCACGTAGTGTTAATTTCACATGCAAAGGGAAGTCTGGCTGTTAGCTAAAACATAAACTCTGGTATTATGGTGAAACAATTTGTTACTGTAGGAAACAAAACAAACCCTAACAAGTCAGAGTTTAAGCATTGTCTATAATACTGAAATAACTGAGGATTTCTGCAGTAGTATAGTTTCTGTGACTCCAGGTTTGCTTTACGCAGTTTTGTATGAATTAAAATGCTTGTCTCAATCCTACTTCTCTATATTGATACACATAGAAAACCACACACACACATAACTATATATACATATTAGGGGAAACTTTAGTGGCACCATCCCCACTCTCTCCTGGGTTCATGCTAACTTGTGCTCTGAAAAGATGGATAGGTAGTTTTAATTCAGTGAAATTCTAGAAAGGAATTAATTTTGGTGCATCTTTTTAGCTTTATACACATGCATGTACACATGAGTATGTAGATGAGATAGAGGGAAAGAAAAGAGGCTGCTGAAAGCACAGTGTGAAAATGGTCCGGCATTAATGCTCCAGATTAAAATAGCCAGGAACAGTCCTGTGCCTGCTAATTAAAATTGATATGTAATTTCCTAAAATACTTGAAAATAAATTAATATTAATTACCACAGAAAGTTTCCACAGGAAAGAAGTAGCAGCATATTAAAATTATCTGTAGTTTGTTATGATCTCTTTCAAGACAAATTAAGAATAGTTTTAGATATTATAAGAATGTGTTACGTTTTGGGGTTTGGTGGGTTTTTTTCTTCTTTTTTTCCCTCCGTGTTCAACCATATGGATTTAAGATAAAGTAGTCATATTCATAGAAAACATAACTTCTATCCATAAAAGATATGACAGAATTATTCAATAACTCTTAAGCTATGTGGTGACATAGCAACACATTTTGGAAATTTGCAGGTCTATTCATAGAGAAGCACATTTTATTAGATGCATAGCTTATTTGCAAAAAAAAATAAATATCTGGTTTTGGAGCTACTAAACTTATCCATGAATCTCAGTCATTAGTTTGTCTGAGTTGTAACCTTTGAAAAATTAAACTTTGTTTTCCCCTGAAATTTAAATTTCTAAATGTAAACATAAATTTCTACTATAGTTTAACACCACTAAAATTAATTTAGATCATTTGCTGGGTTATCTAACACTAGCTAAAGAAGTTTATCTATACCTTTCAGTTAATTTAAAACTGTGTTTATTTTTCTCTTAGAGTTATCATTTTTTTCTGAAATAATTGGGGAAAAATATATTAGAGGTTGTGTGAAACTTTTCATATATGCCAACAAATGAAAAAATGTTTCTAGTTTTTTGCACTACTCTATTTACAGCTTGGTAAAAAATGGCCGAAGACTGTTTGTGTAGAAATTTTCCAGAGATTCTCTGCTAGTGCAGAATGTGGAGTCTAGTTATTTTACATGTCTGTGGGACTCAGGCTGGTCCCACTCCACCAGAGCACATTACTGTGTGCTTCACTTAAAGAACAAGTATGCCACAACAGGCCTGTTTATTTGCCTAAAATTAAGCATGTTCTTTTATTTTTTTGCTTGAATCCTGAATCCAAGCTAGCTTGTGAATAATAATATCTTCCATACTTGTTTACAATTTTTGAGTCTGTAGCTGAAAACTTTTTAACTGCGTGTAGCTCAAAGCCTCTGCCAGATGAAGTAGTAATGCATAAAACAGTTACTTCTGGATAAATGTTATAAACTTAGAACAAGACGTTATATTTTCTTGTGTTGATGGTATAGCGTGAGGCATCTTGTCGTACAATATAACACAATAGAAACAGTGTGAGATAGTTGCATGAATATTTTTGGTATACGCACTCCCTCCGAGGGAGGTTCATCAGACTATGCACATAGCTATCTAGAGGAAGTTTAAAGTATTCTCATTTAGAGGTCAAATTTTCACAGGTAGCTCCTACTGAAAGCTGTTTACTTCTTGCAGTATTTTACATCTGCCCCTAATGCAATAAACGGGGAGGCTGAAAACCAAACAGCATTATTAACGGTGACAGAAAGCTTTTAGCCAAGCTCCCTGTATGGTGATGGATATTGTTTGTCATATTTTACTTGTTGCTTTAAACTTCCCCTGTCAAAACGAATCACTGATATAGGAGAAGAGGGACCAGATAACAGGCAATGTGTATTTGTCTAATAGTAAGTTCCTTTGATCAAAAAGCATTGGGAAAAAAAGAACAAATAAAACATGTTTATTTACCCAAAACTGCCCTTGTTGTACTCAGGTATGCTGGAGAATTTTCTGCCTTTGGTATAATATACAGTGAGCTGCACATTAATATCAAGGGTTAAACCAGAAATCTTTTAACAATATCATAAACTAATCAGTTCTTGATGATTTTGATTAACTTTAGTTCTTACTTGGATTTCTTTCTTCCTCACGGCAAAGCTGTTGTACACAATCAAAACACTGCTAAAACCACTTGTCTGCCACAACCATTCCATGTTTTTCTTTTTGAGTTATTTATGTGTTTCCAAATCTTGGTTTTAGCAAGCAGTATGAATTAGCACAAGGGAAAATGACAGAAAGATCTTCTAATCTGTGGTTGTTTTTAAAGCTAAACTAAAAGGCTGGTATTCACAATAATAAATGCTTCCAAAAAAAGTAAAAATTCTTAGAGATCTAAGAAAATACATTTTGTACCAAACCAAAAACATTTTTAATACCTGTTTAAAAAGTGGTATAGATGCATTTCATAACAAAATTTCATATTTTTTTAGAACACACTTTTAACAACTTCACTACGCGAAGTTTTAAAATCAAGTGCTTATACTCTATTTCTTTTCAGCCTTCTTGCCTAAAACATGTTAAAAATTTCAATTGTTCTTTTCTGAATCTTTTTTGTCAATTTGAACTGACATGTGAGGGGAGCAAAGATTTTTTTCCCAGCTATGTTTCTCCTGCAACAACTGACATACAAGTTTTGATAAAAACTAATCCCTCAGTTTCAGAACCTGAGATGAACCTCAATAGCACATTTTAGTAATCTTTGATGCCTGAGTGGTTTTTTATTTTTCACTTTTGTGTGCTCCTTCACTTTCTCATTCTGATTCAGACCAGAAACATTCCTGGAGCAGAGCTGCTCTGAATATGTGTTAGTGTTTCAGCTCAGCTCAGGAAAGTACTTTTGAAGTACATCTCCCAGTAGTCCCTGCTCTGATTCACAGTGTGCAGAGGTTTCTGAGTGCCAAGCTGAATTCATTTTGCATGAAATTAAACTGGAAAATGTGCTCCAGAGGCACACCTACTGCACTCCAGCCACAAATAAGTATTCAGACTGTGGGACTAGATTAGAGTTAGTCTAATGGTAAATAAAAAGCTCTTAAAACAGGGATGTTATGTCCTGAGAACCATATATTTCTGTCTACAGTCTGCTCCTCTCAGTCCATTCTGCTTGCTAAGGCAGCTGATGTCCACATGATACCGATTGTATTGAACAGGTGACAAAATCCATGGCAGAAATTTTAGTCATATTGTAATAAATAGCAAAATATCTATTCATGTCAGTTGCTTCTCCACTGAAAAGCTCTTTTCATCATATGTGCTGCTAATTTTGAAGAAAAAAAAGACATAGATAAGCAACATTGACCTTTGCAGTCAAATTCAGTATGAACTTTCTCAGTTTCAGTAAAAAAATAGATCTTGAAATATCTGTTTTCAGATTTGGTAGATACTGTAGTTTAAACCATGCCTGTAACACCAGTTCTACCTACTCAGATTTACCAACTGGTTCACTCCTTAGTCTACCAGAACCAATTTTACTGACACTTTACGTCACTCAGCGAAACCACTTTAGCATTTTTGAAGCATTTTCCTCTTATTTAAAATCTGGTTTTATTTTTAAAGTTGTAACAAAGCATCTTTCAGTTTAGCAGAGATCCCTTCCCTCTGTACATATCTAGTCACATCCCTGCAATTTAGAACCAAAAATACATTTTCACTGTAGGTAATTTTCACTGCTGTCTGTCCTGCTGAGCTAATAGAGCTGAGGGAGAGCTGAGTCCTACTTGTTCTTACGCAGAAATCACAGAATTAATTCCTGTTAGAGGTCCAACCTGTTATACCTGTGTAAACCTACAAAGGGTAATGGGGTTGCACAAGTGTCAGTAAAGGCATAATAGGTTTAATCAAGCATAACAGAAAGTAAATTGCTCTGCAAAATCCTCATTACTAGAGATGAAGTGCATTCATCTGTCTCCACTGTTAAGCTGTAAGCTGTCTGGGCAAAGACAATTCCTACAACAATGATTCTCTGATTTCGAGTGAAACTTCTAGGTGACATAGTACAAACAAGTAGTGATTGTATGATAATGACCTGGATTGACTACAAGACAGAGTATCAGTTTGCCCACGACAACTGTTTATGTGTAAACTCGCTACATGTATTCTAGAAATTGCACTGAAAGACAATCAGTGAGGACAGCAACTGCATTGCTTTTAGTTACATTTCCAAAAAGTGTTGAATTATGTAGGCAGGTTCTTATTCAAGTATGCAGAGTTAATAGTCAGCAATTTTTTCCCCCCAGCAACATAACACTTTATATTACAAAAAAATAACCTATCAGTTCATATTAAAACATCTTTTTAAAAGCTATTAAAATATCATTGTTGGGTCACCAATATCTCAGGCTAGGTCTAGGAGAGTGTGAATAAAGATTGGCTTAAATAAACTAAATCTCTCTGTTCATCACTTCCCTAGAATAGTGTAAATAACAGATTAACGGTATATTTGGAGAGATGAGCCACAGTAGACAGTGACATTGTATTATGACATACAATGACGATGTAACAGGGTCTGAAGAATAATAATCTGAGAGCAGGGATATAAACTCTTGTTTATGGAGAAACCATATGTTGCATTTTGCTAAGACTAGCAGCAATTATGTCAGAATTTGGCCTCTCGGCATTCCTGCTACACTGAAACCAAAGGTCTATATAGACTGATAGAGCTTAAGGTCTGAAGGACCACTGTAGTCATATCTTCCAACAATGACAATGCAGGCAACAAGGGCTGTCCTTGGTTTCTCTCTTTTTTCCTTCCAGAATTAGATTTGGTCAGCCTTTCCTTTCTCAACATTGTTGAAATTTTGCTCCCCACAAAGATGTTTCTAAACACATCACATCTAATACTTCTCTTGGGTTAACTACATTTCTTAGGTAAACTAAGCAGATGGAGCTCTGCAAGTTTTCACTGTAAGTCTACTCTGCTTTCATGAGACACCACCTGGAGTACTGTGTTCAGCTCTGGGGCCCCCAGTACAAGAAGGACATGGACCTGTTGGAGAGAGTCCAGAGGAGGGCTCCAAAGACGATCAGAGTGCTGGAGCACCTCTCCTATGAAGACAGGCCAAGAGAGTTAAGAATGTTTATCCTGGAGAATAGAAGACTCCAGGGAGACCTTATAGCGGCCTTCTAGTACCTAAAGGGGGCCTGCAAGAAAGCTGGAGAGGACTTGTAGTGATAGAACAAGGGGTAATGGCTTTAAGCTGAAAGAGGGTAGATTTAGATTAGATATAAGGAAAAAATACTTCACTATCAGGGTGGTGAGACACTGGCACAGGTTGCCCAGGGAAGCTGTGGATGCCCCATCCCTGGAAGTGTTCAAGGCCACGTTGGATGTGGCTCTGAGCAACCTGGTCTAGTGGAAGGTGTCCCTGCCCATGGCAGGGGGTTGGAACTAGGTGATCTTCAAGGTGCCATCCAACCCAAACCATTCTATCATTTTATGAATCTATAAAGTAGTGTTGATGCTGCAATGGTCTCACTGTATAAGTGAAGAAATGTTCATAAAGGGAAGCAGTTTCCATTACTGGATGAATTTGCATGGTATGAAAAAGCAAATGAACTTTCCAAACTTTTGTATCATTCTAATGACAGTTCTCCAAACCCTTCCCATTTCATGAACTATTGAAACAGTTGTCCACAGCTATGGCTCCAGTATTGAATAAACCTAATGGATATTCCCCAGTTTTATCCAAGGATGGCGCTAGCATTTTTGGTGAGCATGTTACGTCCAGAGGTCACATTCAGCTGGTTGTCCTTGGTGACTCCCAAGTTCTTTCCAAGTTATTCTTACATAAGTGAATTGCACCTAACTAGCTAAACAATCACCAGCCTTCTTTCTTCCCTTTTTACTACTTTGCTACCCTTACTTTGATGACATTTGCAAACTTCATTAGTAATGATTTTTAAAGTTATTGTACAGTGTGTTGACAAATGTTTTAAGCAGTGTAGATCTCCCAGAAGAAACATAATTGCTTAATGATAATTCTTCATGTAAGATTACAATTTAAGATTGATCAATAGCTTGTTTCCAATCTATATTGTGCATGCCAGCTCAATGTTATATACATCTGAATTTATTGGCAAATAAAATGTCATGCAGTACCAATCTTGCATGGACGTAAGTCCATTCTATTATTAGCCTTTTTTACCTCTACAAACCACACTTCCTGTCTGATCTGAAAAAGTCATCGAGTGAGTTTGATCACATCTGCTTCCCATCTTTATTGGAGTTAGTTATATTTCCTTGCATTAATCCTTTATGAATCAACCACTGTAGCAGATTTTCCATTATTTTGCCAAAGATCAGTGCTGGATTGATCTGACAACAAACAGGAGGAGCTGGAAGCCATTGCGCAGCAGGAAAACTATGACATACTTGCCATCATGGTGGGATGACTCTCACAACTGGAGTGCTGCAATGGATGGCTATAAACTCTTCAGAAGGGATAGGCAAGGAAGGAGAGGTGGTGGGGGAGCCCTGTATGTTAGGGAGTGTTTTGATTGTCTAGAGCTGAATGATGGTGGCAGTAGGGTTGAGTGTTTATGGGTCAGAATCAGGGGAAAAGTCAACAAGGCAGATATCATGGTGGGAGTCTTTTCTAGACCACCCAACCAGGATGAAGAGACAGATGAAATATTCTATAAGCAACTGGGAGAAGTCTCACAACTGCTAGCCTTTGCTCTCATGGGGGACTCCAACTTACCAGATGTCCGCTGGAAACAGAACACAACAGAGAGGAAACAGTCTAGGAGGTTCCTGCAGTGTGTGGAAGACAACTCCCTGACACAGCTGGTCAGTGAGCCAGCCAGGGGAGATGCCCCGCTGGACCTGCTGTTTACAAACAGGGAAGGACTGGTGGGTGATGTGGTGGTTGAAGGCCATCTTGAGCATAGCGATTGTGAAATGATAGAAGTTTTGATTATTGGAGAAGTACAGAGGGGAGCCAGCAGAACTGCCACCTTGGACTTCTGGAGAGCAGATTTTCATCTGTTTAAGAACCTGGTTGACAGAGCCCCTTGGGAGGCAGTTCTGAAGCACAGAGGAGTCCAGGAAGGCTGGACATTCTTCAAAAAAGAAATCTGAAAGGCACAGGAGCAGGCCATTCCCATGTGCCGAAAGACAAGCCAGCAAGGAAGCAAACCAACCTGGCTGAGCAGAGAGCTTTGGCTGGAACTCAGAGAAAAAAGGAGAGTTTACCAGCTTTAGAAGAATGGGCAGGCAACTCTGGAGGACTACAAGGATGTCATGAAGTGATGCAGGGAGAAGATTAGAAGGGCCAAAGCCCAGCTAGAACTTAATCTGGCTACTGCTGTAAAAGACAATAAAAAAATGTTCCTATAAATACATTAGCAACAAAAGGAGGGCTGAGAATCTTCAACCTTCATTGAATGTGGGGGGCGGGGGGGGAAACATAGTGACAAAGGATGAGGAAAAAGCTGAGGTACTTAATGGCTTCTTTGCCTCAGTCTTTTAATAAGAGGACCAATTGTTCTCAGGGTAGCCAGCCCCCTGAGCTGGAAGGTAGGGATGGGGAGTAGAATGAAGCTCCCATAATCCAAGGCAAAATGGTTAGTGACCTGTTACACCACTTAGACACAGAGAAGTTCTATGGGGCTGGATGGGATCCACCCAAGGGTACTGAGGGAGCTGGTAGAAGCACTCAGCAAGTCACTTTCAATCATTTATCAGCAGTCCTGGCTAATTGAGAAGGTCCCAGCTGACAGAAGGTTAGCAAATGTGACACCTATCTACAAGAAGGGTCGGAAGGAGGATCTGGGGAACTACAGGTCTGTCATTCTGACCTTGGTGCCAGGGAAGGTTATGGAGCAGATCATCCTGAGTGCCATTGTGCAGCACGTACAGGACAGCCAGGGGAATCAGGTCCAGCCAGCATGGGTTTATGAAAGGCAGGTCCTGCTTGATGAACATGATCTCCTTCTACGACAAGATGACCCACCTGGTGGGTGAAGGAAAGGCCGTGGCTGTTGTCTACCCAGATCTTAGTAAAGCTTTTGGCAGCATCTCCCACAGCATTGTCCTGAAGAAACTGGCTGCTCATGGCTTAGACAGGTGCGCTCTGTGCTGGGTTACAAGCTGGCTGGATGGCCAGGCCCAAAGAGTGGTGGTGGATGGAGCTACATCCAGCTGGTGGCCGGTCACAAGTGGTGTTCCCCAGGGCTCAGTATTGGGGCCGGTCCTGTCTAATGTCTTTATCGATGATCTGGACAAGGGATTGAGTGCACCCTCAGTAAGTTGGATGGGAGTGTTGATCTGCTTGAGGGCAGGAAGGCTCTGCAGGGGGGTCTGGACAGGCTGGCCCGATGGGCTGAGGCCAGTTGTATGAGGTTCAACAAGGAGAAGTGCCGGGTCCTGCACTTGGGTCACAACAACCTCATGTGATGCTACAGGCTTGGGGAAGGGTGGCTGGAAAGCTCCCTGGTGGGAAAAGACCTGGTGGTGCTGGTTGATGGCCAGCTGAACATGAGCCAGCAGTGTGCCCAGGTGGCCAAGAAGGCCAACAGCATCCTGGCTTGTGTCAGAAACAGTGTGGCCAGCAGGACTAGGGCAGCGATTGTCCCCCTGTACTTGGCACTAGTGAGGCTGCACCTCGAATCTTGTGTTCAGCTTTGGGCCTCTCACTGCAAGAGGGATGTAGAGGCTGGTATGGGTTAAAGTCATGCAAGGGAGTATGCTTTAAATTAAAGTTATAGAAAAATACCACTGCTCTGTCCCAGCCTTGTGTTTCTTTTATGTATAGACATAGCCCTTGGGACTAGAAGTTCTTCTGAAAGCACTTCAGCACATGGTGGAAAGTACAGCATGGTGGTGCAGCTGGCTGTAGGTGGGCAGCGCCCTTTTTCATCCTGCAGTGACTCTACCTTAGCTCTCCCTCACCACACCAGTCCTCTACCTGCGGATTCTCAATATCCTTCATCTCGGCTCCATCTGGAGAGGAAATGAGCGGAATGACCCTCTCTCCGGTTTCTCCACTGTACCATTCATAGATCAAGGAGACCATGCAGGTAGCATTGACTCGGGAAAGGGCAGTAGAGACAGACGTGTGGCCTGGAATAAGCCAGATGGGACGGTGTCTCACTGCCCTGGGTACTGCAACACCACAGTGATCTCAGAGCCAAAGCGTCTGGGGATCATTTGTTAGCAAATGCAGTTAAAATCATGAACCACCACAGTGCTGGGCTGAACTGGCATTAGCCTGTTACCCACATTGTCTGCTTACATTTTTGACAGACCAGCACAAGTGTATTTTACCTACCAACTCCCAGTATGAAGACTTTCTCCACCTTCCGTGCAACTGGCTGCCAGGGCTGAGGTGCTTCTCAGAGAGATGGCAAAGGGGAGCCCTTCCCATGGAGCTGGAAAAGACCTTTGAGGGTATATCAGCACGGCAGATAAATCATGATGGATATTGAGGTACTCATGGCAGTCTGTTTAATTTTTTAAGCTAAACAACCTAGTCCTAAGGTTTTGGGAGGTTTTGGGGGGTTTCTGTCTTTCTCTCTTTCTTTCTTTCTTTCTTTCTTTCTTTCTTTCTTTCTTTCTTTCTTTCTTTCTTTTTGTGGGTGTGGGGCGAAGCAAACCAAAGAAATACAGAAAACAACCTCACAAAGAAACCAAACCAAATTGGAATGAAAGATGGCTTTGACCTATTTTGGGGAAAATAATATTGCAGAATTTACCATCGCCAAATGTGTGACAGGGCAATTGCTCCTTCCTAGCTTGCCTGAATACACAGGATGCCTGTTGATCTTGCACAGAATTTTCTACCTTGAAAGAAAAGAAAGGTGGGGAGGCAGTATCAAATATTTCACCTTTGCTTAGAAACTTAAGGGTTTTATGTAGCAATTTGTTTTTCTTTACTGTGGGAATCTGCAGTTATTCACCTAGCTGACCAAATCGCTGAAGACAATAAAATTATGCAGCTCACTGAGACAGTATTGTAACCTGGGAAAACTTCTTCCTAAGTGAAAAACTACTGTAATTTCAGCAAGCATCACTGATTAAGAGGCTTGAGTAAGCAATCATGCCTTTGTTAGGGGCTGACAACTTATAACTAGACAGCTTTAGGACAGTATGCAGCAGCACAGGTTTGTTGCACTACCTTCCCTTCCAATGGGTAGCACTGTGTTTGTCAGACGTTTGCAAGAAGGACTGTGGGACTGTAGCCCACCATTAATCCATTCTGCCACCCTCTGTAGGGTGAACGTCTTCTGATCTTGCAAACTGGCATAATCCATACGTGGAGATTGGCACATGTGCTGTTCTCTGCTGACAGTCAGGTGTTATCATCTCCCCTTCTCCAGAGTTTCTGCAAATGAAACTCTGGAAAACAAAATGCATCTAGTACACCATACTCAAAAGGCTGCTAGAAAACTCTTGTCTAAAAGTGGATTCATATTAAATAATTCAGATTTAAGATAGACTGCTCATGGTGTCTGGAGAACAGTTTCCACACTGAGGTTGAATAACAGTCTTGGAAGATGAGGCACCTCAGTCAGTTACACTAAAAATTCTTTGTAAGTGACAGAAGATGATAAAATAACACCAGTGTCTCAGCTTTCATATCTGAAAACAGCACAAATATACAGTCCTTATATGATATAAGGGTCTTCTGAGACAGAGTTAATATCTACAAAACACAGTGGAATTCCTGCATGAAAAAAGAAGAAAAAAGTTCATAGTGCTGTCCCGGCAGGCTGTAAAAATTCACCTTGGAGGAATTGGTACTTATTTCCCTGCTGGAAAAGGAAAGAGTGGGATTATCAACATGCTTTCAACCATGAAGTCTGGACAGAAGGGTGCTCTTACCTTCCTCTGTGAAAAGTGGTTGTTGGTAAGAAAATAACATTTTCAACAGTTTTCTGAGTAGCGCTGGAAACAAGAAATGAATTAAAGCACACTGCAAGGTCAGTCTCTTTGTTATGAAAATTATTATTATATTGTCAATTTCTGAATGGGAAGATCTGAAAGGCAAAAGAAAAATCTAGCAACTTCTCATCTCCTGCCTCTCTTACTGTGGGAAATACTTTGTACCCCTCAACAGAATAAAGCATGGGAAACATTCAGTAAGTTGCTTATTTTTCTTAAAGCAAAGCAAGTGACACTCACTGATACTCAACACTATATTCAGTGCAGTGTCCATCTAGCCCCTTCCATCATTTCTCTCACAAAACACTGCTCACCCCAATAAGATTTCCTTTCTATGCCTTTGTGCTTCAGCAACAAAAAGTGACTTTACTGTAGGAAATGTGCTATATCTGTGTTTCCTAAATGCCATATGAATTGATTAAAATAATGTATCTACTGCGGCTTATTTTTTACTCTGTGTAAAAAAATAAGGTGAAAATCCTTCTCCAAAATGAAATTGAAATTAATTCTTAGGGAGGTACTATGATTATAAATGCTATTACAAATGTTTCATTCTAAAACCTCAATGAAATATTAAGTAGGCAATCATTGTGAGATAAGAAACTGATATCGGTACTTACCTGTATTTAATCAATGCACATACAACAATAATGTTACATAACATTAAACCAATTTTGATCACCATCATTTTCCTCTGAAGTCAGACGTTGACCTGAATTTCTTGTGTTGTAATTACACCATCAGTACAGTATCAGCACTCACCAGCAGTCACAGCACAGTTTGCCTCATAAGATACAGATGAGGAGTGCAAGGGTTTCTAATTACTGCTTTCAGAATCCACTGTATTCTTCCTTCAGCTTCGACATCTATTGAATAACTTTTAAAATTCATGGTCATTTTCTAAGCCAATGTAAGGCATGTGAATCGGGAAAAGTGATGTGTTAAGGCCACATTAATTTCTTGTGTAACTCCATTGAAATCAGCGATAATCCACCAGAGGTGAAGGTGATAGAGATTCAGGATTTCTTGGGTGACTCCCATCTGCAGGGCAAGACATTCACAGATCTGTGGAACAAAAGCATTCTGCAGAGATGGCTCCTCCGTCTGAGCTGCCTCTCTGGCCTTAGAGCTCCTCCAGGATCACCTATTTACTTTGGGAGGAATTCCTTCTTGGCACTCAGTTAAATTCATATTTTCCATAATCACCATGCAAAATGCTGGAAGATATGCAAAGATAAGTTGCCTGGAAAATCCACAGTTTGTTCCTCCATATTGGCTTCAAAGTTCTGCTGCAAGGTGCAAAGGGGATCATTGCTATAGAGACTACCAACTTTCTCCAGGAGTGAGGGATTCCTGTGGATCCTGTCTGAGGAAGAGACCCTGGAGAATGTCCTTCAGAACAACCTTAGTCAACCAGAATAAAGCCCTACACTTGTATCTTTGGTAAGAAAAAGAAAGCTGGTCAGATAATTTACGCAGCCCTTTAAACAATGGAGACCTCTGCAGAACATTCATACTTACGTGAACAGACTACAAAAGCGCAAAATACAGTCTGTGAGAGGCAAACTTCATACAGGTTTTTAACAAGTGTTTCTAGTTTCACTGGCTTTTAGAAGAAAGTCACTGCAATGAGAGTTATAAGTAAGAAGAAGGGCGGATATAGAAATATAATTTCTTAAACGATTAATGTGATGAGTTGTTTCCTTCCTGACTAAACAACCTGGAAGACAATTTTCCAAGGAATGTTTGAAAAAATAATTATGGTCTTCAAAATCAGAGAACCTTAACAGATGGACTTCTTAACAAAGTTACTTTAACTTTCAAAGCTAGCAAAATTCTCATGTGCCCTAATTGGAAAGGGAACAGAAAGGAACTTAATATAAAAAAACCCAAAAACTTTCTGAGCTGTTTCTGCTCGAGTTCTGCCAAATACTCTTTCTGTGTCTTGAAGAAATAGGATGATTACCTTTCTGTCTAAATCAGATACAGACACTGAAGAATCTTGTAAAGGAATGTGTCCTTTGTAATTAATGTGTGAGTCACTGGGTTTGTTAAAATTAATAGATGGGTTCAGATCTTCCTGTTTGTGCACCATGTAGTGCTTCTAGCTATATTCCCATTGTAAAATCTTGACTGTCTATGCTCTTGTTTTCAACCTCTCAGCTGCAAAACTCTATTCCAGATTTAAGCTCAGCAAATTTTGCGTTCCAGATTTTGGGACCTAGATCAAAATTGTTGCAAAATTTCATAAAACAGTAGTTTAGATCCAGATACAATCTTTGGAGCCAAAATGACAAAAGACATCAGGATTTTCAGCAAAAGCAAAAGAAAAAACACAACTTAACACAGAATTCAGAAAAAAACCCCCATAGTTCCAATATCTCAGAATCAAGTTGGGGGTTCTAAAGCTGTCAAAGAAAGGAAGAGAAATTATGAAAAGGATTTTACTTGTTGTGCTCTCTGGCTCTCTCTTCTGAATCCATTTTTCTTCCCATTACAGTGGTATCACTGCTGAGGATGGTCTGATAATGCAGTCTTAAACAGATAGTACTTCATATCCATGAAATTCCCACCGAAACCAAGAGAAATTCCACACTGAGACTGTGGAGTGTAGCTCTTGGAATCAGCTGAGAAAGGTGTGAGAACGAGGCCAGGTAGCTTCCATCCAAATGTGTAATAGCTACCAGAAACACGTATCTGGAGAGTTCCTCCCACTGTATGATTAAGGAATGTGTAATTCCTAGCCTGGTGGATTCCTTTGTGTCTACGATAAAGACAAGTCTTTTTGCCTGTTAAGTACAGGGCACGCTTCTGTGCTGAGGAGAAGTAACACCTGTTCTATCAGCAGAAGTGTCTAAAGATGGGAAACCTCCTCCAAAGCAGTTTCTGCTGAAGATTGCTCTGAAGGATCATCTGCTCTGTACCTGGTTGTTTTTTGCAGTTGAAAAAAGGCAGTTTATCTTTAGAAAACATGTTCTACACAGATCTTCTTTCTGTTTGAAATTTGGTATTTAGCTGTGAGCCAGGGAAATCCTGTATCTGCAGGCTTTGAGAGCTTCCCTGCTGAGGAAGCTGGGGATGGAGAGGAACAGTGATGAAAGGCTGGGAGGGACAGTCCCTGAGCGTGTCCCTGCTCAGTTATTCTCTGATACCTCTGGTACCGTTACTGATGTCCCTCGGTGCTGTCACAGTCTCCTGTGGAAAGACTAGCCACACCTTGTGCAAATGACGTGAAAAAAAGGTAGGATTCTACATAGGTGCATATGCATGTGTAGGTGAACAGTTAGATTAAGTAAATTTTGAAAGAACTGTAAAAGGTAGAAATTTTAGGTTCAGCTTCTTCTTTTTAAAGAATCAGTTGATCCAGATCCAAGGGCTACTGAAATCTGGAAAACGACCCCCAAGAGTTGCAGGTCGTGCCTACAGCATATCTGTTCCTTACTGGAAATGTTCTGTGTGAATGCTTCCCATTTGTATATATAAATGTATTTATAAAAATTGAAATATATGTATTTAATTTTTTCCCATAAGGGCTTTTTGGCTCACTCTGTTACAAATGTCCTTTTATTTGAATGGGTTTATTTTTGTTAATCCCTCTCAAGACTTTCAAAATTCCAGCCTTACTTAATTTCAGTCATCTGCTTCAAACTACAAAATAACTCACACAGGGCTGTCAATGCTGGACATCCAAAATCCTTCCCTTCATGAAATCTACAGATGTGTAGTAATACTGGGGGAGGGGACAGTTAGTGACATGTTCAAGACCAACACACAGCAATGCAGAAACAACCCAGCCTTTGTGGTGTGAAAGACCAATAGATCCTATATAAGCACAAACCACTGCTCCTTTCTCCTTTTTCTTTTTCTTCTTTTTTTTCTTTTCCTTTTGTAGTATCAGTTAAAAAGAAATAAGTATGCTTATTACTTTTGTAAGATGGTTATGAATTATTTAGCTCAGAAATAATTGCAGGAGGCATGGTAGGGAAAATTACCCACAAAACCAGCAAAACTGCAAGTCAACCTGCCATCACTGGACACACAGTCATCATTAATTTTAATGAGATGCGGGAGTATGCAGTTCAGCAGGAGGAGGAGACTGTAGCCACTTCTCAAAAACCTGCATTGTAGACTAGGGGAATAGAAAATACTAGCACTCCAGATCAATAGTGGAGACAGCAGTCAATAACAGTAGACCTTGCAATCATCATTAATTGAAATCTCTCAAACTTCGGTTTGCATAACAAGGCAGCTAGTGCCTTAATGAAGAATGTAATATCTTGTGTTGTTGTAACATTGCTTGCTGACCTCCTGCAACAGCCTGGTGGACTAAGATGGCTAGAAAGAGTGGCTTGACCCTCTGTTGTAAACCCCTCTCTGTACCTCCGATGTCACACGCAATCACACACATATTTGTATGCATACTCCTCATATGTCAACGTACTGTAATGCAGATAGCTAAATAACACCTAGATATTAAGCACCTGAATTTAAATAGCTTGAGATTTTAAGAAACTTTAAAGTGCAGCAGCAGAAGAAAACAAAACAAACCACCAAATAGCTTCACTTTTTACAGAAGTGAAAATGTGGCTATTGGACAAAATACATAAGTAAAAAGGTAATCTTCGAATTTGACATGGAAAAGTTGGAGACAGATAAAAAGAGATTTTGAAATGTAACGGCTCATACTAAAGCAAGTTTTCTGTTTTGGGTCTTATTCTCTGTCTTGCCCTGCTGG
>JAVJGI010000062.1:26954298-26975785 GCA_035590275.1 Ibycter americanus
TTTCTTGCCCGCCTGCCCCCCCCCCCCCCACCTTCCCATCCCCCTTTTAATAGAGTGAGTGAAGAGGCATTTGGAAAAAGATCAGGGAGGCTAAAACATAACAAGAATCATTTGCTAGTTGTCAGCCTAAACGTTAAGATGATTGAAGCTTGCAATTGTTCTGTCCTGCCATATGTTAGTGTCTGTGTAAAAGAATCTGATGAAGATGATGAGATAACAATTTTCTGGCTGTAATGAGTAAGGGGACTAGGAAATTGCTGGGAAAATTGTGGGATTAAGGCCCATTTATGGCAGAAAATTACAAAGAACTCTCACAGTAAATGTAGGAAGGTAGTGGCTGAAGTATGTATTGATTCCACAAATCAGTCTTTTTTAAAAAGTCTTGCAAAAAACCTGCTTCTAGGTCTTATAATGCAAACCCATACTCACATGTATCCCGTAAAAGTTATTTATTTTCATCACAACTCTCATTCTCCCTATCTTCCCCATGAAGAACAGCTGTGAGTGAAAATTCTCAGGATAAGACCCTTTTGTACTCCTTGCTTTTTAACTGTTTTCTGTTATTATTTCATATGGGAGAGGAAAGTGTAATGTCCCTTCCAACTCTCTACCACCTCTCATGGATTATTATAATTGATAGTGATAACAACATATAATTGTCCTCACAGCAGTTCTGTTCAAAAGCCTGAAGACAAATACCTGATTACACAAGCTAAGATAAAATACAAATCAAAAAGGCTGCACTTTTCCTTTTTCAATTTTTTTATCTTGACTCTTGTCTTCATGTATTAAAGTCTCCCACAACTTTTCCCTTTCTATTTCTTTATTTCGGGTTTTTTCCCTTTCATCCACTTTTTATGCTTCCCCTTGTCATTCTGTAAGAGTAGGTGTAGTATTGGTCCTAGTTCACATCTCCTTTGATCTCTTACTTGTCTCTCCTATAGTTTCTTCTTCTGTGGTTTTTCACTTATGCAAGATTAAATACAAGAAATAGCAGAGACAATATTTTTGGAGCTGGGTTAACAGAATAAGGCTTACTCATCTTGAGAAACTGTTTGTAAGTGTTAGTGTTCTTCATCTTCTCAGCACAAAAAACAAACCCTGCAGAACTTTTCTGCAGGGAAACCAAGAACGTTGCTATGCCAAAAGAGCCACTAGCCCAGCGGGTCAGATGCTCAGTGGATCTGATCTGCAGGAATGAACTGCCAAGGTGAATTCAGCCTAATTGCAGTGACGTGAAGCTTAACTTTCTGACAAGAAAGTTGATAGTTCAGCAATTTAGTGGTAAGTTTTCTCTGATATTTCTTTATTCTATGTTTGACCCAGAAATTCCAACCTTAGAACTATTTCTAATCAAAGAACTATCTTTTTATATGTGTGTGTGTGTATATATATAGAATATTTATTTATTTATTTATCTTTAAAGATTGCCAGTGAATCAGCACTGAGTAATGAAAAATTGATTTTGACTTTGGGAGTGCACTGTATCCTTTTCTTATGTTTGCTGAATGTATGTCAAGCTGGTGCTTGGCTGAATGATAAAATTAATCTCCAAGAGCCTAACACCTTCAGACACATTTCACCTGAGACCTAAAACTTACCTTGGCATTTTGAAGAGTGTTGAATAATATTGCTAATGTTCTTCTAATTCCTGTTTAAATGTTTTTTTTTTCAAATATACAACTAAGAAACCCTAAAAATAAGGGAAGATTTATATAGGGCTGACTGCACTTTTCTCTCTCTGAAATTTCCTGTTAGAGCACAAAACTTCATTAATCTAGGAAGTGGCAGCCCTCTTGCCTCTGTGGATACGAAGTACCGTGATCCCAGGCAGACTTTGGAGGGAAGGAACAAGCTGGCATTCACTCAAATATGCATTAAAAGAAGGGGCTGCCAAAACCAGGAAAATTGCAGAATCTACTCTAAGAGTAATGATAAGGAAAGGAATTAAGCATTTTGATCTTTATTAATCTGCCAGAATGATGTAATCTGTGTCCTTTTAATCTTTATCTTGGGAATATATTCATGTATTCCCATTTTTGTTCCTTTTGGTTCTTACTGCAATTTTTGGTCACAGAAATGAGGTGAGATGAAGTTGTAATGACTAATATGGTCCCAAAGAAAAAAGCAGGCTGTTGAACTGGTTTGGGGAATGTGTATATCTTTTCATTGAGAAAATTGTGTCTTATTATTCTAAGTTTCTTGAATAAACTGTAGGTACTAGTTACTTCCATTTTGCCTACAAAATACAGCTCGGTTAGCCGTACTTTCATTTCTGTGTGAGAAGATCACAGTGTCAAGCACAATATCCAGCAGCACCCCACAGTGCAGTCAGCACCAAGAAGGAATCAGGCCCTAGAAGGGTTATAGCCAAAGATTAATATTAGATATACTTGTGGATTTTTGTCTGAAAACACTTTGTTGACACTCTTTTTCAGTGTTAAGCTGTTTTCTGACTATGTTTCAAAGCGAGTGTTAGTTCTGTATAACAGTTTTTAAGTTGAAAAACAAATAGAGAACTTGTAATTTTTTTTTCTAGTATGTTCTTTGTGTGTTAAATATTTAAAATATTTTCATCTGTTCTACTTCAGCAGCTAGAGGATGCACTTACAATCTACTTTTTTTCTTTTCCCCATGGGTCATGCCAACTACAGCATGTATTAGGGCAGTAGGATCTTGACCTCCATGAGGTACTTTCCACCTTCTGAAATCATGAGATTGCACGAAAGATCTGATCAAAGAACCTGACCTGCCTGGAAAACAGAAATATAAACCATCTACTTTACATTTCTTTTGAGACAGAATTTCTAGGTTGGAAACATTTGGGACCGGCCTGAAGTTTATGTAAAATTAAGTAAGACTAAGGTTTTTTTCAAGCTTTTCATCAATAATTTCTGATATGCAAATTTTATCTACAACTAGTTTTAATAAAAAGTTTTATTAAAACGGGCCAGCTAAAGGAACAGAAATAACTCAGAATAGATGAGGGGGAGAAAAAAGAAAAAAACCTGAACCACAGTTAAATGATTCTTTCAGCAAAATAAAATTTTTACATAAACCTCTGTGAAGACGTTTATGATTAACATGATTTTTCATCAGTGACTAGCTGCAGTGCTCACTCCAACAATGTTAATGCTACTCCTTCCACTATATAAAGCTCAGGCAGAAATTCTGAGAGGATGTACTGACATATTACAATTATGATTATGATAATGTCAAAATGTCACTGACGAAATAACATAGCATTGGTGGACACGAACATTTCTCCACTTCTGGATGATTCCATACTATTGTACTGAGGACAGGCTGAAGCTTTTTGTGTCAGAGCTACTACACATTAAAATGTTTTAAACATTTGGAAAGAGTGTGCCTGATTCCTGATTTACCCTCTTCTTTTTTTTTTTTTTTTTTTTTTTGTTGTTGTCAAAGGTGAGTAGCTAAATTTACAGGCAAATGTATGGGTGAATTTTATAGAAGAAATAGCTATATTCTTTTTATTCGCTTTTAGTTAAAAGAAGTAAAAAATATTTCTTAGACTTAAAATCTGCCTCATCAAGGCTTTCATTTGGGAATTTAAATAGGTTTAAAAAAAAGTCTTCCACTGGACTGTATACACTGAAGTGTGCAATGAGCTGCATACAAGGCCTATTGAATAAGTAGGTGTAAGAGCAAAATAAGATCAGAATGAAAAGTGAGCTAAAGCTCTCAATCAGTACAACAAGCAGTCATCACTGCATAGATGTTTTCAGCAGACATCAGCCCTTTTGTTTTTTACCTTCTTCTCCTTCCAGTCTTTCCAAGCACAAATTTCAAATCACACTCCTCCATCTATTAGGGGATAATCTGCATACACACAAGCCACCCCTTTGGAACTGTATTTACCATTATTTTAATCTCATTTTGCTCATCGAGCTTTACATTATGCTTCATCCTACTTCTCTTTTTACAGATGAGGTTTTTACTGTCAGCACAAGTGCAGAATTTGTGCCTTGCTTTAGGGTTGGTAACTGTTAGCAAAACACTGGATGGGAATTATTTGTCATCCAGTATTCTGCACATGCCGCAGCATGAAAAAAAAAAAAAAAAGAAGAGACTCTCACAGGAAAAAAAGCATACATCATTAATGAAGGCTCTGAAGGATTTTGAAAGGCTTGCTTTGCCATTTTTCTTTTTAAAAATCCAATAAGGGGATTCCAACAACCACACAACTATCGAGTTTTGTCAATAAGTTTTCATGAACACATGATTCCCTATTATGGCATATTAAAAATGTTAATCATTTGGTGTGTCTGTACTTAACTCTAAAGAGAAATCCAGTTGCACTGTTTAGAGACACTAAGAATTTGTCAGGTTTTTTTCTCCAGAGAATGAGCGCTGAGTATAAATATGTCACATCACTTATGTACCTGGTGAAAAAGTTTTAGAAGCAGAAACTATATTTTGCTGCAATCAAAGCAGTAAGAGTAAGTAGCCAGCATTTTTCATTGATTTTCTACCAGAGTGGCAGCAAGTACAAAACTTTCAATCATAAATATAATACGAGGATTGGTTTTGCTTGCCATATCATACTGTCACTTTAATTTTTAAAGAAGAGATTTTAGAAATAAAAATACTTTAAAAAAAATGATAAAAATTTAAATAGATGGCTCTGGTCTGGATTTAGAAGGGGTCACTGCTTTGAAAATGGAGCTGCTTGAAAGTGTTCAACATTTATTTTTATTCTTTGACAGTTTTGCATTGAAGGTGAAAGGAGCTGCTGTCGTCCATCCCATTTGATAGGCAGTGATTCTCCGCTGTATCTGACATTAATTAATTCTCTTTTTAGCAGGGTCAACAATCAGAGCAAAGACTAAATAAATCAGGAATATCTTTGTGGAAATCAATGAAGTTACACTGGTGGAAAGCAAGCATGAGAGCAGAAAGAACCCCAATAAATGTAGTTCATTATTCATTTCACGTAATTGCTGTGGAAAATAAGTGCCTTTGAACTTACTAAGCCATTAGCAGAAGACGCTCAACTCCTGTCTTAAAGAAAAGGGTGATTAATACTTAAGTGTTTCTCTGGATCCCAAAGACATTGTATGAAAAGATGATCCCACCACTGGGAGTTTTCACCACTGGACAGCAATCAAACTGTTTCAGAGGATCAGGTGGGAATGAGGAAAAGACATGTTTCCCGGAATTCAGAGTTAAAATAAGGCTTTGATTTTGCAATTAGTCTGCAATGTACTAATAGACTCTGTGAAAGAATATCTAAGCTGCAAATAAATTCAATTATCTTCAGCTGTCACGTCTCTCAACTGATTTTGCTACCTGTGAGGAAAGTCTTGTCCTTCTGCTCACTCGAGCTGCACCACTTACTCTGGTCTAACTTTGCCACGCTCCACATGCCGGGGTGGACCTGATCGTCAGGCCATGCAGGTCTGCTTAGGCAGAGCTGTGACCTGAACTCTTGAAATAAGGTCACTCACTTTCTGTAATCAAGATGCAACTGCAGAAGCCAAGACACCACACACCATTATCCTGTATTATTTTTAAAATCTGGGACAGATTGTTACAATGATATTCCAAGTTACTGGTGAATCTAGATTTTGAAAATTGGTTTCCAAATCAGCACAAAACTAAGGAAAGTTCCTTAATATTCATACAGATCACAAAATCATTATCAGTAGGAAAAAGCTTCTGCCCTTTATATGGGACTGCTAAGTGTAAGAAGAAGATAGTTTAAAACTGTTTAATCTGATTTCTGCAATCACTAGCTATTTTAAATATTTTGTAATTAACTATTAATTCCTGTGTCTTTAGGTCCATAAAATCTGAATTTGCCTGTGAATGTCTTTAAAATTCTGGGAAAATTAAAACTACTGTTCTATTTCTGTATTATGAGATTTCAATCCATGTACATCAATACAAAATACTTCTTGATTATTTGTCAAATCTGTAATTTGTAGGCATAACACATTCATCTTAGGGAAACTAAATAAATAGGTTATATATAGAAGTTTTTCAGAAATGTAAGTTTTCCAATATCACAAGTCCACTGCATAATACCAATGTTAGTCCACAGTTTATAAGAAAGGGGTGGGTGGGTGGGGGTGGGAAATTGAATAGCTATTTATGGCAATTAAAATATTTCATGCAGTGTTTGACGGTCCATGTTCACTCTTGGTTCACCAGAGGGCAAACCGGTGCATAACACAGGCATGTTCAGGGATGTTTACCTGTATTGCAGGGTAGTATTTAGAGAATAACTGTGATCCATGTGTACAATTAGTAATATAATTTCATTGTTTTATTTCCATTAGTAGAAACATTGATATAGATCATCTAGACTAAGTGTAGCTTAATTGGTGTATTACTTTTCCAAATACAAAATATGGGAGTTAATAAGTATCTGAAAGAAGATAGGAAAACACCCAATATGCTGCCCAGTTTTGTTCTTTTCCTGCTGTGTTAAGTATTGATCTGTTTGAATCCCAGCATAGCATAAAGGCATAAACCAACACATTTTGACCACTGTTTACATTGAGAAGTTTATGAGCCTTAGAGTATGAAAAACCTGGATTTTCTTCAGAAAAAAATCATAGAATGATAGAATCATTTCCCTGCTCAAAACAGGGTCACCTACAGCAGGTTGCTCAGGACCGTGTCCAGTTAGGTTTTGAATATCCCCAAGGATGGAAACTCCACAGCCTCTCTGGGCAACCTGTGCCAGTGTTTGATCATGCTTGCAGTAAAACAAAACAAAACAAAACAAGACTTTTTCTTATGTTCAAATGGAATTTCCTGTTTCACAGCTTCTGCCCAACAGCTGTATTTGAAATAGTCCAATAGAATAAGGAATGCAGGAAGACTAATCTAAGAGGAAGCTTTTTTTGAACGAAGATATGAGAGTTCTGTAAGAGGAAAACCTTAATCGTATCTGTGATTCAAGACAAATATCTATTTAGGCTTTTTTAGATATTTCTACAAAGTCTGTTATAGTATCTTTAAAGTGTATGCATGTCTACACTGCCATAAAAGTCAGCTCCCTAGTTTACTACAAGTCCCAACCTCTTCGTCATATACTCTGTGTATGTACAACTTCACACCCAAGCTCTCTTTCAGAGTAAAGTGGTTAGCCCTTTCTGGGATGAAACTTGGTTGCAATTCTGAGAACATTTGCTCTGGTGGGCTATAAAACTCTTCTCACATTATTTCAAGCATTTTGAACTGGGAAAACAAACAAACAAAGCCAGACAACCATTCAAGCAGAACAAACAAACAAAGCCCCCGCAGGTGTGCTAGCAGAAAACCGGCTCAAGTAGTACACAGTTTAGATACAACCAGTTTCCTCTTGAAGAAGTTATTCCTAAGCGACGTGGACATGAGCCATTCAGAATCACATAGTCTGGGGATCAAGGACTGCTGGGGACATCCTAATCAGTGTAGGTGTAGCTGTAGAAATATTAGATGTTAAGAAAGCTTTGAGATTTGGTGTTTTTCTCTTATAAGAGTAGTAATTCATGCTGAAGTCAAAGGGGGCCCCTTGTATTCTGCTAGGGAAGATCAGATCCAAACAAGATGACGGTAAGGTCCTTTGCATAAACTGGCACATCCTGCGGGGTGTGCAAAACAGCAAAACAGTATGAAAGAGAAAGACTGTGGAGGAACTGTTTTGAGATATAGTTCAAAATAACTCTGTTCCCATGCTTCTTATCACCACGCCTGCAGGTTTCCTAAGGATAATAAATTGTAGGTTTTTGCAATGACATTTTAAATATTTTTTTACCTAAGTAACATTGCCAGTGAAATATTGCCAGGTTTAAAAGAATGGGGGAATCAACATTTGTTAGCTGTGATTATTGCTGACGGTTATATGTAAAGGCATGGACTTCACTGTCAAAGACAGGTAGGTTTTCATTCAAGAGCCATTAATATGCTTGAACTGTCCTAGATAAAGACACTGTGAAGATGAGACACTGCAGTTTCGCCACAAGATCACCAATGTTGCACTATACTTCAAACTCGTGTTGCCTGATTGGTTGTAAAAAAAAAATTAAACCATGTCTTTCAGTTTTGTTTTAAAGCAAGGTAATATGTTAGTTGCTCCAAGTAAAAAACACGTACCTTTTGAGCAGTGAGCCCAAGGCTAGTATGTCTGCAATGTCTCAGAAGAGGTACACTTACCAAGTCATTGCAGTATATCTCAGGTGATAATATATCCTTCTCTAATCCTTGAACTGTTGCTTCAGAAACTTTTTCACAGAGAGGAGGAAGGTGGCATTGTCACCTGAGGAGCGTTTCAGTGGTCTGTTGTTCCTAAACCTGGACTCTTTCAACCTTACCTTCAGCACCAGTCTGAGGCAGCCAGGTTAGGGATGGAGCTGCTTCAGGTTCACTGACAAGTCAGCGGAGGGAAGTAGGCAGCTGCAGATCTTGCCCTCTGCATTGCTTTCTTGTAAGTGCTTTTCTCCTTCACTTGGCCTTTATAGAGTGAGTGGGGAAGGTCAGTTAAGTGCCTAAAATTAAATGCAAGAGAAGCAAACAAAGTTTTGAATGGATTCCAGTTTCCCCAGACAAGGCTGCTCCATAATATAATCTCTCCATTCTTTCTGGATTGACAGTTCTCTAAAATTACCTGTGTGTTATCCCTGATGCCAGAAGATCAACGAACCAGTGAAGTGGCAGTGTTGAAAGAAGTTTTGGGAAACACAATCAATTTGCACTCTTTTGCCAAAAAGATTATTTTTCCTAAATTAAAGCAAATGAAACTCTCAAAGTTGCTAACTGAGTAAACCTGAACTAAAGAAAAAAAATAAAAATAAAATTGAGCTTGTGGAGAAGTTGTGGGTTCTGGCTAACGACATAACAAGACATTACTTTCTTCAGACAGACACTTGTATTATCATTGCATACTTCTAATGAAATTGTATTGGAACTGTATGTTTATTGGCCAATGTGAAATTTCTCCTTTTGGGGGAATAGCCTGTGGCATTTGCTTTTGCGAAAAGAAAGGTGACTGAAATCAGTTTTTAAAAATGGAAATTATCCTGTTTCTCATGTATTTTAATCACATGCTATTGCGCACAATGTCTGTGTGCTTTAGTGATTCCCAAATCCTTTCTGCTTCTTTGCATTAACTCAGACATGCCGATCAGAATCAGGTAAAATTTATCCCCTTCCCTGTGATGGCAGATGCAAAGGATGCCATTGCCTGCTTTAGCTTTAACAGCCAGACTACAACCCAGAGCAGGGTGCTGCGGGAAACAGTGGGAGTTATTTAAATCACCTGTGTAGGCACTAGATGGTGATTAGGATCCCTATGTATCCCAGGGTGGCCCTAGTCTATACCTCCCCTTCCAAAATGATCCCTGTGACCTATGTATCTGCTAGTGCTATGCTGAAATCATAGCAGTGTCTCACTTCTAACTCCATGTAGAATCAAAACCAAAAAAATGTACAAAGCAGAGAGCAACATTAAGTCAGAGCAAGTTTGCCCAAGTCTGGAAGCCACCTAGCTCTATATCGTAGTGCTCTGCTTGGTCTAATCTGTCTGTTGAGGGCATTGGGAAGGCAGCAGAGGAGCTGAGAGGTGCACTCTGCCTTGTGGAGCTGTGTTTTGAAACATTTGATAAATACAGGGAGAAATTCTGCTTGCCTAAAAAGCCTGAAAAGGTCATGAGTTTGAAGTGCTCTGTAAAAAGTTCAATCTCTTGAACATTTCTGAGTATTTTCTTCACTGAAGCTCAGTTCTGAGATAGAGTATTTACAGTGGGATTCATAAAAGGACTAGATGATTATACATAAACAGAAAAATTCTAGGTTAGTACCGTGCATAGGCTGATTGTCTAAGAGGTAGTTACAAGCAAGTGCATGAACTTCACCAGCTTGACTGAAAACTACCTGCATCGCTTGGGGTTGAACAGAATTCAAAATGTGCAAATTCAAGGAAACTCAACTTTCAGCTTTCCAGAATTCTGCAGCATGAAGTGTCCAGAGAAGTTTCTCACAGGAATTTCAAAGGACTCAGAAATGCACATTCCTGTGTTGCTTGGATTTCAACCATGCCCTGAGGTCCTCACACAACATTGGGGTCCTGTTGTGTGTGGTATTGAAGAACCTCACAGGAAGGTATAGCTCATATACTGTGTGACTCCATTTGTCCGGTCTGTAATTAACTGTTCAACTCATCTACTAACACTTATTAAATCAACATATTCATTGATTCCTACATGTTTCTAGAATTGGCAGATTGCAGCAATGGTTGTATGAAAAGAAATCCTAAAAGAAAATGAAGGTAAATGTCCTTTTGAGCTCATTATCAAATCTCAGAGTAACTCTGAAAGCTCTAACAGCTTCTAGAAAAATGATGTCATAATAATGTTCTGTGGTCCCTTTACTAGCTCTTTGTAGCTACTTATAAGACTTCAGAATGATGCAACATCATTACTTATTATTTAGATTTCAGAAGAACCCACAATGTGCTAAATGCTTCTACAGTACAGGTGAAAACAAACTCCTTTACCCAAAAAAAGGGAAAGGTCTAGGAAAAGACAAAAAGATAAAGGAAATAGAGGGAGATATTTTACTTATTGTTAGATAGCTCTGCTGCTACGTAGGCAATGTTTTTTCTTCCCAAGGAATCAGATACTATTTCGCTGGGCCCTTTTTCACTTATATTCAATCTCTTTTTTTCAACTTGTGTTCGCTCATGGGATAAATGAGACCGATAAGAAAAATGGATTAAATAGCATGGTCTGAACTCCACTGAAATCAATAAAAGACTTTCTGCTAACTTCAGTCGGCTACAGTCTATGCTTTAATCAGCCAGGTGCATTTAACTGTCACAATTTCCTTTAAATTAATTTTAAATACAGATAAAGAAAATTATCATAATTGGCTCAGATTCTATTTCTGGGACATCCAATCTTGGAACTCCACAGCCTGAAATACCTCCCTGAAAAAAAATGAGCTTTTTGTGCATGGGATAGGAATGGGAATCAGACAAGCATATAGCTCTGCTTATACTATTAAACTTTGTTCAATAATATTAGCTATCCATCTCTCATTCTTCAGACTATAAACTGCTTGTCCCCATACGCTTCTAAAGCAATTAGCACTTTGCTGACACTTTGAATTATTAATACTATTGTTGTTATTAATACTAATTCCAAATGTTAGCAAAACAAATTGGGTGTCCTTCATACAGAAAGTGAGGCATGTGTTTTGACTGTGATCAGTGGGACCTTTTGCTGTGTTTCTGATTTCAAGTATACTGTTGATACCAGCACAAATACCAGTACCAATACTGCTGATAATTGTTATGATGGCCACGTGTCCCATCTGGCAAGTGAGAGCAGATCTTAGCTCGGCACATAGGAGTGCACATTATTTAATAATTTTATTATTTCATGAAATGTGTGGGGCTGTAAAACTGTAACTGAGCTGTATTGCGAACGTCTTTCATCTTCAAGTGCAGCCTAATTCTCCAGAAATCCTCCAAAAGAGAGGAAGAAATTTTAAGATCCTTAGGATTAAGTGAATTTAGGAATGAATAGGATAAGCAGAAAATGCAGGACATCCTCTCTCCTTCCTGCTCGCTAAAAAAAAGTCAGAAACTCGAACAGACTGGATGCTTGACACCTTCCTCCCCTGGCTGTAAACACTGCAGCCTAGTCACTCCACGCAATTAGGTGTTTTTCCTCAGGAATGTCAGATGGAACAGGCACACTTGCCTGCAGTCCTTCTGAAAACTGAATCATGTCTGGCAGAGTTTTACCTGAACCAAATGATATGCAGTGTGCTAAGCTTCATATATCTTACTTCCTTTCTTCCTTAAGGAAACAGGAGACCACCCATGTCTGTGGTTTTTCCTTTCAAGCCTGATTATCTTCTTTTGTCATTTTGTGCATCAACAAAGATATTTCAACTCACTCTACTTCTAGAATAAAAATATTCCTGTACGAGTTCATTTCAAACCATGGCCAGGATGAATGATGAATTCTTATTCTGCCAATAACGTACATAGACTCACGTATCTATTAAATGTCATACTAAAATCCTACGACGAATATTTTTTTCTTCTTGTCACTCATAAGGCCAACAACTATGATTCTGCATGTGGAAATGTAAGAAGTATGTTTCTTCCTCTTCTCTAATTCATGCCATTCATCTCCCTTTGCTGTGGTGGGACAGGCACAAAAACCTGAAAGCACGATACAGCCCCTTTTGCTTTCTCTTCTGTCCTGCTCTACAAAGGCATCTTGCAGATGTACCTTGAATCCTGTGTCTATCTCATCTGAGGATCCTTCCACAGCTAGGAAACTATGACCATTAGAGAGGAAGAGAAACTGAATGTACTATATGTGGAATATAGGGGATAGAACAATATTAGCACACTGTCACTGTTAGTGTCCTTGACCTCTTAAATAGATGGTGTCAATCTCTCTCTGGGGATGGATGACTCAAGCTCGGTGGGTGTGCAGATGATGGTTCAGGCTTATGTGCACGGAATACCTTTTATTCCATGATTCAGTCTCACCTCCGGTGTGCCAGTGTGGCTGTGGCTGCAGCTCCTGACACATCCTTCCCCTTAAATGATTTTCCTGTATGAGGTCATGCTGCTTCTATACAAAAAGACACCACAGACATATGCCTTCACTCTTTCTGGAGTCCCAGCTTTGCCTGTATTTGCTTTTCAAGTCCTCACAAACTGTGATAAAGAACAGCAATTTCCAGAAAAACTTGTGCACGCAGGAAGCCAACTCTGGAAACAGGAGGCAGTGTCATTTTTATTTTTACCAAACGCTACAGTGTCATACGGGTGCCAGTTAGTCTCTGTCATTGCAAGAAGATTGCTGACAACCATTCAGTGAATTTATGCTCGAATAGAAGCTGCCCGCTGAAGTTGCCAGGATTCACCCACAGGAGGTCTGGTGGTCAGTCACTGATTTGTCCTTTGATGAGAAAACCCAGCTCCAGCGAGAATCTGGACATTTGAGTTGGAACTGCTCAAGGCTAGCCTGCAGAGGGAAATCCTCCCAAACTTCTCGATCAGCATTTTTTAGGCTACAAGTGTTGTCTTTAACAGCACTGAAAGAACTGTTGTGCTAAACAGCATGGCATTGAACAGAAGTTTATTATTTAAAGACGCCTGTGTTGTAAGCTGCAGGCAAGGGTTTTGCCAGTCATAGCTGGAGTTCCTGGGATCTAGCAGCGATATAACCCTGTAGAGACACATCCCATAGACAAGTATTGAATTACCCTACTACCGTGTACTTGCTTAATGAAACATTAGCACCTTTGGGACTTGACAAGTTTCATCCATGATTACTTCAGCACAGGTAGTATGAAGAAAGCAAGCTGAAAGACAAAAATATGTTTTGATATTTATTTTAATTCCAGAATAACATATCTGTTCTAATTACAGAGGTACCTTCCAGGCAGATGTTCAAATCACGTGGGAATTTGTATGCCAAATGCAAGATTAATGGGCTCACATGCTAATGAAGCACTCTTTCACTTTCCATGCCAGAGAATAAAAGCACCAGCCCTTCAATGGTGAAGCTGAAGCTACACCCTTCCTTAGCTGCAAAGGTTTATTCCTGTGGGATTCTTCAGACATTATTTCACTGATTCATCGAAGTCTTTTTAGCTTTATCCTTTTCATGCTATAGTAAAGGGCTTAACCCTTTTCTCCTCACATAGGCAAAACTCATAATTTGCATGTCTAGGGTACATAGCACCATTGCTCTGTGAAGCATTTTCATCCTGCTTCTGATGAGGCACCTAACAGAAAACACTTCCCCTAAATAAATAAGTACTGGAATAAATTCGGTCTGTCCTGGGTAATAGACCAAGAGTCATTTTAGTGTCAAAAACCAGCAAGTTGCCTGTCTATATGGAAGGGTTTTGGTTTTGTTTTCTTTCGGTTGTAGGCAAGCTGACTGAGATTCTATCTCCACCATGAAAAAGGCTTTTATTTTGTGTTATTAAATGAAAGCTGAGCTTATCACTGACATCACAGACTAGTCCTAATGGCTTTTACAATGGCCCTAACGGCCAGCCCTGAGAGACTCCCTGGGCCACATTCTCAGGCTGTATAAACTAATGAACAACCGGACCCTCGGCTTTTAGTACTTCCTTTCCCCCATGTGTCTCTTTCCACCCAGTAGTAAGCTACAGCATACAGTTGTTTCCTGTGCCTGAGATTTGGCCTCAAAATTTTCATACAATTAATCATTTTAATACAAGTTCCTGCTTGAAATCTCAAACCTCTAAGTTCAGAAGGTCGGGTTCAAGGTGTTCATGAGTGTAGCTTGATCTTCTCGACCATCTTTGCCTGCACTTGTGTGTATGGCTGTGCCTGAGGGTGATTTAGGAATTCCCTCTACCAGCTTATCATTGGTTTTGTAGAACCCAAATTACCTTCATTTTCTTTGAATTTTATGGAAAGGAAATAAAACATAATAAAATATTGTTCCCAAAAGGGTAGTTCTGTAGTATAATCTGCATTTCTCTTCTATTTCAGGCTGCCTCAAGAGGACACTGTGTTGCCAAGGTTATACAGCTATAATCATCATGTATTTATGCAAAATAAGAACTATGTAATAGTGCAACATTAAACATGATGAGATTATTAAAAGGAAAATACAGATGAACATAAGTCTTTTCTTCTAATACTTCCTTTTATAGAACTTTAAACCAAAGCTTTAGTCAAACACCTGCATATATCCATTTCTTCATTATTGTACCAGTCTCGATAGACTAAGACAATTAGTGTCTCTGTACATTTATTAAATGCATTGATTTTTAGGTCACAAAATGTTCTTCATGAGAAATTATCTTTTCAAATAAGCTCTAAAGGATCTGTATTTTGTAAACATAAGTGCTCAAGTGCTGGAGGGTTTATAGCTGGAACCAACCACACCACAACTACTAGGGATTTGAATGTATTAACTAGTGTGTGTGTAGTGACTCCTAACTAGCATCGAATACCCCTAGCTCCCAATCAATTGCAGAACTGAGCCCTGGATTGTTATCTTTCTCCCTAAAAGTTCTTCCTGTAATGGGGAAGGATAAAGATCAGGCTGCCAGGTTCACTGGTTCCCCTCTATGCTGGCTCCAGGGCTAAGGGAGCGCCCCTCTCTGCTCCCCAGTTTGAGATGTGGACACAGGTCCACACTACTGTTTTGTAGATACAACAGAGGGTCATTTTGCTGCCTTGCCCACATAGGAGCATAGCAACATGTAGGAACACAGGGCCACCTCCAGATTTACACATCTTTATAGTGGTGCAGAGCACCAGAACAGATGTGCTGGATCAGGTCCAAACCCATCCCATCCAGTCTAGTATCTCGTCTCTGGCAGTCACGAGGTGTCTGTGGAAGTAAAGAAGAAGATGGAAGCACAGACTGACATTTCACCAAACAGCCTCTACTAGTTGAACCTCAGGGGCCTCCTGTGCCAAGTTTGCTTTCTAGGTGTTTCCATTCATGGATTTATCTTCCTTGTTCATTCTCCCCTTGAATCTAAGTGAGCTTTGAGCACCCATAACTTCCTGTAGCAGCAAGTCCCCCACCTTAGTTACACACAGTGTGAAAAAATACTTCCATTTGTTTGTATTCAGCTTACATCTTAGGCATTTTAGCAAACCACTATTTTTATACTGGGATGAAATGGTGAGCAAACTATCCTTATGCATCATCTCAACACCACTCCTAATTTCACAGGCATTTCTCCTGCCCCTCTGGAATTGTTCCCTTTCCTCAGCAATGTCACCTGGTTTATTTTGTTCTTGCCTCTGTGGAAGCCTTTGCACTCCTTTGGTTGTCCTTGTTGATCCTCTTTAAACTTTTTTGAAGCTTTCTGGCACCTGTTTTGCGATGAGTAGGATCAGAACTGCCTGTGTAAGGAGGATATAAAATCTGCCACACCTCGATGTTCCTGAGAACAGAAAGTGAGGAATTAGCCTTTGCACAAGTCCCAACATCTTCATACAGGTTCTATCAGAATTTGTTATCTTAACGTTCCCAAAAGCAGTCGTTGTGCAACAGATTTGGTTGCCTTTCAGTCAGGTGTAACATGATTCCTGAATGTATATTACTCCACACACCCAAGAAACCAGGCTGAAATTCCACATCATAATTTTTCAAGTTGCAAAGCTAGTTTCAGAGCAGTCTTCCCCTCCTATGTTGGTACTCAGATGTGGCAATTCAACTGTCTGGGTGACCATACTCAAAAATGGTTCGGTGAAATGATCTAAGCAAACAGACACTCTCTCCCACCCTTCCTCAAGTGTTGCTTTTCTTTGTTTATTAACCTGCATCACTCCAGCTGTCAGCAGCAGTACCAATGAATGAGTTAGCCTTGCTGCAGGACTGATAAGCTTCCCCCACCAGAGGTGGGGTAACTGAGAAAGGAATGAGCAGGTGAGAGTGAAAAAGGGGATGAAACTTCTTAAATTGGCTTTCCACCAGCAAAATCCTCATGTGAAACCATGGTCTCGGAGGTGATGAGTAGCTGCACTGATTTCATCGGTCGTGCTTTTCTCAGGGAGGGATTCTGCAGGTGGGAGGCATTTTGGAGGGTTTCCTGGGCTGAAAGGTTTTACGTCTGTGCAAGCAATGATGCTCTGAATCGTTCTCAGGTATAGGCCCACTGTCTGAAACATCTGTTTTGCAAGGTAAACAACACACCACACTCTCCCCTCTTAAAAATAAAAATAAATTAACCGATTGAGAGATAGAGCATAGAAGGATGGACAAAGAGGGTCCGCTACTGAGCAGCGCAGGAGGAGGCTGCTCCTGTGACTGGGACAGCAAGCAGAGTTTTCAAGTTGCAAGGCAGGAGGTTTTAAGAAGTGAAGACTGGAGAAAGCAAAATAGGAAAATGCAATTCCAAGCTCCCAGCGACATAATTTAAATAGGTTCTGCCCTCGTTAAACTCCGGATTTGCTGCAGTTTACATCACTAATCCTTGCATTCCTCACATGCCAATCAGGCCTCTTAAGGGGGCACTTGGGCAGGGAGGTGGTCTGTGGCTTGCCATTCCCTGCGCGATAAGCAGAAAGTACTTGCACAGATACTGTATCCAATATGCCTTTACAGCTGTCAGGCAAACAGCAGCATGTTCTCAACTGAATACACTCAGCCGGGTCTTCTCCCAGTGCCAGTCTGTACCTCACCTGATACCAGTTTACGCCAGGGAGGATCTGGCCAGATGTTTTTCCAGTTCTCTCAGAAAGCCTTCAGCGCAAAGCAATGCTGTAGAGCATTTCACACTCAGAAGATGGTTGAGCTGTTTGTTGGCATTTTTCATGAAAATTTCTGTCATAATTTAATCTATGTTTAAAAAAATATATATTTTTTTAAATTTGTGTGTATATCATGAATTGAGTATGTTTCTGAATTTTAAAAAAAGCCATGGAAATGATAGCTCATGATTTCTTTCAGTACAAAAGCTCTTAGTATAAGCATGCACAGAATCAGTTTATCTATATGAATATTCATATGTTTATAGCACACAATATTGAAAGAAATAAAAGCAAGAACATGTAATAATTGCCTTAACACCCCTCTGTAACCTAGCAAGCTAAAACTACAGTAAACTTTGATTTCTTAAGATACTTCAATAACCAAACATTTTCCTTTCAAGCACATGTTCTTTGAGGAAATAGATCAGGTTAAAAGAGTTTATGTTAAAAAAAGACATCTAAAGCAAAGGTTAAAAATTACACCATGAAAAATGAGATCTTTCTGGAGACCAGGTAACTAAATATCAGAAGAACATGTTATCTTCATGGAGAAAATCTGAGTTTTAAGTGAAACCAGAGGGAATGGGTCACTCCGCGTGACCCTGCAGGCATGCTAAACAAGCCTAACTCCATTTCAGAATCCGTCATTGACTGCTGCAGCGAGGTGCTTGAAATGGGGCTGTGTAGCTCAACAGTATTGTTTTCCGTCTCCATTTTTCACAGGGAGCCCAGATGAAACCTCAGCACAGAGAAAAATAAGTATTTCCACTTAGATTTTTTTTTTTTTCCTTCCTCTTCTTCTGGACTCAACTATTTGAAGGTTTGGTGTTTTGATAAATCAGTGCAGTCACTGTACCTTAGTATCTGCTCACGCTGATTAGTTCAATTAGCTCTAAAAGTCTGCATTAGATATTGTAGTTAGTAGATTTTAAATAATACATTTGGTCCTATACATTTTAATAACTGTGTTTCTTCATACCTACATGTTTGTCACGTTTATATTTTATTTGGGGTTTTTTTTTTTAGTGCTTGATAACATTTATGTCTTCATTTTGAAAGTTTATTTTAGTTGCTTATTTGTTAGTTATTTGCTTGCCCCCCACTCCCCCCACCCCACTCCCCCGCCTTGTTTTATGTCTAATCTGCCTAGAGTCTGAGGAAAGGATCTTTTAAAGACAGGGTTTGTAGCTTGAAATAAGTATTATATGTTAAACTTTTATTTTATTTGTAGCCATCTGTGAGACTGCATTAACACAATAAAAATGTATACAATACCTGAATGCAGTTTTCAAGAGTTCACGATTAGCTTTGCTAAGATTTCCAGGATATTACTTTTCTTAAATTTTTTTTTTTTCCCCAAATTGTTTTATGAATGTAATTAAAGACCAAAGGCACTTTTTAGCACATTGAAATGTTTCAAATTTAGAGGCATCCTGACGTCTATCTTTGGTGTATTTGGCTGAAGGAAAGTTATGAAAAGAGAGAGTGAACACAGGGAGCCAGGCCAGCAAGCTGTTATTGTGCGCATGGGTGCATATATAAGGTTGGATAGAAACTCACATGGCCAAGCAGCTAAGTTCAGTGGAGGCAACTGCAATAATGCTAGTAACTATATTTGGTTAAATACACCACTAAGGTGTAGGAGAGTCTCTGTTACAGAATTTAAAGAAGTTGTTGCAGCTGCAGTAAGGTATTAACTCAATGCAAGAATGGTCTAAGACCACCAAAAATTTGTCAAAGGGGTTCTCTCACTGTGATAATTTGATTATTTGCTTTGAGTTCTTTATGTTGTTATTCCAAGTCACTACAAGCCATTTGAAGTACATATCAAACAAAACAAAACAAAAAAAGCTAACAGATTCTGGTGACATAAAAATTGGGATTTGTCCCGTTTTCTGCTCTGGCCCATGGATCCTAAAATCCTCAGTCCAAAGCAGCCAAATGTCAGCTCCCATAAGAAAGCCAGTTGCCAGATGTTGGAACAATTGATGGCCCAGATGACAGAGGTCGCCATTTGTTTTGGGCAGCTGTCCTTCAGTGAGCCAGTGCCCCGGAGGACTGCGGGCAGATGCCAGATGGCTCCGGGTGGGTGCTCTGCCTGCCCCAGGGCCACGGGCTCCTGGCAGGGGCTGGGAGGATGAAGCACACTCCCAGAAAGATATCAGGCAGGGAAGGTGGGATTTAAATCAGAACCTTTGAAGTCAATATAAGTTAATATGAATTAATTTGAGGCTGAGTGTAATAAATACTGCTGCGAGGGATGGCAGCAGCAAAGTAAGGCTCCTGAAGAACCTCTAAATACCTAAATCATTAAGCTTTCCTGTGACCTGTATATCCTGGGTCAAATTCATACGGAGACTACAAAGCCCACAGACTAAATTATATATTTGAGGACACAGCTAATCAGTCTCGCCTAATAAAACTACAAGAAAATGCGTGCTCCAAGCTGACATCACCACAGACAAACTGCATGTAAAAGTGCACTGTAAAACAATGAGTGTAGTGCTTGCCAGCCTCAAACTGGGACGACTGGAGGGGGATCTGATAGAGGAGCTGTAAAATCATTAGTAGAAAGGAGAAGGTGAATAGGGAACAATTGGTCACTCTCTTTTTGATACAAGAGCCAAGAGCCATCAAAGGAAGCCAGCAGGACCCAGATTCATACTAAACGAAAGGAAAAGCTCCCTTGCCCGGCACGGAGGTAACCCACGGGACTGCCTGCTGCAGGATGGAGCTTTATGAGCTTTATGAGCATTTGGAAATGGCTAAGTCCACGGCAGGCAAATCTGTCAAGGGTGCTTGAACACAAAGAATCGAATGCCTCCTTTGTACTTACGTTCTTCTCCAAGTTATTTATTATAGACTCTGCCAGGTACAGGCTGGCAGATACCTGGCTGGGCCATTACAGCCATCCTCAAGTTCTCACCTTGAGCGCTGCATGACCACAGAGATCTTGAGAGGGAACACTTCTTTTTTAAAAAGGGTCCCTGTGTGGTAGTTTATCCACATCAGTTCAGCCTAAGGAAAATGTCGTAAGGCCTCATAGCTGACTTGTAAAAGCTCCTTGGAGGTGCAGTGATTTTCAGACTTGCTTTTCAGTCTTGCCCCCCCGCCCCTGCCCCCACCTCCCAGCAGAAAAACAGGCTGTCATGTAATAAACATAAGGTTATAAACAACAGATTTGCTTTAGTTCATCATCTTTTGTAACTGCATAGAACTAATGCATTGGCCATTAGAAGCCTCAGATTGAAAATCAGCAGCTACTGTCCTTGGGAGGTGAACTGCAGTCCTGGTCCCCATTCCTGGATTCCTTTATTTTCCTGGGTAAAGCTATGCAGTTTAGCAGTCATGTGCCATAATCTCATGCTTGCTGCATGGCAGTTTCCAAGGAAACTCACAGGCTGCACATGCTAGAAGTGATCCTGAGGGGATGTCAGCTACAATTGCCTTGGTGGAGGCTTTGCTTGGAGTGGAAGCTTGCCTACGGTAGAGGCTGGGTTTCCATTCCCAGATTAGGAACTGAGTGTTAGAATGTGTTTATAACAAAGCACATATCTTGTTTTCTAGAGAGAGACCAGAAAATAAGACTTCACAATAATTTCGTTTCCTTAACATTTTTTTTTCCCAAACCATATTCCACCTATCCATATCTGTAGCCTAATATTTGTGATCTGTGAAAGTCTGATGTGTCTCGTTGACACTATTTTGTGAAGATTACTTTATTCAAAATGGCACTAACCATGTAGGAAGAAAAGGGATTAGGAAAATACACATGAAGATACAATCTGAATAAAAAAACCTATTTCCCTGGGAAAAAAAGAAAAAAGGTAACCTGAAAAAAGGGTAGTCTGCTAGAAAGGAAAAAAATCAGTTTAAAAGACAAGGCAAAGGTCCAATCTCCTAATGAGAGAGCAGAAGCATCTGATGTCTGTATATTACATGTATCCAGCATTATCTGAGTATGTTGAAGGTTATCAGACTGCAGCTTTTCAGCCTCTGAGATTAAGCCTGCCTATACTGCACAGCTCCCATACATCCCAAAGAGCGTGCATTAGGTTTACAGGGATATTTGTGAAAGTGTCTGTCCATGCAGATAATATTCATCTACTCATTTGGCCTGAGGTTGCCCAAAGCCTGTTTTTTGGGAGAAGAATATAGGTTGTTTTTTCTTCTTTTTTCCTTTTTTTTTTGTTTTTTTTTTTTTTTGTTTGTTTGGTTTGGTTTTGTTTGTTTGTTTGTTTTGTTGTTGCT
>JAVJGI010000062.1:26982018-27031107 GCA_035590275.1 Ibycter americanus
CGGCGGGTCGCAGGGCGCTGCTCCCCCGGGGTCCCCCCGGTGCCGCCGGCGAGGGAGACGGGCCCGGGGAGGAGTGAAGGGAGCCTGCGGTTCGGCAGGCGGGCGCAAAGCCCGTGTCCACGGCGGGGAGTGGGCTGCTGAGGCGGCGGGGTGGTGCCCGGGGACGGGGGGCTGCCGGGACCAGGCGGCACCCACCAGGACGGGCAGCACAGGCGTCTTTGCCCGCCGGCTGGCCGCGCTGGTGCGGGGGGCTTTAGCCTGGGGATGATGAGGGAGGTGAAGGGGCGGGGAGGGAAGCCCGATGGTTGGGTGCAGAGGCTGTGCAGCCCCATGGTTGGGTGCACAGGCTGTGGAGCCCGATGGTTGGGTGCAGAGGCTGTGGAGCCCCATGGCAGGTGCATGGTTGGGTGCAGAGGCTGTGCAGCCCAATGGTTAGGTGCCCAGGCTGTGGAGCCCGATGGTTGGGTGCATGGTTGGGTGCAGAGGCTGTGGAGCCCCATGGTTAGGTGCATTGCATGGTTGGGAGCACAGGCTGTGGAGCCCGATGGTTAGGTGCATGGTTGGGTGCAGAGGCTGTGGAGCCCCATGGTTAGGTGCATGGTTGGGTGCAGAGGCTGTGGAGCCCCATGGTTGGAAGCACAGGCTGTGGAGCCCCATGGTAGGTGCATGGTTGGGTGCAGAGGCTGTGGAGCCCCATGGTTAGGTGCACAGGTTGTGGAGCCCCATGGTAGGTGCATTGCATGGTTGGGAGCACAGGCTGTGGAGCCCCATGGTTAGGTGCATGGTTAGGTGCACAGGCTGTGGAGCCCGATGGTTACGCGCAGAGGCTGTGCAGCCCGATGGTTGGATGCAGAAGCTGTGGAGCCCCATGGTTAGGTGCAGAGGCTGTGAACCAGCTCTGTAAGCAAAGTGCGCAGGGTGACATGGGCAGGAGACACCTTGGAAACAAGGGATGAGGGTGGAAAGGCCCCCACCTGCAGCATATGCACATAGGTGCCGGGGGGTGGCACAAGGGGGAGGCTCTCGTGCCCTTTGTGGGGAGTCAGCGCAAGTGGGGCCCCCCATGAAGTGCCTGCGCAGCAGCACCTGCGGCATGGGGAGCGAGCAGGGCTGTGGTCTCGCTGCAGTCACTGGCAAGTGGTGGGATCGGTCACACGACTGGAGTGCTCCAGAGGAGGGGTGCAGGCTCTTAGGGAGCACAGGCTGAGGTGGTGAGGAGGAAGAGTTGCCCTTTATGTGAGCAGCAGGGACGTGTGGTGCTGTGCTGGGGGCTGGTGATGACTCAGCTAAGAACCTTCTTCAAACAGATGGAAGAAGCCTCAAGTTTACAGGCCCTAGTCCTCATGGGGGATGTTAACCACCCTGTCATCTGCTGAAGGGACAATACAGTAGGGCACAAGCAACCCAGGAAGTTTCTGGAGTGCTCTGATGATGACTTCTTGACATGGCTGTTGGAGGAGCTGATGAAGGAAGATGCTCTGCTGGACCTCCTCCTTATGAACAAGGAAGAACTGTTCAGGGATGTGAAGGTAAGTTGCAGCCTTGGCAGCAATGACCATGAGATTGTTGAGTTCAAGATCCTACAAGGAGGGAGCAGGTGAAAGGCAGGATTGCACACCTGGCTTTCAGGAGAGCAGACTTTGATCCGTTTGGAAGAATCACAGAATCACAGAATGGTTGAGATTGGAAGAGACCTGTGGAGGTCATCTGATCCAACCCTCCTGCTCAAGCCAGTTGCCCTGGACCGTGTCTAGACAGCTTTTGAGTATTGCCAAAGATGGATACTCCACAAAGTCCCTGGGCAACCTGTGACCATGCTTGGTGGCCAGTGTGTCCATGTCTCACACAGGGACATGACAGGGCAAGGGGCAACGGGCACAAACTGCAACACAGGGAGTTCCACCTGAGTATGAGGAAGAACTTCTTTCCTTTGAGGGTGCCAGAGCACTGGCACAGGCTGCCCAGAGAGGCTGTCAAGTCTCCTTCTCTGGAGACATTCAAAACCCACCTGGATGTGACCCTGTGCAGCCTGCTGTGGGTGAACCTGCTTTAGCAGGGGGTTGGACTAGATGATCTCCAGAGGTGCCTTCCAACCCTGATCATTCTGTGATTCTGTGATTTTGTGAATCTCAGGTCTCTGAGACATGTGGGAAAGTCTGGCACAAGGAAGACTTACCCTTAATGAAAGAGGATCGTGTTAGGGAACCTTTAAACTAACTGGACGTATACAAGTCTATGTGCCCTGATGGGATGCACAGTGCAGAGGGAGCTGGTGCTGGCTCCTGTCATTGCAAGGTCACTCTCCATTTTATTTGAAAGGTCATGGGAATTTGGGGAGATTCCTGAGAACTGGAAGAAAGCAGATGTCACCTCAATTTTCAAGAAAGGCAAGAAGAGAAATCTAGGAAACTAAAGGCCTCATCTCAATTCCTGGGAAACTCATGGAGCTGCTATCCTGGGAACCATTTCTAGAAACACGACAGGCAGAAGGTGGCTGGGAGTATGTGGCGTATATTTATAATGGGAAAATCATGTCTGACCAACTTGACAGCCTTCCACAATGAAATGTCTAGCTTGGAGGACAAGGGGAGAGCAGTGGAAGTTGTTTATCTTGCCTTTTTAGGGTTCTGACTGTGCTGCCATTCAGAGGAACCTCAGCAGGTTGGAGAAATTAACTGATAGGGACTTCATGAAGTTCAGCAAAGGGAAATGCAAAGTCATTTTCAGAAATAACTGCAAGCACCAGTACATGCTGGGTGCCAACCAGCTGGAAAGCAGCTTAGAAGAGAAAGCCCTGGAGGTCCTGGTGCACAAATGGTTGACCATGAGCCAGCAGTGCATCCTCACAGCAAAGGCCAATGATCTCCTGGACAGTATTACTAAAAACATTACAGGGTGGTTGAGTGTTGAATTCTGCTCATCATGGATGAGACACATTTGGGTGCTGTGTCCAGTGTCAGGCTCCCCAGTACAAGGCATACATGGACATACTGGAGTATGCCCAGCACAAAGATGATTAAATGCTTAGATCATCTAAATATCTGAGGAGATACTGAGAGAGCTGTGACTATTAATTCTGAAGAGAAGAGACAGCTGAGGGTATCTTATTAATCTGTGTATGATGGGAGCAGTAAAGAAGACAGAGTTGGACTCTTCTCTGTGGTGTCCAGGGGCAGGACAAGAGGTATTGGGCACAAATTGAAATACAGTAAATTCTGTTTAAACATACTATTTTTTTTTTTTCTTCATTATTTCATTTGTTTACTTTGAGGGTGTTCAAATACTAGAACAGGTTGCCCAGGGAGGCTGTGGCGTCCCCATCCATGGAGATACACCATGGACATGGCCTTTAGCAATCTGCTGTATTTGACTCTCCCCTGGGGAGGGACTAGGTGATCTCCAGAGCTGCCTTCCAACTTCGGTAGTACTGTGATTCTGTGACACTCAGCAGTTTCATACCCCAAGTAAATTACCACAATGAATAAACAAGAAAGGGAGAAATAAAACAGCCAGTATGAGTGCAACTCTGCATGAGTACAATCAATATTCATCAAATAGAAAAAGCAAAAAATCAATAAGGTGAAAATTAAAGAGTAGAAGAAAAAGAAATCTTTTCTTTCAATAAACAGGCACAACTGATCTCCACTGCCACAGACTATGTGGCCTTTCTCATTCTGTGCATGCTTTCAGCTAACGAATCCACATACACAGTTGACAGAGTTAAGGCTGCAAGGACAATTATTTCATAGTTGTTAGGTGAGTTGCTTTCAAAATCTGATATTGTTTCCATATAGTGACTTTCTCTTAATGCATATAATATGCACCTGACATATATGAAAATGTATATCTATACGTATACACACACACATATATATACACATACATTCCCTCCTGTGAAGTGTAAACATGTTCTCAGGGCTGAACAATGGATATTAATAAATTGCCATTGCTCTCTCTGGGAGAACAAACATCTAGAAAATCAGTAGGAAATAGCTAAAAGACAGATATTTTAGTGCTGGTATGTAGCTGATAGAGGGTCTCATTACAATTTTTTATTAAGACAAATAATGCCTATGAAGTTTAGGACTTGTCTTTTTCACAAGGTGAATTCCAATTTTCTCTTGCATGTGTGTAAGGAGGTTAGGCACAGAGAAGTTTCACACAGAAAAGGGGGTGTCCAGTTCTGGGCTCCCCAGTTCAAGAGAGACTGGGAACTACTGGAGAGGGTCCAGTGGAGGGCTACAAAGGTGATGAGGGGACAGGAGCATCTCCTTTGTGAGGGAAGGCTGAGAAAGCTGGGCCTGTTTAGCCTGGAGAAGGCAAGACTGAGAGGGGACTGCCTACAGATATCTTAAGGGCAGATGTCCAGAGGATGGGGCTGGGCTCTTTTCAGTGGTGCCCAGTGACAGGACAAGGGGCAATGGGCACAAACTGCAACACAGGGAGTTTCACCTGAATATGAGGAAGAATTTCTTTCCTTTGAGGGTGCCAGAGCCCTGGCACAGGCTGCCCAGAGAGGCTGTGGGGTCTCCTTCTCTGGAGGCATTCAGAACTGCCTGGATGTGAGTCCGTGTACCCCTGCTTTAGCAGGGGTTGGACTAGATGATCTCCAGAGGTCCCTTCCAACCCTGATCATTCAGTGGTTCTGTGATTGTCAGATAGTGTAGAGTTCCCTTTGTCCATGGCTCTGGTGCCCTTCCACCTGCCTCCAAGGCCACAACCGGGTACAGAGATGCTGGGTGGTATGGAGCTTCCATATCCACAGCTGTGGGGACCCTCCAGCCACCTGTAGGACCGTGATGTGGTACAAAATGGAGCTATGTGTGTTTCATTAAGTTTAGGTTGATGTCTTTGTACAAGTTGCAACACTCTCCAGCTGAGTGGTGGCAGGGGGAGAGGACCAGAGTGTGCCATGATCTGGTCGTGTCTCTGCCTGGGGTGGCAGCTGTCAAAGACAGAAGAATCAACAAATGGAGCAGCCACTCTCTGTTGCCATGGGAAGCCCCTTCTTCCCTGCTCGGGGTTCTCCCAGCCTTATGCCAGGACTGTCCATCCCATATCTCCCTGACAGCCAGGAGACACCCATCCTGGGTCAGTCATGTCACCAGCCCCACTCTAACAGGGGCCACCACCAGCATTCTGCCTACTGTGACATGGCCACTATATTGCTAGGGCTGGTTCCAGGAGCTCATGTGGGGCGCAGCCCTTGGCCACCTAGGGAAAAAGAGTGTGGAGCTGTCTCTGCCTATGGCTGTGGGGAGCTTCCAGCTCCTTGTAAGACCATGATGGGGAGCTATCTTATTTATCCTGTAGTGTGCTGACAACTATCTGGCTGAGTGGCAGAGGAGGGAGAAGGCAGGAGCATGTGGTGGTGTGGTCACATGCTTGTCTGGGCATCCATCTGCAATACACAGGAGAAGCAGCCATCCTCCATTGCCACGGTCAGCTCCTGCATCCATTCCCTCCTCTCAACCCTTGTTCACCTGCCTCTTCCACTGCTGGTGCAGGCTGTTTGGTGCCCATCCTAGGCACCACCAACATTCCGCCTGTTGTGACATGGCCACGACATCCCAAGGGCTGGTGTCAGGAGCTGGTGACACCCACCGTGACATGGCCATGGCAGCACCGGATCTGGTGCCTAGAGTTAGTGCTATATCACTGTGACACGGCTATTATCTTCCACCATTCAAGCAGGAAAAAACAAATAAAAATAATAATAAAACCAAAGCAAAATCAACAACTGGTAATGCTGGGGAGGGAAATTAAAGAGCTGTAGCAGCAACTTTTAAATTCCTGAACAGCAGCTCAGCAAAGGTTAAAGAGAATTAAAAACTGTAGGTCTTACCCATTACCCAAGTTTAAAGTTTTTTGTAGTAATTCATGTTGAGATGTGTGAGTATGAAGGTTAATTCTGGAAGAAAAATGCTTAGTGAATTGACTAGAAGTAATTTTTCACACCATTGGAATTAAAGATGCCCAATACCAAACCCTGAATCCATGAGTGGCTGGCATATTTCAGGAGGTTTCACTGTGAACTGGAAGGCTTGTGTCTTTCTTTCCCCAAAATGGACTGAGGATTTTGCCAGGGACTGCCCTGTTCAGTTGGGCACTAGCACAAAATCCATAAACTAGCTTCCATCTGCTTGGTTCACCACAGACCATTACATCCTCTTTAACTGACAGGACCAGAGGCAACGGGCACAAACTGAAACACAGGAGGCCTCTGTCTGAGCACCAGCAAACGCGTCGTTACTGTGAGGGTGACCCAGCACTGGCACAGATTGCCCAGGGAGGCTGTGGAGTTTCCCTCCTTGGAGATACACAAAAGTCGTCTGGATGCAGTTCAGGGCAACCCTGCTTGAGCATGGGGGTTGGACCAGATGACCTCCAGAGGTCCCTTCCAACCTCAACCATGCTATGATTCTGTGATATATATGTATATTGCACATTAAAGCAGCCAGAAACTTTCCATTATGCATCCCTATATAACTTCCTCACTTTTAACAGTTTACACTAAAAATTTCCATGCTTTGCCTTAAGATGCAAAATGTTTTCGAAAGTATTTCAGTTATCTGTGAAGCCAATATTATGCAAACAATATTACTGGAGTGCAGTGGCTTTTTGTGAGAGGGGGAAGATGGAGAAAGTAGTGTTAGGAAAATTTTAGCAGTCTTTTTCATCTTCCTTAACTTCCATGTTGTACTCTCATAACAGGCTGTGGCAGCAGTGTTGGCACAGCCTGTGGAGGAGTGGTTCACTGGGATAGAGGGATATAGCAGGTAGGGCAGAGGTTCGATTCCCTAAACAGCAGCAGGGGATCAGGCACCTCAACAGGTAGGAGTTGGAGGTAGTGTGCAGTGGGAGGGGTTGGAGGGTGGTTTTGGATGCTCCTGCCCATCCTGGATTTCGGCTCCAAGGAACCTGTTGCACTCCCACCATGTGACTCATGCCAAGGAGAGAGGGTACGTACATCCTCTGCTTTTGCAGTAAGGCTGGCTGTGCCCCTCGCTCCAACACCCACCTTAAAGCAGTGCTCACAGTCTTTTCGCGGAGAAATCCTCAGTGCTGGAAAACACTGCCTTCGCTGTTGACTGAAGGCTGGTCACAGTGCCAAAACTATGCCTTCTGCTCTTTCTGTGTGGTCTCTGCCCAAGTGTGCCCAAATCATAAGCCACTAAAATACTTCAGCTTGTTCATCATCTTAAAGATATCCTGAAGCTGACAGCTATGTCTCCTGAGATTTCTGTCTCCCTTGAACATGCACCTACTCCTGCGGTGCACCAGGATTTTCCCTAGATCATCCCTGCCCTGCAGCCACACAGCATTTCTAGGCCTGAATGAAACTTTCCTGAAAGCAGGACCCTTGAGCACATAAGAGATGTTGCAGAGAAAGGATGGGAAAGGGAAGAAAAGAAAAGGAAAGTAAGTAAGAGACTAAGGCAAAGAGCAAAATTAGTAACCAGAGCCTGAGGGAAGGATACATTCAGGGATGCAGGAGCAGCAGTTGCCCAAAGGCAGAAGCAAAGGCAGGAAGAGGCAAGCAACAGAACAGAGGTCAGGGATACAGAAATTCAGGGAGGTAATGCCCAAGGAACAGTGACAGGAAAGTTTATAAGCAACAGACTCTCTTGTCCAGATCCTGCAATGCTGGGGGGGGGTCCACCCTGGCTGGACACCAGGCGCCCACCAAAGCCACTCCATCACTCCCCTCCTCAGCTGGGCAGGGGAGAGAAAATAGAACCAAAGGCTTGTGGGTCCAGATAAGGGCAGGGAGAGAGCACTCACCAGTTACCATCACGGGCAAGACAGACTTGACTTGGGGAAAATAATTCAATTTATTGCCAATCAAATCAGAGTAGAATAACGAGAAAGCAAAAAATAAATTTTAAAATACCTTCCCCCCACCCCTTCCTTCTTCCTGGGCTTAACTTCATTCTTGATTTTCTCTACCTCCTCCCCCCAGCAGCGCAGGGGGATGGGGAATGGGGCTGGGTCAGTCCATCACACGCTGTGTCTGCTGCTCCTTCCCCTCACGGGGAGGCTGCTCACACTCTGCCCCTGCTCCAGCCTGGGGCCCCTCCCACAAGGTGCCGTCCTTCAGGAAGAGGTTGCTCCAGCCTGGGTCCCCTATGGGGTCACAAATCCTGCCAGTAAACCTGCTTCAGCCCGGGCTGCTCTGTCTCCATGGGTCCATAATTCCTGCCAGGAGCTGCTTCAGTGTGGGATTCCCATGGGGTCACAGCCTCTTTTGGGCATCCACCTGCTCCACCGTGGACCATTATGGGCTGCAGGGGGACAGCCTGCCTCACCATGGGCTTCACCACGGGCTGTAGGGGAATCTCTGCTCCAGCGCCTGGAACACCTCCTGCCCCTCCTTCTGCACTGACCTGGGTGTCTGCAGAGTTACTGCTCTCACGTGTTCTCACTCCTCTCTCCTGGCTGCAGTGTTTTTTTCCCCTTCTAAAATACGTTATCGCAGAGGTGCTACCACTGTCATCGATGGACTTGGCCAGCAGCAGGCCCATCTTGGAGCTGGCTGGCGCTGGCTCTGTCAGACACAGGGGAAGCTTCTGGCAGCTTCTCACAGAAGCCACCCCTGCACCTCCCTGCTACCAAAATCTTGCTATGCAAACCCAGTACAAATGGACACAGAATTTCCTAACTTTTATTAGATGACTCCCTATTCCTTTGATGTTCAGGAAATAGCTGGAAAATGCATTAATTCTGCTCCAGTATTAATCACTGACACAATATATTATGTCAAAGATAACAGTTATACTCCTGCAGTTTCCCAGGCTGCAGGTGAAGTTGTCTTCTAATTTCAGGTGATCATAGAATCATAGAACCATAGAATGGTTTGGGTTGAAAGTGACTTTAAAGATCATCTAGTTCCAACCCCCCTGCCATGGGCAGGGACACCTTCCACTAGACCAGGTTGCTCAAAGCTTCACACAGGGAAATATTTCGCCTTATTGTAGTGAGCTGTCTCAGGACGTTGGATACTCCAGATAGTTTATACAAATTTCCAAAGTACAAAAGTCAGGAAATGTACACTTAAAGTTAGGTAATGTGAATATTTCCTCAATCGTATCTATTTTCTTTTTACACATCAGTATGCTTTGTTGCAGCGCTGAAGACGACCCATGGTGCTAGTTCTCCTGCATTTCTTATGCTGAAAATAGCTTGGTACCATGTTGCAGTCAAATGAGATGCTGTAGCTAAGTGGCTAAGCAAATATGCAATAGATTTAGCAATGTCAGTCTGCAGCTTGCTCTTTATGAGTTCTTGTTATGAGTTTTTGCTTCCTTTTCCCTAGCTGAACCAGCTAGGAAAAACTTTCTTTTTAATCTGAGCTGGGGAATGAAAGAGGACTGAATTTTTTGTGGGCCACATTGTTCTTTTATGTGCCAGTGGCTACTGAAATTGGAAATCTTATGCACCATAACAAAGTAGTATAGACTCAGGTGAACATACAGCTGCTGCTATGAGTCTGTGTGTTGATTTTATTACCATGCTGTCTTGAAGAGATGGCCTTGTCTCTGTAAGCTGCCAGGGACCTCGGGTGATAATGACTTGAACTTTGCGGGATTCTTACGAAAAGCTTGTGGCACTCAGAATGTCTTTTTGCATTTAATTGATAGTTTGTCAAATTTCTCCCATCAAATATTGCTGCTTTGTCTTATTGAATTGGCTACTGATGCAATTGCACAGTTGCAAACATGAAAATAGAATGTCTGGCAGCACCTTCATTACTGCCTGTGTATTGAGAGTTCTGGTATCTGGTAGCACTCATCATAGATATCAGTGAAAGTGTCTGTCTATATTGAGAAATAAAATAAGGCCAGAGACCACTGCCCAACCCAAAGGCTAGGATAAACTGCATTCACGCTGCATAGTCCTAGGGCCTCAGGATCCTAAGGGTATTTTCTGGCCCCTGTTACTTTTCTGGGCTTTTTAAAAAATTGTTGTTTTCATTTTTCATTTCTTTTTTCACTTGTAGGGTCTGAGACGACATGAAGACTGTTATCTACCAGAGTGATGTTTTCATAGCATGGAGCTGCAGGCGTGTGTTGCACGGAGTGTCTTGTGGCACGAGGAGTGTTTGAGGGGACAGCGCTGACTGCTGCAAAGTTAAGAGTGTGTAGGGTGGGGGACACCCAAACCGCTGCATTCTTCTCCAAGGGGCCTTGTGGGAATGGCCCTGGCACATGTTATGCCCTGAACCATGCCCAGGCATTGTCTTGGAGAACTCTAACTGGGCCAGGCGAAAGCCCTGCCAGGGAGTATGCTAGCAATTATGCACTGCAGAAGGCTAACGGTCCTGTCCAGTGCTCACATTCATTGCCTGGCACTTGTTTATGTAACAGCACAGATACAATCTATGTTTTAAAAACCTTCTTTCAGAAATATTGCGGGATTAGGTTATAAAGAATTCTCTCACCTGTAATTTCCCGGTCCCCCAGGGACTGTGGATGAAGCTTTCTGATTTTTGTATGGTTTTCTACAATGCAGGACCACGTCAGCATTGCCACTTCAGCTCAAACCAGTGGTGTATTTGCTCTGTGCTAATGGCTATTGTTATGCTGGCCTTTTTCCCCCTGGAACAATTCAACTGTCTTTGCTGTTTGGAGGCATTGCTCCAGATCTGTCTCCCTCAAGGATGCCTCCTGCAAACTGGACTCTTTTGTCCCAGAGACAATCCTAAGTTCAATTATGGAATCTTTAATGTCTATGAAGTTACACTTATTGTTTTCAGTTCTGAATATGTGTTCAGTCTTTAGTCAGATTTTCAAATTTCTGGGTAAAATGAAAAAAAAAACAACAAAGCAAAGCAAAAATATCCCAGTAGTTCTCTATTCTTATCTAGTCATGGTATAACGTTTTGTAATACAAACAGAAGATAACCAGACCTCAGGCTGCTTGCATCTCCTATTCTAAGTAAGGGTCTTCACAGGATAGCTGGGATAGAAAGGCACTAGGTTTACTACAACCAGCAAATACAATTTTCATTTACTAATTCTAATGATGAGATACAAAAATATGAAGGTACTTTGCAAGAAATGCAGAACTGATAATAATTGTTATAACCACAATAGTGCCTTATTGCCTTTATCTACTGGTAAAAGATCAATGCAGATTTAAGCAAATACAGTTTGTCACCTTTATACACAAATATATAATGATCTACATAATTAAGTAAAGTATCAGAATGCTTCCAGTGTAAGTACACTTAAAAAAGGAGTATGGAAAACACTTATGAGTGTTCTTTGAAGGTGAAGCGAAGTAATTATTCATGATATGAACTCTTTTATAAAATTAGGAGTGTGAATTTGGAAGAACATACATATAAGATTAGGTTTATAGCATTGATTTTTTTCTGTTCTCCATTTATATGTCTTCTACATCTATGATGATAATTTTTCCTGCATTTTTCCATTAAATAGTGCTGTTACCTCAATAAGAGGGGGAAATCTGTAGATATCTGCATAGGTAATAAGAATGAGATCCAGAGGTCAGACATTGTAAATAACCATGTTGTGATCTAAGGCAGCAAGTTGATTCAGTAAGAAATTGATTAGTCAATATTTCTGTAGTCTCATTCTGTCTGGAGTTATCAAAAATCTTGCTCAGCTGTTCCATGCTTCAGGCATTACTTACAACAGCAAAATCATTCTCATATCTCTTGTTTTCCTACAGGTAGCATAGTTAAAAAAATTACTTCAATTTCACATTTTTTTCCCGTGGCTTTCTGCTGTTTTTCTCTTCTGTTTTTGCTGTTTGAGTTATCGTTTTGTTTGCCTATTCAAAAAGATGAGAAAAGTCATTATTTTTCTTAAAACCGCAAGAAGCTTTCTGGCACTTTTTACTTGCCTTCTTATTATAGAGCCCTGGGGAAACTCTAAGGCTAATTTTTGACCATGACAACGAAAATCCTGCTTTTTACTGTAATAAAGCCTGAGATTATCTTAGGAACTCGTGACTCTGGGGATTTAGTCTTTAAGACTAAGCACTGATTATTACTAAACTCAAGATAAAAACAATCCTGCTGATTTGGAATCAACCCTGCCCTTCCAGAGCTACTGAAGTAAGCCCAGTGAGCTGAATATTAGCTAGTAGGAATTATTATGGTTTTGCATATATAGGATTATTTAGTATACCTTTTGAAATGTCGTCATCTTCATGAAAGGAACTGCAATTAGTATTTCAGAAAACTTCACAGATAAGCCCCCTTGCCTGCCTACCCACACCAATTGTGGTTTCCTTATTCTGTATGGTGTCTTTATGTTTCACTGACTCGTTCCAAGCCTGCCCTTACATATCAGGCTTTTCTGTTTCAGCATATTCAGTATTCTGCCCACCGGAGAGGCTGAGCCTGAGAAACAGCTAAATGTGCATCCTGCTGATGTCAAATGTAAACGGGAGCAGTCTTGCCTTGTTTACTCTTAACAAGTCTTGACAGTGTCCCTTTGTAAAAAGATAAGGTTTTCGTAGTAAATGTGTTTGGGAAAAACTTGTTTTGATTGACAACAGTGACAATAGCCCTAAGGGATTGTGCATCATACTGTAATGGAGCTATTGCCTTCTTTTCACACAGTACAGGAGTAGCGTGTGTTTGGGCACCTGGGTGAATGCTCCATTCTTCCTAAATAACTTTTGGGGTTTTTCCCACTTCTGTTCCTCTGAGTTTCTAGAAAGCATGAAGGCTGTTAAAACCTGCTTTGGAAAGATTGCTGTGAGATGCTAGAAAAAGTGTAATTGAGATAGTTCTGTCACCTGCACATTTGTTTCTTTCTCCTTTAATCAGAGCAAAATTCCTACTGGTGCAGGGGTTTTTTTTTGCAGTATACGTTGGCCAGTTGCTTATTCTTGCAATGTATTGTATCACTACATCATCATCGAAGGTGACAGCTGTGTGAAGCTGTCACAATAAATATAGCAGTAATTTTATTATTGTCTCTGTTGTTCAAATGTGTTCAGGGCTGCAACATCTCTGCTTCTCAAAAAATGTCAGACACGAAATGCCCCATGACTAATAAAACCACTGCATACAGCGTACGTATGTGGATACGTTACATGTATATGCTGCACAGACGTGTATTTATAGTAACATGCTGTAATTATGGTGAAAGTTCTGTCAGCAGTTCCAGTATAAACATAATTTTCAGGATTTATTACGCAGCTATAGGATTAGATCCTAGATAGTATTTGGCAAATGAGGCCTCAGCCTGGGTAGCAAATTCTTCTACAGATTTCTTTTTCAAAGAATTGCTTCAACATGTATACAAACAGAAACAGGAACAGATGTTTGCAAAGTTTGTATTTGTGCTGGTGTAGTTAAAAACCAGCACAGGTTTAAGAAGAAGCTCGCCTCAGAGAAGTGCCCAAGTTAAAAACCGGAAAAAAAACAAAACGAAGAGGGAAAAAATCCCCCAACTGCTCGTCTTGCCCAGCATAGTCTGCTTCTTTTCAGTGTTTCAGATTTTTTTCTCATGATGGGAAATATCATGTCGACTGCTCTCTCCTTCAGTTGACTCAAGCATGGGACCCTGTTCCAGACTTTCAGGGGACAGAGAACTGCATGCCGGCTAAAGCACTGCAAGTCTCACTGATGCTGCAGTTGCATGAGAAATCTGGTTTCGTGAACATATCAACACTTTGCCGACATTGCAGGGAATATGACTTATTGCTGTTGGAACTTGTGTTTATATGTTCAGATTCTGTTTCATTCTGGTGTTCCCATAGCTTGTGGAAAGACCCTCATTCAACTAGAGATAGCCCGTGGAAGAGTTTTGCCCAATAGGAGAGCTCTTCTCTGATAAAATTTAGATGAAGGTTTGTCTTCCCCTTTTGACAGTTGCCCCACGTTCAGCTTAGAGCAAGTGAAAAAACAGAAAATAGCTTTCTGAGTACTAGCTGTGTCATGGCAGGACAGTTCAGCCCTGCTTTCAGCTAAGATGAGCTAGCTGAAACCTGCTCCCACAGCAGGGTGGATGAGCTTCACGGTGTCCCCTTTAGTCCTGGTTCTGCAGGTGTGCAAACCCAAGGACCTGTTGGTGGACACCCAGTTCTTCATGGTTTCCTGTACGCTCTGAAGGAGAGGAAGATTTAATCTACTTGGAAACACATCTCTGAACCCATTGCTTGGTTCAACACAAGAAAAGAAGTATCCAGACGCTCTCAGGCTTTTCAGGCATGGTTTGGGAGATTAGGCAAAACCAGAAGCCCCTGATGTCATGCGACATACAAAGAACTTCTCCAGTTGTGGAGCCACTGAAGGAAATTATCCAAACCATTGCTTTAGGGACAGACAAAAGCATTGCATGGTCATGACAGCAAGTCCAAATAAACAAGTTCTGCTTCCTTCTACCTTCAAGGCTGGTGTCATTCAGAGCAAACCTCTCTTCAGCTCTTCCTATCCTCGCCTCAGACACCCCACTGTCCCCATCTGTTACCCCAGCACAAGGCTGTAGGGCTACTTGATGATGGTTTTATTCTCACTTATTTTTATCACTTGCAGAGTTAGGTAGATAGCTGATTTTCAGGATTGCTTACTAGATTAAACAAAAATAATATTCTGTTGCAGTTAAGTTATACATACACCAAAATGGCCTATCTCATCTAAAAACAGCATAGGGGAAATTTCTGTTTCACCTAAAATAAAGTAGATGAATCAATCAAAATCAAAAGAAAGACATGGACCTGTTAGATCAGGTTCAGAGGAGGGCTACAAAAATGGTTAGAGGTCTGGAACACCTCTCATATGAGGAAAGGCTGAGAGAGCTGGGGTTGTTCAGCCTGGAGAAGACTCCAGGGGTACCTTGTTGCAGCCTTTCAATATATAAAAAGGGCTTATAAGAAGGATAGAGAGGGACTTTTTACCATGGCTTGTAGTGAGAGGACAAGGGGCAACAGTTTTAGACTGAAGGAGTGTAGGTTTAGATTGGTCATAAGGAAGAAATTCTTTACTATGAGGGTGGTGAGATGCTGGAACAGGTTACCCAGAGAAGTGGTAGATGCCCCATCCCTGGAATTGTTAAAAGTTAAGTTGGATGTGTCTTTGAGAAACCTAATTGAGTGAAAGATGTCCCTTTCCATGGCAGGGAGGGGGGGACTAGATGATCTTCAAAGATCCCCTGCAGCTCAAACTATTCTGTGATTCTAAATGAAGAAAATCACATTCATTTTGGAATGGTGAAAATGAAAGATTTTGCTAGTTGAGTCTATTAGTGGAGAAAAAATTGTTAAACAATACATATTAAAGAATCATATCAAGTTCCTCAAATATCTTTGTTTCGGCAAGGGAAAAAAAAAAAAAAGTTTCACCTAAAAAATTCTGGTGAATTAAATTATATTATGTTCCTACTTAGCAGAGTTAAAATTTGAACCCAATGAGCTTTAAAAAAGTATAGTTTTTATTCTCAATGTGGATAGAAAAAGGAAAAAGGCAATAGAAATGTGTCAAAAAAGATAATGCAAAGGTGCAAGCAGCTTTCTGAAAGTGAGGCTGATCTAAAAGTATTGTCAAGATTTCTATCTTCTTTACATACAATCATCTATACAGAGAGAAGTATCGTATCAGAGAAGTCATATTTTAAACTGGATTTGTATGTAAACAAGACCCTTTGAGACTGGCATGTTATTGTCACTTTTGGTACTGACAACTGATGTCACACCAAGTGACAAACCAACAGTCCAACAGCAGCCAGGGTTTTGTGGATGATGAATACATCAAACACTAGAGGAGAACACAAAACCTTTGTGATTCTTTACCATAGACATATATATATACACGCACTCAAAAGGATTAAAAAAAATCTCACAAATCAGCCTTCATATAACCACGCTATATATAAATGTAATAATAACAGAATATTTTAAGACTGAAAGTGTAGATTTTATAGACAGTTTTCTTCATGCCATCTAATGCACTGAAAAACTCTTATTTTTTTGTTAAGGTTTAATTGAAGGGGTGGAAGGCACCCATCTCCTCTTCTATTACAATATTTTTTGAATGAGTGGTTTTCCTGTCACATAGCATGGGAAATCTAGAAGGACTAATGCCCTTTAACTAAAACCAACGCCGCAAATTTGCTCTAATTAGCTGAAGAAGAACAAACAAAGCACAGTTATATTCTTGAGATTACAATCAAAGTTGGTAGTGCTTACTTTGAAACTGCAGCCAAGAACCAAACCGCAAACAAACACATTCTTTATTATCTATACCATATACATGTTTGTAGGGGATGATTCATGGTGATTAGCTTCCATATTCCAAGTTAGGATCTTGAGATCTAGTATATTCATTTATTAAATAGAATGGATTAACTATCCTGACATTGAAAGCTGACCTTTCAGTTATTTTCATCAAATCTGAACCATCAATTTGTCAACCATGGTATGTGAACCAGTTCCCTTCTATCTATACTAAGGTGCAGCAAGCCTTCAGTTGGGAAAAATTAAGGTGAATAAAGGTCACCAGATCTCTTTATCTGATTGTAGCCAAGAAAATTGCTGAAAGCAAGCAAGTATGCTGCTGGCACATGGGTGATTTTTCACAATGCCATTGAGCAGAACCTTGAAATTTGGTGCAGTCATAGATCATGGGCCTGAGTGCATACACATAAACAAACAAACAAAAAAGAATAACAAGAAAATCTAGATTTCAATGAGAATTTTCCCTCACAGGGCAGTCAATGATTGAGGATTTTATTTTGTTTGCCATTTCATCTTTTTAGTCTTTCAGTGTCTCTTATTTTGTAACCTCACCCTAGTCTTGCTTTATGAGTATACATTTATTTATCTATACTTGAACAATATAAAGACACCCATAGAAAAGCTCTAGGTGCCCATAAAATTAATTAGATTTACAATTCCAAATGATGGCCACCAAACAGCATAGCAATAATCCCATAGAGAGAACAAATTAACTCAGCTAGCCAATAAATCAGAACAACAGAGAACTGTGTTTTCTTTTTCTCCTCCAAGAAATAGAATCTGAACTTGCTCAAATGCTTTATCAAATAAATGATTCTTCTAGGATTCTCAGAAGGTCATGATGTTTGACTGGGTGGTAGGGTTTTAATCTTTTTGGTTTGGGGTTTTTTGTTGTTTTGTTTTGGGTTTTTTTTTTCCATAAAGAGAATAATTAAAGACATCTCTATTTTTTCTGTGTTATGTGTCCCAGTGGGTATGACATTGCCAGCTATCAAGAGTGAAAGTTCTCTGATGTCACTAGTTCTATTTATCATGTTGCAGCCAAGAAAATAGCCATATATTTATTAATTGGCTGAGTCGTCATTAAAAATTACAGTTGTGTGAATGTTATCTGTTAGCCTCTACAAAACAATGGGTGATGAGCAATCGCATATTGCAGCTGGGAACGAGTGACCAAAGGCTAATGTTCTGTGGCAAAGCACAGTGCAAAGAATTTTTTTCTCGCTCTATAATAGTGTCTTGTCATAGCCACAGATAAGGGACCATTGTTTGCTTTATTCACCTGAGATGGCTGGCCTCTAGATTCCAAACTTACCCCATCTCGTTTTAATATCTAAGTGTCTTGAAGCTCTAAAAAGCATAATGTCCTCCTGACACGGTGTCCCTCCTGTTTCACTGTCTCTACACCAGAGTAGATGGTGAGGCATAGATACCTGCAGAATGTAATTCAGACTTAATGTGTCCAAATACCAGGATTTTGGTCAATTACTATTTTACACTAAGTGCTGGGAGTTAGAGAGAGGGAGTTTTCTTCAATATAAATGTTACTATTAATCAGAAAAAGTGTAATATGTGCCGTGGAAAGTAATGTAACCAGCTTATCATTTTTTAGGGGGGGTTAAGACCTCATGGAATTACTGTGTCTTCTTATAATTTGTAAAATGAACATTTAAAAAAAAAGGCTTGGCATTGAAGTTAAAAGTACTTCTTCACTAACCCTGGGCCTTTCTTTCTGATTCAAAACAATTGTAGCAAATAAAAGAGAGAAAATTCACCAAGGTTAATAACAAAAAGTGATAGCCAATGCTGAACTCTGCATCTGCGTGCATGGATGGACCGCTATCCAACCGCATCCTGAATACGATTAAAAATATAATTTGACTTTGAAATCCAAATGTTTCTAGCACCTTCTCCCTAGAGGACCAAACCAGATGTGACTTGTTTTTCTCCTGCTGGCAGCTAAATGTGATTTCCTAGGTAGACATCCACAGAAATTCTGTGATATCTTAAAAAGTAAATTTTATCAGGGTAAACACAGATCTAAAGCATTAGACTAATGAAATTTTAAACCCCGTTGCATAAAGTTATATTTCACAAAAGTGAAAAGCAGTTTTTATTCCTTTTTGCTGCAAATTTTGTGAACATATGGTGTAATGTGGAAACATGGATAGTCAGAACAGTTAGCAGTTGCTGTGGTACTGCTGGCTTATTTCCACTTTACAAATTCATACGAAGCTAAAATATCACGCTGGTGACATATGCTTACCGGCTCTCCATTTACTGCCTGCAGCTATGGGCTCCTGTATTCTAATGGTAATTCTACAATCTGTTCACTGACAGCTCAGGGGGCCAGATGATATGCACACTACTGACAGGGACATCACTTTCATGAAACATTTACTTCTCTGCACCTGAATATTGGAGTAATCATACAGAGAGTCGACACACCATGAAATAGAGTTAGACTGAAGATTCTGAGAAGAAAATAGCAGACTGTCACTCAAAATAAAGTTCATTTTATACCCAGCAGAGCTAGGTTAAAAGACATTTCCATACACTGAAAATGCTTTCCATCTTTAAAGCTGCAGTTTAAAAGAAAAATGTTTTCCCCATATTTTTATTCAGTGGCTCAAGGGATAATTACACTCCGAGACTTGCATTTGAGAGAGCTTGTACTTTCTGTCCTGTGCAGTTTGAATGAAATCGGAATTACAGTGGGTGGACGGGCACTGAAAATTCAACCCTGCCACACTGTCAAAAGCACCACCAAACTACCTCTGAGTAACTTCATTTTATTTCCTTGTGCTGTCCTGCGAGGCGGGCTGTAAGGTTTGGAGTGCTTGAAGGCGATATTGCACGAAGTTACCTCTCGGATCAGACACTTGCACCTTGCTGCGGCAGCGGCGCAGCTGCGGCTGAGCTCTAGGCAGCGGGTCACTGCCCAGGGAAGGTACAGCCAGGATGGGGTTAGGCGGCTGGTGCTGCGGGCTGACGTCCCTGAGCAACCCAAGTAATCAAAGGACCTGCCGCAGGGTCGGGATCAGCTGCTCCGAGCAAGGGCTGCTGAAACGCTCCTAAGCAGGCACAGGCAAGGTTGATAATAAGCACGTTCAGGTGAGAGCTGGCAAAATGCATAATGCATTGCATAAATGCTGTATTCTATGGAAAAGGGTAATGACAAATTCCAAGGCGAAAGGTTAATTTAATTATGCAAAATTTGAGAAAAGGCCAGATAATATCTTATCAACCTCTGTCATTCCCACCAGAAGACAACAACCAATTACCTAAAATCAGGAAAGAGAAATGGAGCAACAGAATAAAACAAAGATTATTCCCTTGCTAATACAGACAGGGCAAGGATAAGCATATAATGTGTGAGCCAGCAGCTGGTAAGCATGGAAACCACCTTTCCAGTACCCATATCACCTGTGAATGGAAATATAGTATTGACATTAATATATTTTCCATGTTCTGGCCACCGTGAAAGTAATTATGAACAGAGAGATTGTCAGCCCTGGCACTGGAGAAGAAACTTAAACATTACTAGGCAGATGGGGGTAAAGTTAAAAGCTGGGCTGGAAGGCACAGAATGAAATACTGTCTGGAAAGAAAAGCAATCTTGTGAGGAAAAAAAGGATATTTTGAAATCATGCCACATTGATGTACCACTGAACATGAAACATCACATGGACTTAGAAGGGAAATGCACAGGAGGAAAAATGGAGATTGCTGAGAAGTAAAGCTTGCAGTTGCCACCGCTGGTGATCAAGAATCCTTACTGTCAGTCCTTCGTGATGGTCCATTGAAAAACTGATTTTTGCTGCAGTGAGGAAAACTGCCTCGATTATACTATGTCTGAATTATCGTATGCTAGAAAAATGAATCATAGAATCATAGAATGGTTTGGGTTGGAAGTCCGGTCAGACATCATTATAACAACATCTTATCAAATATCCATGTATGTAATATAAATCTCCATAGCTACTTCTCTAATAGACTGAAAGCCACACCTGCGGTTCCTTCAACCCTTTTCCAAATCCTGATTCTGTATGTATTCTCAGTAGACAGATTGCATGAAACCTAGCTGATGTTATTAATGTCAAGTTACAAAGATTTTCTTCTATAATACCTCATGTTCTTAAGGATTTTTCTCATAATATGTTCATGTTGTAGCCAAGGAAAGGCTACCGGATTTTTCTTTCTATGAGGTGATCTTTCTGCTTGTTTCAGAAGGACAACTGTCATGACACTATTTTGCAATGATTACAGGGATCACATATCCTCATGATTTCCCATGTCCTGGGTTTAAACAACTTTCATTTGTGTTGTAAAGATGTAGTGCAAGCAATGTACTTTGGGGCTGATTGAAACTTTTTTCACTGAAAGGTATTTATATGCAAGGGTTTTGTATAAAATGGCTTGTTTTGTAGAAAACTGAAATGTCTGGAGTTAGTTTTTTAAAAAATATTTTTGCTGAACTGGGCAAAAATATTTTTACCTAGTTGAACAGTTATTTTTAAATGAAAAAGTAATTGGAAATATAAAACAGCTTCTGTAGTTGTTTATGTACTTGTTCAAGTGAGAATAAAGTACATAGAGGAATAATAGAAAAAAAATTATTTTTCCCCCAGAAAATATTTTTGTTTTTTAATAAAATACTAAAAAAGACACAAGAAAACTTACGAGATTGAATCATACATACTTTTTAGTCGATTCCAACATTTCAGAGAAAATATATAGCATTTTTTCACTAAGTATAGTGGCTACATTTTATAGGATTACCTGTAAAATCTTCTCTGCTTACACCACAGCAGGGATGGCTTAAGGCAATGCTGTGATGTGGCTGTAGCCAGCTACAGAATGTGTACACCCACTTTATTCCTTTACGGAACATTTATTTATAGACTTCTTGTTTTTATTTATCCAAATTCACAGTAGTATATTACAATTCTATTGTAAAGAGTGCTTTTATTTCATAATAAAATAGAATCTCCTCTGTTTTGTGTGGGAAGATGAATAGATGGACCACAAAATCTCTTCATTATTTTCCCCCAATTTTCAATTTCTTCAAACACTCTGCAATACAACTTTTTTTTTCAGAATTGCCTGAAGCACATTTCTGCAGCACTTCCTCTGGAGTGAGGTAGCCATAAATACAACAGGGAAGGATCGTGTGCGATGGCCCTGCTGTCCCAAACCTGACTGTGTTTTTGTGTACAGTCACAAGCACTGTGACTGTATTTTTATGAGGTAATTAATTTTATGTCTTGATTGCAGCAATCTTTTTCAAATTGAAACACAGCCTGAATTGCAGAGATTAACATACTGGAGTAGAAAGTGTGGAAAATAGGACATCGTACCGTGTCATTAAGAAGACTCGGGTGGATTTTGAAGAGAACAGATTTCTTCGCTCGCGTATCCCTGAGACACTGTGGGAAAGCACAACTTTCTACACAAAATATGCAGACTATTACATATATGAAACTTTTTGCATTTCACTGCTATGCTTACACACATTCGAATGATGAGATAGAGTATCTTCTCAACACAACTTATCATACATGTGTGAAATAAATGAAAAATCCCTGCTCCAGGAATTGACAGTATGTTCAGTGTCCTTTCTATCTAGTCCCATAGTCTGCATATTCTCACTGTACAAAGTACATTTTTGGTTAGATATTCATCATTGAGTGATTTATAATAGAAATACAAAATAATGCATTTCCTATCTTCCTTCACCCATCCTTCTATGGCACAGCACACTTGTATTTGGTGGGGTTTTTTGTTTGTTTGTTTGTTTGTTTTTTAATCTGATGGGCTGGCTAAAAAAGAAAACATGATGGACAAAATAATGCAGAGGGTAATCTCTTTGAATGCACATTCTTGGAAATCTCAGAGCAACCCAGCTCTTTCCCTCCTTGTACCACCTCAAGCCTCCCATGAACAATGCAGTAGGACAGTGGCATGTTGATAAAGTTTGTTTTCTGTTCCACTGAGCCACCTATACTGTGCTTCGACATGTCTCCCTCTGTATATTTATCACTAGCAGTGACTTTCTTGGGTGCTTTCTCATCCTCATCTCGCAGCACTGGAGCCTCACGGACTGGAATTGGAAGTCACTCAGGTGCAACCAGTGGTGGCTTCTCCCTAATGCTGTCTGATGGTGGCTCCCACACTGCACCTCTCCCCTGAAGGGGAACTGATGGAGTTGCTTCATCCCAAAGAACACCCTTGGCAGCTCCTTTCTGCCTAAAATTTTCTGTGGTCATGCTTGCACTAGCAAATGCTGCAGGCTAATGGCTTCCCATCAGTGCTGCTCTGAGGCTCCCTTTCTAGCCCTCAGGCCTTTGTGCCCGGACAGTGAAGCCTGAGGATGGTGCCTTGCTTATAGTTTGCTTTTTTATTATTTCAGACGTATGTTCTGGAGTCTCTGAACCTTTCAGGCTATCACTACATGTTGTTATGGTACTGGTAGGTGTGCATTGGATCTGAAGGAAGCAGCTTAGGAGATGAAGACACTTGGTGTTTTTATCCTGGGGAAAATGTAGCATAAACATTTTTGAAGCTAGTAGTACATTTTAAAATATTTCTTTCAGAAAGGGAATCGGTGAGAAGTACAGCATATTTGGATCCTAAAGGTTGCATATTAAACGAATGCTGTTCTGTATTGCTGCACTAGCTACTGAGGCTTCTGGACGCCTGGGTAATTTTGCAGTGGACAATTTGGCCCAGGTGTTCATGCACAGCTTTTACCTTTGCTCTGGGGCAGGCAGCCTGTGAGAGCCGAGAGAGGAGTGCCGGCAATCCGTGTGAGCCACCCACGCTGCAGGCACCCGGAGGAGGACCACGCGATGGGGAGTCCAGGCACCGGGCAGGCAACACCAGGAGAGGCGTATGATGAAATTGGGCTGCTGCCTCATTAGGAACCCAATGACAGCAGCTAATTTCCAAGATACACTAACTTCTGATGAGTCTTTACTTTCTAACAAAAACTTGTCTCCTCAGCATTGCCACCTGTTTGGGAATACTTTTAGTGCCTTACTTAGGTTGTTGTAGATCTTTTTTGAGGATAAGCATCCAAACCAAAAGGTACCTGACCAAAGGTATGATAAATGTTATTGGGGTTAAATGACCCATCCTGATCACCTGATGTCATGAACTAAAAAATGCTTTTGCCATGGATGTAGCAGGTAGACATTAAAAGCAAATAACTGTTAAAAAATAAAGTTAAAGCAGGAGTCTGTTGTAATGAATGTATTCTTAGTGGGTTTTTTGATTCTTTGGAGCCAGTTCAAATGCTCAGTTTGTCCAGAGGTTTTCTTATCAATGTTTGGCTGCTGATTCAGTGGTTTCAAAACAGCCTCTTTACAGGCTAGGGATTATGGTGCAGCATCACGATATTTATCTGCCCATTTCTGCTCAGCTTCCTATTTTCCTTTTGCTCCAGCTGCAGGTCACAATCGTACAAATGTTCCTTTTCCTAAATGCGAAGTCTTGGTCAATGACATGACATATGTGTGGCACCGTTATTCAGCCTGTACCCAAAAGATCTTTCCTTTTGTGTTTCTTCACTTCTGGCAAAAGTTGGCAAAACAATATAACAGCATTAAATACACGTCTCCTCTGTTCCAGTGCTTGTAGCAGGGGCATGTCTTTTACCCCTTCCCCTTTTTAATTCCATTGGACATTTTCGCTATTGTTTTCTCTTCTTTATCCCCAGGGTTACCTTTATGTGTGGTCTCAGTATTTGTCTTTCTTTTTCTCCTGCCTGTACGAATTGAATTTCTTCATGTTTGTTTTTGGTGATTGGAGAGTGTTGCTAATGCTTGTTTACTCCAGTCCTTGGTGCTGCTCATGTATTGATACTATTTCCCTTGCTGACAGCTTCACTAAGTACAGCACTGAATTTCCTGAATTTCATGCTGGGCACAACATAAAAAACCTCCTTCCTTATAAAGTAAAATTGTTTCTTTTTTGCAACATATGTAAGAAAGACACTACAGCAACACTGAACTCCCAGACTGACTTCTTCAAACACTTCTCCCCTGCCCTAGGTGAAACTGCTTTAGCAGGGGGTTGGACTAGACCTCCAGAGGTCCCTTTGATACTGTGATTCTCCAACCAAACTGAATTTTCGTATTTGGCTAGAAAATAATAATAAAGTAAACTGAGGTCTCTTAAATGATACAAGCATCTCTACTCTACAGTCTTCAGCTGTAATCCACACTTCTTCCTTTTCTCAAACCACAAGTTAAAATGAGGAGATGCATTTATGAACACACCTATTCTCTGCAAATCTTTTTCCATCACAGAACCAGAATCCACCCACTTTCTCCTGCATTGCACTGGTCAGCTCACATCTTCACGTTGAAGCGTCAAGCTAGGTTGCTCTGGCTCCTCTGGATAGTCCTGTTGTCTATTCTGGAGTTGAACCGGATCTCTGGGTCGTTCCCCTTCAGTCAGACCCTGTACTGCCTTTAAGGCATTTGCTGTGACAGTCCCAGCTAACACTTCCCGTTGTCTTAGAGTTATTTATCTGCCTACTACTTATCCCTAATCAAGCAAGCAAAGAGCTGGCTGATGGCTGCCCAACTTGACCCAGGAACAGGAGAATGAGTCACAGGACTGACTTCTGTGGGACGGGATCACCTACATGCATGGCTGCTCATGTCTAGAAAACCAAAAATGTTATGTTGCCCCAAACCAAAAACTGGAACTGATAGCAACTGTTTGGATTCCTTGACCAGCTGTTCCGGCTCCACATTTCTCTAAAATTTGCTGTGAGGGCTTGGAAGAAAGATTGTAACTACAGATTGTCTGAGAATAATAAACATGGGAAGAAAAAGGAGGTACAATTAGCTCCCACCCACAGCAACAAAAGGCAAAACAAAACACATTCCCCCCCCCCATCCCCCATCCTCCCCAAACCTAAATATCCTGCTTATGTGTTTCTGCCTGGCACTTTGCCTGTTTTCACTTCTTATCCTGTAAGCCCAGCGAGGCAGATACCTCGCCTTCCTCTCTGTTCAAACATTATTAGCTCAGAGATGATACAAAAATAGAAGGGAGTTTTAGGGGTCCAAGAGGAAAATTTTCTTCCTCTAAGACCTGTCGGCTCTGCCTTTTTTGTGGCTAGATCCCCTCTCCAGCAGTTAGCCTGGGAAGTGTCAGGTGCTAGCTCAGAGAGTCACTGCTTGGTGCCTTCAGACCTGGAAGGGCTGCTAGCTGTGCACAGAGCCTGGCAACTTCACTGTCCTCTGCAATTGCGGCTCACATTATGTCTCGTCTCAAATGTGGTAAGGCCACCATACTGCAGGCAGGTCAGCCCCGCTGTGCGTGGGACTTGGAGCCTCTTCATGGGCGTGCAGCAAATCCAGCTCATCCGCAGTGAGACTACTACCAATGTGTCGGTAGACTCCATGCGGACAGCTGGCTCATCTATGTATGTCAAAGCAGCACCCGGATTTTGATTTGAAATGTTGATGGACATAAAAATAAATGCCAATAGATTTTGATGGAGCAAGAAGTTAAGCTAACCCTGGGACCATGTGGCCCCTACAGAGTCATCCAAATTCAGTGCAACTCTGCTGGTTTCATTACCAGTTTATCTAAAGAAAAATGATTTCAAACTCTTGCAGAGCAGTTTAAAGGGAAATAGTTCTTCTAGTAACCCTGTGAACTGATGCACTTACTTTACAACAAGGGCATAATTTCCAATTAAATCTAGAATAAAATAAACAAACTCCAAATAAATCATGATTATTCTAAAATATGAGAATTTATATAGGGAATTAGTCATGCCTGGTCATTCCAGAATAGCTCACTGTACAGAGAAACTATAATATCAAATGTGAGTTTTGATCCTAGATTAGGTAAGATATTGAGCAAGCTACTTCTCAGTTACAATTCTAGTTTGGTTTTTTTGTTGTTTGTTTTGTTTTGGAGTGTGGGTGTGGGTGTGTGTTTTTTTGTTTCTGTGTTTGTTTGCTTGCTTGCTTGTTTGGTTTTTTTTTAAAAAAAGTTTATTATTCCAACAGTTCATGCAGTAGGTGGCTTTGAGGCTTAGAAAGCTGGTGTTTTTAAAGAACTATTTATGTTGTAACATAAGAATTTCAGCATTTAGGTCTTGAAAATCAGTGTCTTTAGAGCCCTTAAGAGAAATGTTAGATATATGCAAAAATGCAGATGTTAGTAGAAGCAGCATGTACACATCCAAGAGCAACATTTGGCCCCCTTAAGCCAAATGAAAAAACTTTCACGCTTACATGCACACTCACAAACCTACCCTGCTGTGAAACTACATATCATTTTCTGATTAGATGCTTACTCAGTCTGACTGTACCACAGAGCGACTGCAATAGTAATAAAGCTCCAACGTGGCACAGATTAAACCTTTAGGACTTTGTGGTGGTGCGTTTCTGGATAATTATATAATCAATAAGAATAAGAAAGAATAATAAGAAAGAATAAGAATAAGAATAAGGAATAAGAATAAGAATAAGAATAAGAATAAGAATAAATAAGAATAAGAATAAGACTGATCTCTTACAGAGCAACTTTTATCTTTGGATTGTAGGTGGTGCCAGCATGTAAATCTGAAGTCAGAACAATTTAATCTAGTGGGGAAATGCAGTTAGCTCATGGAAAAGCACTTTCTGCAGTGCTCTTTTTATGGAATTGAAATTATGGATGTATTTACTCTGTGCTTGCTACAGCAAATGGGGGTGATTCTCAGCAGAGCGAGCGTGAGTGCAGAGAGAATGCAAAGATTATGGGAAAAGTCACGTTTACAGGCATAGGGCTATTGTCCAGCATGCAGCATTATAACGGGCAAATCCTGGCCTCTGCTGAGGGGGCGAAGGGGCAGCAGGGAGGCAGGGAACCTCCTATCTCCCCCCAAGCCTGGATGCTTGCAAAAGAGGCTGTCAGCATCCTTGGTGTTTTCCAGGAAGCTGGAAGGGCATCAAGAGGTGGGCACTCTCTCGTCTGGTACCTATTGGTAGCTGATAGCTCCTTCTGGTGCATCTGTGAAATTGGGAAATGTTTTTTTTTTAAATGTTTTTCTGCTGGAGAAAGTCACTTTGGTGGACTGATTGAAAGAAAAATTTGGCAGTTTTAGTAATTGCAAATCCAATTTTTTTAAACTAAGTTTGTAAAGTTTCTAAGTACTACATAATAAAATAAAAAGTTTCAATTCAAAGTACAAACTACAAAGTACTGTGTGTAGTTTTATCTTTATTCTTAAAGACTAAAACAATCAAAAAGATATATATTTTTATATTAATGATAAAGGATGACAAAATTTTCCATTTGATCTGTTTTTTGTTTTTTTTTCAAACAATCCATTCACATACCTTTTTTTTTTTTTCTCTAATTTTGAGGCACTTCAGCTAATGCCATAGTTGAGAATATATTTTGTCCAGCTCTATTAGGATATTAAAGAGTCTTCCAAGCCCTTTCCTCTAGGTATGGACTCTTCCCAACCCCAAATCTATCTCATGATTAAACCCAAGAGAATATTCACCTCGTCTCCCCATGCTCTAATTTGTTCCAGAAAAAAGTGAGGCTCCTGGTGTGGATGTCCATCTGCCGCTCTGACCTGATTCTGGCCTCAGTTCAGAAGGACCTTGGCATGTTCCAGGCTTCCACACTGAAGCCTCTTTGAGACCACTGGGAGCTGCGACTCGGGCTGAGGATATTAACTGTGCATGCAAAACGGTGACTGAAAAATTATGATAAAATGTGATGTATGTGATAATATGATACAATTATGATAGTGATGTTAAAACCCAGTTATAAATGCTATCCTTCAAGAGTGAAACGAACTGTTCAGTCACAATTCATCAGCTTTTCCTAGAAGACATCTTAAACAGGATGTTTTGACAAAATATCAGTAGTACGGTTATTCTCAGTGACTAGCAGAGACCCTGACAGAATTTTTTTTTTGGCCATCTGGTTTGTCCATTGGAAAAAAATAAGAGATAATTTTATCTCTATTACTTTGACAGACCACTAATTTGGTTTTTATGTAATTAATATTGGCTCAGCACCAGTGAAGCTTTATTCTTCTGGCTTAAGACACTGAAAACCAGTTAAGAATCAGGGCTTACAGATATTATAGTGGGATTTTCTGTCATTGGTTACAAGCACAAAAGAGAATAAAAATAGTTATACATACAGATTTCAACGCGTAGTGAAATCCAAACCAGAAGAATTCCTGGGTGTCCTCCCCTGCCCTTTAAATCATAATTCAGAGCATCTGAGCAAAAGGTATGTTTTTATAAAAATGGAAGCCCACTAAAAAGAATAGGGAGAAGCAAACTGTGGGCATTCTTACCACGTAAGTTTAATTATAAAAGGGTACACTAAAGAAGAGGCTGGTTGTCCAAGATTTTCTAGGTTGTGAAGGGGAAAGACTCCTCCAAAGAGCAATTCCAAATAATTAAGGTAAGTTTCTGCCCAGAAGCACCTCAATAGTGGCTTCTCTCTCCCCTTTGAGTATGAAGGAAAGCAAAGGATAGTCACCTTGTTAAACTTGACGTGTACCCCTCTGTTTCTCTCTTTTACCTTTATAGGACGCTGACATAAAATAGCTTTTAAAATGTTAGGTGTCAAGAATCTGCTGCTATAAGTACTCCCCAAGACTTTCACAAGTCTCACAAGTAATGACTTGCAAATTGCCAGCTTTTTTTTTTAGTGCTGTGCAGGCAGAACTCCTACTAGCCTTCCTACGGGAAGAACTTGTGGGAATAGAAATCCTAATGGGTTTTTTGGTTTGGTATTGTTTTTTTTGTTTATTTTGGGGTTTTGATGGTGGTTTTTTGGGTTTTTTTTGTAAGGCTCTGGGCCCAAGCAATTTTGTAGCAAAGTCAGATTCTTAGATTGCTGACTTAAACTGCCAGCTGAAGTTTTGGTTGTACAGGAAAATACATCAATATTAAAACTTAAGAGAAATATGTTTTTCCCTTCATTCTGTTACTGCTATCTCATTTTCCTTTGGGAATGTTAAACTCATTGAAAAAAAAAATTATATGAACAATGAATGAAAATTATAATTAGTTAAAAAATGCTAAACCGACTGTCAGGACGAGCAAGAAACTATGAGCAAAGGTATCTCAGGGATGAACATCCAAAGTAACTGTCCAGGTTTCCAACCCACAAAAATCCCATCACACTGAGCGGGCTACCAAGGAAGGGACATGTATACATTGGTAAAAGGAGGGACTGGCGTCCGTATCCTGCCAAACGCCCGGTGGGGTTATGAGTCACAGCTCATCTGGAAAAAAGAACAAAACTGGTTCTAGCCTTCCGACCCAACCAAACTATTATTTGGAGCTGAAAACTCCCAACTGACAAGGAATATAAATTTTGTTTATGTTCAAATGTAGTAGTTTTGTGAATTTCAGAATGCTAATTACTAATACTGATTCCCTTAATTATACAGATTGTTAAGGAGTCGAGATTATAAAAGAAAGGAAGATTTTTACTGGCCATCTAACATGCACAATGATGCCACATAATTGTGCTCTTGAAAAGACCTATACTTTTGCTACTACAGCTAGCTACTGCTTACTTCCATGGGCTGTTTTATAGACAAATAGTAGTATCTGTTAGCAGTAGGTGCCTGTGTATCAATAGAACAAAGATGAGAAAGATACTGCTAGCTAGCTGCAGTAAATATAAAATCTAAATAAAAAGAAATTCAAATGAGAATGCAATTAAATTACGTATATCATTAAATGACATGAATGAACATATTCTTCTAATTATGTTCAGGCTCACATAGATGAAAGGATAACAGCAGGGATGATCACAAATGAAGAAAACTGATTTCACACTAGACTGGGGAAAAATTGTGAGAAGAAATCATAAAGAAGGTCTTGGACACATCCTTATAGATGAGAATTTTCACTAAGGACAAGAGTTTTACCTGTAATACTAAAAAACCAGTAGTTCTTCACTGAGCAGCTCACCTGATTTTGCCCCAGGTAGTTTAAACTGCTGTTATAAAATGATGTCTCCTTAGTCACACAGATCTGCTCTTCCTCTACATTCTCAGTAGAAATTGTTTAATTAATTGCTAGAAAGATGACATTTTAATTAACACTGGAAATTCTTGGGGCTGAGTTTTCCAGGCAAATTTTAATATTCTTAGTGATAATCTTTAAGATTTTCAGCTAGCATAAGAAATTACTGGTTTTGTGCCGGAATCCAAGTTCTCTCCTGCCCCTGTCCTTTGTACGTTCTTTGGGGCAGGGAGCATCTTTTCCTGGGAGCAGGCCAAGTCCACAGCACATCAGGATCCTGTGCCTAAAAATGTGCCTTTCTGCTCAGATTTTCATTTCATGATCCCTTTGACAGAGCAAGTTCAAGAGGCTTGTGCTGCCCGAAGCACCACAGCTATATTGTTCTGGTATTGAAAGTTTTTTGCTTACAGCCACCTCAGCTACGAGTACAGGCATGGTTTGGGCTAGCAGGATGGATATACTTCAAGGCAATTATATGCAATAACAACTGAATGCATCAACAGTAAAAAGCTTGCTGTTTTAGAAGGGCTCAGTAGCTTTTATTGATGGTATTTTTTCTTAGGGATGATCATGTGGCGGGGAGGAGGGCGGAAAGACAAAATTCCCCAAATATGAAAAACAAAGAAAAGCTCTGGAAACAATGGGAGGAAGTAATGCTTGTACTGGCTTTCATAGATACCAGTGAACACTGTCTAAACCCCTAAAAATCTGTTTCAATTACTTTTATATTTCTAGTAGTTTCCCATTTCTAAAAAGCTGTTATTAGGGAGACATCTTTTATGTAACTACACCATGTGGATTTCCACGGAGTTAGAAGCCCCTGAGCTTAAGGTTACTGACTTAAAGGCAATGGCACCAGTTCATGAAATGGAGATATGAATTAGCTGCAGACAGATATTGATGAGTACATGCCTCTAGAAAACCCCGAGATTATTTTCTCAGTGCATTCTTCTTAGATAGCAAAAATCTGTTTTCATCCTTTAATGTTGTACTCACTTAAGTACATGCACACTGGTGACTTTTGCATTATCGTGAGATATTCCCTGGCTATCTTGGGAGCTGGAAGTACTGCTGAGTGAACCCTTTCAAATTCCTCAACAGCTTCCTCAAGCTGTTTGAGAATGAAAACAAGTGTGCTTTCTGTATTGCAAAAATACTGTCACGATGCCCTACATTCAACCTAACTTTGGCATTTCCTGATTTTCAGAGCCAAAATCTGTTGGTATAATTCAACTGGTTTCCACAGGATAGTGTCAGCAGAAAATATGGTCCTCATTGCTTCACATTGCAACTTCTACTTCATTTTAAAATACTCTGTTACATTTAACTTCTTAGACCTTTTAAAGGTGAGAAAGGGAGGAAAACGCATCAAGACTGTATGGCTGAAGTAATTTGTGACTTCTACCCACAACTTGAATTCTCCTCAGTTTTCAGAGGAGTTTACCATGCCAGTGTTTCACTTTCCTCTGTATGCTGGGCCAGCTTTGCCAGACCATGACTTTAATCACTTGTTTAATTGGGTTTATCTCCCATGCTACAACATACTCTCAAAACTCTTTATCCATCAGTATACCCTCAAAACTCTTTGTTCTTTGGGGTTTTTTTACCTTCTTGGAGTTTACCTTTCTATATAAATAAACTCTTCATTCAATGTGGCACAGCTCCATTTAGCCATCTCCAGATGTTCAGGCAGTAATGGCTGGAGGCTGTTCCACTGCACTCCCCTTTCTCTTCTGCTTTCAGAACTGAGGTCTAAGAAAGCCCGTATTACCAGAAATGTACTAATTATTAACTAATTCTTATACTTTTTTAATTGCATTGATTTGTATCCCAGCCCCCTTTTCTGTGGTCAGAAATGGATGGCCATACATAGATCTTAACTTTAATGTCCTTTTATTTTTGGTGGGGCAGCATTAATATTTTTGAGGGTTCATGTCATCATGAAGAAAAAAATAATCAGTTATAGTCTCCACTTCAACCTAGTTTGAGGTTTCTCTTGGTCCAAAAAATGTCATATTCCCCCCACCCCCCACCCCAACTCAAACCTGATTTGAAGAAGTGCTGAAAGTCTCTCAGTTCTTACTGCTTTCTTGAGGCAACATGTTTTCTAAGCTGAAGTGTTCTGTTAGATCAGAAGATTTCTCCAATCCTTTTGATTAAAATGACAGTCATCACTTAGGGCAGTATAGCATATGCTGAGGTGAAGAGCAGGTAAGCTGATTGCTGTAACTACACGGTCCACAAAATAAAAATTGGACAATTTGCTGTAATTTAGAAAGATGAATGTGATGCACAAAATTATATATTTTATTTGAAGGCCAGATTGCATGTCTCTAATCAGGATTTAAAATCTGAATGAGAAGAAATTGTAATGTAATTATTTTCCCATAAGGGAACAAAGAGGTTGTAAAAGCACCTAATATATCTCTTTGAAGATTTTGAGAAACTCTGAGTGGAGCTGCAGAGTAGCAAGGAAAAGCTACAGATACCGTTTACCTCAGTCTTGTTAAAATAAAGACTCTTTTACAATTCACTGAATGCTTTTTTCTTGCAAAAATAAAAGAAGCTAAATGCTTCCATATGCAAATATTTGGGGTTCAGTTTACCAATTTATCTTACCCAATTTCTTTGGGCTTCAATAAAGTTGCACCATAGATGAACACTGTCCTTGTTCTTTTCAGTTTCTACACACATCCTTTTATCGGCCTGAATTTCAAGCTTTTAATTAAAACAAATTATTACTGCTCTTACGAGATTTTAGTTGGCGCTTAATGGGCCTCTGTACTTCTCGAACAGGAAAGCTGTAACGCTGAACAGTGTATGCCGCTTTCATTTATCTTTCTGCGTGTAGCCTTTCTTGAGCCACTGTATCAGCTTTATGTGTCGATGACAGGCGAACCCTCACAAACAAATGCGCGCGAGTCTAGGTGCCTTGGACAAAGCATATATGAGAAGAGAGAGAAATGTGTACTATGTGGAGCTTTCTGCTTTATCTGGCCAGGACTCTGGCAATGCTCTGAATTGATTCACAGAGCAGGGAAAGCAGTTCTTTATTTCTAGCTCTGACTGTCGTGGTGATATTGGGCAGCTCACTTCTCCGTTTTCCTTTCTCTTCTGACTTAGGACTTTCCCTATTTGTTTAGGACATGATTGCCTGTCTTTATTACTTCTTTTCTTGATATATGCAAAGCGTTTGTGCATTGAACTGGTGGAAGAACAAGAGCACATAAAAACATTGCCGTCTGAGTCAGTCGAGCAACAGCTCATTCAGACAGGCGAGACCTTCCAGCAGTCCTCGATCATGTTATGTGTTGGGTTACCCTGCAGCACGCTGAGGCCTGAGCTCAGCTGGGACTCTTACAGCTATTCCAGTAAAATGTAATCATAAATAACCAATAAAATACAACAACAATTACGAAAAATCTTCCTTGGTGGATGTCATCAAGGTCCTCTGCCTTTTTTTAAATTATTTCTTTCTTCTTCCTACATTGTAATAAACTGTTGAGCACTGGGAAGTGCCAGCTGGTGTGGTTTTTGTGTTTGGAGTGGTCCTTGGCAGAAGGAGTTATTTGATGAAAGATTTTTTTTTTTTTTTTCCCCTTTGCTCTTTGATTACAATCAGTCCTCACAGCAGAATTGCTCCCTGATCTCAGTCAGGAATCCTAGGCGAAATACCATACACCCAAATGGTCTTTGTGACCATTTTTGTTTTGTACTTGAACTCGTGCTTGTAGGTATATAGGTAATTTCCTTTTACCTGTACTCATGGTGAGATCACATCACCAAGTTCATACTTGGCTTATACATGGTGTCTTCCATCACGAATCTTCTGCCTTGGAAAACTGGATTACAAGCTCCTGATAGTCCTTGCCAGAGTTGTTTTTAGTAAGACTAAGTGTAGTGTCTATAATAATTTACCTGGCAGCGAAGTCTAACTAGTCCGGAAGTTCATTACTGTTTCTCTTCTTTTAAAAGGCAGAATGCCAGCTTTAAAGGAGAGCAGGACTCTGAGAAAGGAACACTCCATACAACTCTCCGCTTGCCCTCTTTTTTAGCACCCTTACAGAGCCAGAGAGAACGACTTCTCCGTGGCGACTTCTCCGTGGCCTGACCCTGTGAAACCAACATGATATGTGCAGTATAATCCTTAAAGAGAAATCTATGGACATGTATCATTGGCCTGCAGATATGATCCACTGAGGCAAAATTCCTTCTATTCAAACTATTTTAGGGACAATAGGCACCTTTGTATTTGCAGGAGTAGATCCCCGAGGAATTTAATACTTGCATTGATTCTCTGCAGTTTTCCCTATTCAAAGGAGAAAATGTATATATCTGCAGCCCCAACAAAGGGAATGCCAAAGTATCTCTTTCTGTGAGAAAACAGAGACCTTGAAAAGTTAATTTTGAGAGGAAACATTACCTTCTGACCACTTTCACAAAGTAAGTCCTATTTAATCATCCTACAAACATTTGAGGGGGAAAAAAATGTCTTTAAGGTTATTGTGACATTTTCCACATCACTTTATAAATAGATGATGGCACTAGTTCAAAAACAGTATCTCTGACTTTAAGCAAATCAGTTCTGACTGACTTCATCAGCTTAAGCTGGGGATGTGCTAAAAGCCTTACAGAAAGGATATTATCATTAGAAAGAAAACCATTTAGGAAAAATCTTGCATGGGGAAAATGGGGAGACAGAAAGATGGAAAGAAAATAGATGCATTATTTCTTTCTAGTTCTCACTTCCTTCTGAGATTATTTTTTAAGGAGAGATAAAAATGTTTATGTGGAAGTTTTGGACACATACATCCTTTTCCAGTAAGTTATTCTGTGAGGAACTGCAGACTTACAGAGCCTTGTCCAAACTTTGTTGTTTCATACTTCTTTGTAAGATGTTAATATTCAGAAAGACATGGTTATATGTACAGGAAGAGGGAAAAGAGCTGGAAATGTACATCTGAGCTAATATCCATATTGTCAGTGGTGTGACTGCAGCTCATGGAGATGGCTTAAGCTGAATATAGATCTGAGTGCCTGAATTCCTCCAGTGCTGCAGTGACCCAGTGCTGAGCTCAGGAGGTATCTGTCCACCATGCACACACAATGGCTGCTTTAAGCTGGCACAAGTTAATCTCCACAAGTTCTGCTGTGCTCCTAGCTTCAGAAAAATTTCTTCTCAGTGACATAATGAATATTATATTAGAAGGAAAGGAAAAGGAATGTAGAGTTAGATTCCCTTTCAATTGCCTGGCACAATCCACTGCAAAATTTGCAGCTGAAAGTTCATAAAAAACTAAGAAAATATCCACTGGATGAAGTTAGTCAACCAGACTCTACATCAGCTGCCTTTGTCTCTCACCAGAAGATGAGGCAATGTGGTAGGTGTACAATATGACAGAGCAGGTCCCATAGAAACAAAATAGCAAAATCTAGGACAACCCCTAAATCACTTTAGTAGTTTACAGTGTTGACAATGGGCAGAACACAGAATCACGAGAATTAGAGAGATTTGCCTCATTGCCTGGCAGTCTCCACATCCTTCAGCAGCAAGTAGATCTTGAGAGAGAATCAAGATCATAATGTATTAAAAATATAACTCTTGGAAGTTACAAGCTGAAACAAAAGATAATGCATGAGCAATTGTTTTCAGATCCAGCCATTTATATTGTTACTGACAGATCAACATGTATATTGCAAAAAAAAAAAGACTGCAAGAAAAATGAGATCATTCTTTTTCCACTGAGAACCTAAAGTTCAAATTTTGTTATATGTCACAAACTTATGCTGATTATAAATAGCCTATTTACAGTGTGACACTAAGCGAATATCAGAATCACATCGCTTCCTAAAGGAGGAAACTACAGCAAATTATAAATACTGAAATATCAAATGGGATTGAGTGACGTATAGGACCTGATCCATCCTCCTCTCAGGTAAATGGGCCCAACCCCCCATATTATTAGCCAGAGGCAAGGAGGATTTACTATCTCCAATCTGCCAAGCACCCAATGCCAAAAGAATTGCTGGGGGACTAATGAAAAAGACAAAACCAAGCCAGATCAGAAACTGAGTGCCTGTACTGCCTTGTCCCCTACCCTCCCAGCTCCACAGTTGCCACAGTGAAGGCTATTAAACTGTCAGACACCACCTCTTCACCCTTCATTTTTCCTGTGCTAGAATTGGTCACAAAACTCCCCAAAGGCTTACTTTTTTCAAAGTAAACAGGTTTTTTTGTGTTTTCATATTATGAAATACTTAAGCCTAACACACCACAGTATATCCATTTTAGGAGTTGCCACACTTCAGAGTTTCTGTTTAAGTTTTTGTAAAACAAACTAAAATTGACTATAACCTCTATTTTCCTTAATTATACCCTTTTGATTGTATCATAATACTGGAGGGCCCTTACGCATTTGTCTTTTTGCTCAGTCTTCCAGAAATTGTCATATACTGCAAAAAATTATTTCACCAGTTGAAACAGTGAAAGCTTAGGAGCAAGAGGTGCTTTTTCTCCCACCAGGTGCCAGGAGACCTGTACAAGGTGTCACTTCCACCATGAATACCATTTAATCAAGGTAAACTTTTAACTTCGGTGTAAAATACTTGACAATGAGGATGAAATCATAATGGAGAATCATCTGAGAAAGACCATCTATAGAAATTGTATCAGGAGGAGGATTTCTTTATGAATGTTTGGGGAATATAGGATTGAGACTGGGACTAGCATGCTGAGAAAGAGAAATGGCTTGGAATCAGTGAAAAAGACACTTAAAACTCATGAAAGGTTATCTGAACAACACAGAAACTCAGGCAACAGTTTTAGTGCTGGTTTTGGCTCTGTCCACCCCACGCCGCATGAGCAAATCTAAATATATCTTGAGCTATTTAAGTGCACCCTGTGTGTGCCTGTATGCGCACACCACACTTGTCATCAAGGAACAACAAAGAAACAGAAACAAAGGTCAGCATCTCTGATGTAAACTAGACATTAAAAACCCTACAATATTGCTTTTTTCTTTGGCAACAAGTGTGCCAAGTATGTGGTTCTAATGTATGTGATTCTAATGTCTCCAGATCCTCCTAGTCAGTACCGAAACTCTGTCACAGCCCAGCAAAACCAGAGGCACCAAAGGAGTTCCAGTTTGAGTTTAAAGTAGCAGCTTGGGGTGGAACCTGGTCAAGATTTGCAATAGTAACCATTGCAGAGTTTTTTCTTCAGCCATTTCTTCAGCTATGATAAAGTATAATTAAAATATTAGGAAAATACACTACATTTTGACAAAAAATCTGAAACTTCATATTACTGTTTCATTGTAATTTTTTTAAAGTAGCTTTGTCTACTTGGTCTTTGTAAGTTGGTTTTTTTCTAGTTTCCATTAGATATCAACTAACATTTTTCTACCTTACTATTGGAAAAATGGAGTCTCTGTCACAACTGCTTTTCAGGTGTGTTTGAAGAGCAGTATTTCTGGTTTTTTTTTTAATTAATAATAAAAACCACAATATATTTGTATATTCTTGTGGTTGGGATGGAAACAATACTGGGCTTTCTGGATCCTTTAGTAAACATGAATTTAATCATGAATAAAGACTGCTGTCTGGACATTAAAGGTGGCTAGAGAAGTGAGGGCAGTGGAATAGTGTTGTATTTTAAGATAAAGAACTTTCCCCATCAAAGGGAAAAGGAACTAACAAACAATAATCCATTAAGTTAACACTTAAATATTAAATTATTAAATTGAAGGTATTGTAGCTCATACATATTTTTTTTTTTCTCTCTGTTGACCCAAAAGGGTATCCTTTCGAGCACAGGTTCGGAGAACCTGCCTGTAATAAGTGCAACAAGAGGCTGTAGAGTGAGTTACTACAAACAGAGCTTTTATGATATGTGTGGAGGACAAATCTATGATTATCATTGGGATCTAAGATCATTACTGGCAGCAAGCCTTTTAACGAATACTTACCATATGCATGAGAACTGCAAGGGCAAAGAAAATCCAAATGATGCCTATGAACAGAATTAAGTCAGCAAAGGTTTACCTTAAAGAAAATGTCTTTCTTTCCTATGTTTCATTAGCCTTCCTTAAATTTCATTTGATAAATTGCATTTTTTATATCTGTGTTAAAATGTGTATTCTCAGTGTAGGGACTGAAAATTATGCAGATCTTTGGTTCTGATATGCTGCAGTAAAGATAAAAAAAATTATCTCTGTCCTACATTGCAATATATCTAGTCCTCAAGCATGTTTTTTTAATGTAAACTGGAACAATATCAACCAGTGAGCAATTAAAATCTCCAAGAACATGAGTGTAAAAACAAAGACAAAAATCTGAGTCAGTCTCCATTAGATTCTAAAGCAGAGGTTAAAGTGACATTTCTGGTAACTCGAAGCTTGCACTTCTCTCTTTCTAATTTAGCTATTACTGTAGCAGTTGTTCAAATTCTTTGAAAACTAGTGACTTGTACCTGACCCAATTTTTCTATGCTAATTGTGTAACTGTGAGAGATGATCAGTCAGGTGTGAATCTTTCTACTTTACAGTTGCTCAGACTGAGATCACAACCATACCTTGCAAGCGCTTACCTCCCTCCACTGACTGCCACGTGAGATGGGGGTGACCAGTACAGATTCAGACATCTCCACTGCAGATGCTGAAATGGATGACATCCCACATTGTGCTACACAAAGGGCACAGGCAAAAGGCATTAAAATCTTCCAGACTTCCACTGTCAGTCGCATCTAATTCTTATTCTTTTGAAGTGAAGGTGCAGTGAGTGTTTACGGTGTTTGGGAATAGTGATGTGCAAAATGAAGCAATTTTAGAGCAGCTTTCGGGGCTCCATGTGCATTACAGAGCAGCCTGCATTTGCTGGGAATCCCATTCAATGATGAAAGCAGATCCTTCCAGTATTGCATTTATGTACTCCTCTGAATAAAATTATATTCTTCAGGATAAATTAAAATTGTTTCTAGCTCTTCTGTAAGAAGAGAAATATGATAAGTCAGTGTTTGCTGTTTTATTCCTGCACTGATCATGGAGCTGGAAAGTCCTAAAGGGAAAATACTGCTGCATCTTGGGATAAACCTTATTTAATCTGTTGAGTACAACCATCTTTCCTTAAACACAGAAGAATCTGTTGAGCTTCCCTGCAGTGTCCAGAAGATGAAATAATAGCAGGTTCACACAGAAGAGGGGTATGCCAAACAAGCAACTGATCTTTCAACTAGAGGGACCACGTGCTTGCTCAGGAATCAATTTGAGAATAAAAGTATTTGAAAAACATAAAAAAGAACACTATGTAGGAGATTACTTTGAAGAAGCTTGCTGTTTCTGGTGCTAGAAGGAAGCAAAACATCTGAAAGAAAAAAGTTCATAAGAGCAGGAGACTTTAGTGAAGGCAATACTGATAAATCTCATCAGCTCTGGAGACCTCAGTCATTTTATGTGTTTGGGTTTAAGTTGGGTTGGGTTTTTTGGTTGGTTGGTTGTTTTGGGGGGGGTTTTTTTGTCTGGTTTGGTTTGGGGTTTTTTTTGTGAGGAGTGTGCATCTTGCTGTGGCTAGGGTCAGTTTGACAAGAGAAGGGCCAGATCTTCATCAGATTTCAGCTTTGGGAGAGAAAAGTCACCAGACTTTGAGCCTGTGCAGCATTTGCTCAGCTCACTGAGTAAGAATTGGCAGCAAGGGCTCAATGAGGAAAGGCATCTCCACTTTCATCAACCAATATTGCTTGGTCCCAGACTGTTTGAGAGCACAGGTCTGGTTCCTCCTTTTCCTGGGAAGTTCCTTCCAGCAGCCAGCTGGAGGGGAGAGGGGTGAGCAGGTACAGGCACCACCGAAGTCTGCAGCTGTGGAGGAGGGCTGCTTTCTGAGAGAAGAAAGGACAAACAGAGATGGAGGAAAGAACTGATCCTTCATTGTGCCAGCAAGGAAAAGGGCAGGACAGGATTAATTTTGCATTAAAATCACCTAGGCTTTAATTTGGATGGAGAGGGAGAAGAAGAGCAGAACAAAGTGAAGTACTCGCTAAAATAAAAACAATGTTAAAAAAATCCCTTAAAATCCAAACAGAAAAACTATTCTGTCCAGATTCAAAGGCCATGATTTAAGAATCATTGGTATTTATTTCTACATAGCACAAGACATTTATTTAATTAGAGAAACATGTTTTCATTGCATTCTGAGTCAATTAAATGGAAAAAACCATGTTTTTTATAAATTTTGAGGGTTTTGTAAAACCTCAACTCTCTCTGGATTCTCTGATCCTTAACCTTACTAATTATGTGCTTTATTTTCATTACGAATACCATTTAAACATCACAAACTCCTTTTACTCCTTCATTTCCAATGTCATGCAGCATATGTGTGCAAATGCCCCACTGTTAGGAGTTCTTCAAAGCATCCCCTGCTCCAGCTTAGGTCACATTGAACCAGTAACTTTCTCTTGCACTCGTCAGATAAAAGAAGCCCTGTCAGATCAGGAAGAAAACCATAGCAGGCTGGCTGTCCATAAGGGGACACAGGGACCCCTTCCCATTATTTTCCTGCTTGATGTGGGGATAGCCAAAGCTTCAGTCTGCTGCAGTACCTGTGCTGTGTCTTGCCAAGCAGAAACACAGTCAGCCCTCCTGAGCTTTGCAGGAAATGAAGGAGCTAACTACATGGCCAATTTGCATGCACCCATGTAGCATGCAGTCTTTCAAGCTTACAGGATAATTTATTGAAACAAATGCCTGCCATTTTCTATATCATAAATATAATATTTAAGCTGCACTAGTTGCTCAAGACAAATTTTATTGTGTACTTTCCTTATACAAGCTTTTAATAGGCTATGGCGGAGAGTTGTACACAGTACTTAATGCATGCTCTGATGTGTGTAAAATCTAAGAACAGGGTACACAGCGTATATTTATAGCAGTGTCTGGGAGATAATATGTAATGAATATATTATACCACATACACACCAAAGGCAGAGTTAAGGATGCGCATGAATCCTGCCATGTGGCATTTCCTAACTTCCGTGTGCTTAACCGTACAACCTTAACATTCCCTGAACATTCTCCAATGGAATATCTATCAGCCCACATAATCAGCTTGCAAGTTACTCCCACAGAGAAAGATATTTCAGATTGTCCTCTTCCAAGAGACATTAATTAATGCATTTTCATTTTGAAATGCACTACTTCCCAGCCAACACGTCCTGCTAAAGATTAAAAAGCTTTAAATCTTCATGGAGTAAGGCTCCCCAGGAAGGTTAAAAAAATACTATCTGCAGCCCTTTTCCTAGGGGCTTCTCTGTTTTGCCCTTGTACTAAAGCTATTATGCACAGCTTGAATTCTGGGAAGACATGATATTGTGGAAATACAAGTAATTATACTATTCTCTCTTATTTTTGCCAACTATTATTTTCATTTTTCCTCTTCTTTTCACTTTTTTTTCCAGCTGTTTTTATCTGCTGCAAAGATCACTTGCAGGTTATTACTTGCAGAGAAAATGCCAGCTGAAAATTGGTGATAGATTGGTGAGATGTAAATGATTGCATATTAGGGGGCCCAAATTACGAAATAGCTATTTGGGTAACCTATTTACACTCAGTTCTTGCATGCTGGGCAATTCCCAAGTATTTTAAAGGTTTTGTGCAGATTCCCTCTATGAAATTACACCTATAGTGCACTGTTCTTTATTAAAAGCAATAGAATATAAAGATGTGAAAAAATGTAGCGTCCTTGGTAAAGCTTGCAAGCAATTTTGAGTGGCACTGCAGATCTTGTAATAAAAGCTTACAACTGAGGAATTACAGTTGGATGTTAGTTCCTTAGTCAAATACAACCCTGGAATAACCAAAGACAGATCCATTAGTTTCTAACACCTAGCCCGCAAACCAGACCAAGAAGGCTGGTATGTACATTCATATAGTTATATTTTATGTTGTGAATGGATCGTTTTTTATAGAATTATTTATAATTATGTAGTTCTTTGAAACAGAAAAGTCAGTTACCAGTGCAGTTAAGATTTTAGCTAAGCAATAAAAATCATAAGAGAACATTGTGTTGCTTTTTAATTGTTCTTTATCTAATAAAGGGAATGCATTGCTGAAACCCTCTGTTTTCAGAAAAATGGCACTGGGGAGGATATAGTAGATGAAATTATGAACTAGCTTTATTTTTATGCTCAGTATTTATAGGTAAAAATGGCTTCAGCAAAAGAAGTTCAGCGGAGAAATTTTAATGTACACAAGTTTGTGGGCCAAATTGGGATCCAGGGACTTACACACCAGATGAATTTGGCCACCTGTGTTCATAAAGCTTCCAAACCCTAACAAATACAAGTATGTAGTAAACCAAAGATTGAATATTGCAAGTTGTAATGGCCTTAGAAGCAGCTCTCGAGACTTGATGTAGCAGGCTGCCTGTATTAACTCTCCACGCTGCTTTGGCTGCGCAAAGGTATCCACAATGCCCAGCTGGGCAGAGAGGAATGTCATGGAATGGGGACATGCACCTCAGCCAGGGTACGTCAAACAAACATCATCCGCTGTCACAGATGACATGATGTCAGGCTTCTAAATGTGAGGTCATCAAAGCTTACCGTTAGCAGCCTGGCTGTGCTTAGGATACCGTTTCAAATCAGTTAGGCTATTTGACAGCACTTGTGAGACCATTGAATGAAACAGGGCTGGCACAGACCAGGAGCGGAGAGGCAGGAACTGGGCAGTTAAGGTTTCTGCCCTTTTTGGTCAGAAAACCTGCCATAATGTCTGGTATGATTATTTATCCTGAAGGACATTTTTTTTCTCTTGCTGAAAGTGTTGGGTATTATTGGTGGGGAGTACACGTTGATAGGACACCTCCTATAGTTGCCAAGAGAAATTCCTCAGGGAAAAAAAACATCCTCAGATGTTCTGAGCATGTTTGCATTTTCCTCTAAAGATGAATGTGTGTGATTGTTTTAAAAGGATTAAATTGATATCCTTTGATGTATCTTTACCAGGTTTTATGAACGCTTTGACCAAACAGTGCGGGTGATAAATTCATTATGGGTGATAAACTCATTATAGTGATAAACCTGGTACGGGTGATAAACTCATTACAGAAGAGGCCTGGTATGGTGAGGCTGACACAAGGTTTTCTATCACTGTCAGCAAAATTGCAAACTATAAAACTTCTGCTCTCACATAAATGATGGCCTTGGCACACTCCCCTCCTCCATCTCCCGCTTTCAAAGGGTGAGCTTAGGCACTCGCATAGTTCAGCTATTATCTTCAGTCCTGCAACTCACAAATCCCTACCTATTCTTGTTAACCAGTCCAGGTTCTCAGCTGGTTTCTGACATTTCGTCGTTATCGCCTAAATTCCAGAGGAAGATCAGGGATTCCTGTCATCCCTCCCTGCCCCAGCCCTGCCCTTCTCACAAATATTCCCACTACCCATCAGGTGCTCTGTCTGGGGGAGAGCTTTCCTTCCTCTGAGCTTCCTTACGGAAACACCGTTTGGTCCCACCACCATGGACACCTTGTTCAGGGCAACACCTTATTTCTGCTACAGTCTTCTATATTAATCTTTGCCCAGAAAAGAACCATGTACCCTCTTGAGATCCTTTACTCTAGATGCACTTTTCCTCTAGCCTGGCAAGAAATTGCCACCTGTAATGACCCAGCTGAATGCTAAAATGAATTTATTGCAACACAGCTTTTGCTATAGTCTTCAAAAATCTCTCATCTCCTAGTCATGAAGATCATTGTCTCCATCTTCTCCAGAACCTGTAAGATGACATGAGAAGGACACATACTGCAAGGAAGGTCATGTGAAGGAGTAAAAGTCATGACATAAATCTGCATCTGGAAAATGTATTACTTGGCTTTGAAAACCGTTGTAGATGGGACACCTACTACAGTTTAGACAGTTAAGTAGCCTGCTTGACTAATGAGTTAAGCACTTGTAGCTGGTGTCCTCAGCTGAATCCAAGTCTCATGTTCACTTCTATTCTTGATGTCTTTGCTTGTCTGAGGCCTAGATGCTTCCCTGGTCCCTATCTCTAGGACTTCAGACCAGATATTTACTAGGGTGTACAGGCAATGGAATCTTGAAAAACCCTACAGTCAACTGAAATCCAAATCTTTTAGCGGATGCAGACTGCTTTGTCTCTTTAACAGAGATAACAGAAGATACTTAGACTAGTAAATGAACCATCATATTTGATAGCAAACATACACCATGTGGAAACTCTATCACTTGGTAACATGACAGCAGTATATTCAAACAGGATTAAGGAAGTAAGACTGTGATGATTTTATTTTAGCGCCAAGGTGAGTTTTCTGAGGAATAGTTAAGTGATAGCTGAACGGGTCACTGCCACAGAAAAATTTTCTCCTGGTTCAGTGTGTTGAGCTGTTTTCTGTTAAATTGGTGAATTGAATCAGCTCAGTCAAAGGTCTTACAGATAGCAGAAATAGCACAAAGGAGGGGTGGCAGCCCAACTTTCCAGTGTGACCGCAGGACATGGAGGGCTGCAGGCACAGGGTGATGGGGAGCAGGCAGCTCCTTTCAACAGCTCTCGGTACTGTTGAATCAGGCACCAAAGTACAGTGTGGAAATTTAGGTAGAGAAACCTAAAGAGAAAGATACTTGAGGCAGTCAGGCCTCACTACAGGGCACTATCTGGTCTCAGGATGTTTCATGTCTAAACATTTTCATCTTAATAATTAATTTTATGGTGATATTGCAACAATATTCACAATGAGGATCCTGCTATGCAATATATCGTACAAATTCGGGGTGAGTATCTCTGTTGCAGCCAGCCTCAGCCCAAAGTCCTCAGTATGCAAATCCATGTATATGGGAGTGCGGCATCCATATATCTTTATATGCATCACTACAAGCTCAGCGTTGAATTCCTACAATACATTTGAATTTCAAAAAGGGGAAGAAAATAGCACTTGTAATGGTATGGCCAGCTGGTGACTGTTTCATAACAAGGCCTTTTTTTCCCCTCCTTTAAATATAATTTGCTGGAACTTTACTTAGAGATGCAACAAATTAGCAGCTATTCATTTTATAATGAAGAAGGCCTCATGTAAATCTAAGCTGTGAATAGGCAATCAGAATTTATTTGGATATAAAGGGTTATTTACCAGGCTAATATTTCAATATTGAACTCCGTACTGCTATCAGTACTATCATAGACCATTTTATGCAGTTATTTTAAGTTCTTATGTCGTTACATTGCCCCTGTTTGATTCTACACAGTACCTGTAGCTATTACTAACTCCTGCATGAAAGACTACTAGAAAAAGACAAAATGGTTCTTCTTCGGATAATATATAAATTTAACTCATCTCCCCTCAGGTCTGAATAAGCATTAAAATGGAAGCTTTTATTCTCCTGGAACAAAGTCAGTTCTGGGGATTCAACAATATGATTACATGCAGGCTTTACATAAGTTCAAACAACGACAATTAAGACCACCATATAATCCAACACTGGTTCATTTAAAGTAACTACAAAATGTGCATAACTCCATCAGTTCAAACTCCTAATCCGTATGTCTGCTAACACCCAAATAATTTTGTACTTCAGTTCCATCAGTTAATCTTTAGGTGTGTGACCAATAGCTCATGGCAGTGATGTTTTCCAGTATGCACCGAAAATGTTTCCCATTTGGCAGGGTACTGGTGATGCTGGTTGGTAAAACAAAGGGCTGAGGCTGATTGATTGAGGGTTCTTGTTATTGCTGTGCCTCTTCTTTCCCCCTGAGCTTCTTTCTCTGTGCAAGTAGTCCTATTGTCTTGAAGAAATGGTGGCCAATTAGATGGGCCATGACTGAGGTTTTTGCAGTGGTTTTGGATGCAATGTGTGTGACTGCAGAGCGCTTGGGCAGCCGGGACAACAGGTCTGCCATCCTGCGGGCACCTTGGCCACACACACCCAATCTGCTGGGAAAGCAGGTATCCAGAATCCTGGACTATGATATAAGGCCTTCAAAATCCGGAAGGGAGCAGGGATCTTTTAATTATAATCTCTCTCTCATTTCACAAAGATGGGATGGGGGGAGTGGAAGGGGACAGGGATGGGACAGATGCAGAATTTAGATGCATGAGAGCCCAAAAGCCTTTATGGCGTCTGTGTGCATTCTTTCCTCTCTGACGGTCACCTGTGCCTAATAAATCAGCGACACTGTCTGCAAAGGTATGTAGCTGCCTACTTTTTGATAAGTAACATTTGAAATCCAAATTCTCAGTTTGGATTAGGTGCCTAAAGGGGACCTATGCCTGTGACCAATGTAGGCATCTAAAAATTAGCTATCGAAGTGTGAACTAACCACAATCAAAGCTTGTTTAAATCATTGTAGAAAAACTGATATTCCTCAAGGTTAGGAAAGAGGTGTCCATCTAAATTTGACAAATCTCTGGAAGTAAATTTTTCTTTCCAGTGCCCACAAATAAAATCTTTTGTTACTAGCTCATGAGGGGGGATGAAGAAGATATGTCCCTTTTCCCTTTTGGGGGTTCTGTGTAACAGGTTCCTCACCACCGTCTGAAAGGTCCAGCACACTTCAGCTGAAGAAAGACACAGAGCTCTGTATCATTAGCCTGGCTAATCTGTATCAGTATCATGGCTGGGGCAGCACAGAGCTCCAATGACTGGTGGATTTTTCCTTCATGTGTATTTCCGTCAATCTGAACAGCTCTGCATTTGCCTCCTCCTATTTGTCTCCCAGCTGTGGTTGGAGTTTAGCATGTGGTTCTCCATACTGGTCTTCCATGGCAAAATGATTATTATAACGGTGCTGGAGTCACAAGGAAGAAGCTACATGGATATCTGGTCATGCATTTTCTTAGCAAGCTATACACATTACCTGGGTGTGTAACACATCCCCATGAGCAGCAGTCTTACTTCTTACTTGTTTTAATTACTATATAAATTAACTGCGAATATAAAGCAACATCTTCAAGCGACCAATGTACCAGATCTGAGAAAATACTCAGTAAGTATGAAGAAAGCGAAAATATGTTGAATGTGTGCGTAAGTGTTTTGCCACTTTTGCTGAGACAGATTTTTCACAGCTACGCGTGTATTTCACTCTCATTCATCACCCTGCCCTCGCCCGGGGACTCAGGGTCCTCCAGAATAAGAATAAGAACCCTAAATCCCTGTCAGCCAGCCAAAGCTGTGCACCATACCACAAATCTCCTACGTCCCCAAAGGTGGCCTCAAATAATTTTAATAAATCTTTAGCAATGTATCTTCTGTATCTCAAATATATAAAGGTCAGACGGTGCTATTCTGACTGACCCTGACCCGTAGCTGTTCCCTCGGTGCCTGCAGCAGGGCTGCTTGGGGAGTCACATACAGCAGCTGTGGCCAGGAGAGGCACAGCCTGATGGTTCAAGACCAGGCAGTCCTTCTGCTGGTGCCAGGCAGCGGTGGCTGCCTCCCCAGCCACGTCTGATTTGCAGTGCCCGGGGGAGAGCAGGCACCTTGCCCGCAGGGTCCGGCGCAGCCCTGGCAGCATGCTGCTAGCAGCGGCTGCCTGCAGGTTTAATAGAGCTGCCTCTCTTTTAGCCAGAGCGACTTTATGCCATTGTTTCCTGGCTCCCCCTCAGTGATTTCCTTGTTTGGTTTTAACATTTTAATTTTGCCAAAACGTTAAGGCAGCGCTTCACCTGATGACCGGGTGTAACAGCACCGCAGTGAATGGGGAAAAATAAAAAAGGTGCTTAGCTCAGCTGAACTCCCTCTCTTGCCGCCGTAAAATTAATTGTTATCATTATCTCGCTGCTTTCTGGAGACCATCAACTTACCTGCTACACAAACTGTAACGGCAGTAACAGCAGCTGGACCTGACATACAGCCTTGCCCTTGGTGTATTAAATCATTCTGATGTAATGTCTAACAAACCACATGACTCACCTATTAAACCTTTTCAGGGGCATGTGCTCTGGCAGTCGGAGAGAGCTTGTAATGAGGCCAAACTCACAGAGGATAAAAGGAACATATTATGAAAACAAGCTATTGAAGGCGTGCATGCTAATTTGAGCAAGTGCATTTGGACATGTAAGAGCTTTGCTCTTTCTGTGTAAAATGTTTCCAATTTCTTATTTCCTATTGCAAAGCTGATTGAGTCAGCAGCAGCTTGCCACTTGCATTCCAGGTGGCGTGATATGTCTCCTTGTGCACTAACTCATATAGGTCATTAATATGCTAAATAAGTTGTAGCCAATTGGCTCCCATGGTGACAGCTCCAAAAGCTTCATGAATAATCAATGGAGCACCTGGAGGCATGAAATTTTCATACAAAGAGTTTCTAGAGTTTTGCATTAAGCTCTGAGCAGGGACAGACAAGTGATAGACATGACTGGCACTTTGAGGAGTTTCAAAAATAAGAAGTGTTATTTTAAAAGAAAATAGAAATCTTATTAAAATAAGAACGAATCTGAAACTCCATCTCCTGGAGCATTTCTAAGAAAGGCGTCTGAATTGATTCCCTTGCCATCTTTTGGACAGAAGCGTGTTTCAGAGTCGGTGAGGGGCCAGTGGGAATACTTCAGCTACTCTATATTGTCTGCAGTAAACATCACAGAATAGTAAGGGTTCACTGATAGAATTAAATGGTTCCATCTTTAGAAAATCAATCAACGGTTACTGTTTCACCTATTTTCTCTGCAAAAATTGATAGGCCTATAGATTTTAGGAGTAAAAATCACGTGACCTGAATGACACTGGCAAGCATTATAAGCAAGATGTCAGCTCACCCTCTTAAAAGCAGGTGTCTTTCTGATTGTGCTGGTTTAACCCCGGCCGGCAACCAAGCACCACGCAGCCACCCGCTCATTCCCCTCACCCA
>JAVJGI010000062.1:27031207-27110911 GCA_035590275.1 Ibycter americanus
ACATCACAGCCAAAACACAGCACAGCACCAACTACTAAGAAGAAAATTAACTCCATCCCAGCTGAAACCACGACACTGATACTGTTCCCTTTTTAAGTACAAATGAATTATCTCATAGGCTCTTTCAGACAACTTCACTACTGAAACAAGCAGACCACAGACAGGAGATGCTTCACTATTTGATAGAGCAGACCAGAAAGTTAGTTAAGCCTCCCCTAGAGACTGTGCAGATGGTAAGATGGTCCTGCCTCATGCTTTCCCAAATAAGCCTGTGCCTCACATGTTCCCAGTGCTGGGAAACGAGAATCTGGAGATGTGCTGGTGAGTCAGTGTGTGTATTGCGACAGTTGTAAGAAATGAGGCAGCTCCAGTATTTCCTCTTCCACCTGGGGCTGTTGTGTACAGGAGGATTTCTTGCAAAAGCTTAGTGCTGGAGGAGCTGTGGGACCCTGCCTCTCCAAAGCTTTGCCCCCCGCTCCAGCCTTCTGTTGTGAGCACTGACCTCTCATGTAGGTGCACTGGGAGGAGCAAAGAAAAGTGCCAGTACTCCATCTCTGCCTGACATAATTTTCACACAACTGCTGAGAAGACGGCAATGGCCCCAGCCGCTCCTTCTGGCATTACTATGGGCAGTCTTCCAATCCCTTCCTACAGAGCCTACAAATTAAATGTACTTCAGTCTCAGCTGTGTTTAGGGTGTTTCAGATGGGATCCTTGACAAAATATTGGTGCTCCTTGCCATCCATTCTGACATAATGTCAGACTGGGTCACCAGTAAAAGGGTTGGAGAGCTCAGGCTGCAGAAACACCATGAACATCATTGTGAACACCTCGTGTACCAAGAGATTTGCTGGTGAGGAGAATGTACAGATGTTGGAGCTAATCAAAACTGTCACAGCTAGTGTTGGCTGCATAACTTAGAAATCTTTTTTCTGCCTTGAACACTTCTATAAGCAGGAAAAAGAGTATATATTACCAACATGGCTCCACATAAGCAGAGGCAGCCCTTACTTCAGGATTACTAGAGTCTGCCCTCACCAGAACATTACAAAACTTGCTAAAATCTTTCTTTGCTGTCTGTTTTAGCTGTGACATACAGTGAGGGTATAATACTAGAGAGGCAACCTATAGGGTTACTAGAAGGTAACATGTAACTGGAAGGTGACATGTAAACACTTGTACTGAGTTTCAACAGCTGTGTCCCCCCACCCCCCCCCCCCCCACCCCCCGGAAGGTTTAACTCAATGCTCTACAGAGCTCTTGTGTGCCCACACAGCAGCACTGCAACAATTGTGCTGTCTGACCCAGGAATGCAGTGACAGGCAAGGGCTGACTTAAGTCAAGCATTAAAAAGGGATGCACAAGAGAAAGTGCAAGGTCCTTTACAAGCTATTGGCAGATTTTTAATATTTTCTAAAGTAACAGAACTACATACTCTCATTTTTCACTATTATTTTGATAATGAATAACTTGCATTATTCTTGCTTTGTACAGTGTTGTTTTCTTAAATATGTTGCATTATATGCTCTGGCATGCCAAAAAATTCCCCCCACAAAAGTGGACACACGCTCACGCGCACACATACCACTCTACCACACAATTTTCTTTTGAGATCAACATCAGTTAAAAAACGTTGCAAGTGTCTTGGCAAGTGTCTTGGCTTAGACACAAATATTCTGAAGTCTTCTAGCGCTTTCATTCACAAAGGAACAAAGCAGGGATTTTCCCTTTAGGAGAAACTTAAAACATCCACCATCAGTAATGGCATTGGCTTCTGAGGGAAATGTATCTCTTGCTGGAGGGAAAGGAATTGCCATCAAAGAGCCATAAAGGAAGGAATACTCTTTATAGACCACAATAATTTAAAAAAATACTTTGACTTCCTTACTCTTGGATGGATGCTCTCCACTGAGACATGTTAGAAAGGTGGCCCTCCACAGCTCAGCTCCATAGGCTGTGAGAGCTCGCTCAGGCCCTCCAGAGACAGTGATTTCCAGGGCAGAGCCCTCCTGCCAGCTGCTAGACTCTGTTCTTAAGAAAGTGGTCTGGTGAAAAGTACTAATTTAAATGATGCCCACACTATCTTATTGCAAAATTTCTCCACACAGCATTGTATGGTACTGTAGATATACCTTGTACCTACATCTTAGGTGAAGAGAGCTTGAGGCAGGTGTGGACTGGGCAGGATCACATCACCTCCCACCTGTCTTCACAAAAGGTGTGATTAATATTATGCATCCTCAATGATGAGGTCTCGTGAGAGCTAAGGAATATGGCTGGTAAGTCACAAGGTCTCTACAACTGTATTGACTTTGGCCACGATGGAGTTAATTTTCTTCATAGTAACAAGTATAGTGCAATATTTTGCATTTGTGATAAAAACAGTGTTGACAACACAGGGATGCTTTAGATATTGCTGAGCAGTGCTTACACAGCATCAAGGCCTTTTCTGCTCTTCACACTGCCCCAACAGTGAGCAGGCTGGGGGCACAAGGAGTTGGGAGGGGACACAGCCGGGACAGCTGATCCCAACCGACCCAAGGGATATTGCATACCATATGACATCACACTCAACGTTATAAAGCTGGGGGAAGATGCAGGAAGTTGGGGGACATTCTGAATTATGGCATTTATCTTCCTAAGTCACCATTATGTGTGATGCAGCCCTGCTTTCCTGGAGATGGCTGAACACCTGCCTGCTGACGGGAAGCAGTTAATGAATTCTTTATTTTGCTTTGTTTGTGTGTGTGGCTTTTTGTTTACCTATTAAATCATCTTTTCACACTTCTACCCTTCTGATTTTCTCCCTTATTCTGCCAGGGGGCAGTCAGTGAGCAGCTGTGTGGGACTGAGCTGCCTACCAGGGTTAAACCACACCACCACCATGTCTCAGGAACGTTGTAGGTGACATTGGAAACCTTGTGAGTCTAAAGATGGTAGAAATTTTTTTTCCTCCTGGATTGAAGTCCTCAGTTTTCCAGAGATCAGTATAGAGGAGGTAATCCTTAGAAAGATTTCTTCTCTCACATCTTCTTTCTGCAGGTTTGTCTATGTAGGATTTTCTTTTCTCCAGTTTGCTTGCAGAGTTCTGTGCCCCAGATTCATTAAGCTTTGCAGCTTTGTTACCACATCACACATTTGGAATCACACATTGATTGTCTGTTTAAGAAATGAAATGCCACACTGCATATAAATATCTTTCCATTTGAAAATAAAGTGCACAACTTAAAGCAAGGATAATCAATACTTGCAATGACTGATGGAAAATCAGGGAAGTGGTGAAATTCATGTATGGCTTCTTATGGCTTCTGTACGCATTAAGCCTTACAAATATGTTACATGGAATAACATCTATAAAGTGTGTTCGCTTCTCTTTAAACTTAAAATCTACACTGTGTGAAAGAATATTGCATGAGATAATTACTAACTGGGATAAAAGCATGACTTTGACATTTTGAACATGCATCTTTCTAAATTCTGTTAAGAGTCATTTGTAGTATCTAAGCATCTATAAAACAGATTGGTGGCATCTCTTCTGACATTTTATGTGTGCAAGTCCTTTGTGCTATACAAACATTGCAACTACTTGTGGTGTTTTAATGCCTTTCTGGATCACAGCTGAAAACTTGTCCTCATCAAAAAGGACAGAAATGCCATTGAATTTAGTTACACCAGAATTTTTTAGATATGTTTGTAAAACCTCCTCTGATCAAACATTCAGTATAAGTCTGAAGATAACTTTGGTGGTAATTAATCTGTCAATTTGACTGGTATATTAAAAATATATCTGAGTAGAAGAATTATCTTCCACACAAGAACAGCAGAGAATATTAAGTCAGGATCTCCTGTGCTCTGTCAGGTTTGAGTTTTGGGATTGCCTTGGATTACAGAAGGTGCAATTACTGCCTTGTATACTGGAGCTGGGACTTGGCTGGGTCTGCACTGTGACTCTGCAGCAGGATGAGGTCCAGCCATTCCCACCCAGGAGCCAGGAGGCACTCCAACAAGTTCACTAGCCTAAATGAGCAGAAGACCAAGGCAGCACAACAGTGTAGAAGTAAACAATAAGGATCAACAGTTGTGAAGACTGAGGTACTGCCAATGACTTCGTCACTAGGTCTGTGACTCGTTTTCCCTGCTATAAATCAAAAATAGCTTTATCCCTTTTAAAGCCTTGAGAGTTTTGGATAAAAAGTTTAGAAGAGGTAAAATATTAATCTTTGTAGTTTATGTGATGCAGGAATGCTTTTTATCTTGAGGGCAAATATGCTGTGTCCACTGGCTTTCACCATCCTCATTGTTCCTCTTGGATCACTATTTAGACAGAGGCATATAAGAAAAGGAAGAGATACAAACCTGTAACTGCTTTGTCTAAATTACATTTTAACTGAATTGAAAGAGAATCTGTCATGAAATAAAACATATCTGGCTGTCACAGGGGGCTTGGCCTGCACAGTCATCGTGATTCATCATGAGGTTACCAAACACTGCAGCTAACACATAAGGTTGGAAGAATTTTTCCCCCTTTACATTGAAGACAAGCTTCCCAGGGTGCAAATCAGGGATTCTGGGGTCTCCCTGTGGCCAAAGGCTTCAGAGATTGCTGTCCACTTCCTGTAAAAGAAATTTCCTAGATCCATAGATGCTTTCAGTAATTACTTGGCTGACTTTGTAGGTTCACCTAAGTAAGAAAACCCACAGGCATATTTTATATTATGAAAGGTAAGACATTACAAAACTGGTGAAACCACATAGTCTCTATTCTCCAGCAGCCTCAAGCCATCAAGCACATCTTAGTTCACCAGGTAGTATCTAGCTTTGACATGTTTCATTTTGATTAGAACCTCTCCTGACTTGGAGCAGGTTTCTACTTTCAGCTAGCACAATCATTGCTGCAGGTTTAATGTCTGCCAAGTACTGCTTTTGTGAGGTTTACTAAATAAACATTGCACTTTGCATTGATTTGCACGTTGTAAAGCATGTTTTTATAGCTATTTCACAGACCCAATCCCATGAACAATTGTGGAATTTCATAGAGCTTACAACTGTGAACCTCATGGCTGTGGAAGTATAGGGGGAACAGAGGTGAGTATTGGTTACTTTGAGGTGGTCACAGCCTGATGTACTGATGCAATGTGCATGTCAACATCTGAGCTATATTTCTTAGGTTCCCTTTAAATTAATGGAACAAAAGTAAGTATTTTAAGGAATCAGTTCATTTGATTCACTGTAGGTATACGCTTAAGGATGAGGTCGGTCATTAAGCAAGGAATTAATTCTTTTCCATGGCCGCAAAAGTGGTCAAGGGTGAATAGATAAGATGTAGAAGGCTTGTAAAAGACCTGTAAAAGTCTACACATGGGGAGATGAATCCTTACTGCAGAGTCCAGCACATCTTGTTAATCAAATTCACAGAAAAAAATCACTGTGAGATGTGGATATTTAGATGATATATGTACACTATTTACAAGGTGGTTTCAAAACATCATCTTTCTTAATTGCTTAGGTAATCATAGTAATGCTATGTTTTATTGTGATCTTTTCAAACATCACTGTAAATTATTGTGAAGCAATATTTAAGCTCCTCATAGCTATAGCAATTAAGTCAAGTAGAATTCTAAATTATAGAGGTACATTTACAAAAATTGACAAGAATATTCTAGAGCTTTGTCTACAGTACAGGTTATTCCTGGATGTCAGCTTATTCAATGACATAAATACTGTTTTACCACTGTCATGTAAAAAATCTTACATATGCTTATCTAAGACTAAGTATTGTGTCAGTTGTTTGTTTATCATCATTGACTGTTACAGTAAATGCTATTTAAAGTCTACTAATTCTGGAAAGTATTTAATCTCCTAAGCTTCAAAGGGTAAATAATGTTCAATAAGAGGCATTAGAGATCCCGACCCTGTTAGCAGCTTCTCTCAGAATCTCTTACTTGACTATTTATTATTTTTTTTATAACACTCATATCTGAAACAGGAGGAAATGGCCTGGATCAGTGGAAGGACACTGAGTACGATATTGAACTGCTTTGTTTCAGTCTGACGGTTTGCATGTAGAACTTCAGCACATCCTAGGCTTCAGAAATCAAAGCAATCACAGCCTGCCATCTAATTTGAGCAACCTCCCATCTGCATTTTTAATGGTCTTCCGTCACGATTCATCTTCAAGCCACACGATAGGTCAGGAAGACAATGTTTTTCAATACTGTCTTTTCCGAATTTGGTCCTCTCCCTTATCAGTAATTGTTGCTATCTCTGAGCAGTAGACACCTGTCTGTTGTGCACAAGTTGCTTTTTTTGCACATGGAAATGGAGGCCACCACAAACCCCTGTGCAGAAGGCCAGTTCACTGTCAGCTGCCTGCAGGCAGATGGCCCCTCCATTCCCTCACCTTATTATGGGGAGGAACCATGCGTCAGTTCCAAATAGACTGGCGCAGTGTGTGGCTGCAGCTGGAGGAGCCACTGGAAGCAGTTGAGGTGCCAGGAGCTGCCCTCACACAGGGGCTGGGGCTCTGCTGCGCTGGCGTCCAGCCTGGGAGAGCAGCTGTGGGGGCTGTTTCTCAGCCCCACTGCCCGCTCCCCTGCTGCCTGCACATGAGTACCTGGTCCTTCAACCTGTGCTTAGCTGCCTTGAAGACATTTCATTACATTTTGTGTGTCAAACAGTGATTTTTTACCTGTAAGAATAACCGGGGCCATTTCGTCAATATTTCCAAAAACCCATATACATTTTTGTCAGATTCTATAGAATCTTCTGTCAGTATGCTATCAATATGTTATGGAGATTACTGTCTCATCCTTCAGTCCGCAATGACTCCGTATCAGATTGTTGCATGTTCTCCTGACCCAGCTGTGAATTCAGGCCTTCCACATTTTCTCTCAGGGTTTCCAAAAGTGCAGTTATTGCTACCCTATATGATCTGAGTATGCCATGATAACTGTTGGCTTGTACAATAAAGGATGTTACTAGTCTCGTTTTACAGAGTGAGGAAGCAAGTCATAGAGACTGGAGCACAAGGTTTATAGGAGTTTTGGCCTCCAGTGGTGGTGAGGACCTGAGTTATATTCTCAGCAGGGTTAGTGTGGCATAGCAGCACTCCAGATGTTCAAAGCACAGCTCCTGTTGACTTTAGCTCCAGGTCTGAGAGCACACTAGCCCACAGATCAGGGACCCAGGAGGGACTCACAGTTGTGATCACGATGAGTTATGGGGTAAAGACTACAAACATGACATTTCTCCCATCATGCTGTCTCAGGGGAGGAGGAAGCTGGAGTGGTGGATCCTTGTGCAGACCAGGACAACCACTACAGCAACAGGTCAGCCAAAAGAAATGGTCAACATGATTTGAACCAGTGATGATATCAGTACCAAAATAAATGCAGCACAATACCATTAGCCGCCACCTTATGCTCAGCTTTCTGGCCAAGGGCTCATTAAGGCCACTCGGGAACCAGAGCCTGGAAGGGGTTTATTACCACACCAAACACCTGCTCCCCAGATGATTTGCTCTCCCTGGGGTCTTGCATATGGCCTTGGCAGACGTGACCCCATCCTTAGAGGACCCAGCAAGGCAAAATTATTGCGAGGTCTCTGAAACCTTCTTCTTCTTCTTTGTTCTGTCACGCAACGCCTGCTCTCACCGCAGGCCCTCTCCCTTCTGCTCGTCCCCCAGGACTCTGATCTCAGCATGTATGGCCTCGCCTCCTGGGCCTGGCTGGGCAGGGGGAGGATGCTGCCAGCCAGGGGAGGCGGGTCACCCCCTGCTTGCAGCCCTCTGCATCTTTCCTGGCTGGAGAGGAGAGGCCAGTCAGGCAGCATTGCCCTTCCCATGCCAGAGACAAGCAAGCTGGAGATCACAGTGAAACAAGTCTCGACTCCCACATGGTGAGCCAGTTCCACTGAGCTCTGCAAAATGGTTTGATTTAGAAAAAATCGATAATAAGAAAGCTTTTTTCATCAGCATTTTCCTATCCAGCCATACTTGTATTTCTTGGTTAGAAGGGGAACATATTCCTCTTTTAGTGAAGAGGGCTCATAGCCAGCCTGTTCTCAGCAAGAGCTGTGGGGTGGTACATGTGCATAGCCCCACACTTGTGCAGGGGGAGCCCAAGATAGCACGGAAACATGTTCTGGTCACCATTAAAGCAGCCTGATCAAGCATGCTGAATGAAGGTATCATTTTCAGAAATATTTAGCTCCAGATCATAACTGACCTGAGAGTTTTACAGGCTTTTAGGATTCGCAGATATTTGATTCGCTTCTCACAGTGACAGTAAAGGTCACTTTTGTTTTACAAAGATGCCTTCTTTGTCAAATTTTTGAATCATGATGGTGTAAAAGATGCTCATCAGAGATTTTCAGCATGGAGAACACAATGCATTTCCCCCCAGCCTTGTTCTCAGAAATGACTGAAGTCTGCTGTGATAGTCACTCCTCCCTTCCTTTGCTCCTTTCCAATAGAACAACATACTGGAGTTTACCGTTCTCTGTGCTTGATTAGAACTCTCAAACAACCCTAAAATAGGCATTATTATCGACAGCCATTATATCCAAGGCAGCTTACTCTAGTGATGAATAGGTATCCATTCTCCTTACACCCACAGATACACACCTGCCACTAGTGACTCTCACAAACCGTGTGACACGTTCCTGTGGGCAGGACCGTAATTATTTCCCTCAGTTTCCCCTCGTATCTCCTTAGAAAACTTGCCAATATAATCAGTTATGGCTGAGTTGGAAGTCTGCTGATTTGGAAGGAAAGAGCTTGTTAAAGGGTCTTTTAAGAGATCAGGCGCGCTGCGGGTGCAGAGTTAAAATTAATGGCATCTGCGCTGAGGTGTGCAGTAGCCGTGATAGCTGTGACAGATGTAGCGTGGCTGCAGATTACACAGCGTTGCAGTCACCCCACATCACGTGCCCGGGGTGTGTGTCATCCTCAGCAAGCGTTATCTGTAGAGAGAAAAAGGGCTGATGGTAAGCCTGCCCCAGCAGTCGCTTAAGGCAGATAGGATTGAGAACCACACCTACGGTAATACAGTTTTCTAGCAAAGTCTAGTTTACATTACAAGGAAGAAAAAAACCCTCCAACATTTCTTTAATATTTAGCAGTTGCCTTGAACTTCTCTGAGCACAGTGACTTCAGTGATTTTCTGGACTGACAAAGTATATTTAGTCTGGAGCTCATTACAGAGCTGGGCTGTGTCAGAAACAAAGAAGTGGCTTTATGTAAAGACTTGAAAGAAGAGAGGGCAGAGGGTTTGCAAGCCAGCTCAAGAAAGGCATTCAATGCAAAGGGGCCACAGAAGAAGAAGCTGCAGAGACAGTTGCAAGAGAATTTAGCACATAAAAATACGTGCGACGCTACACAGAGCGTGTGTATGTAATATTCATAAGACTGTCTCTTAGACGCACTCTTTCTCTAGATTTTGAAGCTGTCTGAAACCTGCAGACTTTCAAACCACTTAAATATAATAAAGCCTGCACTGATTATATCATGATTGCTGACATTTGGTGTCTGTCAGTCTGAAATAACTTTTCCTCCTCGCTATAATTTCCCCTAAAAAGCAAAGCAGAGTCAGTGATTTTCCACAAAGCTTTCTCCAAACAACTCCTGCCTGAATGCCTTGGTGGCTTCTTTCTGAGGTCAAACACTATTGTCCAAAAGCTTTTCTTTTCTCCCCACTTTTACTGCATTTGTTTGTCTGGTACTTCTGTGTCTGATGCTCTTGACTGACAAACTGGAGTGCTACCTATGTATAAAAGAATGTTATTAAAAAATCTTAAAAAGATCCTATTAATATTTTATTAGCATTTCTTTTCTTCCTGAGACTGAATGACAGCTTACCCAAGATAGCTGATTTTAATTATTTTTTCAACCTGTATTCCTCTTGTCACTGTCTCTTCCAGCATCAATCCAGTCAGATGTTTTTCTTCATTATTACCATAAGGCCTCAGCAGCCTATAATTACTCTAAAGAATTTCTTATCTTTTATTTCTGAAGCTTAGATTTTCCCTTCTTTTCATTTTCTTTTTTCTTTTTAAAATATATTTGGGTAAGATCTGTAATTAACCTTGCAGCTGTTGATAGTCTGCTCAATTCTGTAACTATTACACTCCGCGTAGCTTCTTTCTGTCCCCACCCCCTCTTTTCCTGCTCAACTGTTCGTGAAGGGCTGGTTACAGTAATGATATTCCTGTCTTCAAAGCCATGAACAAAATGTATACAACAAATTCCTTTGGGGATTGCTTTGCAGAATCCATTTTTAATGCTAAGATGATTAAAAGTCTCGCTCTTAATAGCACACAGTGCGCATTTCCAGACATTTCCAACTGGCAGCTTCCTAGGATTTGCTGAGGACGGGCAGCACAGGGGAGATGGCTGTGTGGCGGTGTCCGTGTGGCAGCTCTGCTCCCCTGGAAGGGAAGCAGCAGGAGCTGTACACCAGCTTTTGTCTGGGACAAGACCATGCCTGAGCTGACAGAAATCAAATGTAAATAATTGCACAGATTACACGACTACACTGCTTTCCCTGGAAATGAGTCTGTGTCATCCACTTGAGAGATGGAATTACAGAAATCGGAGAGAAACTGTTCCAGATCTGTGATGAAAAATATATAATAAGGCTACTCTCAAGGTACATTTCCTTGTCATTAGATATAAAAGGCTTCTTTCAGAATACTGTATTAGTTTCCTAGAATTATGACTTATGAGTAGAGCTAAATGCAGATGCAATGTTTCCACGATAATGGCCTTTTCTTATATTTTTTACAGAGGTACACCTGCCTTGGGGCAGACTCGTTGACATCACTGTGCTTGTAACATCTCTAAGAGATTTCTTTTTGAAAAGAAGAAAACTACACCCAAACAGAATACATGAGAAACGTATTTAATGAAGGTATCATTTCAGCATTTTAAGGTTTTGATTTAGCCTTTTGCATGGATGATTGAGAGAAAGCCAGTCCTCCAGTGATGGAGAAACCAGGTAGAGTCTGTTATAGATGTATCTATATCATCAGAACTCTCCTTGAAGGCTTCTACAATGACCTCTACCATGACATGCAGAAGCCACCTATTTTATGAGTCAAAGATCATTCAGGCCTTTCAAAACCTCAGGTGTGAACTGCTGAGAAGAGATTATGGATTATTGAAGTGGTACATGTCATGATTTTAAGCTATCCCCCACAGCACAAGGACAGAACTGAAACTCCTCCACTTGTTTAATTTCTCTTTGTGTAACATGCGAAATAAATCAGTATCCAGTTATTTGTCTGTGGATTGCTTTCTAACCTTTAGAGCTCATGACGAAAAAAAGAGACTTAATATAAAAGACATTCTTACAGGCAGTTGGCATGGTACTTGCATACTAACCTAATTCATTGTTTCACTGGTTTGGTTTCAATATCTCATATTCTAAGAATCTGTGGTAAGGAAAGTCAGAGCTAGGGGATACTAGAGCCAGGGACAAGAGTCACCTTAACTACCTTTAGCTGTTTAACTGCAGCCAGAGCTGGTGGCCTGGGTTCATCATTCTGCCCGTGGAGAGAAAAGGGCCCTTTCAAGCAATTCATCCCATCCTAAGATACATACCTAAAACAGGTGAATGAATTTGCTTCTAAAGATACCTGTCTTTCTCCAAGGATTACTATGTGCATCTTGAATAAGAAGCACAGATCAAACTCTTAACTTTTCAGCAGGTAATTTCACATGTGGTGAGCCTTTCCCATGCAACTAAGTGAGAAACAGTGTTGAAATTTAGCTGGCGTGTCTGTACCCAAGTACTCATATCACTGACGTTTATATATTCCTGAGAGAAGTCCTTTGAAAAGCGTCCCAAACAGAAAAAGCAAAATAAAAATTACTAAATGTTGAAAAAAAATTATTTTCAAAATTCTTTTAAAAAGCAGACTGAGCAAAATCGAAGAGCTCTGTTTTAAACACCACAGCTCTCTGAGCAGCGTTTGCTGTACTCAGCAGTTCATTTCAATACACGCGGTCTTTGGGACTATAAAAGAAAAGACTAATATGAAAAATCCCATCATATGTTACATCTCAACATGTGTCAGGCAGCAAATTCATTAGAGTCTGGTACTTCTTCCTTACTGTATCCTAGGAAACAGGCATCAGTTGAAAGTCTAACTGTATTCAGGTTCACGGTAACCCACAGTGGAGATAAAAATTTCCTCTTATTATGGTACAGACATAAGTCTACACTACACTTCATTGCATTTTGCTGCTCTGTTAACAAATCTAGCTGCTCTCTCTCCCTCCCCTTTGGTTCCTTTCTACAAATTTTGTCAAATGCCAGGACACACTGTGGCAGTCAAAACATCTGAATTTTCTCCTTTAGACTGGACCCATATTGGATATGAAACCATGATGTTCACTCATTGTGTTTTCTGGTATCAGGCAATGCTTCAGAAGTGTGTAGCAATCGTGTGTCATGAACACAGTGTCCTTGAAACTAAAGGACATTGTTCATGTCAACTAACAAGAATTAACATCTTAAAGAAAAATGCAATAAGATGAGGAATTCTAAATGGCAAATGGAATGCACTTCTGTCTTGCCAAATTCCTTCCATACTATCCTGGCTATTAGTGCAGGTACCTCTGGCTCTCCTCTCCTTTGCTCCCCCAATTTGTTATCTGCTTGTAAAAGCATTTTTTTCCAATTCAGGCAGGATTCTTTTCTTTGTCTGTGCTGAAACACCTTTCCTGCACAGGTCCAAGCTGGTTTTGAGAACAGGTGACATCAAAATTGTCAAAGGTAATAGTTTTGGCATTGTCAAAAAACCAGATACTGTCAACGAAATTATCAGGTAGCAGGTTGAAAACAAACCAAAGGAAGTACTTTTTCGCACAGTGTATAATTAAATTGTGGAACTCATTGCCAGAGGATGTGGTGAAAGCCCAATGAATAAAGGTTTTTAAGAAGGAACTAGGCAAATTTATGGAGGACAACTTCATTGGTGGCTACTGAATGCAAGGGTCAGATTTGAGCTTTCCTTGAGCACTACTGATGACAGCCAACAGCAACTTCCTGGAGTAGATGGGTTCTTGTTCTGGATCGGGGTGGTCAGTCTTATTTTTCCAGAAAGACCCTAGTGGGTTTAAACCTGTGCAGAAAACACCTCATATGTAGAATATGTATCAGTTTTATTCCAGTCCACCAGCTCCTCCTTATTGTAATTTTACAGTCTATTTATTGGAGTCTCCACATACAAGCTCTAGCCTAAACTGATTGGAAAGATTATTTGTTAGGTATGTCAGTAAAGATAAAAAAACACTTTGAGGTTTTGTGCTTAAAAGAAAGGCGCACCTCTTCTATTACCATGATTGCAGAAATTATATTAATAAAAATTGCAAGGAAAAGTCATAGATTGCATTTAGACAGTGCTAAGTTTCAAAGAATCAGAGATGCGAAAGACTAATGGCATTTTTGGCCACAAAGCAGGCTCAGTGTAGGATCACTCCTTGATGTTCATTTTCCCTTGTTTCAACCATTTCTCCTGGTGAACTACTTCGCATATGAAAAGTGAAATGTGAAAGAAAAAAATAAAATGCTTAAATCTGTTACTACACTTACATTAAAACATTAGTTGCTAGTGGGTTTAGAAATATTAGTTTTATCTTACCTATTTGGCAGGAGAATTCTTTGGAAAAACTGAGAAGTGGATGCAGACTAAGACAGCTCTGTCTGCTGAACCGTGAACTTCATTTTCCTGACTCTAACTTTCAGAGCCATAACGAAACAGTCTGCTGTCTGAAAGATCATCTTTGTCCAATTTTGCCATCACCTGAACTGCAATGAAAGTAAAATGCGTATTAATTACTGACTGATCAGAATATGTCTATTTGCTGAAATATTCCTCTTCATGGCTTTTGTGAATATATGTCATTACACTGTTTCATGGTTCCTAACTATGCCAGTTTTTCTTTTAAAATGTAGTGCTAGAAAAAGAGCTTCGCTTCCAAGGCAGTTCCTGTAATATATTATTATTATTATTACTATTACTATTACTACTACTGCTACTGGTTTTGACCATAAAAGCCTGGCGTTCCAGTCTGTGGGATGTTGAATCCATCTCAGCTAAGACAAAGGCACTATCTCTCTCCCAAGGATGTTGCAAACTGGCATGAAATGCAAAAGTTTGGGACAGATGAGTCCCATAAATAGAAGGTGAGTTTTCAAGGTGAAGGAGGAAAGCAACAAAAATACAATCCTGTCATTAGATACATTAATTTCATATGCAACTTGAAGGTTCAAATAATGCTAGATTTTGGGTTTTGTTTGTTTGTTTGTTTTAATAAATAGGTACATGCTTCTTGTCCCTAGGTGTTGTTCTTCTGTGGTGCATTTGTGGGCCTGGGGTAGATACTGCAGATGAACTGTGTTCTGCAGGAATGTGAACGGAGCAGTGGACTTCTGGATTAGATCTGTGGTTAGATATTTTCTTTAAAATAAAGCTACATTTGTGCAGTTTTGCTCATCCATCTGGACAGCTTGAAAATAACTGCTTCTGCTTCTAAGTTTCTTGTTATAATTCTAAGTGCCTCAGAATTGCAGCTCTATTTTAAGCCTTTTAAAAATGAATTTAGTGTTCATTAAAGCCTTCCTCCTCATAGCCTCCTTAGTGAAATGATATTTTCTGGTTGCTTTTACAAAGTCAGGGATCATGACAGAGCTCTTGCTCTGCCTTCTGGAATTTCAGCCTTTTTACCTAACAGTAAGAAAAGAAATAAGAGCTCAGATGTCACAGTGTTTCTTTTCTAATTTGTATTTTTGCTGATACAGGGAGATAGACTCTGTTTTTGCACACTTAGATTGAGATCCAGCATGACCTATGATAAAACAATTATTCTGATTTTACCCTGGTTTAAACAGAACCAGAATTTGGAAAGGTAGATGTTATTTTATTTTGTCTTTGTTTTTTACAAGCTGTCATGGGTTCCAGTCACATGCCCACTACTGTTTTATTATTGCTCAGTCACCTGATTTTAGGATTTCAAGTTTATCATCCCGTTTCTGCAAAATAATAATCTATTTCCTGCGTCTTTCACCAGTCACAGACCAGTTCTACTAAACTGTTGTCATGGTTTAACCCCAGCCAGAAGTTCAGCCCCACACAGCCGCTCGCTGACTCCCCCCTTGGTGGGATGGGGGAGACAATCGGAAGGGTGAACGTGAGAAAACTCGTGGGTTGAAATAAAAACAGTTTAACAGGTAAAGCAGAAGCCGTGCATGTAAACAAAGCAAGACAAAGAATTCGCTCACCACTTCCCTTCAGCAGGCAGGTGTTTAACAGTCCCCTGGAAAGCAAGGCTCCGTCATGTGTAATGGTTACTTGGGAAAACAAATGCCATCACTCCAAATGTCCTTTCCTTCCTGCATCTTCCCCCAGCTTTATATGCTGAGCACGATGTCATATGGTATGGGATATCCCTTTGGTCAGTTGGGGTCAGCCATCCTGGCTGTGCCCCCTCCCAACCCCTTGTGCACCCCAGCCTACTCACTGGTGGGGTGAGGTGAGGGGCAGCAAAGTCCTTGGCTCTGTGTAAGCGCTGCTTAGCAGTGATGAACGCATCCCTGGGTTATCAACACTGTTTTCAGCACAAATCCAAAACATAACCCCATACTAACCACTATGAAGAAAGTTAACCCTATCCCAGCCAAAACTGGCACAGGTGTTCTCCATCCCAGTGAGAAATTTCTTGCCACCAGAACTACACACATCAGAAAATAAAGGGAAATTTGAACAAAAACTTTCTTTCAGTGCATCACAACAGAAGTACTTCATCTACTTTAAGCTTTTCTTTTCTCAGTAGCAGTCACTTTCAGCCTTTTTCAACAGATCCCTTTTCTTTTTAAGCATGAATCCCTGAAAAACAAACGTAAGCTTTCTGATAATGTCCTGTTCTTTCCTAAGTTACCTTTCACATCTCAAGAAATCACTCCCAGACCACTAGTAGTCCATACACAGAAAACTACTTTGCTATAAGAAACATAAAGATGCTTCAACAGCAGTGTGTTGCTGTTCAAGAATTTCAGTGTCTTTATCTGAAGTCATCCTCTAACCTCTGTTTCACACCTGCTTAGTATTTTAGTGGAGCCTTGTCTTGGCTTCGTGGATGCTTCCACTTGTACTAGTTCTCATTTGAAAGTGAGCAAATTTCCAGGTACCAGCTCTGTCACAGGAGCACTGGTGGGTGACACGAGATGGGCAGAGGTTGCATGCTCACTGTGCTGGACTGAAAAGCACAAGGGGACAAAGTCAAAGCAGGATGGAGTTGAAGTATAAACACCCAAGTACTCCAACATGCTTTCAGCTTGAGCATTCCAGCTGGAGTCCTTAATGATACATCCACAGTCCAACTCCAGGCTCATTCGGTCTTTCTTGCACTTTCTCAATAGAGATACTATGGTGATGGGATTTTTTTAACGTGAATTGTTGCCCACTAAGAGCTGGACTGAAGTACTTTCACCTGAAGGCCTTGTATCTACATTCTCAGTGTTTTGGGGACTCCAGTTAATTCCTTTTTTTCTTTTCTCCCAAGAAGCCAATAAAAGATAAAAAAAACCCCAAAACTGGGAGAGGAAAAAAACCCACCACCTAAAGGACTTTAAACATGTATTATACATGATAGCAACAGCTGCAGCCCTGCTGACAATATAATACCACTGCAATCCCCAGGATATAACTCAGATACTGAATTTTAGACTGCAGAAGAATGGAGCTTGAAGATACTTGAAAATAATTGTGTTTGGGTCCACTGGAAGGGGAAAGTAAAACAAAGAGGAAGTGTGCTGGTGGTCCAGTGAAGAAACCACAATTACAGATTGGTAAAGAAAAGTAAAGTTAGGACACGAACAATAAATGCATTTGGCTAATATGCACACTCTTTCTGCTATTATCTTAAGTTTTCAAGGTTTATTTGGTTTCAGTGCTATTAGGGACTGAAGCACATGGTGAAGGCCGCTGCTTTTATATTGACATGCCGCTAACAAACAACGAACACATGCTAACATTAGAACAATGTCAGGAATAAAAATAATATCAATGAGGTAACTGAAGAATATTGAGAGAACAAGACCCTTCTTTTCTTCTCTTCCTTTACAATAAGGAATGTCGAGAGCAGTTGCAAGGCAACTTTTAATTTTTTTTCTCCTCTTTAATTACAGTGATGATTGCTTTCAGAAAGAATTAATTGTAAAACATGCCTGCTTCAAGAAATAAAAGCATAGACCTTGTTCCAGTTTCTACTGTGAATGAGTGTATTCACTCTGCTAATACTCCCCACAACAACAACAAAAAGTTCTGGAGTAAATTTACCAGATTTGTTTACAATATGATATCTGCTTCTTAACTTCTGCTAAACCCATTAGTTTTATGGGATAAACAGTTCTCAGAAAAGATAAGAAACTCTGTATCAACCCCTTATTTCTAGCATTGCCCATTGCACTCAATCTCCTCATCACACTTGCACAGGAAGAACCTAAACAACAGGAGCACCCCGATGGCGAGCAATGCTCAGGAGCACACTGTTGAGCAAAGGCCAGCTCTTCATGTTACCTACCTCCTGGGACAACTCTGGGGCTGACCATGGAGACTGATTCACGGTCCCAAGGGAAAAGTTCAGGTGCAGTCTTCGTAGAGCACTTTGAGCAACACCCACTTACCCCATGAGTGCACCCTGTTATTCTGTGCCTGATCTGATGGCAGCTTGGTCACCTGCTCAGCCCAAGGTGGTCTGAATGCCCCCTTAGAAAGGGCCAAGTTATCTACCAAAGGATAGGCAGACTTTCTGGAAACCTTTCTTGAGCCTTCCTACGCAGGAGATGCAAACACATCTGGTGGGATTTGTATCAGCCTGACTCTGAACTCTTGCAAAGGGGATGAGCTCGCAGCAGAAGGCTTTTGTTTGAGCAGTGGAGAGAAACAGCCAACGGTAAAGCACTGACTCATCTGGCCTGTTTTAGATGTCTAGTTTAAGATTAAGTGAATCATGCCATGGAAATAATATACTCAGAAGGCATTGTAAGGAGGTTAATAACAACACTGCAGATTTTTACCATTAGTCAGATGAATCCTACGCAAGAAGCTGGGCTTCGGAAGGAACCCAGAATTGGTATCTTCACCAAATCCCAGAGATTTACCACAGAAGTAGAAACACAGACTGAGAGAGGTTTAACAGTGTGATGTCTCTGTGCATGATTCATTACTGTCCAGTCAGCGATGCTAGTCATTATAGAGCAAGTGAAAACAGGATCCAGAATGCTCCCAGGCAAGAAAGCAAGTGACTGATGTTCAACTGCACTGGTGAAAGTAATAAAACAAGATTGTATGTGACAGAAAATCAGAACCTCAGAGTCAAGCACTAGATTCAGTGCCTCCCAGATCCCACTGACTGTAAGAATACTCTGTGTTTGAAAAAAGTCTTAATATATCATTATGCATGGCTCTCCCTTGCTGCTAACTTCAGTTACATGGAACAATCAGAAGTGTGAAAGGGGATAAAAGGAAAGAGAACAGTCACTGAAGGTTTCCAATGTCAAAAAAGAAAAAAAAAAAAAAAAGGTATACGAGAAGATGAGTCAGTTTGCCTGTAAAACAAGAGTACCAGAGAAGAAAGAAACACCCATAGACACCCACAATCAGTCCTGCAGCAGTGGTTGAACAGAATCTGTCTTATTTCACACAAAAATAGGCCGTCAACACTCACATCACCAGTTCCTACATTTTAACTGAAGGACAGTTAAGGACAGAGGAATTATGATAACTCAATAGCTATAAAGATTTATTTTGGATGATGTTGGCCTGTCCCTTCTTTAGAGATAGTTGGACTGCAGGAAAGACCAGAGAAAACAGGCAAGATCCTAATGGGCAAAGCCCCTAGGTATTCAGAGCAATTGGTAAATATATATATTTATTTGCCTAGAGAGATTCCCCAGCAAGTATTTCTATAAGGTGAAATTCCTCTACTGATGGAGGAGATTTTCAGCACAGAACAAACCTGTGGTCTGTCTGATGAGCAAGGCTGCTCAGAGATGTTTTCAGAAAAGTTTCAGCTTCCTAAATGGTTCTAATATAATTTGGTTCTAATACAATATAATGTTACCTGTTTTAGTAAAGAGTCATTTCAGTCATTTACTTTTTTTTTCTCCAAGTTTAGAAGTTGCTCCTGACAGAGCATGGCTGCACACAAAACCTCTTCAACACAGGATTACAGGTACTACCACCACGGAGAGGTCATAGCCACCGCAAGAATAAAGGCACCTACCTGATCCTAACTTCTTCCTGACTAGTGAAATGAGTAAGTTATATCAGTATAAGCTCATACATACAAAGCAAGAAAATCTCAGCTCCTGGGTGACAGATGTGGGCAACTATAGGTAACCACACTGACTCTGAAAACATTCAGAAAAGATATGGTCAATACCTGGAGATACGTTACAGAGTAAATACGCAGTTCTCTTAAAAACACAGTTGGGTTGTTGATTTGGGGTTGTTGGTGGGGTTTTTTTTCCTTTTTCTCTTCTCACTATTCTCCTTTTCCCTCTGCTCCAAAGAATGGTAGTGAATGTTCTTACCGAATCACACTTGCTGCCCTCTTGGCCCACATAAAGCAATTTCTATGGAAAATAAAATACCTGACACATACTTCTTCACATCTCAGCTAAGTCAAGCAACACAGACAGTCATAATAAACCAAATTACTCTCTTAATCCTCAGAACTGTCAGATATATGAAGCTGTGTAGCCTCCTTTTGTACATGCCAGCTGTAAAAATGGATACTTTTAAAATCTAAATGGTCAGCAAGTGTAAGCAAAAATAATAATTACATAACAAATAATTACATAACAAATTTGCTCTTATTCTTTCACACTACTTTGACCTCCAGTAAATATTACCCTTCAGTATTTATTTTGCTTTCATTGGTAGTTGAGCCTGAGCTTGGGCTGAATGGACTGCAAAATCTTGCCAACACGTAGTAAATTCTAACATAAATCATGGTTGGGAAAATGCTCAGGCAAGCTTAAGCTTCTCTTTCGGGGAAGCTTTACAAGATTGGGCTTGCTGGCAGTTGTAACGTTCATCCCTTCTTGCACTACATTTCCACTTTTTTCTTTTTTTTCCTTTTCTTTTTTTTCCTTTTCTTTTTTTTCCTTTTCTTTTCTTCTCGTTTTTCTTTTCCTTTCTTTTTTTTTTTTTGCCTCCCAGAGAATAGCTAAGTTGCAATTTTAATACTTTTAGTGAGCTTCTGGAAATCAGTATTAGAACATTATTCACATCTTGAAGCCAAGCTGTGTCTGGAGAATTTCGATCTCATCATTTTATGAGATTCTACAAACCAAATGCTGAGAAGTCTTCTGTGGCATTTTTCTTTAAAGCAGAGCAGGGAGGAAAGGGGAGGGGAAAACTAAGAAAAAGAGAGAGAAACTTTGCACTGCAAATGCATGTTTCACTTTTCAGTATTAATAATTTACCAGTGCATTTGTATTAACATGATATCGTTGCTGTAGATTTTATTTAGAATAGCTTTATATATAAGCTATGCTCTGATATTGAATTTTATTTCACAGAATCCTTGCTTAATCTGGACTTAATGAAAAAGAAGTGTTAGTAAGTGAATAGTAAGATGTACAAGCTATTCTCCAGAGCTGTAAAGGGTGTTTCGTGCCTCATACACAGTACGAAGAAGAAAAATTTGTACACACTTAGAGCAAGCATCCAAACCATTAATCTGAACTAGAAGAAATGCTGCAATAACCTCAGATCTTTAATTTCAGAGGGGAAATTTGCAGTATCATGTTAATGGATGTAAAAGAGATGTGGCAAAAGCCACCACTAAATTGCTGGTTTAACATAAAGTAGTAGTCCTAACATGGACAAGTTAGTAGTAGACATGGCAGACTGTGAGAGCGCAGACTGTGAGAGCACAGACTGTGCCAGAGTTATACCATCATCAGGTTTGAGGATGTTCAGGTGCTTTGTCATTCTTAAAGAACCTTCACCTTATATTTTATTGAAGTCATATGGCCTGCTAATGAAAACAAGCTAAAGTTGCAAACCACATTCTCAACTAATCTTTCCAATCCCTTTAAAGTCAATGGAACTGTGTGGAACCATGAAAAGTAAAATTTGTCCTTACATATCCCTCCAGGAGCAGCAGATATGAAGTTCCAGCAGACATTAAAGCTGTACGTCTTTTCCAGATATGGCCTGATTGGATTGATTCAAATGAAATCTTGCTACTTCTATTTTTTTCTGTTAAGCTGTTTTATTTTGAGGTAATTGATGAGCCTGTCTGACTACTGATATATTAAAACTGGCAGCAATATCTTAGAATGGGTTATCTTTTATTGAAGACCAATAAAAACTAATCACAGTAATTGGGTGTGGGTAAAGATTAGAACAACGGGAATCTCAATGTATCTTAACAATAATGATTGATATTTTACATCTTCAGTCAAAGCATTGCAGAAACATTAACTAGTTAACCATCGCAGCGATACTACAGCTTAGTAAGTAATATACATTTACTTTTCAAATGTATTTGTCTTTTTATAGCTGAGATAAGAAAAATGCAAACAAACCATGCATTGTGTCCAGCATTGCATCACCCAAGTGTTTCCATTATTTCTGGATGAAAGGTCTTGATATCGCTCACCCCCATGCCACAGCAATGGATTTCAGGCTGGATTTGCTGCAAGTTCATCTCGAACAGGGAAGAGAGGAGTTCATGCAGCAACACCCTTGGTCTTCTCTGCCTTTCCACGTAGGTGCTTCAGACAGTTGTAAGGTGGATTTGTGACATGAATAAGTGACAAATAAATATCTATTTCAGTAACTCATGCACAAAGTTACAAAGTTTTGCTGTTGATCCAAAGGAAGAAACTGCTGGGAGGCAGAGTATGGACAACAGTGCAACTTCTTTTGTGTGTCTAGATGTTGATACATCTGAAGGTGAGATCCTGACCCTGGCAGCTGTTTTCAACCACTGCCAGTTGCTACTCAGCCTGCAACAGCATGGCCACCATCAGGCAAATTCTTCTGGAGGTTGTCCTCCACAAGATACATGGATTGAAAAAGCTCATTGACACTGTGTACCAGAACACAAGCTGTGCAGAGAGGATGCATGCCACTGCCCCATTTTAAATAAAGCAGAAGCAGAAGGGAATGGACCGGCACTTGGTGTTAGTAGTCCATGGTCTTCTTTCCTATTAGCTTTTTCTGCACCTTGAGTAGGAAGCTACAGAAGGAGCCAACAACCTTTCTTATGATGGGTATGGGTCCTTCCTTCCCCAGTCCTTACTTTCCCAAAAGAGTCTTCGTCAACCACTACTACCCCCAAAGAAGATATTACCTCTTTATCATATAGATCAGCTTACCAGTAATGCAGCATCTACCAGAGCAGGTAGAGGCATATGTACCTCTTCTTTTTTTCCTTTTTTGTGTCAACAAGACACCTCTTCAGCACACATGTGAGCAGGAGAAAGCCTTCCTTTAGACTACAACCAAGCTGATCACATATCTATATCTACATCAGACTGGCCTCTTGTTTAAATTATTCTACATATACATATTTTTAAATCTACATATATATATATATTTGATGATAGATTGGTCATTCTAAATGATGTGCCTATCAGAGGTTGAGGTCCTTGCATATTTTTCTCTGTCACAGGCACACAGTGTGGAGGACACAGACTGTCTCAGTGTCTCATATCTAAGTAACAAAGATATGGGAAGAGAGCAATTGCTGAAAGGTACTGGCTGCCTGCATAGGGAATTTAACTGTCTGGCTTTATAGAGGCTTTTCATTTTGCATGCCAGACCCTGTTGTAACCCCACAGATATTATAGATGAGAAAGACTGGGATCACAAGAGTAATGGATGCTTTAAAGAGACATCATGGTTTATTGCATAGGTGTGTGAGGGAAGAGAGATGTGAATTCATGTATTTATTTTTTAATAGCTGTGAGGATTGGGAGAACTAATTTACACTTTATCTGTGTGGTATTTTGTAATAGGGAGATGTGAGAGGAGGACTCAGGAGAAACGTAATTCATATTTCTGTATTTTTTATAGAGGAGGAGTTGGAGGGTAAAGAAGTCTATCAATATTTTAGACTTGTGAGAAAGATTACAGAAGGGCTTGTTTATATCTTATATGTCATATTTGTCTACATCGTGTTTAGCAGCTGATTTGATGGCCATGAGGGCTGGAGCAATGTGCTTCTGGTTACGCTTTGCTAGACCTGTACTAAAATCATACTTTAGCACCAAAGAGCACTAAAGAAAGCTTTTCGGGATGTGTAGCATAAAGTGCCCTAATACAGGACATGCCCAGCATGGAACACATGGGACATTCTACCACCACACTCTGTGGCAGGACACAAAAGTGGAAAATGTGGTGAACTGGGAAGGCTTATGTGCAAAGAGATGCAAAAGGGTTGTGCTGTAGGCATCAAAGATTAGTGTCATTAATACACCACATGAACAAAGCTAGTCCTTTCCAGAAGGTAATGGCATTGAACAGTACAGACATGAGACATTCTGATTGCCATGGGGACCAGGGATTCCTTCCTCATGTGACAGTGAAAGTATACCCTAAATGCCTTCTAGGTATACATTATGGATCTATGAAATGCTTTTTATAGGTCTCCATCTCAGTGACTCATTCAGTGTCACACAGAGATCCTTGAGAAAACATGAACTGCTCTAGACACAAAAGGTGGAAATTACCATGAGGAGCACTAGTCTGCCCTCTCTCTCCCCCATTTCACATGTATAACCATAACTCCAAGAGTGGGGAAAGTCAGTGGAGGCAGAAACCCTCATTTGGCTTTAAGTCCAGATTTCATCTCTTTTCTGTAAATTTGTTACTGTATCTGTCTTAGTAATATGAGCTGAGAGGAGCTGTAGAAATCCATGAGGGGAAGCTCTTCCAAAAATGTTTTATTGCTTCAACCTTCTAAACAGCTGGTTTCTTTCTGAGGAAAAACTGACAGCTACACCAGACTCTGTTGAATTATGTATTGTACATTTGGGGAGAAAGCTGCGATATGCAATACAGTGAGCAAAGCTCTCCATATGCATTCGTCTGAGGATAAGACACAAATCCAAGTCCAAGAGGTGATAAACTCAGCGGTTTGTGTTCCAATCAGTTATAGCTGTGCTCAAAAATAATACTGTGTAAGTGCACATTAGGAGCAATGAAGCACAAAATTACACATGCAAATATAACTCAAGACACTGAGCCTTGTTGTTGGAAAAGGATTCTCCTCTTTTGTAAAAAAGCACTGAAGAGTAGTGCTGTCGGCAGGGTTATTTTGCATTTTGCCATCTGAATTATGACCCTTACAAACAAAGAGAGCAGGTGTAAGAAAGATTTCACTCAGGTACAAGAGTGAGGTGCAACAGTGTTGTATGACAACATTGAACCATAAATACTTTGGTTATGAGAAATCTTCCTGATTATGAGGATTACTGATATCCTGCAGCTGGAGAAAAAGTGAAGGTTGGGCCTTTGCATTAGCAGTCATGCTCCTGAATAGCAATGCCAGCTGCTCTTCCAATAAGACATTATTATACAGGCTATAAATTCATTGGCTTCATTTAACATCAAACCCCCAAGAAATGGCAAAAAAGAAGAAAAGTCCTTGTCAGCATGACCCATGTAGGGTCACTCCACCTGGATGATGGACACAAACACTCGGCAAATTGCAAAGTTGAGGACAATGGATTCACCATCGTTGCTGGGATAGTAGACCACCTCTACGAGCCTCAGGATCGGATCCTTCCATTTACACAAACAGATTCACAGTGCATACTCCCATACCTTACCACGTACACAGCACGATTCCCTGCCATGAAACATCTGGCTGTGAACTTCCTGACTCTAATTAACATTCTGTTTCCCCAAATTATTTTCTCTCACCTAGGGCATTTCTGAAATAATTTGCTGCTGCTCAGTAGTAAACATAGGTACTTAATACTTATAAAGATGCCTGGTAAATTCAGCCTCTGGATATTCCCTTGAAAGGTGTAGTTCAGGTTAAGCATCTGCTCTGTAGGTGGTTAATTAGCAATAAACAAGTTGTCTTCTGCATTCTAACAGTGATAACGTTAACACCTTTCCAGGAAAGAAAAAAGACGTCCTCCTTCTTAATAGAAATTGCTCGATATTGAGAATTTATTATTGTTAATCCCCTCAGATGCTTGTAATACTGATGACTCAGAGAGGTTGTAGGCTCTGCCCTGAGGAACAGACCACAAGCCCAGGGTTTTCTTATTGACAAAGGCTGTGTGTGTTCATCGAATTAAGAACACAGCTGACTCTCCTAAAACAGACAAAAAGAGAGTGATTGACAGCAAGATGGGGAAAAGGGTACAAAACATGGTACAATGTGAACAAAAGCACTGAAATGAGAGGAAGAAAAACTTGACAAGGGAAGAGGTGAGATACCAGCAGCATTAGGTAGGAGAGAGACTATGAGAGAACTGGTTTTAGGGGATTCTGCTCTCTATCAAAGATCAGCTGCTGATCCATAACTGTTAAAGTTATAGAGTCATAGAATCATTTAGTTTGGAAGAGACCTTTAAGATCGAGTCCAACGATTAACCTAGCACTGCCAAGTCCACCACTAAACCATGTCCCTAAGTGCCACATCTACATGTCTTAAATACCTCCAGGGATGGTAGCTCAACCACATCCCTGGGCAGCTTGTTCCAGTGCTTGATAACCTTTTCAGTGAACAAATTTTTCCTAATGTCCAATCTAAAATGGCACTAGATATGACTCCACTCTCTAGTTTTACACTTTCTTTGACATTACATTTGGAAGTGGATAGCTATGGGTTCAGAGGAGTTTGGACACAAGGGTAAGAAAGATTTGAAAGGCTGGCAGTCTTAGATGACATGTTTAAGTTCTGCAGAAAGATAAGAGTCACCAGCAGGAAGGCAATTCCTGGCTGTAATCATTTCTACTGCCATTGAGCTATTACTTGGATAGGGTATCACATGTGAGGATAAAACCCACAAAATTTAACAAATGAACAGGAGTATCAAAATAACAGATACATAAATCCATATTTTTTCTAAGTTTTGCTTTACAGAGAGAAAAAGTTGGAAGGGCTTATCCTAGGAGCTGTGGGACAGCTTGAGCACGATGTATGGGATTTCATAAGAGAAATCCCACCTTGAAGCACTAGTACACAGATAACAAGTAATCCTCACTGGCTCAATGACATTTCAGTTTGGAGAAGACAATAGAGGTAAAATTCCACTAGATGGAATAGTTGAAGCAAATATTAACAAGTCATGTATGGAAACATAAGTTTGGGGCCAACACATCCTATTATCTACTTTACTGGGAACACGAGCAGAAACAGCCAAAATACACATTCTTGCTCATGCTTGGGAGCAAGCTGAAGCAGTACTTTTACAAGGTCCTCCTGCGTAGGATCTAAGTAAAAGAGAATATTTTTTCCTAGGACCCTCCAGATTAAGGACCAAGTAACAAAAAAAGAATTTTAGTTATTTAATAATATAGTAGCATTAGTTTTATTAACAATAGTTTTATAGTTGTTATAGGTATCTTTAGTGACTGAGATTAAAAAATTTCCCATTTTTGCATGAGATTGAAAACCCCTGTTTCATTTAGGGATTATTCAAAGTACTAATAAACACAGAGAATTATATTCTGTCTTGCTGTGACTTTGCTGCATGAAATTACTTTTGTAATGGTGAAATCTGTAGCTAATTAGGTCCAACCACCTCTCCAGCCAGAGTGGAGTGATAGACTAGAAACCTCCTTCATGAGAAAGCGTATCTGTGACAATACTCAGGGTGTCAAGTAGACTTGGCAGAATAAAAGCTTTGTTAAACAGGGAACTCATGACTAAGCTTCAGTGCAAAAGCACAGCAAAGATGGACTGCAAAGGAGGAATTTAGAAAAATCACATGGTTTTGTGGGAATGGTGTCAGGACAGTCAAAGCTCGCTGGAGTTAAGACTTAAAAGTGACACTGAAGGCAACAAAAAGAGCTTCTATCACTGTATTAGTAATAAAAGGCTGAAAAAGGGAAATGTGGGACTGTTGCTGAATGGGGCATGTGAAAATGGACACAAAGTTGACGTACTTTGGGATGAGAGGAATAGGCTTCAAGTTAGGATGAGAGGAAACAGCCTCAGGTTGCTCCAGGGGATGTTTAGATTGGATGTTAGGAAAAAATTGTTTACCGAAAGGGTTATCAAGCACTGGAACGGGCTGCCCAGGGAAGTGGTTGAGTCACCATCCTTGGAGGTATTTAAAAGACATGTAGATGTGACACTTATGGGCATGGTTTAGTGGTGGACTTGGCAGTCCTGGGTTAATGGTTGGACTCAATGATCTTAAATGTCTTTTCCAACATAAATGATTCTGTGATTCTATGATTCTATTTTTGAAGCTCTTCAGTTTCAAAATGCAAACACTGTTTTCAATATTTGTGAAAAGCTGAAATACAATTTCACCCAAATGAGAGCTCTTTCTCTTGAAAGCATTTATACAAAACATTCCAATGTTTTCAAAACTTTACTCTGTTCTTTTTTTCTGAAAGGTGTTTACAAAATCAGAGAGAAAATATGAAGGTCTGGTTGTTAGCTTTTGATGGGCAGCTGCTGATTACTCTGAAACGACTTTTTTTCCGAATTTATTACATTTGAAAACATTTTATTGTGCTCTAGGGCAAAGTCCAGATGCATGAGAGCTGTGGTGGGGGCTTGACTCTCAGGGAATAACTTCAGCTGAAGGAAGAAGATAATATGATCAGCATAGGACCATCAGAGAAAAGACAGAGAACTCCTTTCACCAGGTCTCACTTCCCCTCGAAAGCCTCCTGCTTTTCACCTTTTGTTGCTGGCATTTTTGACACACCACCATTCTGGAAATTGGAAACCCAGGCTACCATAGTCAAGCAATATGTCTCGCTCCTTTGTGCACCTGGTCAATAGTCTCTTGTATCGCTGAACTCAGGGCACAGATGGTTTACATAGCTGAAAGACCTACCACACTCTTACTGCAATATGATACACCACCAGGATCTGGGTCCTTAGGCAGAAGATATTAATTTTAATTTAACTGGATGATTAAAATACTCTAATGAATTTCAAAGGTCCATTAAAATCTGCTTAGAGAATATAAAAATCTCTGCATCTTTGTTATAATAAAAAAACTTTAGAAATACTAACACATTATGTGTTCCATAACATTTATAGAAGGAGATTTTGTTACATCACAGCAGTTTTTCTCAGTCTGCATTTCCTGGATATCATTAGAATTTTACAGTCAATAAAAAGATGTGATGAGATTTACTGCAAAGCATTAAGCCACATTTATTCTGCTGTTCTTAGAAGTTGAACTGGTGGAGAGACACTTTTAATAACACTCTAATCTTGAACCCAACTCCCAGTTTCATCACTGAAAGTCATACAAGTGTATTAGGTGCATAAATGTCTTCCTGACCCAATTACTCCTAATGGGATAAACATAGCAAAAATCAATGTCACCATCTTTTAAGTGATGTGTTCAGAATGCTTGAGAATTGACCTGTATTGCATTCATTCATTTTCAAAACTTTTGCCTACTTCTGTAATATTTGCCTGTGTGAATGACGGCAATGTTTTAACAGTGACTAAGCAACATTCTCCCGCAATGTGTAAATGAGCGTTAAGGAGCCAGGACAATTACAGTACAAGCAAGGCTGACGTATCAACTTCAGGAACTGGTCTGAAGCTGTTCACTTGATGATTGTCAAAGATGGAGATTGCCTAGAGGAAGGAGAATTGCCTTGAAGCAAACTGAAAAATGAGCTCTGAGGGCTTGTTTTAGATGTTTCTGCCCATCCCACTTGTGTGTCAGAGGTTATCTCACGCTTTTGAGGGGTAGCAGCACTAGCCACACTGATTCCCAAGTTAATATCTGAACTTTTGTTGCCTGGGCAAGTCGGTCTGGACAAAGACACAGAATACAAACAGGACTTGCTAAACGTGAACTCAAGTCCTCCTGTGCTACCAACACGACAGGGATGGCAACTTCTGGCAAGCCAGTCAAACCATCAGATGGAGATACAAACCACTGCAGAGAAATTCACAGGAGCCCATCTATCAGACCCCTAAACTCTTTCTCTCCATGTAGGAAACTGCAGGTTGACAGCTGAAAAAGGACACTTCCAACTTCTCCAGCTACAAACAGCAGCAGCGTTGTGAGCCCAGCTCCTGCCCTGCCTGCCGGTGGCAGTCCCCCATCACTCCTGCTGCCCCGCAGGCACACAGCCAGCCAGAGCTCTAACCAGGGGACTGGTTAGCAGGCACAGCCTTTCTCTGCATTTGTTTTGCGATCACTTTTGATACGTACAGCTTTACAGTTAACGTCGGGAATACTGTGTTTCCCATGAAAAAAAACTTTCTGAATGAGTAAATATTCATAATTTGTTATTATATAATTATTTCATTTTAAATTATTTTATCATGAATTCTTTAAAAAGTAATTTTTGTTTCAGGTTATCAGTGCTGGGGTTTCCTTAGAGAAGCAGAACTTGATTTTATTTGCAGTTGATCAGTGTATAGTTTAATCCACTTAACTTGTCTCAGATACTGCAGGGAAACTTGCAGGACAGAAGTTCACGGCTCCAAGCCTTTTCTCAGTTTTGCATCTTTTTTCACTCTTTCTTTCCCTCCCAGTTCTGACATTCAGCAGTCAGGTCTCATTAAAAGCTTCAGAACATTCACACAGTTAAAGATACGCAGATGTTGATACCAATGTCTCTGTAGTCTGGATTCGAATATATTCTTATGGGAAGCATTCTTTAAGTATTGCAGTTTTTGCAGAAACTTTCCATGACTTGCTATTCATTTCAGGTAATTATCATAATCTTCTACTTTTCTACCAGGTGTTTCATCTTTTTCAAATAATAAGCTGGAATCAATACAACATGCACTGATGTTTTTTAGGCAATTCACATAATTTGTGACCCTAATTGTGACATACTTTTGTCATATGTAGCCAACATTTGGTAACAGTTAAGAGTGTATTTATAAATAGAAGGGATCACATCCCTTGTTACAGGGTATTTTCCTAACCATAAAGTGTGTGTAAATCTAGATCGAGCACCCATCATCTCTCATCCAGAAGCTGAGCTTCTGGACCAGGAATGGAAAATTCATGGGTGCAGAAAAAAAGGACAAACAAAAGACAGCCCAGCTCCACTGATCAGTCACAAGATTGCTGAGCTGGAAGGATACCTGAATCTCCAAATCCTACTCCTTGAAGTATTTCCATTTGTTGGTTGTTGATTATGTATTAATAATCCACTGCCCAGGGAGCAAGAGAGAGTCTCTGCTCACCTCTTCAATTAAAGTCTTAAAAGCCATTTGAGTACCTAGCAAAACACATAGACCACCACTGTACAAAGAAACTGTGCCAGCTGTGATGCATCGCATCAGCTCCCCGTGTGACACTGCACATCAAGAAACTTTTGAAGGTGTAGAGAAAGGAACCTGGAGAAGAAGCTAACTTCTGTATGGAAGCAGCATCTAAAACTGGAATAACCTAGGTGAGCACTGGTTAAACAGGAATAATACCTTGAGAAGTTGGAGAAGATTTAGAGAATGAAAGATTTAATGAGTTTAGCTTTAATAAGAAAAGGTTGTTCACCTCTAAGCAATACTTGTATGGAAAAAGAGACATTTGATAATATTTGCTGCCAATTTCAAATTCAAGATCAACAGTTTTTCAGAAAGAGGTGTCATCCATTCTTCAGCATCTTTTCTTCATGAAATCAAACAGGCATCCTTGTGGTCCTTTCAGACTTTATAGTCAGTGGATTTCTGATCAGTATCAGTTGCATGTACAGTGGAAATAATTGGAAGCTAACTTTATTTCTCATTGTAGCTGTGAAATCTATGCATGAAATGGGCTAAAAAAATGTGATTTTTTTCAGAAACACACAACTTAGCTTTTTCAGATAAGGTTGCTCTCTGCATTAACTGCTAGTCAAAGCAAATTTGCCTCCTGTATAGGTCTAAGCCTGAGATCTCTTTGCTTTCTCTGTCTTAAACATTTTAAAGTAATTATTGACATTGCTTGATCGATTAACTCTTACTTTCAGTATCATTGCAGAATCCTCAGATTCTGTCCAAGGATAAGATGCTGTAAAAGTGTAAAATACTGCTTCTAAGAAGAGCAAAAAACTGCACTCCAGAATCTGTTACTTTTAAATTTCAGATGTGCCACTGTGTGCTTTTTAAAAAAAATATTAATTAATAACAAACTTTGCCACATATTTACCCATACATGAAAACCTCTGAGTACAAAAGACAACCAAAATAAAACCTCATGTAAAAACAGTCAGCAAAGTCTCTGAGTAAGAGGAACACAGTCTTCAAGATCCTCAAAGATCTTTAGACAAAAAGGAAATAAGCAAAACCAGCAAACTAAAAAAGAGGTGATACAGAAAGTGGAGATGGTGGCAGCATGGGATTTCATGCATTGGCACAAACATGGTATACATGGCAGCCGTGTTTTGCAGCAGTGACAATGAAACCATTAAGTAGACTGTAGCATTGCTTTCCTCCTACAAAGGGATTAGGATTAACATAAATATGCATCCTCCTAAATATTAATTAAACAGTTTTTCTTATTGGTTAAACTGGCATACAGCATATAATATGCAATTGTCAATGCCTGAGCAGCATAATTAAGAGCACATCACAGCCATTGCTCCTTCAGTGCTTCCTTTGCTTTTCCTTTTCCACTGCTGAAGTGAAGAATGTATTTTACCAGCAGTCATACATTTTTCAGCAGATATATTTTACCTGGCAGTTATTTCTGACGGTTTGATTAATTAGTCTTCTGTTGCTCTAAAGAACAACAACTACCACAACACAAACCCACTGGTGTTAGTTCTTTCTAAAATGGGAAATTAATTTTAAAAGCAGTCTTCCATTTTTGCTTAGAGAAGTCTGCAAATTCAGGATCAGTTTCTACTTTTTCCCTATACCTTTCAATACAAAGTTACTGAAAATGAAACAAAAATGTAACAGTAGAGTTCCTGATACCCAGTTTATTGGAGTTAATCAACAAAGCATCAGTAAAGATCCGTGCTGCCTAACTGGACTTACACTGCAATTTCAGGTGCTAACAAGGTGCCAGGGCTAAAGCAGATGAAGCTCTGTGTCTGAACAACAGATATCCCCAAAAGAAAAATCTGTTAGCACAGTCTAGACGTGACAGCTCCTTGGGGTAGGGTTCAGAAGCACTTGTCTCCATTGGCTATATAGGATGTACTTACCTGCAAAGCGTACATTCTGAAGGCTACAAATGTACCAGTTTATGAGATGTGTTTGGGACAATTCTCTGTCATGGAGGCTGACTGCCAGAACACAGCCTGCGTGCATGCTGCAGTCAGCTCTCTCCTCCTCCAGAATGGAGTAGCTTCCTTGAAAACACTGATGGCAAAGGTTTCTCTCAGCTGACACTGCTGTCATGCAAACTTCCTGGGAGCTGTTTGGAAAGGTGCTACTTATTGGAGGAAAAACTTTCTAGAATTGTTCCAGCAATTGAATTCTAAATAATTAAGTCCTAGTGCTTAGTTCCTGTCCCAGACTTTTGAACTTACTAGCACAGATGTAGCCTACATCTTCAAAAACCAGGAGCAAGTTAGGCAAACCAGATCCTACACAGAGGTCTACCCCAGGCACAGACCTAGCCACATCTCTGAAATGGGTACTCTCTTTTTGGCAGCTGAGGGAAGACAAGAACAAGACGTGTAGGCTGCAACCTGAAAAATGAGGGGAGTGCTTTCTTTCTATAATTCTTATATGTGGTATTTTGAACACTGAGAAATGGCTGCTTGGACAAAACCGGATTAGCTCAGGTCATTGCAGAAGAGTAATAAATCTGGAATGTTGCTTAAAACCAAGTGGACATTTAATGCATTGCAAAAAATTCCAAGAAGAATTAGGTTTAGCAGGTTTCAGACAAGAATTTGAATATCCAGTTATACTGGTTAACACTTTAATGGAACATTGGGAGCAATATAAAACCTGATTTTTCAAGTTGTAAAAGTATCCTTAAATTTTAAGGATTAGCATGCGATCTTCCTGGCAAGGAGATGGGGACAGATTATCCCCCATGTGCCTGCAGTGGAATTTCCTACATGTTTTTCTGAAGCATCTGGTGCTGGCTGCCATCTGAAGTAGGCAAGACTGAATAAGCCAAGGTATTCTGCCCCTCTGTCGTCCCCAAATGGCACTTTCTGTGCTTCCAAATTGAAATGGAGTTGATTGGTTTTTGCTGATTATTTTCTCCACACCATTCAGCACATACACAGAGATTTATGATTTCTGGGGCTCCTTTTGGCCATCATTTTCCCCGGTTTTATTAAAGTGCTAGCTCAGGGACCGTTGCAATATGGGTTGCAATCAATAAATCTTCAGCCGTTTGCACTTACTTTACCAGAAAAGTTATATTTCTGTATTTCAGTCCCCCGACTCCTGGAGTGTTTGCTTATTTTTCCATTGTTCTCTCTCACTTCCTCAACCAACTGATGTGAGTTTCTGCCAAAGTACAGGCGGTCATAGGGAGTTAACAGCAATCTCCCTTGGAGAAACACCACTTGCATAGCTTCTTCTGGTTTAAGAAAACACATGCTGAGGTAGTTTGCAGCAGAAACCAGCTCTTTTCTTCATAAACAGTCCCACGATCTCAGCAATTTGCTGACAGATATGAGGATCTGCAGCTCCAGCTGATAAATATTCAAAAGGTTTGTTGCATTCCCAGATTACCACCATAACTTCATGTTTATAGTGCAAGGAATCCACTATGTGACTGAAGTTTTTTACCCTAGTATTTGCCATAGCTGCTTTAGGCTTCCTATACCTGCACATTCTTATCTTACGTGCATAGACTAGAATACATAGACCAGCAGAGGATTAGACAAAAGTGTTGCAGGAGCTGTCATTTTGGACATTTAATTACTTTGAAGTAAAGAGGAAGTGGAAGAAAGGTCTCTGAGTTAAAAAAAGAAAACCTGGAGGCTTAATAGCAGTACTGGAAATCCCACCTTCTGACACATTCACCCAGTCACCTCCACAGCCTGTGTATCGAACCAACTCCAGCAGTCAGTAACAGCTTCTTTCCAAAGGATGATACCTAATTAAGCACTTTGAAACATGCTTGGATTCTGAGGGAATTTGAGTAGGGAGCTAAATTCCAGTTTGCACCTCCTTGTACTTTTATAGCAGTAGTGTGACAGTTTTGTTTGGTGTTTCTACCTATTGGATTATTCTAATACATCCACATGCATGCTCATCCTTTTTAAGTAGGTGAAACAGAAGAAAAAAAAAAAAGAAAAAAAAAGATAAACCCAACCAATCCTATTTTTTAAGTAATATGTCAGACTCATGGTGAAGACAAGGTTTCTGCAATGGATTCACGTTACACATGTTACACACCCTATTTTTGAGGGTTACTCTTGGCTGCTGCAGTCTCAGCTTCTCAAAATGTATCATATCCTTGAGTGCCAAATGCAATTGTAGTGTTTGCCAGTTTTCCAGATTTCCAACAAAAGAAAGGGACAGCAGCCTGCTGACCTGTTATCTGATGGAGAAATTAGAAAAGCACCAGCTGGTGTCAGAAGGCATACAGCTACTAGGCTACGAACCTGGGGAATGTCTTGAATAAAAGAGTTACCTGAATACTTGAGGGTTTTACAAATCAGAGCTGATTCACAAAGGACCATCTTAAAATTAATCTTCTGGTTTACAAGGCATTTGTGACCAATGAAGGCATGTGCCCTGCTCACTGTAAAATGCAGCTGAATGAATAAGCTGCAAGTGCATACACCTAGCAAGACTGAGACCTACATATATCACAAAGTGTTTCACCAGCAAAAAATCAGGTTAATAATTAAGTAATAATTAATTTTCCAACAGGTCTGTAGGACTTTGTCTCGAGTCCAAGTTACATTTTGGGGTTTTTTTTACTACTGACATGTCTAAAGATACGATATGTGTAAATAGTAAGTAAAAGGCTATGAAAATGGAACAGAATTCATAAATACTACAGGTAGGATGGATCTCAACCATGTTAGGTACTTAAAAGTTACGTTGTCCAACTCTGAGTCAAATTCCAAAGGTATGGGAAATGTTACCCTCTGCTGACACATACTTCTTTCTGTCCATGATAAAAGGAAGCACTGTGTGACTAAGTTAGACAATTAACTTGTAGGCAGCTTAAATTAGGTGAGGAAAATCCCACTTTACATGACCAGGCTTGTAAGGTAGAATTAGCACCTATTGGACTGCGGGGAACTATTGTAAAAACAAAATGAAAGAAAATGGTTTCACATAGAAGTGCTCAAAAAAAATCCCACTCCAAAAAAACACCTTCTGTAAGGCTCTTACTTCCCATTTCCAGTGGATTGCTAACCTTGTTGCTAAAGCTGGGGGCTAGAGGCAGTCAGGGTAATAAAACAGTGACTTTGTCTTGGCAAAGAAAGTATGAACATGATAAAAAGAAGGTGACCCTTAGAAGCCTCATCCTTAGATGTTAGAAGTGAGAACAGATTCATGAGTTGAAAGAACAGCATATACAAGCTGAGATTTCAAGGGTCTTTAAAACCTCAGCGCTACCAGCATCTCCCTGGAATATAGTTAGATATCTGACAAGTTAGATTTTTGTTATTTTAACACTTTTTTATTTTTTCGAAATGTTTCTGTTCCAAATATGTTGAAACAATCTCCTTAAAGGAGATTGTTTCACCTCTGGCCATAATTGCTATTGCTCCCAGCGTGAGGAGACATCTAGATGATGGATATGCTAGAGGTGCTAGGGTAATTGCTGTCAGTGTACATGGGATTTCAAACTCCAGGTCTGGCCTGAAAATGGGAGAACCATGTGCCGCTGAAGCACTCAGAATAGGTTACACACTGAATGAAACCAAAATGAAGATCAAGTGATAAAACCCTCCAGTCTCAACTGGAACCTCAGTAGTTCAAGCATGCAAAGAGATTTCAGTCCAGTTTTGAGCCGTAGGGAGGTTTTTGCCCACTTAATGTGAAGACTAGACACGATAAAATCTTCAGTATGGTTGAAGGTAAGCACAAGCACTGCCTGCTGCAGAATGGGATTTTGGGTGTCTGAAAAGTGCATCAGGGAACAGCTCTTTCGAGACCTCATCAGACCATCAAAGTGCTTATTTATAGCCTCAGTTTTGAAGGACATTTCCAGTTGCATTTTCACTTCTGTGTGAGACCTTTCCCCATCATTCTACCTGTAATATATACCTTTTCTCCTCTCACCCACTGCTGTGAAACCAATGTGAAGCATGTAGAATCATTGCTTTTCCCCCCTGTTCTTTTGATATACTTTCCAAGGCTTTCACTTTAATGATAGCTCCAAACCGTTTCCTGTATTTTCGTTAATCTTTCAATACAGATCTACTCTCAGCAGACGGCTCCTCTTATTTGCATGCCAGCACAATGTTAAGCCCTTTCAGCCTGATTTGAGTGATTGACAATTTTAGTTCCTTTTAGCAGTCTGGAACAACTGATTTACCACTGTGGGTGTAACTGCTTTCTTTCTGACACTGCTAATTTACCAAATGAATTGTGTTCTTGCACATTTACTGAGATTAACAGAAACTGGAAGTTAAAATTATGTAAGTCAGTTGCAAACTTATTCTGAATATTTCACTTAAACTGTTTTTTATCTTTGCAAAAGTAGGCTCCATGTGCTGCCATTAACCAAGGTATAATTGATACAGATGGGTATTGCATTTTTATTATTAAGTAAATAAAAAAAAATCCACATCTGACATATAGCTAATGTTCATGGAAAAATCGATAACATAGCAATAACTTCCTGCATGTGTCTTCTATGATTGCTTTTCTCATTCTTCTTCATTCTATACAACTACAAATAAAACTAAATTAAAAAGAAAGTATTTGCGGTTAACCCAGGATTAATTTCAAATTCAGGATTTAACTGAATTTACATTGAAGAAAAGCAGAAGAAATGCCGAGGTAGTTAATTACTTTCATATGCTTTTAGATTGCTTTGTTTTTTGTCAGGAGCAAGGAAGGTATGACAAAGAATGCAGTGATATTTTTAAATGTGTAAACAAATGTTACATTACATACCTTCTTGGTTTGCAGATGTGCTCTCTGTGGCCTTGCTATGCCAAATCTGAGCTCTGTGTTCCTAAGGAAGTACGAGATGGCTTCCTTGCTTTGCAGTATGGCTGATCTGAAATTATACAAATCTAGTTGGGGTAGGGCTGAAAGCTTTCCTGAAAATTCCCACCCATCAAAACCAAAACTGTTTTCATAATGGATTGAGTTTCAAGGGTTTTCAGCCTTATAGAAAAAGCATGATAGGGTTTTCTTTTTTTTTCTCATTTCTTAAAATCCCTCTCATTGGATAAAGAACTTCTATTTTATAATTTAAAATTGTCTTCCTATGTACTCACATTCAGTTATAGAAAAAAAACATTTTGATAAAGGATGAAATTAGTTACATAAGTAATTTCTCTTTCTAAGTGTCATATGTTGAAGTTATTCAATCTAAGTTTTGATCAGTATGATTTTAATTTCTTTGCTAATGTACTGTGGAAACATTTCCTTTTTTTGTTGTTTGTTTGTTTGTTTTAAATCCTAATTTAGGTTGAAATTTTATTTTCATTTCACTTCAGTACAGATCTCAGATTTTATTTTTCACTTCAATACAGATCTCACTTGCAGGGTATTGTGAAGGGAACAAGAACATTCATTATAAGAAATCTCAGATGATGTTAGCAGAGGGAGTTAATATAGAACTGCCTGCAAGGAGAGAACAACAAAATAACTTCTTTTGGATTTGCTAATAGACAAAAATATTTAATAGAGAAGAAAACTGAGTAAACTGACCACCTAACTTCCATATGCAAGTCACACCTTACTGAAGGACCAGGTGAACATTTTAAAGTGAGATTTAAAGACATTTTTAGTGTATTCTTAAGATGTGGTAAACTTACAAAATTGCTGAGGAAGAATAAATTACCATGCTCCTGCTCACATTGCTGTACTTAGGGTCTGTTGACACAAGCAAGTGGGGAACGAGATCCAACATGTTCACTACTCTCAGGAAGCTCCTCTGGGCAACACCTACCAAGCACAGTGTTTACAAGGATGATGCCACCCTGGGGAGCACACCTAAAGGCACACACCAAGCAGGGGTAAGTGTGTTGAAGTCTTGTCCCTGGTGGCTGCTGTGGGCCAGGAGGAGAAATTCCAGGGACACGTATGGCAGCAGTCCTTTAAGGAGCCAGAAGAAAAGTGCCCTGCACCAGGCTCACTAGAAAACACAGCTCAGTTAAAAAGTAAATCTACAACACAAGAGAGGAGGCGATTGCAGGGGCCGCACAAGCATCCCGCGCCGGGAGTTAGCATTGCCATGTGTTCGCTGTTACTGTCAGCCGGTTCACTAGATAACACGGAAAATTTGGTTTACTTCAGGCTGCAATCGCCCTTCTGAGCGGGACATGGACCCATCTCCTCTAAGGAGTTGCTTTTGCTCCTCCTAATCTCTGTGGTAGCGAAGAAGGTCTCCCCCAGTGCTTGATGGGCTGGCAGCCCACTGCTAAGTGAGCAACATTTCCAGGGTAATGGATACGGGCAGTTGCGTCTCAGTGTAGGGTCAGTTAAGAGGCACACAGCAGAATGTTTTGAAATGGACATCTGGCATGCAGTAAATGCATTTAGGAAGCAATAAACAGCTCATTTTGAATGACTTCTGCAATTGGTTTCAACACAAGCAGTTGGTGGAAAAACAAGCTTTTAGAAAGGTCATTTAGTACCATATATAACCCATCTCTTCCAGTTAAACTGCTTAGCAGTGTACAAAGCAAATCCCAGCCCATTTCTGGTCTGATAATTAATAGAGTCTTCTACTCTAGCTGGAGCAGTACAAAGAAAGTGAATGTTGTCCTTGTTATCCAGACTTAATAATTCACCATTTGAATTGTCAGGGTGTCTTTGAAAGAAGCTGATTGTTGAAATCCAAGTGCAGTAGATGTGAAATATTGTATATTGTATCTTCAAGATGAACACGGAATTCACATGCTCTTAGTCAGTAATAGATTACTGACAGCCCTTGAAAACAGCAAAAAGATTTTTCGATCTGAAGACGTAATACTGCAATTTTCTTGCTGATATTCTGTTCAAAGAGTATAAATAAAATATGAATACTAAAGTATTTAAATTTCTAACCCTTAAAAAAAGAGAAAATATTTTCTTCCTTTTATTTATCATTGGATATGATAGGCAAGCAGCATGAGCATTACAAATGTATGTTTCCAGCGATAAATAAAATTTATCAGATTTCTAAACTGGCCAGACAAATTGACACTGACAAATACACTGCAATTACCCTGAGAGATGCTATTAGTTAGTTCCTAAAATAAAATAAATATAGTTGAGTTAGCAAGCTGTGACTACTAGAGAAATTGACTCCACATGCTCCATATTCAAAACTGATGATCTTTACTCCTGAAAATCAATGTTTGATTCAGTTTGATTTAGACGTATCGTCTGTACTTCTGTAAATGAATGCAAGTAAATCACGTTTCAAGTTGTGCACAAAAATTGCAACGCCGCAGGACAGGTTACTCTGATTTTTTGTGCCTGTAAAAATGTCATGAAAAGAGTTCAGTGAAATGTTTCAGATTAGCATTGTATTAACTGAAATTAAGATGGTGTCAGCAACTGTTCATGAACCTACTCCATGGTGAGCAGAAAAAACAAGAAGGGAAGAGAATTTTGGAAAATTTTCATTTAAGATTTCATATTAAGATACTCTAAATGAAAACTTTGATTTGGAAGTTCACTTTAAAAAATCAAACCAGGACATTACTTTCTAATTTTGCTTTTGATCATCACTTGAAGAAAAACGGTTTATGCTATTTTAACCAGAAGTCCCATCTACAATACATGGCTCTTTACTAAGAACAAACGTGTCTTCTTTTCTAAGTCCTATTTTCTTAATTATCTGTTAAGAATCAAAAGACACACATATTACATTTCGTGGTACAGGGGAGAAAACGTAAAGTCAGTGTGGAGTCCTGCCTGGGCCTGATTCAGAAACAAGCTCAGAAATTTGTAATGATGAGCAGGAATCTGAAAAAAGGCGAAAACTAATCCTGTCTGGGCCCTTCCCACATCACCTAAATTACAAGATGTTTCTGCTGAAAGAACCTGCAATAAGGTAGTTAACACTGACCTTAAATGGTCATAATTAGGTCTGTAAGTTAACAAGCTATTGAAGCCAGCAATTCCAGCTGCATTTCTTCAAAAACTGCAATTCAAAGTCATCTGTCTCTGGACCTTGGCACAGCCTTACATGAGGTATGACTGCCCTTACAGCTTGTGCAGACACAGCCGATCTGCATCTCACTAATTCACTGCAAATAACGGCAGAGGGCTCGGCGCAGGCCAGTCTGTCAGACACTCACCCAAGACCTGAGGTGGGCACTCCAGGCAACGGTGAGCAATGCCACAGCCACCCTCCGTGGCCTCCTAAGCCAGCCAAGTCAGCTCAGGATGGCTAAACGGAGACACCACCCCCGGTTCAGAAATCTGTGAGTCTCACATTGCTGGGAGATCGGGAAATACTCTGGGCAAACATTTTTCTGTGCCAGCTGGAGCTTCACAGTCCTTTCGGCCGCAGCTGGTGGTGGAGGACCGTGCTGGCTGGAGCTGCCGTCCAACCTACTGAGAACTTCCTGAGTAATTTCTCTTGCAGATATGTCTCTAAGAGTGTCCAGCTTTGGACAGAAATACGAACCTAGCATCAGAACATTTCATCTTCTGATGAAGCCCACCAAGAGCTTCAGTGGGCCAACAACAATATTTACACCAGCACGGCTCAAACCATAACAAGCAAGCCTACATGCAAAACCCACAGCCTCGCTAGCGTGCATACAAACCAGTGAGCCTCCTTTTTCCTTGCTTACTTCTTAACACCATAGCTTTTTCCTTTAATATTCACAGCCTGCCATGCAGACGGATGAGACATACAGCTGAGACGGAGGGTTCACTCCGAACCCTTTACAAGGGATTAGTGCTGTTTGAGGGCTGGAGACTGCCAGCCAGGGGAAGGTCACCTGTCTTGTTGGAAAAGTTAAGCATTTCATTGCACACGGAGATTTGACAGTAGCGCATGACATGCCAGTGACTTTATCGCACCTAGCTGAAAGTTTATATGCATTAAATAAATCATCCTGCACTTTTCCCACTTAAAGGAGGATCAGGTTGAGTTGAACACCTTTCAGAGTGAAACCACTCTAAGCGGAATGGATATTCGTGACAGTAGTTGGAGATTTTTCTGTCTTGGTAAATCAAAATTTGAAGCAATAGGAGTGCAATAATTAAATAAGGGCACACCTCTGGATCACATCTGGTCATTCCAGCACTGCCCTGGTTTCAGCCTGGATAGAGTTAATTTTCTTCTCAGTAGCTGGTACAGTGCTGTGTTTTGGATTTAGTGTAAGAATAATTTTGATTATTTATTTCATTTCAATTATTAAACTGTTCTTACCTCACCACTGATGTATTTAGCTGTTCATAAGTAATGCTTATACTAAGTCAAGGACTTTTCAGTTTCTTGGGCCCTGCCAGCAAGGGGGCTGGAGGGGCACAAGAAGCCAGGAGGGAGCAGAGCCAGGACAGCTGACCTGAACTAGCCAAAGGGATATTCCATACCATAGAGCATCACGCTCAGTATATAAACTGAGGGGGGAGTGGGACAGGAGGGGCCGATGGCTGCTCAGGGACTGGCTGGGCACCAGTCAGCAGGTGGTGAGCAATTGTATTGTGCATCACTTATTTTTTTGCCCCTTTTGGGTTTTATTCCTTTCTCCTTCTATCTCCTTCTCATTACAATTGTCATTGTCATTATTATTATTATGAATTAAAAATTTTATTTTATTTTATTTCATTTCAATTATTAAACTGTTCTTACCTCAACCCACAAATTTTGCTTTTTTCCTGAACCTCCTCCCCATCCCTCTGTGGGGTGAGGGAAGTGAGCGAGCAGCTGTGTGGTATTTAGCTGCCAGCTGGGGTTAAACCATGACAAGCAGCTTTGAAAATTTATGGGATATTTAAATCATTGTGATGCACAGTTTGATTTGCTGATTAACATTTTTGGTTAAATATAAAATAAATTATTTAAACATTGTATGCTTATATGAAATTGAGCAATATTAGAAACATAATTGTAATAGAAGTTGTAGAAGAATATAGTTGTAACAGAAGAACGTCTATTTTTCCAGGACAATTTTGCTTCTTGCAAATTTTGTTTGAGGCAGAGGCACCTTATTGAGAGATTTATTATAAATCAATGTAAAGAATTTGTTGGATTAGAGGTGAAGGGAGATGGTGAAATAAATAATTACCTGTTTGATTTCCTGTACTTTCAACAGACTGTTTGGAACCAGGGAAATTTTGGGGGGAAGGTGGCAGCTGGCTGACTTTTGTCCTTGTCTAGAGAAGGGACTACTCATGTACAGACATACAGACAGATTGTATTCCATCTCCAGATACGAATGTCAACCTCAGGTATTAATAGATTACATCATCTGAAGAAATTAACAGCATGTCTTCGCGTCTGTAAAAAAGCATTGTAATGATTCTGTGCCAAACATTTTCTTGGCACAGCCACAGCGACTTCAGAGAGCATTTTGGCTGGAGAACTGCCTGTTACCAATTGTACAGACACTTGCGGAAATGGATGCAGGTAAGCTAGGGATGGAGGAGATCTGCTAAGTACTGTAGGTGAAGGAAATTGCAATGGAGTCCTCACACAGCAGGTCCTCACACTAATTACGAAGTGGGAAGAATGACTAAGGAGGGATGACCTTCGGAAAAAGCAGCTCTGTTTCTTCTGCTCCCTTAATTAATCTACAATTATGTCAACTCAGTTATATCTTAGCAATAAATATTCCCTTCTATGCCTGAAAAATCAAAACTTTATCAGTTCAATTCTAGTAGGCACTACCATTGCCTAACCATATCTTAGTACCCAGACAGCTAAAAACCCACTTCTTATTCAAAAAAATCCAAGATTTAAAAATCCACCTTGATCATTTGAGGGAGAGTTTTCCTCCAGAACTGGCATCATTCCTCACCTTTAAGAATGGAGTCAAGGAGGCATCTAGCTGTTATCAGAGCTACAAGCAGCCTGAGCTCACCACCTGCACATGACAAGGAATAAATGTTGTCCTCAGGCTGTGATGCACGTCTGGCTCCTCAGCCACCTCTCCTGAAATGCTGAGCTAAAAGACAGAGACAAAACCTTACATACCTGGCAGGAGGGACAGTGTGAAACTGTAGCTCTGAACTGTCTTCAGAAAAGAAATTAAGGTACCTGGCTGTATCCATAAATCTCCCCCTTGTCAAGCCCCACTTTTTTATAAAACACTCTAAGCAAAGAGTGAACTTAGAACAAACGTTCAGCGTGGGACATGGGCATGCAGGGGCACAAACTTCAGCAAGAAAGAAAGCACACAGAGAGAGAGGGCTTTGTCCTCAGTCTAATCCTCACAAAGCTGTCTTCCCTCAAGAAACAACACTCTGCACGGAACTGATCCCGTATTTCAATCTGACCCCTTGGTCAGATGTCACGGTAGTCAACGTACAGAAAACAACTGCTCAGTGTGTGAGAAACAAACAGAGAATGCATTGGCTGTGAGAGAGGACGTTATCAGTAATACTGTAATGCCAGGCAATAAATTGGTGACACTCACTGGTGTTCTAAATATTTAAATCCTATACCATATCGATGTACCAGGGTGTCAGGTACAGTAGCCTGTGGAGGGACACTCAGGCACTCCTGGGATTCACAGACAAGGCATGGGATGCCTCTGCCCTGCTGTGGGCATCCTTGTGATAGGATATCAGTGTCTCAAGGAAGTGTCTCACTTCACAATCAAACAGTAAAAATTAACATCTTTAGCTTTTAATAAAAATAATAGATGCCTAACACTGATCAGACAAATTACTATAAAAGGAGACAAGACGTACCAACTCATACATTTTCTGTACTGCAGACTCCTTGACTCAGAGTGAATCACACCATCAGTGTCTGTGTGCCTGGGTTTCCCAAAAGTGTCAGATCCAGTAGATCTTCTCAGAATATAATTAACTCATGTGGAGAGCACTCACCTGGCCAAAAGAACAGTAGCTATGATCACTCTCAATAAAAAATAAAATAACACAAAGGTTGCAGCAGTCTAATTTTGGATAAGGATATAGTAGATCATTCACTCGGGAAGAAAGTGGGTGATGTGTGTACCCCAGGCGATAGTGGAGCCTGATGCTGCACAGACATTTGACTACTTGTGTGTTTTTGTCTCCTTGTCCTCGGGAGTGATTTGTGGTGCTGTGAGCCCAAGGACTCCAACTCTTGACTGTCGTCAGGAACTGTGAGCAACGAGACCACCTTCAGCCTGGCTTCTGGAGAGAATGGGGCTTAGTGAGATGGTGCAGCTTAACAGCGTTCCTGTTCCCCCCATCGCCACAACAACCTTTGAACCCAACAGTCAGTCCCAACTGGGCAGTGTGTTGCCACCATCAGCAGCTGCTATCACATGAGCGTTGGTGTTTTAATGAATTAAGACACTGCTTCAAATACTGCTCCTGATGTAAATCCAATCCCAAAACATTTTTTTTTTTAATCAGGGATTCAAGTTTCTCTTATTTGAAAGAACCTTCTTTTTGCTTTTTAACTGGTGCAACAGCTCACAGAGGGATTGCTCTGTTCTTCCTTCAGTCTTCAGGAAGGGCACAGAAACAGTTGGGCTTCAGTTCCTCTGCTGAGAGTTAGTTACTGGAGGAAAGATAAGGGAAAGGAGAAGAGAAGCAGACAGCATAGTAATTAACATTAACTGCAGGCACATATGATTAATGTTATTTATATAATAGCATTTAACCAACAGCAGCACCCTCGTAACAATAGGTGGTTTGAGGGAATGTTGTGGCAAATGTAAGGAGCTACTGGTGGTGGATAATAATGTGCTTCTGCAAAAAGGCTCTTTTCATGATTCATGCATTAGAGTTGCAAAAATAACAGTAAGGGAGGAAAAAATATTTTCTGGGTACAAATACCAGACTGCCGCTGAACCTAGCCAGCACCTTTATGAATATTACAAGGACACTGACTTATCACCAGTGTATTTTCTATACAGCACAGTCTTCAAATTTTTAATAGGACTGAATGAAACTATCTGCAAGCCTTATTTCTCTGTCTGTATCCTACTGTGGTATCTAGACCTTATAGCACCAAAATACTCTTTTAAATGTTTAAGCCTACAGATATTTTTGTGAGAATTATCCTTCGGTAGCACCTCTTCCAGTAATGCAAGCAAAAGAAAAGAAAATTGTCCCAAACTTTTTTCCAAAGGCCGGAGAAACAGACAGCTTTTATTCTAAGTGCTTGCAACTACTGTTCATCTGCAGCCTACAGGAAATCAGGTCTGTGAGGGTCACATCCTTAAGTCATTTTTCTGTAGCCATCTAATGGTTTGTTCAAGTCACTTTTCCATGCTGGTCCTGGGGAACATTAGGAATGTTCTGTTGTACAAGCTATGGCTCCAGCTCTACAAAGACATGTGTGATATGCTAAATTTAACCCTCTCCAAGTCTTGCTGGCTTCAATGAGATTATTCATTTGAGCAGAATAGTTCACCAGTGTTGTGGTTTAACCCAGCAGGCTGCTAAACGTGCCATTTGCTCACCCCCCCATGGGATGGGGGAGAACTGGAAAAAAAGTAAAACTAACGGGTTGAGATAAATGTAGTTTAATAGGGCAGAAAAGGAAGGGAAAATAATAACAATGATAAAACAATATACAAAACAAGTGATGCACAATGCAATTGCTCACCACCTGCTGCTGATGTCCAACCAGTCCCCGAGCAACAGGTCACCACTCCTGGCCAACTGCCCCCAGTTTTATTGTTCAGCATGGTGTCATATGGTATGAAAGATCCCTCTGGTCAGTTGGGATCAGCTGTCCTGGCTGTGCCCCCTCCCAGCTTCTTGTGCACCCCCAGCCTACTCGCTCTCAGAGCAGTATGAGAAGCTGAAAAGTCCTAGACTTAGTGTAAGCACTGCTCAGCAACAACACATCAGTGTGTCATCAACATTATTCTCATCCTAAATCCAAAACACAGCATTGTACCAGCTGCTAGGAGGAAAACCAACACTATCCCAGCCAAAACCAGGACAAACAGTTATAAAAATAAGCATGGCTGAGCTATGCATTCAGGATCCCTAATTTTAACTATTGTGAGCTACTATCATCCATGTAGTTGTTAAACATCTACAATTTGCTTAGCACTAGCCATCACTAGATACATTACAAGAATGTGAGGGTTAAGTCTAGATGCCATTAAGTCAAAGACAAAACTATCTTAGGCTCCAATGGGGGCCATTATTTCAGTCTTGCAATCTGTAAGATGGATCTGAAAATAAGATGCTCCAGAAACTGTTAACTGTACTTGAGCAAATAATGAAAGAGATATTTTAAATATTTGCCAAATGGCAGAAAAAGTTGCAAATGATTCTGACATTGTTTTTCTTCTTGGAGGTTACATGCTTCATTTAAACACTTTAAGAGCCTTGTGATGTTCTGATATGACAGAAATCCAAGTCACGCAGGGATCTTTGGTGCACTTCTGGACTTAGGTACATACCCAGATGCAAAAGCAGCACAAAAATAGCTAAACAAGATGTTTATATGGTATCTGGAACAGGAATAGGAGGGTGAAAATAAGATAATAATACCTTCACAGAAGCAAACAGCATGTTTTCATCTGTTCTGCTGTGTACAATATTGGCCATTCTGCCGGAAGAGAGAAATTCCTGCTGATGTTGCTGGCAACAGCAAACGTGCTTTGGGGCATATGTTGCCTTCACCATCTCTGATGAAGAAACAGCAAATTCCAGAGGTTAGAAGCAATGACATTGTTGAAAGCAACACAGACCTGGAACAACCTGAACTCCTCTGGCCGCGGGTTCCACCCTCTCTTCTGACCCACAGAGATATGGTTCATCCTTACATTACAGAACAGTATCCAAAAACACACAGGTACATATTTCCAAATTACCTCATGGCAATACTGAAAATGAATTCCGCAAAATACTGTGAACCACAGCTATACAATCCCAATGGTTGATCGCAAAGGAGGAGCAGGAACACGTGGTTTGGACAGGAGCTGGGGACAGGCGTGACCCTTTCAACACAGCATGGTTACAGGCTGGCTTGAACGTATCATGAAACTGTATTCTTCAATTATAGTATGTCCAGAGAACAAACGTCACTGTTGAGTCCAGGGCTCTTTGCAGACCGTCGAGCTAAGAATTTGAGCTTCCAGGCTCCCCTTGTGCCTGCTTTCTGCGAGTCTCCCTGGAAAAGCATGAGGGAGAGGTCAGGGACGGAGTGGATGTTTTCTGAAACATTCACCTACTCACCACTGGACACTGACGTCCTTTATTCATTGAGAATTCGCTCCAACAGTCAGAAGAATGCCTGTTCAGTTTTCAACCATATAGGGTGACAGCATTTTAGGTAAGACTTGGTTCTACATGATATTTCTACTAGAAGTTCTTCTTCTGATGATTTCAGAGATTTTAGAGAAGATTATTTACATTTAGATGTTTTAGAAGGGGAATTTGTGGTTATATTATTTTGAAAGTATAATCTTCTTCTGGTGTAAATTAAAATGGCTTAATTATTTCCTGTGTAAATTTCAGCATTATGTGCTGTTATATTATCCACAGGTGTGTACAGTCGTTCAAGTCTTTCTTTCCTAGCAATAGCTTATGTGATGACATGAGCATCTTGTACTAAATTGAAATTTATCTCACAAGAGAAGTAACCCCCTGCTAAGAGGGTTTTTTTTGTCTTGGTAAATTGGGTGTTGTGACTGTTTCTAAAAACAGATGCAGCATTATCTGAAAACTCAACTAAATGCCAGAGAATATTGGTTTTATTTAGAGGATTACTAGCTTTCTGGCAGTAAGTGTGTTGATCTGTGGATTTTTTGAGCACGTTAATTGCATATGACAGGTTATCTTTTCTGTATTTATTGAGTAGTCTAGCAGTCTAATGTTGATGGAACACTAGTGGTATCTACTGAATTCTTGATGAAATTAACTCTAAAACTAAGCTCCAAATTCCTAGTTTGGAGTTCAGATACATTATAAGAACAGCATAGTTTTGGTTACATGACTGTCTAAAAAGAGCTGGTGTAGGTGGGTCACGGAAAGAGTTACGTGATGAAGTGAGGACTGCTCTCAATCCATTCACCCCCCCCAGAGTGTATTGGTATTGGGGATTGTCCCAACCCAAGTTCAGGAGCTTACACTTGGCCATGTTGAACTTCATCAAATTCACATGGGCCCACTCCTCAAGCCTGTCAAGGTCCCTCTGGATGACATCCCTTGCCTCTAACATACCAACTGCCCCACTCAGCTTGGTGTCAACTGCAAACTTTCTGAGGGTGTACTTAATCCAACTATCTATGTAGTTGATGAAGATGTTAAATAGTATTGGTCCCAGTATGGACCTTTGAGAGAAACTACTCATTACTCTTTTTCACTTGCACATCAAGCCATTGACTGGAACTTTTGGGATGTGGCCATCCAGTCAGTTCCTTATCCACCTCACAATTCATCCATCAAAGTGGTAAGAACGTTGTGGGGGACCGTATCAAAGGCCTTACAGAAGTTTATGTAGATGACATCAGTAGAAGTATATGTAGATGACATCCTTTGTCTACTAACACAGTCACTCCATCACAGAAAACCACTAGATTAGTCAGGAGTTCTACACACCAGGACGGGTCTATGAATTGTGATGTTTCTTTAGTGAGGCTGTCACAATTATATGCAATAGACTGTCCTAGTTCTACTTCTTTATGAAATTTGAGAAGCACGAGAAAAGTTCGTGTGGTGGGAGTGTGAGAGAAGATTGTAGGGACTCATACAAAATGGCTTTGCTGACCTTAGCATGAAGGATGAAAAGACAAGCTAAATGTTTACTGTTTTGATTTACCTTTCCTCCATGTTTTAAAGGTTGCCAAAAAGAAAAAATAGAGTGTTATAGTTTTCCAGACTATCACATAAGCACAAGGAGACTGTTAACTCTGTGTGTGAGCTCAATTCTGGCACTGGGTAACTCCCATACATTTGGAACTTTTGCCACTATGACCTTGTATTGCAACTTTCTGTATTTAAATTCTTAATTCTGGATGGAATGTTAAGAATTCATGCTCTATAGAGCATGAGTTAACTAGGAGCTACTGGTTTAAAACTTGAAACTCAAAACCTGGAATAATTATGACAGGAGGGATAAAGGCACACCTTTGACACCAAGACAACAGCTTTTCAGTTTTCCAGTTCCTGCTCAAAAGCCAAGCAATATGCAGGCTTTTCAGTTTAAAGTCATATGAATAACAATATAAAAGCATAGGGTATTTTTCTTTTTTGTCACCGGAAGAAACATCTTCCCTCTTTTAACTGATCTTCTTTTTTGGTTGGGAAATCAGACTGTGGCAGATATTTGGCATGGAAATTTTTCATTGCAAACAGGTAAAGTCACAAAATTTCAAGCAACTTAAGCCTTTCAATCAACAACATATGGGACTGATTGTAGGCATCACAGCCTATCTTATAATACATAAGCAAGTGACCTTTCAATTAATTAAAAAAGGCTAAGCTTCAAAACCAACAAAGATTTCTTAAATAATAAATTGTGCAATTAGACTGGGTAACACATTGCCACAGGGAATTGTTAAAGTCAAACTTATGTAAGAATCAGAAAAAAAATTCCTTTTCTGATTCCAGTAACTAGGCTGCTCAACCCTCAAAATTAATTATAACGTCCTTTCTTTTTAAGTCAGGGATAGAAAGATGCAGGACTTGAGCCTTTCGGGATGAGGTCTAATACATATCATATTTTATACCTGCCTTTCTGTATAATAATTGCTACTGATTATGCTCAGAAACAGATTATAGGATTAAATGGACGTGGCATCTCACCCCTTGCAGTAACTGTCCTGTAGAATAATTCTGTGGTGTAAAGTGTTGCTTAAGATAAATAAAGGCAGCAGAATACAAATGTACTCAGTATCTGTCCTTGAACTTCGATGAAAGTTTCTGGTAAGGAACCAGAATTGTTAGCTTCACTTAGGTGCACTTGACTGTTGCACTAGGAGCAACTGCACTCATCTACCTTATCTATGGAGAGCTTTAGTTATTACTTCTTATTATATTTTATTTACTTTGAGAGTTTCGTAATCCTATAAATATTAAGAGCTTATACATAATATTCGTCTTATATATATATAAAAAATTCCACATGATACATATTTTGTGAAATTCCTTGCAGTATGTGTCTAACACTGTGGTGCCATTCTTACAACAGCTGATGGAAGGTAGCTCACTGCAGTAATGATTTGTCTGCAGAAGTTGTGATCAAATTAGAAATGGATTTTTAGAAGTTGATGAAAGCCTGTGAAAAAAACATCTGTTTCCTGTCTCGAATCAAGAGAGGAAATGTAATATGGGATTTTTCCCCATAGGTTCAAAAGTGTACAAACGTAGCAGCACTGAAAATACGATTACTGTATTTTGCTATTTTATTTCTTAAGTGGGAAAAAAATATTCTTGAAATTGATGTCTTTTAAAAATTTTGCTAATCTCACGCAAGATAAGGCTACACTGGAGCAGGTACACCCCTAAGGGACTGCAGTCTGTGGATAAGTCCATGCTGAAGCAGGTGCAAGAGGAAGAATTCATGTCAATGTTAAACCCTATGGCCTGGTCCAAAGGGACCAGGAGTGGAGACTGTAATGCATATACCTTTAAGTTTTTGTAACACATTATTTAAGTTGCATTTTGTAAGAAGTACTACAGCAGAAACCACCCCAACTAATGGAGGATGAGCCTTACAAGAAACAGTTCAAGTGCAGCAGTGACCTGGTCTGAGCTGGCTTTGGTGCCCAAAAGCTCTATGCAACAAACCACCCCTCCTGCCCTGACTGACCACCATAACAGTTGGAGCCCAAAGTCATGGACTAAATAAGCTCAATGGACATTTTGTGGACGCTTACAGACATTTTACAGAAGTGTTCCATAGACTAAGGGAATGACATCTGTGTATCATAAGTGTGGGAAAAGTACCACAAAGGCTGGGAATGGGAATAGTAGTTAATAAGCATCTATTGGATAATGTGGGACCATGACGTAAACGGTAGGGAATAAGGGATGGAGAATGTGTTGGGTTTTCCTGGGATAGAGTTAATTTTCTTCACAGTAGCTGGTATGGGGCTATGGTTTGGATTTGTGCTGAAAATAGTGTTGATAACACAGGGATGTTTTAGTTATCGCTGAGCAGTGCTTACACAGCCTCAAGGTCTTTTCTGCTCTTCACACTGCCACAACAGCAAGTAGGCTGGGGGGGCATAAGGAGCTGGGAGAGGACACAGCCAGGACAGCTGACCACAGCTGACCAAAGGGACACCTCACACCATATGATGTTCCAAAGGGACACCTCACACCATATGATGTTGTGCTCAGCAATAAAAACTGGGGGAAGAAGGAGAAGGTGGAAGGACATTTGGCATTATGGCATTTGTCTTCCCAAGTCACCATTATGGTGATGGAGCCCTGCTTTCCTGGAGATGGCTGAACACCTGCCTGCCAATGGGAAGTAGTGAATGAATTCCTTAACCTGGTTTGCTTGCATGTGCAGATTTTGCTTTATCTATTAAACTGTCTTCATCTCAACCCACAAGTTTTCACACTCATGAAAGTGAGCGAGTGGCTGGGTGATGCTTAGCAGCCAGGGTTAAACCACGACACTACACCAGAACATTAATTCCCAATCTTCACGGCTTTGTGAATGGCACTGGCTCCAAGTTGTGCAGCTGTTGTGGTAAAAAAAGTGTGAAATTTCATCTCCAAGCCTTACTCTATGAATTGCTATAAAAATAATGGACTGAAGCTTTAACTTTACATCATGAAATGAATGAGGATTATTAAAGATGCTTAAGCATAAGCCAGTTGCATGACTTAGAGTCTGTGCGTGTGTTCCATGATTCCTCTTCAGGCACAAGTAGTCACAGGTGATCCAGCCCCGAGGTAAGAAATAATTTGTAGGTATTTCTCAAGGGAAGGTGCAAAGCTTGTTTAGGAGGGTGGAGGAACACTTCAGCACTGAGCTGCCTCACACAAAAGTATTTGGATCACATCAAAAAATCAAAATACATTGACGAATGTTGATTTGGACTAATAGGGGTTTTTTTATTATTTATTTTTGTGTTTTACCTACAGAAGTTCAAAGAACAACACAGAGATTAATGTATTTCTGAAGAGAAATAAACTATTACAGAATTGGAGAATTCCAGTAAAACATTCTTTATCATCTCCACCCAAAATGTAATTCCTTCCCTGAGGAGATTTACTCCCTTTCACACTCACACATAGTCATGCCCAATATGATTTCTACCCATTGTGGCCTCTGTAATATTAATAACAACCATAATTACATTGTGCCTTCTGACCCCAGTTTAACATAACACATTTGAGTTCACATGCTAAGTAAAATGTTTAATCACGAGCATGCTGAGGGAAGAGCAGGTGTTCGCAATATCTCACCTCCAAATGCTTGCCCTATGGCTGGTTTCCTCTTACACACCCATTTATTATAAAGCTGATGGAACTCGCTGCTCCTGCCTCTCTGAGCTTCTTAAGTAGCACCTCCGGCATCAGCTTTATTAAAAAATAAAATCATATGTGAAAGAAATAGGGCAGGTGGATGGTCATAAGGACTTGGTGCTATTTAGATTACACAGCTCCTTAGGTATGTCCTTACATTTAACGATAAGTATTTGGTACTTGCAAGTGTATAATCACCTTAGCTCATGTCATTACTTGGTTTAACAGCTAATGCTTAAATCATGGTTCTTGATGGATTGACAAGAGAATGCTTTTGCCTTCCAATGAAATGCAAAGGATAGGGATCCAGGTTTCCTTTTTTTCTAAGGGTTGTTAAGACTGCTTCGTTCCTGAACCTGCAAGGGCTAGTCAAGGGATTTCATGTAATAATGTGAGAAATGTACTTGATACAAAACTTGTGTCATTCTGTGCAGAAAGGTAAAGCACAGGTCACTTTCTTTTTAGCAGAGAAGAACTATTCAGAGCAAAATAAATCTGGATTCTCATTCTGCACCTCTGAGGTTCAAAATAATGAAAATGAAGCCCTTGAAAAGTTTTTAAAACCCAGTGGAGGCAGATGCTTGTTATGCACAACTGGCATCTTGATGAGAATTCTTAGAAATTGCTACCACTTGTATGTTCGCAATGCATTTGGAACTTTCCCAGTGCTGACCTATGTTTTAAGGCCAGAAATGACTGCTATCCCTGCTACCTCTGACCTCCAACACAACACAGACTGGAGAATATTGCTTGTTAATACCTGAATAAAGCCCATAACTCCTGGTTGAGATAGAGCAGCTGTCCTTTAGAAAGCCATTTGAAGACCTTAAGTGATGAGGAATGCATGAAATGCCTAGAAAATTAACCACTGTAAGAAGTTATTTTTATATGAAAAGGTAATTCAAGCTACTAAATTGTATGTTTTCTGTTGGGATGAAGAGCCTTCTTCATTCAAAAACAATCTTTCAAAGGCAGTATTGTGCTTTATAAGCAAGTCACCTCTTAGCCCTCCCTCAGATACACTAAAGAAATCAAACTTCTTTATCCTCTGGCTGAAAACATGTTTTTCCTGAATATGACTCGTTCATATAACTCTTGTCACCCTTTTCAAATATCCTTTAGCACAGACACCAGAACAGACAGTAATGCTCTCATTAATGCCAAGGAGAGCCATACAACTACTGCTTTATAATTTTCCTTGTTTCCACTTCCAAAGTTCCCACAGGTTCTTTTCACGCTTAATATTGTTGGAAATGGGCGCTCAATAGATTTACTGCTGTGACCCTCCATCTTCTTCAGCATTACCAGTTGCTAAAATAGAATCTCATCCTATAAGCGTGACCCATTTCCTTGTAGCTGAATATATAAAAATGTGAGTTGCTAAGCACTTATATTTATTATTTATATTGAATCTCAGATCACTCTGTAGAACTGGCCTGCTCGTCACATTATTTACTGTTCCCAGATTTTTCTTCAGCTGCTAATTGTCTGTTTTGTTCAATTTAGCATCAATGTCCCATTAGTTACTCTTCAGACTCTTCCATGACCCATCTGTTCTCACCAAAAGGAAGTTATATTCATCTTAGTCCTTTTTCTTTCTTAAGTTCATCCATTACTTCTATTAATATTCCTTTGTGCAGTCTGAAGTCTTTCTTTTTTCACTCCGGGAAACCAGTCTCCAGTGCTAAGCCTGGCAAAGGCAGTGATCGCAATGGGTGAAAATCTGTTTTCTTTATTTTTAACCTGCTTTTTTCCCCTCTGCAGCTGTTGTAACTGATTTGGGAATGACCTGCAGGCAGTCAGCAAGCACCCCCTCTCCCTATCCATCATAACTTGGCCCTTCTTTTATTCTGTCTCATCAAGTCCACTAAAGCATTTTTCAAAGGATCTGTTATTTTAATTCCAGTATTTTCCACATGGCAGTGCAGTAACAAGGCTGGCACAAGACACACTGCATGGAATGAAATTTGCCCTAAACTCAACTAAGCCATTTTCATAGCCCAAAGCTTAGCCAAACAATCATTGTAAATTCCCTCTGCTATTCCTTTGTCCACTCAGTTTACTGCAGCCCCTGTATCAGGAAAAGGCTTTTCCCCCACAAGGGAAAATGGCATAGGCTAAGAGAGATGCTGCTTTGTACAGCACAACAGGAGTACTCGGAGATGTTCCGTTTCTGTCTGTAGGGTAACACTCTGTTCTAACCAAGCAACATCTCCTACTAGAAGTTAGCCACAAATGGATCTTTAAACATCACACGTGGGCTACTGAGAAATATTTGACCATGTGTCAACACTCACATTTCAGCATCTTGCTCATATGCCAGTACTCACATACTTGGCTGAGCTGATGTGCTGATGCTGCACTCGAGCTAGATGCATCCTTGCCTCTCCTCCTCAGCTGTGCCCACAGCATACCCTCCACACCCTCCACAAAAAAACAGTTGGAGGATCTTTTCTTCTTACACCAGGAACTGAGAAATGCACCTGAGAGGATCGTGACCTGCACGCAGATCCATTTTCTGCCTGATTTTGAGCAAAGACTTTGATTCCAAATTATGACAGATATTTGTAGGAGTCGCTTTCTGTTTAGCTTTTAAAAATACCTTTTTAAGAAGGGGCTGATGCTGGCATCCTCATTCCCAGGAGAAAGCTTACGTTCTTGGTTGTAGCAGGGCATCTCCCTGATCTTCTGATGGGACTGCCCTTCCAAGCAGCAAAACATCCACAGCATGTGGAAAGGGCCAGAAGTGAGCAGCAGAAAAGGCTAAAGATCAAGACTTGGAGTCTGAACTGGAAGAAGTAATCCAGATATCTGGTCTCTGCTGCAGGGGATGCTGATCTATGTTATCTCATGGCTTTTGGTGTAAAGTGCAAAAACAAGGATGCAAAGCAGTAATTTTGGAAACACTGATCTGTGCTCTGTAGCAGCTGTAGATGTCTGCCCTCAAAACAGAGTTTTGAACCAGAGGGGATACAAATGCCTGCCTAAAGCCCCTACCTAAAGTATTCAAGCACTGGAAGGAAGAGGTATTTTACTGCTCTGTGCTGAATATTCCTCTTCGTTAACAGTAAAGTGACCTTTGTTCAGTGCAGAATTTCTATTGCTGTTTTTTGTTGGCTTACCTTTTAAGTAACTCAGAGACTGGATGCTGTTCTAGAGCCTCAGGATGCTTAGAAGGTAAGCATTATAGCACCAACATGGTGAGGGGGGCCCAAAACCTGTGCAGACTCTAACCTCAACTAAAAGCAGGAGAAAAGTGGGTCAAGAAGGGGTAGTGAATTTTCCTCAGACTGGGGAAAATGATGATTATGAAGGGGAAGTCCCTCCAGCTGGGATGCATTAGGGCAGGATGATGTAAGGATGAGACTGAAACAGATTTTTCCCAAAGAAGGAGTTGAGACACAGAAGGGGTGGGTGTGTGTGTGTGTGAAGATTTCTTATAGTGAGAAATCCTTAAAAGTCACAAAGGCATAGTAAGGCCCTAGGTAAGAGTGTTTCTCATGATCATTTCTTCTTCTGAGCTGCAAAATGATTCCTGACCAAAAAAAAGTATTTTTTCCTTAGTCTGAGGTGGTCCAGGGGTCAGAGCCTCTCCTGTCTGTGTAGTCCTTAAATGGTTCTTACTGCTTGCTCTTTCTTCACTCGTTTTGTTTATCCCTAATGAAGCCATCTGGACCAACTTTCACAAAGCTGCTCAATACCTCACTGGGTAGGGCCTCAGACTCCCTTATTCACTTCAAGAGTTTTTTAGTCAAACACCATTTATAGGGTTTTTTTTACTTTTAAAAACTAATAGAGCTTAGAAACAATAACAGTGGGTTGGGGTTTTTTTTTAATTTTTTTTTTGCTATTGTGATGAAAATAACAGACCACAACAATAAAACCACTCTTCTAGACTAATTAAATTAAAGCAAAACAGTAATGCTCTGATTCAAACATGGGGAAAAGGGGAATTTAAAGCTGGGGTTCAAAATGCCAGAGTCCAGACAAGCTGACCGAGACTGAGTTAATCCTTTGTGCTGGGGAACCAGAACCTTTTTCAAAATGTCTCCAACTTTGAACAAGAAGCATATCTGAATTTCCTGGATTTTTACGTTCTCAAAATGGTGCCTGGTATTTTAACCTTAAGCCAACGATGGGTTTAGTGGACCTCAGAGTGCATCAGGTTTCTCTGGCACAGCAGTTTCCCACCAGACCTCCTCCTTCCCGAAACTCCTGCCACCAGCCACTACTGACTGCATTTGTAGTGGTACATAACACCTCCTGGGGCTGCCTGCTGGCCCCAGGGACAAATGGTACAGAAAGGCTCATGTCTATACAGCTTAACTCTCTTAACCCTTCCTCAAACTACCCACGGAGAGTGTTTTCTGGCCTGAGCTGGCTCCCAGATTATCCCCATGATAGCACTAACTGGCTGACACCAAAACTGTGCCAAAAATTTCACAGAATGAATGGTTGCATTCATACTGTGCTCAGGCCCATGTGCTGACCTTGTTTAGATTATTATTAGTTTAACTGTAACCATTGTGGCCACATCCAATTCTCCATAGACTGTTCATTGACTTTAAGTAAGGCTGGGTTTATATACTCAGTCCTGGATGTGAATTTAAAGGTAGACTGCAGGATTGTACTCAGGTAACACTACATCCACAAAACCCACAAACAAACAAAGAAGGAAACCCAGACCTTTGCTTGAATATGTAATTAAAGGGTTTTCTTCTGAACTTTTCGTCCTTTTGTTTTAAAATTTAGATACTGGAAATCCATTGAAAACAATCCAACCATTCTAAAAATTCCATTAATAAAAATAAGAAAATACAAATGTTATATAAGGAATGTGTAGCTTTGAAAACAGAGAAAAAATTAATATCTATTATGTGACGCATATTAACAAACTAACAAACAGACCTAAAGATGCATATTTAGTAACTGGTTAGCCTTTGACCACTCCAAAATGAGTCACTGTATGTTCTGTTGTTTAAAAAAATGTTCAAATTATCACACAGGAATATAGCAATGGTATAAGAACTAGTTTCTGTCTCACCAAAAATTATTTTTAGAGGAGTGATTGTTATCAGATGCTGAAAATGTTTTTTAATTCTCATCCCCAGAATTGGCTTCAGCAGTGATATGACAGCCGCTGAACTGGGAGGTGGACAACCCCAGGTAGGCAGAGGTCAGCTTTATCATGAAAGAGGAGGCTCAATATACCTAAAATCGCTATGACTCTTTTTTTATAAATATCTCGGAGTTTTTGCCCTCAGCCTATGAACAAAATCTTGTAGCACACAGCCCCGTATGTATTTATTTCTTCTGTTTAAGTGAATATTGCTAATAGTTTCTTTTTCCTTTTTACTTTTATTATCGTCTTGTTATTACGGCTCCATCCCTGGTATTTCCAAAAAGAAGAAAAAAATTGGTAACTACCTTGCTGGATGTGGATAATATGATTTAAACTCCTAAAAGGCTTGGAGTAAGTTGATTTTCCATATTGTGAGGCCAGTACTTAATTGGTAGGTTACAGTATAAGAAGCAGAAGAGGTGCTGGTACCACTGCTTCTCCCTGCTGTGCAAGGCGTGGTGGCTGTGAGCATGGGTGAGGGGTCTCATTCTAGAGGGCAATAGCTTGCTCAGCATTTATTTTAGGGGTGTCAATTTTTCATGAAAGATATCTTAGCCCTTAATTTTAAAGACTTTTCCATAGTCAGATGTGCCTGCTCTAGAGAAACAGGTGATTTTCTTTCTTCTACAGTGCTTTTTCAGTTCAGCAATAGGCAAGCATGCATCAAAACTGTAACCTGCACACTGCCAACACAACAGCCCAGAGGTCAGGGCAGGTGCTCAGTGGTCAGGGGGGATCTGGCCCCCTGTCTGCGGTCCCTAACCCAAAGGGGTGGTGATGGAGAGAGGGCAGGAGACTTTCCTATCCTGAGGCACATCATACCTTATGTATTTGGGATCAGAGTGAAGGCTGAAAGTGCTCCTCAAACACATGTCCCTCACTTCCCAGGCATTGCTTTAATTATCATTAGGCTATTTGGCTTTGCAAGCCTGCTTTGGGAATCCTTTGCGGCCGCCTTTGCAGAGATGGTGCCAGAGCACATCTGCTACTCTTGATACTAGATAACCCTTCTTGGCTTCTCAGTTCACGAAGCACAGGCCTGAGTGATATGGTTATGGCGTATTTCTGTTGTGCTGTGCCCTTGAAATAAAGACACAACATTCAGTAGAACACAGCAGATGAAATGAGCAAGTAATAGCCATTAAATAAATTCTGCTTTGAAGAATAAAAATGCTGCAGAACACTAGCAAGAACTTTGACTGTCATGTGAAAATGCAACGTTAACTATATGGTTATTAAAAGCCAGGCCATATTTTCCATCCGTTTTTATTTGTGAGGTCTCCTTGAAATGACTTGTAAAACTTGGGAACCTAGGCAGCTTTTCTCTAGGGAATATAAAACTATAGCAGCTGATACTGGTAAAATAGGTTATACAGAGCCTTAGAAATGACTGCTTGATTTGTCCAGTATTTATTGCCTGAGTAATGTACAGAAACAGTAAAACAGAAAAGCACAACTTTCCATCTGTGCTGCATTATGCCATACATAAGAACTATTTTTCATTTGAAATGGTGGTAGCCCCGTAGGCTTTCTTGCTTTGATATCCTATGCTACCACACATGATATGATAGAGTATAAACAGACTGACTATAAATCTGAATCTTTACAGTTTTGAAAGCTGAAACATTCCAGCACTCACTTCCCAACAAACAGGCCTCCTAAAGTGTAGCCTGCGTCAGGTGTTTGGATTTTTTTTTTAAGTGGAGACCAAAGGTTGTTGCATCAGAAACCTGAAGCCAGCTAGGAAAATAGCAAAAAGACAAAACCCAAGCAAACAAAAAGGCATGCACATCTGGTACCCAAGTTGCCCAGCCCAAAAGCTCATTAGAACACAAGGAAAGGGTTGGCTGTTTTACACAGACAACTTTCCAGCATTAATTTCCCTTTATTCTGTAAAGCTCTGCTCGTAAGTTTGCACGGCTTACATGTCATTAAAGTGTGAGCCTGAACGACACTGTCCTCCTTTATCTCTACCCATTTGTAACCAGAGAGAGACAGCAGGTTAAAACAGATGGGCTGGTAGCCTTAAAAGGGACCAAAGTTGTCTGACAGGAGGGGTCAGTTTATATTTTTTGCTATTCTGTGTCTTTATGTTTTTTAAGAATATAAGTTAGAACTTTTATAACTAACTTTCTAGAACATAGTGGATTTTGTGAATTAAACACCTTTCATTATTTCAATATTTTATTCAATTTTTCTGACTTGAATCTTATATCAGTTGATATGAGTATGAAACTGGATGCACTTTCTAGTGCTTAGCAGCACTTCAGAGCCCAACAAAATCCTTTTGACCGCAGTGAGGGGCATGGGAGGATGAGTGCCAGGTATTCTGAACAAAAACTTTCTATACATATAGATAGGAATCCACCACTGGTGGCAATAAAATCTGTGTATGGAGCTTAAATTATGGAGAAAAAACAAAAACAAAAACAAAGCCATAATGTGACACCATTTCAGCAGAAACAAATACAACAGCAATAAATCATTCTGGTAAGAAGAGGGCAGGGGGTGGTGAAATCCAGATGCTTTCCCCACAATATTCTGTCGTTTCCTTGAGATGTTTTATATCCTCTTATCGGAGGAGAGAAAGGAAGAGCAGGTGAGGAGGCTCCCAGGTCCAGAGGGACCAGGGGAGCGGAGACAAGTGGGATTCCTGGTCTCAGCCGTAGCAGGGAGCCACGAGCCTGCAGCTGAGATGCAGCACCGCGCGATTTTCAGCTCTCTCTACAGGAGCCCCACATGCTGGTAGGAGCCAGGTCAACTAACCTGCAACCATCAAATTGCATGCATGTATGCTACAGCCCAAATGAGCACACACGGGCACAAGGTTACAAATACAAACCACATTATTACATTATGGACAATACAGGTGCTCAGGAGGAAAAATCTTAAGAGAACCCACCAGCAATGCTTAGAGAAACTATGGTATTCTTGAAGAGGTACAAGTCCTGGAAATGTTGAAAATTTAGGTGGGGCAGGGGGAAAGGTGTTCCTGTGTTTCCTGGCATTCCTCAAAAAAAAAAAACCCTGGAAAAAAATGTGTGCAGTCAGTTCTTTGTTCATCAAAACTAAATTTATTTCTTTCCTTAAGAACTGCATTGTTTTTAATTTTCTTTACAAAGGAAGCACTGTTACGTGAGTTTATGAACCAAAATACAAATTCTTCTCCTTGGAACGACAGGTATATCTGTATTAGAAATGGAGTTGTCTTACACTCTAGAGCATTTATACATATGTATACTTATATATTACTACTACTTATAAAAAGGGAAAAAATTGAAAGTAGAAACTTCAGTATTGTTGACTTGTAAACAAAAAAGAAGATTCTGACTTTGAGATCAGAAAGACTTCGAACTTTGTAGTGCAGTTACTAAAGGTAAGCATTTCCAGGGCACAAATAGGAAAACAAAAATTACATCCCCCTGTATATAGTCACTATAATGTAGTCCAAGGGGATGACAGATACGTATAATGTACACTGCAGGTTTAGTGGAATTAGAGTTCCTTAATATTAAAGACTTTAAATGAAATTATTCCAAATCTTATATAAATTACAAAGATGTTTTGAATGACTGAAGTGCCACAGCTTTGTCATTTTAGATTTCTCTTTAAAAAAAACAACTTTCAGTGCTCATGTTATTAAAAAAGGATGCTTTTTTTTTTTTTTTTTTTTGCTAAATTGCCTTATTTACTGTCAGGCCTTAAGTCAGGGGCAAAGTGGTCTGTTCCCTCTTCCCCAAGTCTCCCTCAGGTACACCGCTTCTCAATACTCCAACTGGCTGTATCACACCAGATTTTTGTCTCAACTTGGAACTAACCACTCGTTTTCTAACACACTGAGCCAACCCCAATTCTGCAATCATTTTGTTACTAAAAAGACAGCAAAGTGTCGACTAAATGCTGGTTCCCTCACAACCCAATAACCTTCTTGTGTTGCCCAGCAGTGCCGCATGGTTTCCTTTGATCCAGAGTGTACAGCAGAGCCCTCTGCACACCTCTGCATGGGGACAGGCTTCGCCCTTCAAAGCAACGCCTGTAGCTTCTTTGTAAAAAGAAAAGAATTACCTTTCTGAGTCAGATAGGGTATGTCAAGTTTTTTCATGATCTGTGCTGTCAAAGGCAGGTGCCTGTCTCTGCTCCATTGCTTGCAGATGACTTAGTGACAGGAGGAAGGAAATTTCCAGACTTGAATCATGTTGTTGTTTTGTTTGCCTCACCTGCTGAAATTGTGCGTGGTTAGTTGGATTTCTTTCAGTGCATGTGTCTACACTGACTGCTCGGGTGCTCCAGAAATGGCCAGGACCTCTCCTGCCTCAGCAAGGCTGTGGGTACAGCTGGAGCCTGTCTGCAGGAGCAGGCAGGACCAGTCTGGCCAGAGGGGCTGTGCCGGCTGGGACCCTGCCAGACGTGGTGAGACAGACCATCCTTGGCAAACATTCTTTGGACGTATGTAGAGGGCACAGGGCTCAGTGCTTGCCAATCCCTCCAGCCGCACTCTTCAGAGGGGTCTAGACACAGAACTGCTCAACTTTACTAGCAGTTACCATGGAAGTGAGGAGGAAAATGATTGAGAACTCTTAATGATCGGGAGAATCACACTCCTTCCTATGGTCATGCATCACTGACACCAAACTTCATAACTTGGATGAGTGTAATCCAGGCAGACATTGCCATTATCTGAGGAAACCCACTAAAACACCACAAAGCCAAGCAGCTTCATAACTATACATTATGGTTAATCTTTTCCCTAGAAATCCTGGACATGCCTTTTTGTCTTCATTATTTGAAACTTGCTTTAGCTGTTACACATGACACAGTGCTGGAATGACCCTCTTACTTTACTCATCGGTTTTTGGTTCCACATCCTTGTCAGAAACAGAATTTTTCCGCTCAAGTTTCTCTTGCCCTGCAGTTTCTTAGCTGGGATATCACAATGGCATTGCGAGTCTGCCAGTCTATGAGGACAGGCATTAGTTGCTCAGCCTTGTTCTGATCACCTCACAGTATATTTCCTTATGAACTGTCCCCAGCTTGACAGATATTTTTGAAAGCAATTTTCTCTTAAAACACAGAAAGTGTTTGTGATACATGAACAAGACTAACTGGGAGTCAGTAGTCCTTTTCTTTATAACTGCAAAGTAAGCTTTCACATCAGATCTTAACCGGTAATATCTTAACTACCTAACATATGCTTGGCTCAGGATATTACTGAAAATAATATTAAAAATATAAATTATAATGTGAAATGGGAGAAACAGATGAACTTCTAATTTTGATTTTAACTGATAATTCAAAATGCAAGTTATTCAGAGAATGACAACTCCAATTAATAAACAATTAAGAACAAATTAGTAATCAATGCAGTACCATCAGCACAAAAATGGGTGGCATAATAATAGCTTACATATTTTGCATTCATCAAGTATACATATGCTGTACCCATTAAAGCCAACTTAAGTTACTTAACATTCAATTGTGCATTTTGTGGAGTGAGTCAATAGAGTGACTCACTAGCCCACTATAGTGCCATATGGGAAACTTTCCCTCTCCTGAGCAGATGGAGACTAAGCATGTCACAGACAAAATGTGTTTTGTCTCTGGAGAAGGGATGTTGGCTGCTTTGTTCTTAGATTTTCGACATGCCAGGCCTTCTGCTTGCATTGGGAGTCCTACATTTTGGGGTCTTATGGGTATTTCAGCACGTCTCTGAAATGCTGAGCTGCAGAAGACAGGCAAAACCAGGCTATCCAGAAGCCTGCAAGTAAAATAGGAGTATTGCTGTGCAATCCAAGATTTAACTGGTGGAAAAAAGCAGAAGAAATCACCACCTTTTCCATCCTTTTAACACATAATCCTCTCTGAAGGAGGCAAGTGCTTTCCATTTCCCTGTGGAAGATTTAGATGGAGGGTGATTTAGATGGCGTTATGCTTTTGCAGGTGACAGGCCACAGAAACCCTGTTTTCTATTCCTTCTGGCTGCATCTACCTAGATCTACATTTTCTCTTTTCTTTTCTTTTCTTTTCTTTTCTTTTTTCTTTTCTTTTTTCTTTTCTTTTCTTTTCTTTTCTTTTCTTTTCTTTTTTCTTTTCTTTTTTCTTTTCTTTTCTTTTCTTTTTTCTTTCTTTTTCTTTTCTTTTCTTTTCTTTTCTTTTCTTTTCTTTTCTTTTCTTTTCTTTTCTTTTCTTTTCTTTTCTTCCTTCATTCAACTGATTATGTCCATGGAAACTAGCCCTAATTGTAGCTTTACAGGCAGACCATGTTTTCCATCATTGGCACATACTGATGTAACTCACCGGGGAGTAGCACAGGACTGAGCTGCTGTTTTCTGTTATGCTGCAAATCAGAACAAGATTGGTATTTCTGATTAATCATTTTTGCAAATGGCCTACCAATTCCCTGCCAGATTATCATGTAATAAATAAAAATATCACCAAAGATCCTAGGCTCAGCACTGATTAAAAAAAAAAAAAAAAGGGTAGTCTTTCAAGGAAGGTGTTTCTAAGTTTGCACTTACTATAGTGGTCATCATGACTAAAGTTCATTTTACCCATAAAAAAAGCCTGAGTGTTCTTTCTGTAGGTGCTGAGACATATATATAATCCCTTCTTTCACCCTTGGTGCAGAGCCATGATGTGGAGCCCATGACACCTCTAGGCAGGCTGCTATGGTGATGCATGGACTATACCAGTGGTGCAAGGATGCCTCCAAACTCTGTTTTGCTAGATGTCTCCGTGATGGCTGTAAGATTTGGGAAAACTGGGACACTGCTAACCAAAGAGCCTGGGAAAGTCTTTATCACCAGCAAGGCACCATTGAGACCTCCAGGGGTGCTGGGAATGTACCAGCAGAAACTTGGCAGAGGGTCAGCAGCAGACAAGGGCACTCAGCAGCCCCGCTGGCCATGGCTGCCCCCCTCACTGGCCTGGGGAGCACTCCTCTCTGCACTGTGAGAGGGGAAGGTGGGCAGCCTGCACGCACAGGTCCATCACCCCAGCTCGGGGTGGGGGAGAGAAGGCTCTGAGTGAGCTTCCCTCTCCTGACCAACCAGGCAGCCGCCTACCACAGAGAGGGATGCTTGGGGCCAGGGAAGGTGAGCCAAGCTGCCTGCTTGGGAGCTAGCGCTTGCTCCGCAGCTGCTGCGGCTCGGGATGCTCCTGGCCCCTGCGCAGCCACCTCCCGTGCTCGCTGGGAAGGTGGGGGAGATTTCATCTGCAGGCGCTGCCGAACATTGAACATCGGGTTGTTAGCGTGCTGAGGTGTGGGCAAGCGGGGGGCAGCTGGCCTTGGGGAGACCTTGAAAACACCAGGCAGTCAACAGCACTGGGTGGATGCTGAGGTCAGTCTCTAATGACTGCTGCTATTCCTTTCCACAGTAGTCCCTGTTTTGACTGTGGCCTGCATTAATCCCTATTTTCTTTAAAGCCAAAGGTCCTCGGCAGAGGACAATACGTGTCTCTTAAGGTGAGGGGCAATCCCAGCCCTTGTGAGTCAGTGTAAGAATTAAACCAGCTGGAGTACGAGGATTTCAAATAGTTCACCGACAAGCATGCTGTGCCCAAGCAGATAAGGTGAGTCTTCTGTCAATGCAGCTTTGATCTCTGGCCTTTTTCAACCCACTCTCTTTGGAACAGGTTTATGGAGGGGTAAACTGAAGTTTAAAGCTTCTGTTGTGAAACTATCGTACTTTTCTGTAGTTTTCATAGTATGAAAAAAGATACTGTTTGTGTTCGTCCATCATGCACTTGTTCTCGGCTGAAGTTTTTGCTGACTTTAAGTACTCCTTTTAAAACATCCATGAGTTTATAAAAAAGGGGTTTTTCCACTTTCAGCCTCTGAGTTTTTGAGGTTCTTCTATGTATTCTGTGGCGACTCATGAATTCCAAGTACCAAAATGTACAAAAGTGTATTAAAATGTGTTTGCATTTCCAATTTTTTTATTCTGTTACATCGGATGGTGTTAAACTGATGATGAACCTAGAAATATAATGTCACAACACCGGGCACTGGAGGTTAGCAGTCAGAAGCCATCAGAGCTCAGGCACATGTGCTCTAATGACACCACTCATTCAGTCACATTTTCGCAGTCTCCCGGTAGGAAGCACTGATTTGTTTAACTCTATTAAGCTTAGATAAGAAAGGTAAATAATATGTCTACCCAATATAAGACAACCACCCCAAAGTAAGTTTGACATTAGCCAATAAGTACTCTAACATTTTTGTGGCTTTAGCAGCTTTGGAGCCTATTGAATGGCACAATGAGGAGAGAAAGGAGAGTGAGAGAACGGATGCCTGCTTATTGCTTTAGCCTGTTTGAGATCAATTATTAGGAAGGACAGCCAACACTCAGGCTAAATGCTAACAGATGTGGTACCGAGCGTGCCATTCAGATGCTGGCGGTTTGCTGTGGAGCGGTAGGAAGTGGCGGCAGTGGGTGGCAATGGGAGTTGGTGCCTGGGCAGCTAGCGGCTGGGGAGACACGGCCCCAGCTTCCCGGAGAAATCCTGCCCAACGGTGGGGCTGACACTGTGTCTAAGGACTTGCTTTAACCTTTTTACAGGATTTCTGCCAGGAAATGTCTTGTTACCAGGTATGTCTTTAACAGTAACTCTGGCCGTGAGGCAGGAGAAAGGCCTTTGGGGTACATGGGCAGCTCCAAAAATTGCTCTGTTGGGCAGGAGCTAGTACAGACCAGCCATCAAAGCCATAAGGGTTGAAAAGAGAAGCCTCCCTCAGCTCATTGAACTCACCCAGGATGTGAGGAAGCAATAACTTCACCATTTACATGTGTAGGAAGAGTTTTCACAAAGTCACTGTTGAGTTTTGGTGTAAGATGGGTCTGGTTTACATTAAGTGTGGGTCTGGGATGTGCTGGGCGGCTGTATGGTGTGACAAAAACAGGCTGCCTGCTTCACCTTGCAGACATCTGCCAGTTGTTTTCCGACAGGACTGTTTTTCAGCTTCTTGGCCTGTAAACTACAATGACATAGCTGTGTGTTGAAACCTGACAAAGCCATAACAAACTGGTTGAATGCCTTGTGGTGTTAAAAGCTTCAATAAGTGGGACAAAAAGGTTTTCAACACAAAAACTAATATTGTGCAGTGATGTAGGAAGTCAGTCAAGGAGTGCAAAAAACAATAGCAAAGACCCACAATGGGAGATGCAATTCACTTATAAGCAGACCACAAGCCAAAGTTTGCTCAGAAAAAGCCACGACTGAACACATTTGATGAATGAAGGCATTCTTATCACAAGCTGGTTGCATAAAAGAACGGAAGATGGCCTGTTGGCCAAGATACTGTGCATCCCCTCCCATGTGCCTGCCTTGAAAAGGCGTTGGTGTGAATCCTGATTCACAGAGGGTAACGAAAGGTGTCAGCCAGTGGCTGAAGTTTTTACCAGAACCACACTCAGGGGACTCATCTTCCTGTGTACAAAGAATGAGAACAGTTTCTGCCACAGATTATCATTGATTTTTTATTATTTTTTTTTTTTAATGGATAACTCAGTTTGATGCAGAAAGAAATGTCACTGAATAAAAGATTGTCATGACTTCTTCCCAACCTCAACCCTGACTGAGGATTGGTTATATTCTGCCCTGTACTCTTCCTGTGATGAAGAGTCTTTTCATTAAATAGTTCAATATTAAATGTCTGCTCTTCATCTGCTCTGTCTTGTCACCTTCATTTTTGGGGTCTGAAAAACCAGACCATTGCATTTTTCTTTCTTTTTGCCTGTTTTGACTGGTCAAACTCATGTTCCTAGGATCAAATCATTGGAAGCTGGATTTCCCATCCGTCACTCTGGTTTCTTGCCTGCCAGATGAGACAGGACAGCACTGTAGCCAAAAGTCTCCTGAAGCCAAAGCAACTACATTTTTAAATGATTGCTCACAGTTTGATGAATTTCATAGCTCTTAGGAAAAAAAACTTTCCAGTGGACTGGTGGGAGTAGCCCTGGAGTATCTTGTCAGGGAAAGTTGTGGACAGTTCACCAGCAGCAGTCTGTAGGTGCAAGTTAGACAGATGTCTGTCAGGAATGACATAGGCAGTGTTACCTGAGGATTTGGGGGTGGCCCAGAGACCTCCAGACATCTCTGAACAGCCTGATGGAGGGTCAGAGCCTGCCACGTCTCACAGGGAAGAGGCTGCGTGTCACTATGGCTATAGATCATTAACTTGATGCTCCACTTACGCGGAGGTGAACTTACGAACTTTTTATTTTATGGACATCTTGACAGTGCTGAACAGAAGGTTTTTGGCTTCTTCTTACAGTGTGACAGATTTTGCTGAAGAGACCACAAGAATTGGATAGGTAGCCTCTATTCCAAGTCCAAGTTTAAACTGCTCTGAAAACATCTGTTTTAGCTTGACTTTTGCAGGTGGGAATGTCATTCCTAGTACTTTTGTGAAGCTCCTAACATCAAGTTTGAAATCATTTTAATGTTAGAAACACAAATAAAGAACTCATAGACTTTCATGCAATATAAGCCACTCGGGTGCCTCCCATCTATGTCAGTTTGTCAAGGGCACAATTATCAGAGACATTCCTAGCCTAAATTTTATCATGGGGCAAAATACAACTGCAAACTCCATCTTTACAGTGAAAAGGCATCATATTTGACCCTGTGACTGTTACATAGCAGTTACGACATCAGGGCCAAAAAGTTATTTTCCAAATGCTATTCCAGGGTTCTCTGCCCTTGGTATTGTTGTGTTCACCAAGTCCGCTGGGCTTTAAAGGTGCTTGCCCTTTTTTATGGTCATAGTCTTCCGTGACTTGGCCAGACCTGAAAGTGGGTCTCAGGACAGAAAACAAAAAGTGATGCCTCTTTGTGGCCACCACTCAGGCATGGGTTTATCCGTGCATGTGCAGGAGAGCTGGCAGGGATGGGGAGAACCCTAAAGCCTTCTCCCCTCAGCAGTGCTGGCTGGATAGAAACCAGACATTATGTGATATGACTAAACTCAGCCACTTGCACAGGCTCTTCTAACAGGCCTATGTGTTTCAAATATTGGTCTTTGTGGATTTTGGATTTCTTATTTAGACCTTTATCTTTCTCTGCCCCACATTTTCTTAAACCATCTAGAATATGTTCATTATTATATCATGTGCATCACCTGTAGTTGTAAAATGCTGGTAAAACACTGCAACAGGGACTGAAAAGGCCACAGGTGAGTGTCATTTAGAATTACAAATTAGTTTGACTGGGATGAGCTTCACATTTAACTGTTTTATCTCACTTCCCTCCCTCATGCTGTGAAGTTAATAGAGAGAAACCTGAGTTGCAGAGCTGGGTCCAGACAACATATCCAAAATTCAGCTAGCTGGAAGCAGGGCTTTTGCATCAGTTTTTGAACAGCTGATAAAAATCAGGAGACATCCACTGATTTCGTAACTTCTGCTATTGGTTTATGCCAGCTGAACTCTGGCCCATTTTGCATCTTGCCATCCCTCATCACAGTAGGTGGCGAGCGCACAGGGCAGACACTTTTTTGTTGTAGCCACCCCCAAAAATAGGCCCATTCCTTAGGGCAATCATGTGAACTTAGGAAATGTTTTTGGAGTAGGAATTTGTTTGGGAGAGGGAAATAATTCAATAAAAAGGGTGAGTGCATGGATAAAACTTCTCTCTGTTCAGGAGCAAGGTCCTTAAGAGCACGTCTCAGTCTAGCAGCCAGGGCCATGATGCTTATACCATACAAGTTGCCTAAATATTTTTTATTTAGCTCAGCATTGTTACATTAAGGCTTATGAAAAATTAAGCAGATCTTTTAATTCTTGTTTTTAAATGCCATGGAAAAGAGAATTACATTTTCTGACAATGACAAAAGACTAGATAAATGTGATTCATTCTTTCTGCTAAGTTAAAGAGTGTTAACTGCTACCGTCGTTCAGCAAGGATTCTTGGTTACTTTGAAATATGTTGTATGTATTCAGTTTTCTGCATTTCTGAACAATTGGTCAGTTAAACATCTCTTTTTTTTCGTGATCAGACATACTGCCTTGTACCTTGCTCTGTTACTTAAAACAACTGGATTTTGGACACAACTTTAATGAATCCCTGCAAAATCTGTCATACGATGGAAACTTATATTCCACATAATTACCTTAGATATTTTCAGTTACAAGGTATTATTTTAACTGTAAGAGATCATATAGTAAGTTAGTCACAGAGCAGAGTACTGAATGCATCATTATTTCCTAAATTTGTCTAGGAAAGAGTTTTCTTGCCCTGCTAGGTTATATGATACTGCAGGCTATTTTTCTACCCAAATCAGAATGAAAATTCAAATATTTTTGTGTATGAAGAACCCAAACTACATTCTGACCAGAGTCAAACCATTACTTTTGGTCTAAATTCACATTTCTAATTGAAAAGTTCTTAGGGTCCAGAAAATAATTTTTTACTTAGGAAAATATCAAACCAAAACTGTTGAAAGAATTGGAAAATAATAATAATGATAATAATAATAATACTAATAATAATGTTATTGTTGTTGTTATTATTATCGATTCAAGATCCACAAAAGTCTGTGGTTTCCTATTGACGGCTTTGGTTTTAATTGCCAGACTTTTACCAATTGAATGAGAAGTTTCCTACAAAACATGTACTTGTTGCCTAGTCTTACATCTGTGATCTTTCCCCCTGTTCCCAGGATTAACGAGCCTCATGTTTCAGTTACAAAACTAATACAACCCTTTTTTCTCAGTTCTTTAGCAATACAAGCCCACTTGCCACAGTGATGTGTTGGATGCCCCAGCCCCGTAACTCACGCACTGATGTGGGCTGCTTGCACAAAGCATGGCCGTGCAGGAACTTGTTCATTGAATGCATATCAAAAGCATTTGCCATGAAGATGGAGGATTTGTAGTTCATTCATGGGGCAGCTGGTTTCAGCCTCTTTCCTTCACTTGTATTCATGTTAAAAACTCATCTCTTCTGTTGGACTTCTTTTTTTTTTTTTTTTTTTTTTTACCTATCCTATGCATCTATGCATTTTCCCTGGCACAAGCCCAGTGCTAAAAGGTATCATACTTTTTCTTTAAGCTCATAAGAATTTTACTTAATGGTTATGCTAAACCATATAAATAGAGAGAATAGTAAGGTAATCTTCCCAGAATTTAGCAAAAAGGCCTAACTAAATAAAACATTTTCTGCAAAACATGCATCTACCCCACACACCTAGCTGCACATGCCTAGTTTCATAAGTCATCTGTTTTTCCAGTCATTTAAGAATTCAGCATGGAGGGAGTTTCTCCCTTAGATGAACACTCTGAGGTAAATACAATATGAAAAGCAGAAAAAGTTAAACTTCTACAGAGCTGTAGTCTTGAAAGTGTTGGGCTTTTGCAGAGGAAACTGCAGCGCTACAAAAAGGTTACAGTCCTTTGTGGGGCTAGCTACACTTTTTTCAACAGATCTGCCCCAGGGATCTGCTTGGCCCATGAGTTATGTTTTGCATGTAGATAACACAAACCCTGCAGTTATTTTTGTCAGCAATTCAGATCATGTTGGCACAAGATTTCAGCCTCATGGGGGAAAAGGAAAGATTGCTGCTGAGCTGAAGACCCTTACCAAGAAGTTACTGATAGGGTGGAAGGATCCATTGCTTTCAAGCAAGGTAGTACTCTCCCAGGAAACAGCAAGGGTCTAGGCCTACAAACGCATTTTTTCATCTCTCAAAAAGTCATTATTCACTGGTCTAATCACATTAAAATCAAGTCTGATGGTGGTTTTCACTTTAGAGTTCAAATTTTACCTTTTCTCCCTGCAGATGTGTAGCCAAGCCCAGCCAGTCCATCTGGAAGCCTCAGTGTGTGTCTCTGCTTCATCCATGCAGGGGAGCCACTGCAGGGACCGACTGATCATGACTTGTTTTAGGATTATCTAGATTATCAGAATCAAATTACTTTTATTGCCTACTTGAATCAACAACTTCACTTACCACCCTGTACTGAAAGCTCTAGGTACCTAAACAGTGCAAGTCGCAGCAGCCCTCGTGCTGGCAGGGAAGAGGAGGATAGTCAAAGCAGCCAGTAAGAAACATCAAGGAGAGATACGTGCTCAGTCCCTGGGCCAGATACAGTCAAGGATGAAAAAAACATGGCTGTTTCCAAATGGGCTCCAAAGCATGGCTTCTTTCCTGGGGTCAGATATCTAAAGCACAGAAGTCCTTTCTTGCTAAAATTGGGAGGGATAAATATTGTCCGAATTTGCCATAGCCAAGTACTTAGGGGTGTTTGTCTGAGAAGTGAGATATGAAGATCAAATAGTTAATTGAAGTGGAGAAGGGAAAGTACCTATTCAGCCTCCACGGTCTTCCACCCTGCTAGTTTAGTCACCAGGAAATAAAGTAGTCTGAGGAGGGGGTTTCTCTGCATCTCCCAAATTGATGCTGTTGTCCTTTGTATAAGTAATTGGATATTATCTAGACCGGCGACCCAAGCCCCGCTGAAATCTTCCATGTTCACATAGTCTGCAATGCAAGTAGAAAGCTTACAAAAAAAAAAAAGAAAAAAAAGAAAGCTTACTTATGTTATGTTATAATGAGGTATTTTACTATGAATTAAGAGGCATGAGGTAATCCAGCTGCAAATATGCTCCTGTGGAGTTAAAATCACAAAGTCGGTGACAGAAAGCCATGCTAGTTGGGAGCACCACTGTTCTGCATGCTGTGGGCTGGAGAAGCTGATGCCCCTTGATAATGAGTGACTTTTTTGGCCAAGGAGAGAAGAGTGCTGTATTTCCACCCTGAGAAGATCAAAGTGTTAAATCTCAGTGTTTCAAATGAAGAAACCAGGTCAATTGTGAAGAGAGACTGTAATTCAAACCACTGTGAAGATGTAATCTCTCAGCCTAGAATAAGCAAATAACAAGTTAGAGGGTTCTTAAACTAGATATTTCAGTCTGAGTAGCCTTAATGAACTTCATCCTAGAATACTTAAAGAATTGACTTTAGCAATCTCAGAAGCATTAGCAGTTATATTTAAGAAATAGTGGAGGACACACTGGGTACTGGAAGGCTAGAAAACGTCATGCTTAATTTTTTAAAACAGAAGGGAAGGGATAGATTATTCAGTTTAGTTTAAGTATCTAGGAAATACTGGAAATAATGAGCAGACATGTTTTTTGCAGGGTGAGTTAAGTAACAAATGGTACAGTCTCATCAGAAGCAGAACAATCTAATTTCCCTCCACAGAATGGTAATAAACTTTCTGGACTGTGTAGTAACAGTAGATACAGAAACATATATCTTGACTGTAACAAAACTTTTGACACTGTGCTATGCACCAAGCAAGTGGGCTAGGAACGCACAGCCTTGAGAGTATGTGGAAGCTGTTGAGATAAATCTTCCAAGAGACTCGTAATTTTTCACTCTCCCATAAGAAGAATGAATGAAGAAGGGTTGCATGGGACTGTGTCCTGGCCAGGCTCTGGTCAGTGCTGTTGTAAGCAAGCTGAATGGCAGATAAAACAAGAGTTACTACATTTGTAAATGACATGATAATTAGAAAGATCATACATATGATGGAAGCAGGAGTAAAATTTGAAAGGACACAGAATAACTGGAGAAAAGGTCTAAAATAGGATAATTCTATGTGAAGACAATAAGCACAAGTACCAATTTCTGAACTTAGGTGGAAAAGCAAGTTCACAGTGGGGAACAATAGACAGCAGATCTACAGGGGGGAAAAAAGGAGTTATGATGAATCAGAAGCTGAACATGCTTGCTGAAAAAATGTGCATGTCACACTGAGGGGTATAAACTTGAGGAGAGCCTAAAAGTGATGTGATATGATTGTTCAATTCCATTCAGGTTTGAAAGGCCTTTGCTCGAGTCCAGTCTACAGCTTTGTTCCAAGGAGGATGTGGATCTACCGGAGAGGGTCCAGAAAGCAGCAGCCTGAATGTCCTGAAAGGAATGGACCTTCTTTTACTTCCGAAATTGAAGAAGGTGTTTTCAAGATAAATATCCATAGCAAAAGTGTGTTGGGAGGTTCCAGAGCCTCTTTAACTTGAAGTCTTCAGACAAATATCTGCTAGGAGTGTTGTAGTTTGTATAGTTTGTTTCTGACATGGAGTAGAAGAGTAGAATATATGATCTTTTGAGGTCCCTTGAAGAGGACCTTGAGATTTTATCACAGTCTTACTCCGTGTAACACCAAGGTCGGTGCAACAAAGAGGCCAGTTGGGCTGTATCCTGGCTTGACCACACTGCTGAATGCTGAACAAGAAAAGAATAGGGACTCTGACTTCTGGTGCTGTGACTGATTATACTGAAGAAGTTAGCAGAAGTGGAGGAGATGCAGGTACACAGACAACTAGTCAACAAGCTCATGAGGCCCCATAGATCAAACAAAGCTGGTTCTGCTACATATTGTTCAAATTTGCAGGAATAACAGCAAAATAAAATATCAACTGATTTTAGTAGCACAGCTCAGTGGTTTGAAGAATGTATCCTAACTGGTAGAGGTAGATACCAGTTTCAGCCATGTGCAATCTGCAAAGTTCATCATGAACTTATGGAAGTTCATCACTTCCAGAAACAACCAGCAAGGGTAGATGCATATGGAAAGCCATTTATGAAGATTACACAAATCCATCAGACAGAACCTGGAGTTTAAAAGTATTTGTTCGCTGTTCAGGATAAGTGATGTGGGCTGTATGTGACTGGAGGGAGGCACTGAGGGGAATGCGCACAGGAGGAGGGATTTTTTACAGTCACTGATTTAACACTAGGCAGGACCATTAGGAGAACTAAGCTATCTTTTTATATATCATAATTGTGTGTGGTGGTGGTGTTTTTAACCTGTTAACCCTGTATAAAATCCAATAACAAGCTTGACTGGAAAAATTGTCTTTTTTTGAAGCTACTAAGAGATGGGAAATCCACCACTTCTTTTGCAATTTTCTCTAATGCTTTAACATTCTTAAGTCTGGGGAGGGAAAAAACCCAACTCAACCCAACCTAACCCAAATCAAGCCAAGCCAAATCAAACCAAACCAAACCAAACCAACTAAAACCACCTCCCTTTCCTCCAGTCTGCATGATTTCTATTCTGAATTTTTGTGGATTTAATTTTCAGCTCTTCTTTATTTTCTCAGTAGATTAAGGAGCCCTTGAGTGACTGATTTTTTCTTTCTCTCTTCTTTTTTTTCTCCAAGTGTTGATAAATTCTTCTGTTTCTCTCTTTGATAAGTAAACAGAAAAATTCTTACTGGCAAAGTCTAATCCTAGTCTTTCTGGTGGTTTTTTTTTGTGTTCTCTCCAAGTTCTTGACACTCCCTTAAAACTACAGATACCAGAAGTGGATATGATGCTGTAGTATCCTTCTCCCAGTGCTGAATACAAAAGTTAATTTACCTCTCAACGCCTACTCACTGATTGCCTATATATTCAGCCATGAACTACAGAGAGATGAAGTGACCTCTTGCATCATCAGCCTGGTTCCCTGCTATTTGAATTGCCTAACCATTTATAAGAACTAGAACTGCTACAGTGGGTCCAGCCAAAAGTCTGTGAAGGCCACTACCACATCTCTGACAGTAGCTAGTCACAGAGACTTAAGGAAAACCAGAACAAGCTTAGAATGATCTTTTTCCCAGTATATTTCACAATTTTCAGCAGCCTGTAGTTTAAAGACCTCTTAAATAAAAAGCTGCAATTTGTGTTTAATAATTCTTGATAGATTTTTTTCCCATGAATTTATCTGATACCTGCTACATGGATGTATCTGATCCTTGGACTGCGGAAAATAGCAAATAATCATTCACCATTCATCTTCCCATACTGTTCATGACATTTTATTTTCTATCATATACCCCTTTAGGCTTCTCTTTTCCAAGATGGATACTACTAGTCTGCCTCACTCTATAGAAGTCATTATTTAATTTTGCACATTACTGTCATTTCTGACATTCTTTTCTCTTTCTACCCTTTTGTTTTGGTAATGGGGAAAAAGAACTGCATGTAAGGGTTCAAGATGCAAGTTCTATTTTCAGTTTGTAAGACCTGGTAAGAAAGCTTTGCAAAAGGACTCAGCATCAAGACTTAGTTACCTAAATTGACTGGCCAGATTTCCAGGACTGTTGAGTACCCAGTGCCTTCCACTGAGGTAGTGGAAACTGCGGTCTGCTCTTCTGAATATCTGAACCCTGCTGTGGACATTGAGCACTTTGGAACTAATCTTCATAATACAAATATATCTTGGAAACAGCATGTTTTCTTGAGCAGCAACAGAATGAAAAAATTCCTCTAACTCTCTCACATTTTTTAATGCTGAGGTTAAATATGCAATCATGGGTAGGCAGGAAGAGGGTGTGCAAACTCTCTGCAACTGTATAATTTCATCATTTTTATGAGCAGTGGGGATTATTTTTTTGCAAGGAACACTATGCGTTATAAAAACATCTGATTTTTTGAAACATATTTCCTGGCATCTTGGACTTCAGCAATATTTCTATTTTTCTTCTTGTGTTTTAGAGTTTTTTAGAGTTGGGTTGTTTTTTTTTCACAAGAAATTTCTTGGGGAAATTATGACTAATTATATCTAACAGGCTACATTTATATTGCCCTGTGGAAAAAATGTTTATCTTTTACAACAACAGTGGGAATGCTAAACTGCTTTGCTAATGCTGATTGTAACAGGGGCATAGTTTTAGTTCTTTTTAAGCAGAAGGCTTTTTATTGGTACAATCCTTACTCTTTGCCATGGATCATAACTTCACTGAAAGGCCCAAATAAAAAAGAAAAGGAACAAATAATGAAGCAAAATTCATAAATTTGAGAAGACCTGCCTCTTGTACTGGAAAAGTCCCATGGAAAATAGTTTTGTTCTCTATTATCAACCCATCCCCTTTGATAAACACTGCACTTTTTTTCTCAACACAGTTGAAAAAGGAGAGCTAGTGTCCTGGGGATTTGTATGCTTCATTTCCTAGCACCTGGTGCATCTCTTCCTCCTCTTGCTTTTTCTCCCTGCAAGCATATATAGTAGATTATATAACACAGAAAAGGTGGGAAAGTCCACACAACTGCTTATTTCTAGGGAAACATGGCAATGTGTTTTTATTGCATTAATTAATGCAGTCCTCCTTTGTCCTTCATGGGAGTCCTTCAAATACAAAATTAAACATTTGGTGATTGAAGTAAATGGTAATGTTGACCTTTTTGGCCTTCATATGGTAACTAGGGACCTGCATTGCAGGGATTTCAGATCCTGAAGCAGTAGAGGAAGGTGTACTTTGCTGACAGATTTCAGACTAATAAACACCAAGTCTCTTTGGTGAGCTCTACCAGAGCTTTGTCATAGCAAAGAACCTCATCTCACCCTAAGGATGAAAAATGAAAATTGTCATTATTCCCAGGGCTGCTTAGAGCAGGTTCTGCACGCCTTTGTTTCTGGAGCAGAAATCATGGTTGCTGACTTTAGCAGTGGTTCGTTGGCCAAAGGGATTTCACCAAAGAGAATGTGCCTCAGTATTTTGCTATTTAAACTATGCCTACATGAGGACTTGGTATTAAAGGCAGAGCATTGGTGAAGATATGTTTCTCACCTAATTGCAGTTTAAAGATTATATACATTATATAGCCTGTATTATTGATGGACATCTTAGAATTACACTTTGTTGGCACTACAATAAAATACCTATATAAATGAAGGTCCTGCTGAATTATACATCCACCTATGTCTTAGAACTGTGCTTTGAATTTCCTGTCATAAGAAAAATGTTCAAATAAAAGAGAATTTTCCTATCAGGACGCAAGACACAGCATCATAGGTACTTCCCAGAAAAATGAATGTCATCTAGGGAATCAAGAGGCAGGAGTTACAGACTCAGGGATGGGATGGAGATGAAACAAAAAACACAGTATCCTATTTTCATTGAGTTAAATATTCTGTGTTGGTTAAAAAGTAATTATTGGAGCCACAGTTCCAGTTTATGAGTCCCAAGAGACCAGTTTCGTGTTATATCTCTCTTACTGTTCCTTTTCCAAAGGAAGATTGGAATATCCTTGCACCCTCTTGGTGAAGCTCAACTGAGGAAATCTGCAGAAGATGCAGAGTGAAAAGTAGACCCAAACCATTCAACAAAATTGGAAGATAAGATGTTTTTCTTGCTGTTCTGGTGCCGTGTAACTTGTTTCCTGATGTGAACTTTTCACTGCTATAGCAAAATTGTAATACATTTTTCCTCAATATCATTTAGTTGTGCTGTTGATTTTTTGAAAAAACAGAAAAGCAAACCACAAACACACAAACAAAAAGAACAAACACCAAGCCCCTCAAATAAAATAAAAAAACAAAAGCCAAACATAACACACAAAAACCCCAGCTAACTGATTTTCCCAAATGTTTTGTTCAGCTGTGGTTGTGATTAGAAAAGGGTATTGGCAATCACAGCATATTTTATTAAACTGCTAATTGTTCTCATGTCCTGTACAGAACAGCAGTGTGCCAGAGTTTGTGTTTGTCAGTGTTACTTTTTCTTCACAGGGTGGATGCTGAATCTTTGGTTTATTTTTATGCCATGCCTGTTTTCAGATGTTTCAGATACTGAGGCAAGTAGAGCAAAGGAAGAGGTGCTGTGTGGAGGTGTTAGTGTCACTACCCAGTGTCTAACACAGGTTCTGCTATGCAAGCAGCCTATCGAGAACCAAACAACCTGTGAAGAGAGTGGAAAGGTGGTGGGAGAGAATGAGTAAGCTGTCCGTGGTGGTTAACATTTTCAAGAGTGACAAGCAGTACCTGCAGAACCCATTTTTGATTGGGGGTTTACAGTTCACTACTCTGTTTACTGAGGTAGAGATCTTTTTATTTCTTAATCAGAAGAAATTACATTAAAAGAGACCGGTGAGGTAGCTGGCTGTGAGAAGAGCCATTTACTCTTACAAGGGTGCCTCCTCACTCCTTCTAAATGATATTTCTGATTTTAATTTTAGGGACTTAGGGACAAATATCCTGCCTTACTGAAGTCAAAGCAAATTTTGCTCTGGGCTTCACCAATGCTGCAAATTCAACCTGATCCTTCTGTAGACCAGGGAAACACACCCTGGGCATGCACTGAAGCAGCTGCACTGCTGTGACCCTGCAACAACAGTGCAGTAGCGCTTTGGCCCCCAGCAAGGGCTGACGTCTGAGCAAGCACCACATTGCAGTCATTCAGGGAGTCGCTGCACCATGGAAGCTACACCAGCGTCAGTGTAGAGGCGCAGAAGTACATCATATATAAAAGCTTCCTATTCCTTTTGAGGCCCCAGGGTGAATCTGCCAACCTCTTCATGGCTTGGGCCAAATCCAGAGCCCTTCCCACAGCAGCTGATCCTAGCACCAGGTATTTCTCAGAGCAAGCAGCTCAGCAGGTTCTACCTGTGATCGGAATGGTCCCTTGTCCCCCTGAACAGGATTAGTCCTATTGTTTCATGCAACATAAATGTCACTTCTAATATTGCTTCACAGAATCTAACTTTGCATAGTGTGAATAAATTGGCAATGGCACCTGTCCTGGTTTCAGCTGGGATGGAGTTAACTTTCTTCTTAGTAGTTAGTGCAGTGCTGTGTTTTGGCTATAATGTGAGAATGTTGATAACACACTGATGTTGTTAGTTGTTGCTGGGTGATGTTTATACTAAGTCAATGACTCTTTGGTTCCTTGGTCCCTGCCAGCAAGAGGGCTGGAGGGACACGGGGAATTGGGAGGGGACACAGCCAGGACAGGTGACCCAAGCTAGCCAAAGAGGTATTCCATACCATATGATGTCATGCTG